>CM052891.1:11864307-11885307 GCA_028534135.1 Potos flavus | reverse complement strand
TGTTTTCTAAAGCCCAGCATTCTCATTAAGTACTACTGTGTGGGGAGGGGACCATTGAGAAGTCCAAGGGGTCTGAGAAGATGAAGATTTCCCACAAGCAGAAATCATGCTTACTATACCATGCAAAGATTGCTTACTGCAAAGCCGTCGTTCTTAGGGAAGAGATGCACTGTCGATCTAAACTATTTGCAACTGGTTTCCTTTGAGTTCTGGGTTGGTTTATTTATTAAGCGACATGTCAACCTGTAGATAAAGAAAGGATCTTGACAGTCTGATGTATGACTTAGAATACTCGGTGCTGGGTTCATGGGACCAGCGCCTGCACCACGGGAGAGTTTATCAATTTCAAAGACACTATGTAGCGTGTGCTGAGCACTGAGAGAAGCAGGCAGGGTCCACTGGCTGAGAGGCTGTGTGGGAAGGAGGACCTACTCCTTGGTTTATGTTGTTTCCTTTGGAATCTGTGTTTTGGGAAGGTCCCTTTCCTGAGGTTGGAGGTTACGGTCAGGAAGGCTAGCTGGGGCCTCGGAGTTGCCCAACTACCTTGTTGTCTTCCTCTCTCGGAGGACAGAAAGTAAATGCTAGGTGCTGCTTGCCCTTCCTTCTGCGCTTAAAGGCAGTGAGGCGCGATGGTGGCAGTTTTCTCTTTAGATCAAAGGAGAGTTCGTTTTCTGCCACTGGGGTTGAATGATCTTGCTTCCCGTCAGCCTGGATTCTAATCTTGCATTACCACCACTTGCAGGAAAGAAAGCTAGACAGAGGGGCATCTCTTCCTGTTCCTTCTTACTCTACAGATCCGAGTCAGCAATGTTGATCCTTCTCTCCTCCCACTCGACAGTCTTTATTCCATTTCCGCGACATTCCCAATATTTGGGTTTCAAGTAAGGGCAAGAGAATGACAGTCCTTTTTAAGGTCCAGTGATGGGCACTCTGTTCCAGGGAAATCTGGACGTTATTAAAAGTAAAAGCAGGAGGGGGCCGGGAGACAGTTCTCTTTTGCAGGGTTCCCGAACCAGACATTCTGACAGTGTTAAAAAGTCCTGTGAGCTTAGTCTACCCTTGAACCTCGTTGAATGGGCAGTCAACGAGTTCTACTCAATTAATTGCAAATACCGAGAATCTTAATGCTTGATGGAAGTTGGCAATTCAAGGTTTGTTGGTACCTGTAGATAAAAATGATGTTTGCCTCACCTGGGCCTCTCGGTTCCTAAACCAAACCATCCCCAAATCAGTCAGCCATGGTCACATTCATCCGTGCAATTCTGAAAGATTTCTGAGGCCACGAGGGCGCAAAGGGGAAAGTTATTAAAAGACAGAAACAAGTGGAATCTTTATTAAATTCTGTGAAAGGTATAAATAAGTTATCGTTAATTGCACTTGGAGCCACTATAGGTTGATAATTAAAATTCTCAAAAAATTTAAAGAGTTAATTAGGCCCCAAATCCTGAGTCAGACTAACCAAAATAGGAATCTCAGTTAACTACTAGTATTCAAGTATTGGTGATGAATAGTTTGAAATTTAACAATTATGTATGTCACGCCTGAGAGTATTTTTGAGAATTTCAGGTTTGATGAGAGGAGACTGACTTTGCTATTTTACCACACCTTCTAACACAGGGGCACAACGTTTTCATTTATGTACTTTTGAAGTCCACACCAACTTCATCAAATGCTCAACAACAAGGCTTCCTCCCTGGCTTCCAGCTGCGGCTACGGAAGATTCCTTCTGTCCTTTGCAAGTCTTACAATTTACATCTAGCAGGATGCCATGTGGCATCCTTAGGGGATCCTATTATATGGGAAGGTACTTAACCACATGCACACTCAGAGATTGAAGGAACATGTTTGAGGGACAAAGCAGTCTTTTTCTCTATCAGAAGATTCTTGAAAAAAACAACAACAACAACAACACCCAAATGAAAATATAAAAGCCCATGAAATATTCATAGGAAGTTACTCTAATTTGGGCCGACATGGCTTATCTGAAGAGTGTGTGCCAGGTAAATTCAAGGTGGCTCTCTTCTCGGGGTCTGGAAGTGTGAGAGTTTCTGGGGCTGACTTTTTCCGGGGCCGGTCTTTGGGGACGGACAGAAAGTCTGGGGCGTCGGTGGAGAGTGGTGTGGATGGGGCACTAGAAGGGGCACTGCGGACCGAGGAAGGCAGCAGGGGGATACTCGAGATAGAAATCGCAGGTGGGAAAACGCCAATTTTCCTGTTGGTGGCTTCCTGAGTGGCTCGTTCAAATTCTCGGACTTCATCCATTGTCATGTCTTCAAAGAAAAAAAAATAGAAAGAAAAAGGACCAGTTATTTAGGAGGGATGCAAATGGATAAACCTCCATGCCTGATTTTAAGGGAACTACAGGAATCCTATCATAAAGAGGCCTGTCCAGACTATAAACCCAACGTATCACTGAAATGCTAAACCCTGAATTTTTTCTTTTTTTAAGGTGTAAACCTCTGGAAAAAAAAAATTCCTTTTATGAATATCCATCCAAGATTTTCCAAAGCACTCTTTAATGAGTAGTGTAGGTATTCCGAGTAAGGTTGGGTCAGGGGCATACAGAACCAGACCAGGGAAGTATCTGGGTGTATGTGTGTATGCATGTGTGTGTGTGTCTGTGTGTGTGTGTGTGTGTGTGTGTGTGTGTGTGTGAGCTGTTGGCATGGTGACATATGGAGCCATTTATTAGACCTAGTCATCTTTCCTATAAAGGAAGGCTGTTCAAGCAATCGATGGCCCAGAAATGATATATATTATTACCTACTTCAGGATACCCGAAGTAATAGTAGGTATTAGGTACCTACCTATTACCATACTTCAGGGTATGCGAGTACAAGTACACCTTTATAGGGGAAAGAGGCAAATCATCAGAGTTTCTTATTCAATAATTATACTTTTTGCATTCTGGGGGGTTACTGGTTTCCTGACTGTGTACCCATCCTGAGATTGTTTAAATGTCGTGTTTTAGTTAATTCAGCTTAAAAAATGAAGAAGATAATGACAACAACCACAAACCCTGCTAATTATCCTAAAGCCAAGAGAGATAAAACCATTTTTTCAAGGAAACATAAAACAAAAACAAAAACAAAAACATTATTTGGCATTCAGGAAACAAATTCAGTGATGCCTCATTAAGAGGAATTGTCGGGTGATGTAGATTTTCTAAATACCTAAAATGTTTTTATTCAGTGAGAAAGTAAAAAGTAGACATTTTTAAAAATGTAAATCTTTCCCTAACTTCTTTCTTTATTTTTAAAAAAGATTTTATTTTTAAGTAATGTCTACACCCAACGTGGGGCTTGAACTCATGACCCCAAGATCAAGAGTCTCACGCTCTTCCGACTAAACCAGAGAGGAGCCCCCCTGATATACTGAATGTATTATATACACTTGCTATCATTTAGACGTAATGTATTGAAAATATATTAACATTGTAATGACTTCTCTATCAGGGCCTATTTGTTTTTTTATAGTTTGAGATCTCTTCTCTCATTCTCAAAAACTCTATTACTATTACCGTCATGACTATTGTTATGGTTCTTATTAATTACTCTCTGGCTAACCCTGATATCTTTTGTCATTTTTATTTACTGGTAACAGAGAAAATAGGTAACTGGGCTTATTGGAAAAAGCACTGAGTGAAAGCATAAGGGCTTGTTCTTGAGTAAAAGGGGAAATCTGCTGCCCATGGATTTTCTATATGAATTTTAGCTTCCCACAGACTCATTTTTCATTCTTGTCCTCTCCCACGAACCTAGTCGTGGAACCTTCATTAGATGATATTGCATAAGCTAACATGAAACAATATATCCACTTTGGAAATATTAACTATGGAATGAATATTCATAACATGGTATTAGTCATTAGGATATATATATGCAATATATATAAGGTCATATTATAACATGAGCAAGCCAGATATATTTTTCTTTTTTTAAATTTGTCAATTTAAATTCAATTTCGTTAACATATAATGTATTATTAGTTTCAGGGGTAGAATTTAGTGATTCATCAGTTGCATATAACACCCAGCATTCATTACATCAAGTACCCTCCTTAATGCCCATCACCCAGTTACCCCCCCCACCCCCATCTTCCCTCCAGCAACCCTCAGTCTGTTCCCTGTAGTTAAGAGTCTCTTGTGGTTTCCCTCTCTCTCTGTTTTTACCTTAATTTATTTTTCTTTCCCTTCCCCTATTCATCTGTCAGAAATATTTTTCAAAAAACAAAATCCTTAAGAGGATTTCTTGGAGCAATTGTTAAAATATTATGAGAGGAAAAATTTTTCTTACAAAGGAAATAAAATATGATTATACTGATATCATATACAATTTAGAATATAACAAGAAAAATTGCACCTATAAATTTACCACTTTAAAAAATGCTAAGACTTTTAAACAAGCTAAGAAATGAAATTAAGTTTTTAAAAAAGAAGTACACACTTCAAAGTAAAATTGAGACTCTCAGAAAAATTTCAGTGAACAGGGTATGTTTCTGCTATAATAAATAAACATCTTTGAAAAATTAGACTTTCTACCCAAGTGGCCGAGTATAATGCTCTACTCCACATATCCAGCAGGGGGCAGAAATCACCCAAAATACAGAATTTCGCTTTTACATTCCCAGAGTCTCTTAGAAGTTCCCTTCCTTGAAGGCATGGAAACTGCTCAATGGAAAAGGAGATTTATGTTCTTATTGCTATGTTCATGGATGTTAATTTTGCATAATTTCAATCTAATGTGTCCCTACTCAGGTTGAGGTTTTAAATTTTATTGAACATCCATGCAGTTTGTATTTGTGATGGACAGCAGCCTCCTGATTCCAACTGTTTTTCATTACGATAGCAAAGAAAGACAATGGAAAAATAAATGATCTCCAATTTGATGGAATTCCAAAGAATAAGGGAAATGTCGTAAGCACTCAAAATAACCACTTTTGTGTAACTTCCGAGGAGATAGGCATCTCTTACACTGAAGTCATGGGAACGACAGTGAATTTCAGCCAGAGAATGCATGGGGCTTTCCCATGGGAGAACCACTCTAGGTACCACTGTCTACATAGTAAACTGACTTTCTAATGGTAATAATGGCAGTAGAACGGAAAGGAAACCAAACAAAGAGCCTGAAGCTAAAAACCATAAGAGCTTAGAATGAGAAAAGCCGGGTGCTTAGAATC
Organism: Potos flavus; assembly: GCA_028534135.1. Classification (NCBI taxonomy): domain Eukaryota; kingdom Metazoa; phylum Chordata; class Mammalia; order Carnivora; family Procyonidae; genus Potos; species Potos flavus. Next base: position 11,880,129 of record CM052891.1, on the reverse strand, counting down.
TTTTGGAATGTGGTATCTCCCCCTTTCCTCTGGCTTCCTTTGTCTGATCACACTTCTAAGCAAGCAGCTTTCAGAGGGCGGCTGACGGAGAACTAGAGTCTAACATTCCAAAAAGAAAGGGAATTGAAAATGATGGACTTCCAAGGTCAGTTTCCTTAGGGAGCATTTCTAACGTTAGAACACGGATAGGGGGAAAAGGGAAGTCCTTTTGGCACAGGCCTGTGCACGGAGAGGAACACCCCAGGTGAGCTGACCCCATAACTTTCTGCAAATCCAATCACTACATGCAACACGGGGAGGAAACGTCAGGGCCATCTGAGCCTCAAGGGTAAGCTGCATGCACTTGAGCCTTGCAGGGCACGCTCCAAATACATGCTCGAAAAACCGAACCAAAAACTTCCAAAGTGCAACCAAAAAGATGGTCACGATTCTAAAGCCCCCATTTACAACCATAGCCCTTGCTCAATTGTCTTTACCTACATTATCAACTTCTTAAAAATCTAATAGGTACTGTTCTGGGACGTGGGCTAGCAGACATGCGGGCTCAAGCTGATACCCAAAGAGATCACAGCGCTGGCCAAAGACACATACGAATGACTTGATGGTTCCATTTTCTCTGTTATCTTAGCTCCTCTTCATTAGCATGAATGATTGAGAGATAACTATATTTAAAATGCTGGCATGCACTCATGTGCATGTGCACTCCAGCTCTCCATTTCCAACGTGCCACTAAATAACCCATGGCTCTCTGAGTCTCCTCTTGAGTCTCAGGCTGGATGTGCTACATGGCCCAGCACATTCCCAGCTCACTGCCCCTTCACTGCTCAGCCAGTCAGCGTGTACACAGACTGCAGCCCCATCTTGAGATTAACCAAAGCAAAAAGGATCGGATTGGCTAGAACAGCTATAAAGAGCCACAGAAAGCATTTCAAAGCAAATGTAAAGAAATCTAAAACACCAGATGAGCCACAAGCTGTCTCTTGAATGAATAACTTGAGCGTTAACTATATTTTTAAAGAGTTACGGTCACGATGGTCTAGTTTTCATATGACACCTGTTTTGTCTCCTCCTCTTTTCTTTCACGGTGCAGGCCATTCACCAGCCACACATGTTTCCACTCTCCACATTCTTGGGTTTTATGAGCGGAAAAACCAACCCCCAAATCAAGCGGCTTTTTTAAGAATCGAAAAATCTAGAAGCGAGAGGTGACACTGTCCAGTTGAGACCTAGCTCAGGCTCTTCACCAACAGCCTCTGAGTGACGACATGTTTTTGTGTGGCGTGTCGAGAACTGAACGCTTGCAGTATTTCAAAGATCAGTTTAAGTGTACGTTTGGTAAAGGGTGGGCAACATGTTTTAAAAATTCTACATACACTTGTTTGGGCATGGCTCTCTATGTCATCCACAGTGGAGGAATGCTGATTGCAAACTTTTATGTTGGTTTGTTCATGCATGTTTTTCTCGTATTCCCGAACATCATCCATTGTCATATCTGCAAAAAGGTCAAGACGTTGGCAACTACTGTTATTAAACGCAAACTTTCAACGGGGAGACTTTAGGGAAAGATAGTAGCAGAAGCCAAAGAGAGGTTTAAAAAAGCAGGGAATTCACTAACTTTATGAGGAGGACGTCATAAAGTTAGCTAAACCAGCCAAAGGGGGAGTGAGTGCAAGGAAGTGAAGTCGAAACAGTCTCGGAACAGAGCAGAGTGGAAATTATTTAGGGGTGACTCTTGAAAAGTGAGCTAGATGGGTGGAGAGTATTAGCACGTGGGCAGTGCCATAGCCGGAGATCTCCTAAAGCATTCTTAGAAGATCCCGATGGGGACAGGGTCAGGTTTGTTTGCTTTCATACTTACCTTCCAGATACCTTTCAAAATAGATTTGGCGATTCTTTAAACCAATGCATTCAACAAGAGAAAGGACACTTTCATTGCTAGTACTCGAGACAGGACAGAAGGCAGACCCACGATGTTTACCAGTACAAGGGATATTTGGTTGCAAAGCTCACACGGAGATGGATTTCTGCACAGGATTCTAGTGTCAGAGAGTGCGGGTCTATATCAAACTTCAAGTCTAGTCTAACAGCTTGAAGATGGCTGGCACTATTTCCACCCACACTGATCTATAAATAAAATGGCACATGACATTATGATTTTGGGCGTGAGTCTGTAGTTTTTCAGCATTTCAGGATAATGATCTCTTCATCCAGTGGTTCCCAACGGGGGACGATTTTGTGACAGTTTTAGGTTGTCACACTGGGGCGGTGGAGCTACCGGCATCTAGTAGGTAGGGGCCCCGTGAGGCCTTGGAATAACCTACCAATGCCCGTTCTCAACCGGGAGGTATCGGGTCCAAAATGTCAATGGTGCCAAGGTGGAGAAACCCTGTCTAAATCCAACTGATGAAAAACTGCGTTCAACAAAGAACCCATCCATCTTCAGTATATGAAATGCATACAAATAATAATGATTCTCCCTTGAACTACGTCTGCTCTTTTATCGTCCACTCCCACCCGATCTTTGGTTATTTACAACATTCTATCAGCAATCTTCCCAGACAGGCATTCCTCTGTTGCGGTCACGGCAGAATCGAACGTCATGCCTCTCTGCGAGGAAGGGAGGCTTGAATAATCGGTTATTTGACCACCCTGATGGCGAATTAGCTTGGCGGGGATTTACAGCGGCTCTTCGCAGCTGGAAATTTTTCCTTAGGTATTTCCTGCATCATGTGGTTTGGTGTCTTTTTATATCAATCCATGGATGTCATGTGAGAGTCTCTTCATTTCTACAGGGCACACGTGCCAGAGCTTGATGATTCAGTTCAGTGTGGTCTGGGGCCAAGAGGGAGGGCGGCTCTAAATCCAGACCTGGGCTATTTTATTTAGCTGATGATCCCCCCTCCCCACCCTCAAATCGCCAAAACCGTTGATCACAAACGTTATCCATAAGCAATGTAAATATCAAGGATGCTAAGCAGCGGTCTAGCCAAGCAAAGAGCATGCTTTTCATCGAGGTAACTGGAAAGCCACAAACACATGCTGCTTTGTAATTAGAACAAATGTATCTTAGTTAACAGTAAGAGCATACTCGTTCAATGCAATCACTTTAATTCCAAAGGCTGGTTATCAAAATTTCCGAAACACAAATACACCTGGAATGAATACTGAGGTCATTTTTAAGCCAGAAGTTTAAGATTTAGAGAAATTTCTCTCTATATATATTCATTAGATACTTTCCCCCCCTCTGTTACCTACCCCCCCCCAAACTGGCATGATAGTAATTTGGAAAATGAAAACAAAGGCATTTTAGTTTTTTTGTTTTCCCAACAGAAATCATTCTTTATCTTTAATTAGCTCAATGTTAAGAGAAGGGCTTAAACTGTGTGATGGTGTGCTTTCAAAGATGTCTCAATTTTGTAGATGTGAAGAAGGATTTAACAACAAAGATGGTCATTATTGCCCTGTTCATAATAGTGAAAAATGGGAAAGAACTCAGGGGACGGACAGTACTAAGAAACGATTAAAAAATGATGTAGAAGAATATTTAACACTACAGAGAAATGTCCTTGGCACATTGTTAAAAATAGGAGGTAAAACAATTGTACACATTATACAAAATCATCTCTGTCAGAAAATCATTTTACACATTTTAAAAAGACTAAAAGGATACATTGTAAAATATTAACAGTGATTGTTTCGAGGAGTTGGAATTATAGATAATTTTCATTTTCTTCCTTTTGTTTGTGTTTTCTACATTAAATATGCTGTACTTGTGTAAGAATGAAAAAAAGGACCTTATTTAAAATCTATTATTTAGGGCGCCTGGGTGGCTCAGTTGTTAAGCGTCTGCCTTCGGCTCAGGTCATGATCCTGGGGTCCTGGGATCAAGTCCTGAATTGGGTTCCTTGCTCAGCAGGAAGCCTGTTTTTCCCTCTCCCTCTCCCCCTGCTTGTATTCCCTCTCTCACTGCTCTGTCAAATAAATAAAGTCTTAAAAAAAATCTATTATTTGGGGTCAAATACCAACAGTTTGGAACAGGTCAAGAAAAAATAGAGTTTTCTAGAATTTTGGCTCATTTCAGAAACATGATTTTTTTTTTTTGTTAAAATGGAAGAGTTATGAAACAAAGTTTCAGAAATCTGCATCTAAAAGAAAAAAATCTCCCAATTAGACCACATAAGAATGAACACTTCTAGTAAGGTGATTCTCTAAAAGATGGTGATAATCAGGTTCCTACTGAGGAAGGAACTATGTTGATCTGAATCCTCAGTTCTCCTCACGTATCATGCATGCTTATGGAAATGATGTAAATATTTTCAATATTTTTTAGTAATTCATGGAAAGCTTAATCAAGTGAAAATATTCCTGTTCAGATTATCAGGTAAAACGCATTATGTCTTGCCTCGGTAAAGTATATTACCTGAAATCTATATAGGAATCAATTTTTTAGTAAATTCAATTGCATTGCCCAATGACAGATTATACTTTCAGAGATGATTCATCTTCATTATGGATTGATTTTCAATGACCAGAGAGTGACTTCTAACAGTTTCAGTCCAGACCTCGCTGCTCCCAGCAAACAACTACTTAGTGTGCATCAAAGGAAACTCTTCAAGGAAACTTACGCCCATTATTTTGCAAAGAAACTACTAAATAATCACCCCTTGGTATACAGATTTGAAAAGTTATAATTTACTCTTCTGGAAGAAGTTTTCTCAGATAAAGGCTTTTAAACAAGGAACTCTGGGCTGATTCCCTGATTTAAGAGACCACTGTAACTAGTACAATATCTCTGCTGGTAAGAAAGGTACATCATAGTATCTTTGACACTAGGCTGTTGGAGGCTATCTCTATCTTTATTTCTATATCCATAACCGACATGCTTAGCACTGGAAAGTATGCTGGGGGCATGGATGTCCTCCTCATTACACTTCAGTGGCACAAGGTTTCATTTCTTTACCCTCTTGTGAGCCCATTTCTTTTCTTCTCTTTGTTATCCTCCTTCAGATGAGGGGAGAACTGATCCTATTTCTCCTGCTCCAGCCAAGTGGAGGTCATGTGGCCTGAGGAGACCCTCCCTGGCCAGGTGAGTGGGCTGAGATGGGCACCTCTACCTCTACTTCCAGTCCAGCCTTCTCCAAGAAACCCTGGGGGATTTGTTGAGGAATCTGCTTTGATTTCCTCAACCATGAACTAAAAGGTATCTAGGTATCTATCTATCTATCTATCTATCTATCTATCTATCTATCTATCCATCTATCTATGCATCTATCTATTTATCAGAGAGAGAGAGCACAAGCGAAGGGGGAGAAGTAGGCAGAGGGAGAAACAAGCTCCCCGCTGAGCAAGGAGCCTGATGCAGGACTCGATCCCAGGACCCCGGGATCACGACCTAAAACCAAAGGCAGACGCTTAATGGACTGAGCCACTCAGGCGTCCCTAAAAGCTTTCATTTAAGAACAAAATATACTTCCGCTCTATGAGTCTTGGTAGGCTTCCACCATTTTCTGCCTTTTTTTTTTTTTAAATAAAATACGGGTTTCAGTGATTATTTATTGAATCCCTCAAGTAATGCATGAATTATGTTCCACAGAAAGAATTCAAATAGTACTGATTTTTATTGAGAAAAGAGTTTTAATTTCTTTTAACATCTCCCACTAATCCCATTCTTTCTGGATGTAACCACTGTTAAGAGTTTGATTTACAGGCTGCCAGATTTTTTTTTCTATGAATTCACATGTATATTACTGCACACACATACAGTCTCATTTATTTTTAAATTTATGGAACCATACTATGGTATACTATCCCATTTTTACTATACATATTGTCTTTTTTTATTTCTCGGTTTTTAAATGTATTTTTTTAAGTTTTATTTAAGTAATCTCTACCTAACCTGGGGTTCAAACTCACGACCCTTAGATGAAGACTCACATACTCTACTGACTGAGCCAGCGGGGTGCCCCTAGAACTACCTTATTCTTTTTAACTGTTGTAAACAATACTCACAGTGTGGGTGTGTCATAATTTATCGGATCATATTCCTGTTAATAAACTTATACTGAGACTAATTTCTAGCTTTTATAAACAACACTGCACTGAATAGCGTTGTACCTACATTCATGAGCACATGTATATTTCTTGAGTAAATTTCTGTAAATTTGGTGGATCATAGGTTATTTGTATTTATTCTTTTTATATAAACTGTTTATTTGTTCTCCCACCTTATCCAAAACTGGATATTATCACTACCTCAAATTTTTGCTATCAGATGAACAAATGTCATATATCATTTTCATTATATTTCTTGGGATTATACCAAGGTTATTAGCCATTCGTGGTTTTTCTATGGTTTACCTATTCGTGTTCTTTACCTTTTTTTCTATTGAGTTAATGGATTTTTTTATTTATAGGACGTCTTTTTATATTATAGATATTCATTGTCTGTTGGCCACCTATGGTACAAAGATGTTGTCCTAGTCTTTCAACTTTGTCTATGGTGGCAATTTTCTTTCGATCGCTTCATTTTTTAAAGAAGGCAGGTTGATTTCACAGTTTGTGGAGGCAAGGTCATATATTTGGAAGGACAGAAGTCAGTAGGACATACAGAGAAACTACAGATGGCATGGAACACAGTGTCTACAAACAAGAATTTTCCTTCATTGTTTTTTTTTAAACACACTGTATTTGTTTATAGTTTTTTTTTTTTAAGATTTTATTTATTTATTTGACAGAGAGAGATCACAAGTAGGCAGAGAGGGGGAAGCAGGCTCCCCGCTGAGCAGAGAGCCCGATGAGGGGCTCGATTCCAGGACCTCAAGATCATGACCTGAGCCGAAGGCAGAGGCTTTAACCCACTGAGCCACTCACGCGCCCCAAGAATTTTCCTTCACTGCATTACTTAGCTGTAGCAGCTAAAATTTTAATAAAAGAGTTATATACTTTAACTCAATGACCTGCCCAATGCCACATGTATTTCCTTCTACAAACATTTTCTCTCCACTTCTAGGATCCTCGGCCTAAACAGAAGTAATTTTTCCTTATACTAAGTCAAAATGGAAGTCTTGAACAAGCAGTTGGGCTAGGGGTCGGGGGGAAGGCTCTGGCAACCATGAATGAGATTTGATACTCCTTTGGCTCTGAGAAATATGGAAGTCATCCTTTGGAAAGTGCCTTTTTTAAAAAACTCTTTATAATAATTATAAATTCAATACATGATTATTATAAATAGCTTAGGGGTGGCTCCACTTTTTTGTAGTGAAAGTAGCCAATCCTCAAGTCTTGGTGAATACCCTCTCCATGTAATTTAGACCAATAAGATCCAGAATTGCAATGTACAGTTACGATTTTTTTCATAGTTCTTAATTCAGGGAGGTAGAGGAGAGTCACAGATCCCTTTGAAAATCTGATGAGAAGCTACGAGTTCTCTCTCCAGAAAAATGAACATTAAGCACACACACATAAAATGTTGCCTAAGAGCCATGGCACTGAAATTCCTATTTCAGGAAATCGGAGGCCACTGGAAAATGCTGGCCTGGTGAACTCAACCAGCTAATGCTAGCCCTTAAGTAGGCTTTCTTCCCCACCTTGAGCTTGCTCGTTTGTTATTAGGCCTGCTCTAGGGGCTCTAGAATAATTTCTAAGCCACTTTCATCTATACCCACCAGAACTACCCCCTATACTTTTTTTGGAAGGGTCTGGATTTCAAAGACATTCATGAGGTTCCACTCAATCACAGGCTCCCTCTGGCAATCCTTTGTTCCTCTCTCAAAATAGTGTCAGATTTGTGAAGCAAAACTATGCTTTTGTGAAGCTGGGCTGCCTATTTTTATCTGCCCCCTTATCACCCCATCTTCTGAAATGTGTTGTTTCTTCTCTGATTAGTGTTCTAGTCATGCAGGAGAGACCCAAGGCTCATGGATAAGGACCAATCAAGGCTTTGGAAAAAAAAAAAAAGGCAAAAAACCTCAACTCCTCCAACAATGGACATGGTTATACTTTACAAGGAACATGAGCAGAATAAAATTTGTTTAGGGAATTCGTTATGTGACAGCCATATGCTCAAACTCAGAAATGATACAAATTAATCCTTGGGTAAGAAAAGATCAACCACCGTCTACAATGCTCCCCCCTCCCTTTTCCCCTCCCCCCTTCTTAATTAAGCACTGGAGGTGGTTAGCTTAATTAGGTAGAAAGACATCCAGTGGTGCCTCTGCCCATGGTGTAGGTTGTATACCACACAAACACACAGCCAGGAGGTCAATGGCACTAAAATCTAGCCCTAACCCAAGAGCACCTCCTGAATCTGCCCAGAGGGATGTCTTTCTAATTCTCACAAGGCACCAGAGCTTACCAGTTGGCCCAGAAGACATCTACCATTCTTTAATCTGTTTGGACTGAATTGATTAAACTGTCTATACAATCTAATCTGATTTAAAGTTGTTCTTAAACTTTAGCCAGAATCATCTGGAGGGCTTGTTAAAACACGGATTGCCAGGCTAGATCCCCCAGAGTACCTGATTTAGTAGGTCTGGAGCGGAGACTGAGAATTTGAATTTCTAACAAGTACCCAAGTGGGAGCTGATATTCCTGGCCTGGGGACCTCACTTTGCACCAGCACTATAAGCTACAGGCAAAGGTGTTTTTTTTTTTTTTTAACTTTGGACCTTTTCCATGTTTACTAATGCGAGAGCCTCACTGAGCCCATGCAGACGAAAGAAAAATAAGCAACTTCAGGTAGCCAGCACTCAAGGCCAACAGTGAGTGACACACCCACTTCCCTGAAAGGCCCACAGTCCCTCACAGTACCTCCAATAAGGGGCGGAGAAGGCAGTCTGTGGGCAGGGCTATTTCCATTCATTTGATTGACTGTCTGCATCTGTGTAAGGAAGGAGCCCCCCTGTTTTCCTGGCAAGCAGCTCAGCTGGGGGCAAGGAGGCCAGTAATTTACATGAAATTGATGGCATGGTTCTTAGACCTCCTTGCTGAGTGAAAAGGCTGCTTGTTTTGGTTGGAGCTAAGATTGTGTATACAGGGGGTGGAGACCTTCTCTGGGGAGTACAGGGCTCCCCCATGATCTAGATCCACTAAACCACACACTATTTTTCTGCACTCAGATACAGAAAGGCTTTTTGTCAATAGCCTCCTTGAGTTGTTAATGTGTCCACCTAAGCCATCCTGAGTAAATAGGTAGTTCTCCTCTGAGAGCTCTCCAGGACTGGAGGCCTCTATTTTCCTCTGATGCATTAGTCTAGCTTTGGGCCCCTGTAATAGTCTGAAGATTTTTTTTTCCCCCTGGACTAAAAGTTTTAAGTCTCTTCCTTGCCCCTGGTGTGAGAGCAAAGAGTCGGCCTCCATTTTTTGTACCCGCGCTGTGCACTTACTGGATACCCACCCACATTTTTTGATCTATTTCCTGCCTCTGCTCAAACCCTCTTTTCTGATCAACAGGCTTGCAGTGTTTTGTCCTCTTCATCAGGAACCAGCTACCCTCTCTGATGCTGCCTTTTCTGGAAGTCCTTTATGGCATTCTGGCACTAGAGAGAAACCTATCAAAGTGCCCTGTCTCTTGGTCTTCAAAGTGGCAGATTGTTGGCCCCTGAGGTCCCCATTCACTTGCCAATTTATTCTTTGAATATCCTTTTGATATTCCCTTAGTGTTGGTGGCAAGGACACCAATGAGCTTAGAGGAGCCCAGGTTGGGAGAGACCAGTAGTTCTTAAGGGTTTTTGTATCTCTGCTCCCTTTCTAAAAATCTGAGGAAAGCTCCCCTGAAAAAGAAAACCAACCACCAGAAAGATTTGTTTCATAATCAGGGGAAGTTATCACAGTAGACTCTCCCTCTACCTGCCTCACAGAGACAACCACAAATAGGTCTTGGGGACATGCCATGCGAGCAGTGTCTGGGGGAAGGGGGTAAGAAAGAGGAAATGATGATCTTTCAAAAGAAATCTCTTCCAGAGGTCTGCCTTTGGACATACCCAGAAAGATGCATGTGCTCTTCAGAAGATGTGGATCTGGGAAAAATGCAAAAAACAAAACGAAACAACCCTCCAGAACCGCATCTTTTAAATGTGGCCCAGAAATAGCTAACAACATGGGTGTCTTTACCCATTCAGTTCAATGTAGCTTTTCACTTTAAATGGGATATTTTCTGCTAAGAAGAGGGAGGGATTGGTGGAACAATGATAGAAAAGCACCAAAACGCAATCTAGGTTACATTTGGAACAAATTCAGTGTGACTTAGGAAGAGGCCAAGGAGGAGGCCATTTCATTAGCCGATCAGATCTAACCCAAGTCGCCAGCTGGGTGTGTTTGTTTCTATTTATGGTCAAGGACACTAGCCTCTCACGACTGATTCTGGGCATGCAGAAGATTCGTGCAGACCAAACGACAGGGCTGAGGATCTGGAAAGGGCAGCCCATCCATCACGGGATGAAGCAAATCTGATTTTCATTTACTGAGAATGTGCAGAACTTGTTTCACTCCTCCCAAAATCATGAAAGAAAGAAAGGAAAGGGGAAGGAAAGGGAAAGGAAAGAAAAGGAAAGGAAGGAAGAGAGAGAAAAATGCCACAATAATCTCAGTTAGGATGAAGGGGCGCCTATGCCCCTGCCTTTGAATTCTTGTGGAATCCTTATGTTTTTGGTGAGGGAGTGTTTCAAGTGTTCTCTGAATCAAAGGACTGCTTTCACTTGATACGATGCTTCAAAGAGTTTTGATCTTGAATCAAAGTTTGGGATAAATCAGGATGGGTTTGAAACCCATCAAGAATTATGGAGCCCCGCGTTATCCGGTATGCCAGCATCAAACATACCGGGGTCCTACGACGTATTAGTCAATAACTAAGTACGGTTGACCCTTGAACAATGAGAGCGTTAGGGGCACCAACACACACCCTCTCCCCCACCGAATTGAAAATCCACGTATCATTTTTGACTCCCCCCAAACTTAACTCCTAATAGCCTATTGTTGACCAGAAGCCTTACTGATAACATAAGCCACGGATTAACACATATTTTTATGTTCTATGTAATCAATTCTATATTCTTACAATAAAGTAAGCTAGAGAAAAGAAAATGTTATTAAGAAAATCACAAGGGAGAGGGAAAAAAAAGAAAATCATAAGGAAAACACATTTATAGTACTATACTTACTGAAAAAAATCTGCATATAAGTGGATTCACACAGTTCAAACCCGTGTTGTTCAAGGGTCAGCTTTATCGTGGTTATTTTAGACCAGGCTTCTATCATTACATTCTCTGCCGTTCTGTGCCATGGCCAGTGCTATTTCCACTTCGGGGGGCAACAGTCCTGCCTTTGCTGTCTTTCTAGGTAGCATTTGAAGCCAGATGGACTGCAGCCCAAATCAACAGGTTATGAAGTTGTTCTGGAAGTTATTTTGGGGAAGTTGACTTACCATACCACTCATCAACCCATGCAAAAGCCTGTCTATGTCCGATCAGCAGAATATCCCGGACCACCTACAAAAGTAAAAGAAGGACGTTGAAATAATACCATGTTTGACGAAAACTACCTGGAAAATAAATTGTTCCCAATTCTAGGAATCCTGGCAATTACACATTTCTCCATCCCTCTGTCCGTGTGATGGCAAATACAGTCTTACACACACAGATCACGGGCTCGCTCACCTGCTCAGCCCTTCCGTGGCTATACTTGCTGTAAATTAATCTCTTCATCTTCACTGAAAGTTGGACTAGGAGTGTGTACACACTAAGGACAACTGGTTGGCAGGCACACAGGAATGACTGGAATGAATCTCCAGGCTAACCACCTTGAGCTTTTTCTCTTCGTTTATCTTTTTTTTAATTAATTAATTTATTTGAGAGAGAGGGAAAGAGAGAGAGCACAAACAGGGGGAGGGGCAAAGGGAGAGGGAGAGGCAGACTCTCCGCTGAGCAGGGAGCCTGATGCGCGACTCGATCCCAGGACCCCAGCATCATGACCTGAGCCGAAGGCAGACGCTTAACGACTGAGCTACAGGGGCGCCCCTCTGCATTTATTTTTACCTGAAGCAGGTTCAACGTTTCCTTTGTGGGAGGGCTAAGAGATCATGAATGTTGGAAATCAAGAATGCTTTTCTGGGTAGCAAGCGACTTTGAAGCAAAGAGTACTTATTCTTCTCTGATGAAATATCCTAAATATTGGTCCTATTTTTTATTTTTATATTTGAAGGTGTGAAATACGAGATAAGTAAATACCTTTTCGGGCATGACTTTCATGTAGTAGAAGTGGGAGGGGGGAAAGGCAGTGTAGTCAACTATTATTGATAGAGATAAAATAAAGAGACCTTGACTAGAATAGAACATAATGGGAATGACAAGCCTGACTAGAGACAAAAGGAATGAAATTGTTTCTTATGGTGACACACAATGGCCCTAGGATACTAAGAAAGATATGTAGTTTGTGTGCGTGTGCGTGTCTGTGTGTGTGTAACTATATTCATGTGCCTTAATTTTCTGGTATCCTTGGTGTTCTCTATAAATATGCCGCTTTATGTTCCTTGGATACTCACGCGCTCCCTTCAACATTCCTTTCCTCCTGCCAAACAAATCCGGCAATTGTCAAAAACCTCTCTTGAAAGGTTCAGGCACGTTTCAATAAATAAAAGATTTTAATCTGGTGAATTTGCAGAAACAAGGGAAGCATTTATAACGATGTGTTTATTTCTCCGAGCCTCTGGATATCTAGTGAAGCTTTTAGGATGCGGAAGGAGGAAATATGTCATGAAAATAAGAAACAACATGAAACCATACCCACTTGAGTGCTGACTGTGTCAAATTCATGGAAATGAAAAGAACAGCATCGGGGCATCAGTAAAATATACCCTATTACATTAAGCACAACACAGCTGTCTGCTGGAAACAAGAATTCAATAATGTGCTAATGGTTCACTTTCGAACATTTTTTTTCCCCCCTTAACTGTGAATAGATTCTTAAAAAACAAAGGTGTTCAGAGAAAGGCGTCCCTGGTACTTTAAAACCATGCAAATACTAGCCTTGAATACTCACTCATTAGCAACTCATGTGCCAGAGCAGGTGTGTTTTGGGGCGTTGATAACACTTCTTTATATTTGGAAATGGGCAATAGGAAGGCCTTTTCCTAGAGTGTAATGCCTACAGGTATTTTAAAGAAACAATCTCAAAACTAGTCAAGTTCAGCTGCGAGAAAAGAAACACAGTGAGTCCTATGGTAATCTAAATAGGCTTTATGAAAAGAGGGTATGCTAAGTGCACTATATGGTGGTCTAGTAAGAGAGCATTTTGGGTTAAAAAAAAAGGGGAGGGGAGTGGGGCACCTGGGTGGCTCAATTGGTTAAACATCTGACTTTTGGTTTTGGCTCAGGCCATGATCTCGGTCATGGGATCAAGCCCTGTGGCAGGCTCTGCGCTCAGTGTGGAGTCTGCTTAGGAATCTCTCTCCCTCTGCCCCTCTCCTCCTTCTCTCTCTCTCTCTCAATTAAATAAATAAAATCTTAAAAAAAAAAAATACGGGGGTGGGGGAGATGTTACAGGAAGTCAAAGAAGATGCAGCCTAAGCCAGACACAGAGCTGAAGCTGGAAGGTATTTACTCTGGGAGCATCTTTCTGCTTAATAACTTGGGATACAGCAGGGAAACAGCCGCCGCCCACTCCAAACTTGATTTCCATGTGTCTCACTCAGCTCCTGCTTCTGGCTGGGCAGGATGGGTTCTGGAGCGCAGCAAAAGAGCAGATCGACACACTTCTCTGTTTAAGAAAACACCAAAGCTCGCAAGTATGTTCTAGAGTTTGCCATTATCATGAGCCCAAGTTCCATCTATTCCTCGGACCTCAAAACTTTGTACATTTTATTGCCAATTGGCCTCCAATCTGAGTAGACAAATCCATCTAAGTAACACAAAGCTCAGTGCATTACGGTTAAATTCCAGGGCCCCCGAAAGAATTTCAGAAAGCTATTCTTTATCAGTTTTTAAGTGGAAAAATAAACAGATATCCAGCCTATCTGGAATGTAGAGACAACTCGGGGAGTATTTATTTTTATGAAAATGGGAGGCGTTACAAAGGGCAATGCTGCTCAACATTGCATTTTCCATTTGTTTCCATGAGGGTAAGAGTCATGTCGGAAGCCCCGGATAAACTTAAATCATCAGGAAATCTTGTTCCTGCGACAAAATGGACATGTTCAGCTAAGGTGGGTATACAGTTGAAATCTGTGTTTTGAGATTATTAATAATTCTTTGGTAACAGAATTATTAAATGACGAAATACTGAGGGGCACTATCTAAAGGACCACTGGGATTTCTTGGGGTGTCTTGCCTTAGGTGGCTATATTTGTAGGATCTTTGGTTTTTTTTTTGAGGGGGGTGGAGCACATGAGCTCCAGGGAGGGAGAGGAAAAGAGAGAATCTTAAGCAGGCTTCACACCCAGCATGGAGCCCGATGTGGGGCTCGATCTCACAACCCTGAGATCATGACCTGAGCCGAAATCAAGAATCAGACACTTAAGCGACTAAGCCACCCAGGCGCCCCTATATTTGCAGGATCTTTTAAGTGAGAATTATCTTGGGGGCCACACACACACATCAGCCCTGTGCCTCTGCCTGGAACCTAAGTACCGGAGTATCAAGTACAAGTACTTCTGTCTGCAACTAGATTAGCCTGATGCCAAAGGGAAGAAGTATTTAGTACTGAAAACCTAGCTTCCTGAATCTACTCATCCAATAGACATGGAGGTCACGGAATGAGAAATGAAATGTAAAGCATCAAATTAAACCCATATATAAAGTGCATGTTCACGAAAACAGCATTTTCTAGATACAGTGACGTCGTGCTGGCTCAGCACTGGGCGTGTGTGGGCGTCGTGCACTCCGGCTTACGGTAAAGACAGTCACCGTGTCCACAGTCCAGGAATTGCCATTTATTCGCTTACCTTGTGTACAAATTGTTCCACTCTGGTCTGAAGCCCCCAGACCTCGAACTTCACGGTCACCAGCTTGTAGGAACACATGATGGGTTGATGACTATCTCTCCAGCCTTCCCTTAATTGTCCCCGTCCTGTCTTCTCTGACTTGAAGTGCTTGGGATCCTGAAAAAAAAAAAAAAAATCAAAGAAATGATAACTTTAAAGTTTAACCATCATTTAGAGGAAATGTCCAGAATAGGAAAATCCATAGAAACAGCAAGATTAGTGGCTGCCAGGGGTTCGAGTGACTGCCAATGGACAAAAGGGCTCCTTTTGTTGGGGTGAAGAAAATATCCTGGAATTAGATAGTGGTGGGAGCTGCATCACTTTTGTGAGTATACTAAAAACCCCTGAATTATACACTTAATTAAAAGGGTGAATTATATACATCTCAATCAGAAAGGGACTTGCAATGTAAATAAAGGCCAAAACGATAGCTCGCCTGGTCACATGTCAAAAACGTGATTTATTTATTCATTTTTAAAAGATTTTATTTTTAAGTAATCTCTACACCCACTGTGGGGCTTGAATTCATGACCCCGAGATCAAGAGTTGCATGTTCTACCGACTGAGCCAGCCAGGTGGCTCTCAAAAATGTGATTTAAAGCAAGATTTGGGGTGCCTGGGTGGCTCAGTTGGTTAAGCGACTGCCTTTGGCTCAGGTCATGATCCCAGGGTCCTGGGATCGAGCCCCATATCGGGCTCCCTGCTCAGCGGGGAGCCTGCTTCTCCCCGCTCCCTCTACCTGCTACTCTGCCTGCTTGTGTCTCTCTTGCTCTGTCAAGTAAATAAAATTAAAAAACAAAAACAAAAAAGCTAGATTTGTGTCATTTGCACTGTATTTTTTCTCTGACCTT
>CM052891.1:11815434-11863807 GCA_028534135.1 Potos flavus | reverse complement strand
GAAGAAACACAAGGGAAATGTCTGCGATGGCTGTGTGTCAATCTGGATGACTTTATGTAAAAGTTCACTGAGCTCTAGGGGCACCTGGCTGGCTCATTCAGTAGAGTGTGTGACTCTTGGTCTCAGGGACGTGAGTTCAAGGCCCGTGCTGGGTGCAGAGTTTACGTGAAAGTAAAATAGAAATTAAAGGAAGTTCACTGAGTTTTAGTTATTTTTATTTTTTTCATTTTTAAAAGATTTTATTTATTTTTTTGTCAGAGAGAGAGCACAAGCAGGGGGAGCAGCAGACAGAGGGAGAAGCAGACTCCCTACTGAGCAAGGAGCCTGACTCGGGGCTCGATCCCAGGACCCTGAGATCATGACCTGAGCTGAAGGCAGACGCTCAACAGATTGAGCCACCCAGGTGCCCCAGTTCACTGAGTTTTAGACATAAGATCTGTGTTATATTTCACTTAAAAAATAAGATTAAAAAATTTTAAACGTTTAACCATTTAGTATTTCTTCAATGACTGCCATGTGGACAGCTACTGACGATTTCATCAGAGGATTATTTTGCAGAGTTACCTCAAAAGAAGTGTGTGAATAAAACAGGAGATATGTATAGGTACATTTAAAAATATTTTTATTTATTTTTCCAGGTTTGAGTTGACACATAACATTGCGTAAGTTTAAGGTGTACAATGTGTACAATTTAAAAAATGTTTTTATGTATGTTTTTGTGTATAATTTATGTATAAGGTAATTTTTTCTTTTTTAAAGATTTTATTTATTTGAGAGAGAGAGAGAGCATGAGCGGGCAAAGGGGCAAAGGGAGAGGAGCAGAGGGGCAGAGAGAAGCAGAATCCCAACTGGGCAGGGAGCCCGCTGCGGGGCTCAGTCCCAGGACCCTGGAATCATGACCTGTGCTGAAGGCAGACGCTTAACCGACTGAGCCACCCAGGCACCCCTATAAGGTAATTTTCATTAACATCAGAAAGACTTGGCTCTGGGGACTGCTGTCCAGCTGTGTTTTGGGGCCCCTCTGCTAAAAACCCTGACCCTGTTTTCAGGGGGATGGGATGTAGGACTTTTCAGGGAAAGAGCTCCCCAGCATAGCAGAGGCCAAGAGATGAAGCAGAATGAGGGGTTCCCCTCCCAAGTGAGACCTGGGGACCCTGTGCAGGAAGGGAGGGAGTCTGAGACGCAGAACTAGATTAGCTCGGCCTGCCCTGCCCTTCTAACTCAGCCCGGACCGAGCCTCAGTGGTAGGCCCGACAGGTACAAGCATGGCGCTTACAACCAGAGGCCTTTATCCACTGGGGTCCGGCTGAGGCTCTCGCAGCGCCATCCGGCTCGGCTCTGAGGGGCTTGCAGGCTGCCCCTGCCTTCGCTTGCAGACCTGCCTCTTGTGGATGGGCCTTT
Organism: Potos flavus; assembly: GCA_028534135.1. Classification (NCBI taxonomy): domain Eukaryota; kingdom Metazoa; phylum Chordata; class Mammalia; order Carnivora; family Procyonidae; genus Potos; species Potos flavus. The sequence goes on along the minus strand of CM052891.1, from coordinate 11,862,406 downwards.
GGCTGGGCTGGCCTCTCATACGACTGCAGCTCCCCCAGAAAACATGGCACCCCCCCAAGACCAGCTCCCACACGCGGCTGAGGCCAGGCCTTCTCAACATCCAGGCAGAGCCCTCAGCCTCCCTGCCCCTGCTATCTATCCCTCTAGCTGACAGTCCCCACCCTGCTGCCGGGGTGACCTCTCAAATGAAGACCCAATCCCATTGCTGCCTTCCTCAAAATCCGTCCATAGCACCATGACCATAGGATAATATTAAAATACCTAGCACGAAATACAAGGCGCTTATGTTCTTGCTACCTTTCTAGCATCTTTTCTGGACCACTATCCCAAAGCCACAACCTTTCCCTTCAGCCTTACAAAGCTCCTGCATCCCCATGCTCCAAAGCTCTAGAACCTTCTAGGCAAGTGTTAGTTCTTCCTGAAATTCCTTCTCCCCAGCCAACTCCTCCATTTTGACTGACTCTTCTTTAAGACTTCTTAAGACTTGGGGCCTGGGTGGCTCAGACGGTTAAGCATCTGGCTTCAGCTTAGGTCATGATCCTGGGGTCCTGGGATGGAGCCCTGCATTGGGCTCCCTGCTCAGCTGCTTCTCCCTCTGCTGTTCCCCCTGCTTGTGTTCTCTCACTCTCTCTGTCAAATAAATAAATAAAATCTTAAAAAAAAAAAAGACTTCTTAAGACTTTAAGACTTGAGCATCCCCCCTCCCAGAACACTGTCCTGTGTAGTTCGGAATGAATCCTCCTCCTCTATGCTTCCAAAGCCTCTTCTGCCATGAACCTGGCAGGTGGGCAGGACTCTCATCATTGCTTGTCTACCTCCACAAGACCACAATCATCTTGAATGGCCCTGATCCTGGTACACAACAGATGCTGAGTAAATGTTTGTTGAATGAATGCCTGAACTCTATTTGGACCCATCACACACATATGGCTGGGCATCAGAATTTAGCTACTTTTGGGTAAATTCTTAAGTGAAAGAAAGGTTAAAATAGCTTTGTGCATCATTACAACCATCGGCAAGGATGTGAAAAAATAAGAATCCTCACACATTGCTGATGGGAATGAAAAATAGTGTGGCCATTTTGAAAAACAATTGAGTAGTCCCTCAAAAGGTCAAACAAAGTGAGCATCTGGCCCAGCAATTCCACTCCAGGATACCTACCTAAGAGAATTGAAACCTATGTCCATGCAAACTTGTACACGGATGTTCAAATTCATAATAGCAAAAAATTAGAAACAACCCAAATGTCCATCAACTGGTGAATGGATACACAAAATGTGGTCCATCCATACAATGGAAGATTACTCAGCCAGTAAAAGGAATGAAGTATTGATCTATGCTCTAGCACAGATGAACTTCAAAAAACATCATGCTGGGGCACCTGGGTGGCTCAGTGGGTTAAAGCCTCTGCCTTCAACTCAGGTAGTAGTCTCGGGGTCCTGGGATCAAGCCCCGCATCGGGCTCTCTGCTCAGCGGGGAGTCTGCTTCCCCCTCTCTCTCTGCCTGCCTGCCTACTTGTGATCTCTCTCTCTCTGTCAAATAAATAAATAAAGTCTTAAAAAAAAAAAAGGCAAAAAAAAAAAAAAGCTAAAAAAAAACCCCCAAAAAACATCATGCTGAGTGAAAGAAGCCAGTTACCGAAGGCCACATTCTATAATTCCATTTATACGAAATATCCAGAGTAGAGCTATCTACAAAGGAAAAAAAGTAGAGTAGTGGCCCAAGGCTGGGGAGTGGGGTGGTAAGGGGAATGACTGCTATGGAAACACAGTTTCTCTTGGGGGTGATGAAAATGCTCTAAAATTAGATTTAAGGGGTGCCTAGGTGACTCAGTCATTAAGCGTCTGCCTTCGGCTCAGGTTATGATCGCAGGGTCCTGGGATTGAGTCCCTGCTGAGCAGGAAGCCTGCTTCTCCCTCTCCTCTCTGCTCATTCTCTCTCTCTCAAATAAGCAAATATTTAAAAATAAAATAAAATTAGATTTAAGGTGATGGCTTACAACTCTGTAAATATGCTAAAAACCATTTAATTGTACACCTTAAATGGGTGAACTCTATGTTATGTAAATTACGTATCACTAAAGCTGTGAAAAATACACAAATGCAATATAAAAACACACTATGTGATACCTCGGTAGGATTTTTCAGGGTGTGTACTAGTTTTGAGTTGGTTGATATACCTGCATAAAATAATATTATAACAGTCATTATCCTAAGCACACGTTTACTGTACTCAATGTGGGCACAGTAGAGAACTAGGTATTACATTATGCTCTCCCTCGATCTGGTTTCTTTGCCCTGAGGGGTGTGGGAGGGCAGCCGCTGTGTGTGTGTGTGTGTGTGTGTGTGTGTGTGTGTGTGTGTGTCTTTGTGTGCGCGCGCGCGTGCGTGCACATGGCCTGGAAGGTGTGGTCTATGTGTGGTCATAGAGCACTTCCTTCCACTCAGAATGAACTCAGCTCTACTTCGATGATTTCCATTCCCTGACCTTCCCCTGGGGTCTTTCATTTGCATTGGTTGTAATGGAAGACATTGGACCTGGGGGTAGAAGGGACCAGAGTGGGATAAATAAATAATTAATGGAATACCAAATTGACAAAAGAGATTCTGAAAGACAAGAAGGAAAAGAGAATGCATCCTAGCTCTCCCACGGGAATAAATGATCTGTGAAGGGAGGGGCTGGCAATTTGAGTATGGGTAGCATTTTCGAATCTTTGGTACCAATGTTGTCATGCTGTATTTTTAGCACCTGAACAACCCGGAAAGTGCCACTGACATTGTATGCACAGGCCTGGAAAGATTTTGTTAATTTAATAACATGATACATGAAAAAGGCACAAGCACAGGGTCCGGCTCATGGCAAGTGCTCAGGTGACGTTAGCTGTTGTACTTTGTAAGGCAGTCACAGAAGCATCCAAGTAACACGAGCAATCCTGCAGCCTAGGGCAGAGACACTAACGCCTTTCCAAAGCGCCCTGGAGTTGCTGGTAAAAGCTTTGACAGTTTACGGCAATGGGACTAATTCCTACCCACCCCGTGTTCCTATACCCTATATGCCATTAAGAATAAAAAGAGAAGACCAATAAATCAAGAAGTATCACCAGGGAGACTACAGTAGAAAATCTCCAAGGATGGTCTCCATCAATTCCCTCCCTTCCTGCGCCAGTATGCTGTTCCTCTCACTGAGAGGCGGAGGCTGTCTCCCCTCACTTTAAACCTAGCATGACCTAGAACTTGCTTTGACCAATTGCAAATGCAGAAAAGATACCATGTCAGTCCAGGCCTCTAAAGGAAGCTAGAAACCAGAAGCGGGACACAACGTAAAAAGTCTGGTCTGATTACCCCGAGACCGCCATGTTGGGAGGAAGCCCAAGCTAGCCTTGGGGAGAAGTGTTCACCCGCCCCAGCTGAGAAGCCAGGCATGTGAGTGAACATGTTGTCTGATACTTCAGTCCAACCATATGCCACGAGGAACAGAAGATCTGCCCAGCTAAGCCTAGCCGAAGTTGCAGAATTGTAAGAAGTAATGCACCGTAGTTGTCTAAGCCGCTAAATTCTGGAGTGGACGGTTCCTTAGCAAGAGATAACAAAATAGATGCATCGTGTGGATTATAAAACAGGTGCAATCGCTGGGTTCACCATCGATGAAAAGAAGGACTGCTGCTTTCTTTTTTTACAGAACACACCAGAAGTTCATACAATAAACCACATGCCTAAAAGCCACAAAGAAGGAAATTTACAGCTGCCAAGTAGTTCATGTGAGTTAAAAGGTAGGGGTTGGAGCTAAACAGGGAAGGTTGGTTTCTTTCCCCATCTGCCTACTGACTTTCCAATAAAAGGCAATTTGGAGTCCAATCCCCAGCACATGAACAGTAACTATCTTGAGCCTCAAAAGACATGGCCTCTGTCCTTTGGCCGTCCAGAATACGGATGGGCAAACCCTTGAGAACCTGAGAGGAGATTGTCTTTTTGAGTTAGCAAGTAGGTAAACAAAGGACAGTTCCAGAGCCAGCAAGCAGAGGCAAGCAGGAGGGCAAAACTCCTGGTAACCCAGACTTGTAGGAGACAAAGGAGCCGGCAAACAGAGCAAGGGGCCAGGCACAGAAGGTGCAGAAACGAAGTAAAAGCCATGGCCTGAGCTGCCTTCATGCCTCTGGGGGCCTGTGCAGGGGTGTGAGAGAGGCCTGAAGATGGGAGGTCCCTGGGCCATCTGGCCGCACCCCACCCTGATTCACGGACGAGCCTCAGCTCAGCACCTATTCCAGAATCTTCATATCCACTCCAGTTCAGGATTCTCGAGGAATAAAACAAGAGGGGCGCCTAGGTGGCTCCGTCGTTAAGCGTCTGCCTTCGGTTCAGGTCATGATCCCAGGGTCCTGGGATCGAGCCCCACGTAGGGCTCCCTGCTTGGCGGGAAGCCTGGTTCTCCCTCTCCTACTCCCCCTGCTTGTGTTCCCTCTCTGGCTGTCTCTCTCTGTGTCAAATAAACAAATAAAACCTTAAAAAAAAAGAAGAAGAAAGAAAGAAAACAAGACTCTGCAATATTGAACACTGGTGGATCACTTTTCCAAAACAGTGAAGAATGGCGGGGCCTCACAGCAAACATCAGCTCTGAATAAGACCGGAAAAGTAATGCCTGCACAGCAAAAGCTATGCAGATGCTAAAATCTATGTGTGGGTCCTGATCACAGCACAGAAGCACTAGGTAACAGGGAGGGGACTAGAATCTCAGGCTCCCATAATTCTAGGTTAATGTTCTTTCTACTATATTTACTTTTAATGTTAAATAGCAAAGGGTGTTTTTGTTACAGCCAGATGCCAAAGAAGCAATTAACAATTGGGCTTTTTATGGTAACAGTGGGTTGATTTTTTGCAAGTCTGGTGTCCTATCTACAGCTGCTGATTCCATCTAGTAAATCTTATACATGGCCTATAATTAGGGATATACTTTCAAAGAGAGGGAGGGAGGTAAGGGAGAGGATTTACCAGAGGACTCCTTTAACCAAAACTCAAGATCAGAAATGAACATCCAGCTGAATGCTTTTATGAGAAGATGAAAAAAAAAATCAAACCACTGGGTTTTATCTGAAATATTCTGGTCACTGCAAACCTTTCTCCCAGGTCCCATTCTACCCCTCCCGCACCCATACCCATCAACCCCTCCCCCATAGCCATTCCACTTGAAATCATTTTCTTCAACTCTCATTTTGCTTGCTTGAGTTTGTGAACATAAATATCTAACTTGCCGCGTTCACACATGAGTTAACCTTTCATCTGACTTTTTACATTTTTAAATACATTTGTGGTTTGTGTTTCTACAGCTTCTGTACTATTTTGGTCCTGATTCAAACTCTGTTACATGATTTACGTCATTCTTTATAAAAGACCTGGATTGTTTTTAGGTTTTAAACTTTCATTTCTCTCTTTTCAAATGCAGCCTGTAAACCTCCACCTTCATCTCCAATATCATGAATTCCACACTTGCCCACACTTTGTCTTTTTTATAAGGACACCAATCCCATTGGATTAGGGCCCACTCAACCTCATTTTCACCCGTTTCCTTTGGTAAAGACCCTATTTCTAAATAAGGTTACACTCTCAGGTACCGGGGGTTAGGGCTTTAACATATCTTTTCGGGGGGACACAATTCAACCCATAGCAGTAGGTCATCATCTTCACAAGGCAAATCTTACAGAGTCCCCGGTAACCAACTCCTCCGTAGCCTGCTCACTCGCTGGGTCATGGAGCACTGGACCTCACCCTGGCTGCAGGTGGACCCACCGGGTGATGGGGAAGCTCTCTGAAAGCAATGCTCTGGCCTCCAGGCTGCTCCATGTACTGCCCCCAGAGCCCAGCAGCTGGCTGGGGGCTTCTAGATCCATCCACAATGACAGCTCTGGCTCCAGAGCCTGTAGGTATCCCCCAGGCTTGGCAGATGGCAAATTGGACCCTTGTAGTTAGTTAAAGCCCATCTGTATGGAGGGAGGTGAGCTGGTGCCGGGGCTGTCTCCCAGGCAGACAGACCAAACCGGTGAAGGGAAGGAAAAATTCTTCCTCTACCTTTCAAGGTCTTCCAGCTGGACTAAGAATGGAATCTAGATGCGATAGATTTGTTAACCTTACAGGAGAAAAAACTCCCAAGTTTTATTATGCATACGCAGAGGGCCAATAATGATATTGAGACCTGAAGAAATGAACAAGGTAGGTCGTTTTCATACTTTTTAGACAAAGAGACAATAAATCTATAAGGAATTGACAGGACAAAGAAAACTTCACTTTGGGAGCTTTGGTGAGGAAGGCATTCTAAATAGAATTTGGGCTGGGGTAGTAAACTGGTAAAAATGGAACGGGGAGGGGGGTGCCTGGGTGGCTCAGTTGTTAAGCGTCTGCCTTTGGCTCGAGTCCTCATTCCAGGGTCCTGGGATCGAGCCCCGTGTCGGGCTCCCTGCTCGGCGGAAAGCCTGCTTCTCCCTCTCCCACTCCCCTTGCTTGTGTTCCCTTTCTCACTGTGTCCTCTCGGTCAAATAAATAAATAAAATCTAAAAAAAAAAAAAAGGAACCAGGGTTGTTTATAGAGCCCTCTGCACCCTGAATTTCTCATCTCTGGTGATAAGGCTTTCTCTCTACTTCCTGATACAGGGTGGGTACCTTTCACAAAGGAGATTTATTTCCTGCTTTCAGGAGGACAGAGGAGGGTCTGAGTGTCCTCCTTTTTTTTTTTTTTTTTTAAGATTTATTTTTTTAAGTGATCTCTACACCTACCATGGGGCTCGAACTCACAACCTTGATCTTGATCAAGAGTCCTATGCTCTTCTAAGGCAGCCAGGAGCCCCAGAGTGTCCTTCTTGCACAGCTAACCTCTTAAGTAACTTTTTTTCCCCTTCCAATAAATTTTAATTTAAATTCAATCAATTTAATTTAAATTCAATCAATTAACCTATAAGGTATATAAGGTATTATTCAAAGGTAGAGGTCAGTGATTCATCAGTCTTATATAACACCCAGTGCTCATTCCATCACGTGCCCTCCTTAATGCCCATCACCCAGTGATCCCACTCTTAAGTAACTTCTATTTCAAATAATCAAAGGCCAACATTTGGCACATTTGGAACAGCCTGCCCTTGGGCTCTACATTGGCCCCATCTCTTTTGGAAGGCCTCCCCTCCTGAGAGCCAGTGACACCTCCAGGCTTCATTCGTCTTATACTTGGACAAAACAGAACAAAGGGGAAGCTAAGGGGCTTCTTGTTCAGTGCAGCCCTTGTGAAACCATGTCCCCGCGTTCCTTAGAATCGGTCTCACCCCCCGGAGGTGCAAGAAGAAACCTCCAGGAGGTTTTGGCCTGGCTGGAGCTCAGCTGGCATTTCAGAGGCAATATTATTAGTCAACGTTCACCGAGACATGAAGTCTCTGTGATTAATTATTCTTTCAATGTGAACCACAAAGGACTAAATCCAACAGGGGCTTTGCCCTGTTAATTGAAATTAGAAGTTTTTGATAAATGTTAAATGAAATAGGGCTAAGCAGTAACTGGCTAGGAACTGTTACATTAAGTAACTATAATACTCGGTCCTAAAATAGGGATGAACTAACAACACTTATCCGATTTTTTCCCTGCATTCTTGGGAGTCTTCAAGACTCCAAAGGGATGCAGATATTTTCACTCCCCATCAATGAATGGCATTTCAACCAGGTAAAATTTAGTTCTGAATTTGGACCTAGATTTCCTGAACTTGAATCCTAAAAGGAATGCACATAAAAAGTATGGAGCTTTCAAAGTCGCTAGTCACAACAGACCATCTATTAAAGGATCCCATTCATATGAAATATCCCAAACTGGGAAATTTACAGAGAAAGATTAGTAGTTTCCTACAGCTGGGGTGGGATTGGGGGTAAAAAAAAAAGTAGGGGAGTCACAGCCAAAGCTTACAGGGTTTCTTTTTGAGGTGATGAGCATGTTCTAAATTTGAGTGTTGTGATGGCTGCCCATATCTGTGAATACACAAAAATCCATCAAATTCTCTACTTGAAATGGGTGATTGTATGGTATATGAACTCTTTCTCAATAAAGCTGTTGAAATAAGACAAAACAAAACTAAGAAGTTTTCAGAGTGTTTGAGAACCGACCTAAAACTTTACTTAAAAGGTCAACTGGTATGCATCAGCTTAAAAAAAACAAAAACAACCCCCCCCAAAACACAATACCAAAAACAACCCAAATGCAAATTGTAGCCACAAGCAGCCAATTCTTGCTTTGTTAGCAGTTAATACCTAAAGTGCTACTTTTAAAGCATTTGCTCTTGGCACTAGAGTGTACCACAAACACTGAGTGATCCGTGCTATTCCTCTGCAAAGTGCCTCTCTTAAAGGAGCTTGACTCATAAAGTGCAACTGACAGGTAGAAAGGCAGAGAAAAGGGAGGTGGTGGGGAGGTGCTTTGGTGCACGGCCCGAGCCCTTCTCAGTTACAATTCAGTGCCAGAAAAACCCAAAACTCTCTATTTGAAGGACGGGCCATAAGAATGGAAATTTTAAGCATAAACCACAAAATAATTTAATAGTCCCTAGCCACGAGGGTGACCACTATCGATGCCTGTAAGGACGGAGGGAGATGTTAAGTCAAAAGAGACTCTCCAGAGGTGATCAGAAGAAAGGGAAGGATGGAAGGAAAACGAACATACTGGCTAATGTTTATCCGATGCTTGCTGGGCACCAGAGCCTGCGTCAGGCACTGTAGATTTGTCATTTAATCTTTGCAGAATGAGAGATCTATTTGAGGCCCCCAGATAGCCTCATGGAGCTGGTTACAGAAAGCTCTAGACACTGAGAGGGTAGGAAGCCTCTGCTCCACCCACTGACCTCTGGGGAGGGAAAGAGGGGGGCTGGAGATGGAAGTACGAAAACTTCTGACAAGGTCTGGAGAGCTGCCAGGTGGGTGGGGGGTGTGGCATGTGGGGGGGGGGAGGTTATGGAAACTCTGCCCGCCCCCCCAACACACACCCCGCCCTATGCATCTTCCGCTTGACTGTTCCTGAGTTGTAGTTTTTGTAATAAACTCGTCAACATCCAGTAAAGTGTGTTCCTGAGTCCGGTGAGCCTTCCTAGCAAATTCTCCAACCTGAGGCGGAGGTTGTTGGAACGCCCCAACTTGAAGAGGTGGCCCTGGATTTGCGACTGGCGTCTAAAACGGAAGCGGTCTTGTGGGACAGAGCCCTTGAATTTGTGGGTCTGATGTTAACTCCAGATAGTGTCAGAACGGAGGGAATGGTTGGTCTCAGGGCAAACATCCCCAAATTCTCACAACAAATCTCAAAAGCGGGATGTGATTATCTTCATTTCCTGTGATGCCCAAGGGAGTGCCTGCGTCCTATTCCCGGAGGGCCTCGCCCACACTTCCACCCCAGCTCCTGCCCCGGGCTCTTTCCACAAGCCCCCGCCTTCAGAAATCTCCAGACGGGCAGTAGGCATCCATCTCTATGTTCCCCTGCAAACTTCTGGGGCCGCTTGTCAGTCTCACCCCCACCCCAGAGGGCGACAATGCTGATGGTGGACCCGTAGGTTCACGGCTTGGCAAGAGTCAGCTTTTTTGCAGATGTTCTAGTTTCTGTAATGACTTTTCTCGGAATACGCCCTTCACATGGCTTTGGGGGTATGCAAGAATTGTACCCCCAAAATGACTCTGAGAAGTCCCCTCCCCATCTCCACATACAGACTAGGAGCGGGGCAGGGCCAGCTGGGGCCCCTCCGCCAGCCCTGGGGAGAACATGGCCCCGGTGATTAGCAGATGCCTGTGGAATGTGGAGTCATAACCCCTTTGTTCCCCAGCTTTGGGCCCAGCTCCCAATTCTAGAGCAACAAGAGACGGCTCCCTAAAATCCTGTTATGTAACACTAACCTGTTCCTTTCCGCACGAACACATGACTCTGTATTTTTAAGATCGCCTAATCAAAACCGGTATGGTCACTCAAGGGCGCTCTGGAGAGCACCACCGGCTGACAGCGAGGCCGGGCACGGGCTCTCCCAGCAGCCAGGGAGCCGAGTTCTCCCCATGCAGGAGGGGCGTTCGGATTTGGCTCCGTTTGCAGCCTCTGAACTGGGGCTGCTTGCTGCGGATTATTCCTGCTCACTCTCCTTTTTGCAGCGCTGTTCAGACACAGCCAGTGAAGCATGAATAGCCTTGATCCACACCGAGGATATACAATTTGGCCCTCAGATAGCTTGATAAATCAAAAGCTCGTAATAGACTAACAAATATTCTTGATGAGTTGCAACATGGCAACAGCGATCAGCACTGGATTAACTGTCCCTAAATCTAGCTTGCCTCTCATGAACTGTATTATTTTGGGAAACCTGGACCTCCAACGGGATGGAGATGTTCACTCAGCCAATCAATTTGTAATTTGAAGGCACTAAAGGATTTCCATTTTTAAAGGGTAGATGTCAAACTTATTTCTTAGCTTTAGAACCCATTTCATTTTCCCAAATATAATATTATTAGGACTCCCAATGCATGTATAAAGCAGGTGAAAGTGACAAGTGGATCCCTATAGCTGTATAGCAACCTTTGTTGTTCGATGCAATGTATTTCATTGTTTAAAGGGTTTAGAAGCACCTCTGTGGGGTCCAAGGTTCTGTGGAGCAAAACTGAAGAAACAACAGAAAAGGCTTGGAATGAGATACCCCTGGGTTCAAATGTCTGCTGTAGCAACTACTCCCCGTATAGATCTGGGCAGGTTATTTAACTCCAAGACTGTTGTGGGGATGATGATAGGACAAGAAAAGGAATGTTTCCAAAATTGGGGTTTGTGGATGTCTCTTTGGGGGCTATGAAAAATTTTTTTTCTTTAATGGGTTCCTGCATTACCCAGTTTAGAAAGGCTAGTTTTTGGGTTTCTTTTTTTCCAGACTAGGTTTGTTTTGTCCAGTACACTAATTTCTAGAATAGCCGCAAAGAGGAAATTTTTCCCCAAACATGGGCAGTGGAGTTCCAGCAGACCATTAAACCTATGGAAGGTTAACAGAGGGACTAGAAAGATCCTTTCTCCTATTTACCCTGTCTTTCCCCAAAATTCTCCATTCAAATGATCTGTGAGACTTGGGGTTAATGAGGTACATTTAGGGAGGAAACAAACTGAGGGTTTTTCAAAGATAGACAATAGTTGTTTGTACCTCCAGCTCTACTGAAGGAACCAGGTTGGTGGGGGGAACCTCACTCTTTAGGGATGGACACTTTGGGGTCTGAACTGAAGCTTCCTAAAACTTCTAGCAAGATTCTCTGAGCCTTGGGGTGCCTGGGTAGCTCAGTCACTTGGGTGTGTCCTACTTTTGGTTTCGGGTTGAGTCGTGGGATGGAGCCCTGGGTCAGGCTCTGTGCTTGGCATGGAGTCTGCTTGTCCCTCTCTCTCTGCTCCATCCCCCTGTGCTCTCTCTCTCTCAAATAAATAAATAAAATCTTAAAAAAAAAAAAAAAAGATTCTCTGAGCCTCAGTTTCCTTATTTATAAAATGGAGGCAATATCTATTCTACTGGATTGTCAGGATAAACTGAATAAAACAACTTAGTAATGCCTTTTATTTTTCTCAAAAGCTAGTTCTTTTTTTTTTTTTTTTTAAGATTTTATTTATTTATTTGAGAGAGAGCACGAGCTGAGGGGCTGCAGGAGGGGGAGAAGCAGACTCCTCGCTGAGCAGGGAGCCCGACATGGGCCTCGATCCCAGGTTCCCAAGATCGTGACCTGAGCCGAAGGCAGACGCCTAACCAACTAAGCCGCCCAGGAGCCCCTCGAAAGTTCGTTCTTGCCCCTCTCTGTCTGGGTTTAGCAATTCTGTGAGCGATCTGTTGAAAGTTCTAAGACCCAAGTTAATGAGCTAGTAATTGCATGCCTTTCTCTGGGCCCCTTAACAATACAAGATGGAGACAGGCAATTTAATAGCACCTATTCTTTCCTGGATATTTTTGGAGCAGAAGCTGAACGGTTGTACTTGGAGTCTGAATAAATAGAGGTGGAGGAGAGAATCGCTGGGTCAAGTCTTGTGTCTCAGGAGGAAAAATACAACCTCCATCATCAGACTTGAAGCCACAGATTCTTGGAGAGCCAGTTGGGAAAAGTCTTGGACAAGCTTGAGCCGAGGGACCTGCTGGACACCGATCAGTCTTAGAGTGGAGGAAATTAACTTAGATGAGTGTCAATCTGAAGCCAGTCCCCAGCTCAGAAGCAAATTAGGAAGAAACTGAACAAATGTCTATCATAATTAACACCACTGGCTGGCAAGGAAGACAATGATGTGACTCCCCAGGTGGTATCAGATTCCCAACAGATGGAATGAAATTCAAAGGCATTGACCCCTCCCCTCAGTAGGTAAGAGGTGGTCTTCCAGGCTTACCTTGCCATTTCCTTTTCCCTCACAAAATTAAATAACAGTAAAATGGTATAAAAACTTGAACACAGGAAATGGAGCTCTCTTAGGCAAAGCTGCCTTACCTTGAATAAGAGGCGAGAAGATACTGCTCCTCTTGGCCATTGGGGAAACACACTGGGTCACCTGACCCCGGGGGGACGGGGTCATCTCTGCCAGGAGCTCCTCCCTGATATGCCAATCAAACCCAACCATTTTCCACATGTGTTACAGAATGAAAAAGTTGGGAAGCTCTCCTCTGAGGCTATTTCCCCCAGCCTGGTACAATGACACATAGATCCTTGGGTCCTACCTTCCTGCATCCGGTTTGGTAGGTCTAGGGTAGGGTCCAGATATCTGCATTTTTTTAAAGCTGCCAAGGTGATTCTGACCTGATTTGGGAACTCTGCTCTAAGGGCTAGGAAGTTCTGATGTTTCCATTTAATAAAACCAAAAATAGAAGAGGTCAATGTCACTGGTCCAAGTCCTGGATTTAAAGCCTGTTTTCTTTTTTTTTTTTTTAAAGATTTTATTTATTTATTTGACAGAGAGAGAGAGATCACAAGTAGGCAGACGCAGGCAGAGAGAGAGGGGGAAGCAGGCTCCCTGCTGAGCAGAGAGCCCGATGCGGGGCTCGATCCCAGGACCCTGAGATCATGACCTGAGCCGAAGGCAGAGGCTTTAACCCACTGAGCCATCCAGGCGCCCCAAGCCTGTTTTCTTGAAAGTGCGGAGGGAGATTCTCCATGAGCTAGAACTGAAGAGCTTGGTTGCATCTGTTCACTTTTGGCTGAAACCCTTGGGCCTTGTGCTCCTACTTTCTTCTTTTAAAGTCTTAAATGTTATTCTTCTAAAATATACCTGGTAAGAACGTTGGACGGTGCCAGAATGCCCAAACAGCCCTGGGCACCACCTTGGGACGCCGGTGCCACAGACAGCCTAAAGTTAGCACAACAAACAGTAAATGTAACTTCTAAGTTTCTTAGAGGTGAAATATCGGAGACACATGCCATTCTGAATTCAGGTGACATAATAACAGAAGAAATAATAACCCATTAAAAAAAAATCTCAGCAATAAAAATGGCTGTTTCTGAAAGAGCTCGCTGTACCGCAGAGGATTCTGTGATCTTGGGGACTAGAGTCACTGGAACCAACTCTCTGTTTCCCTTCTCCATTCAGTCATGCCAACAAGTAAAAAGCAATATGCAAACAGATTCCCATAGTACCATTCACAACAGCCACTTTCCGAAGACACATGGTTTCTCCTGAGCAATTATCCCAGCAACATATTTGCACATCTCAACGCCAGAGCCCAAGCAAGGAGAAGGGAACATTTATTAAATGCTCACTGTGTGCCAGGGACTGAGCTAGTCATTTTAATGCCTCATATCACCCCACCCCATTCCATCATCTCTCCATCCACTCATTTGAAGGAAGGAAGAGACACAAGATACAGTAATTGGTGGCGATGCAGTGCAATGGCCGTAACCACCTGGAAGGTGTCGCAGAGCCAAGGGCCCCTTATTACCTTCAGGTTGAATCGTTTTCACATGGAAAGCATGGGTGGGACTCCCCATGCATGGGCTCTAGAGGTTATCTCTTGCATAGATCCCTCTACAACAAGCCCAGTTGTTTCTCCCTTTTATGGATGTTTTGCTTGGATGAGTCTTTCCTGTTGGGACAAGGAGGACAAGTCCATTTCCCCAAGGACTTTTTCCTATTGAGTCAATGATCCCATGCCACAATCAGCAACTCCACTCCTGGCAGAGACTTAGAATCTCTGGTTTTGTCTGGTATTAGGAATTCATTTGCCTCGATTTTGTTTGACCTACTTGGTCTGGCTTTTCACTACCAGATCCAATTGGTAAGATTTGTAACTACTACTCTGGGCACTGAGCTCCAGGGGACTTCATTCATGCAAATTACTGCAGCAGTTAAAATTTTTTTTTTCCTTGAAAAATTAAAAACTGAAAACCCTTTCTCTAGGATGGAGTTGGGCACTCCTGTTTTCCTAGTAAATTTGGCTTTGCTTAAAACATTGCAGGAGCTCCACATAATTAGGCCAAAAGAATAGCAGTGGTTTTAAGAATCAGCACTAGGCATGGTACTTTGGTAAGATTTGGTGACCTAGCTTTCTTTTGTTTGGAAGAAATGAGATCCTAAAGAGACTACCTATTTGTTCCTAAGGAAGTGAGTTGTCAATTACTGGTCCAAAAATGAGGTAGCCAGGGTTGTTGAGGGCTGGACTGCTGTTTAATGCCTTTTTACTTCCAGAAGTTTCTGTTCATTAACGAAATATTATTGCTGGCAAGATGGTTGAAGGCTACTTGTTCATAAAAAGGGTAGAGGGAGAGGGAAAGAAGTAGATTGATGGAGTTGGGAGGATCCCCAACCTCTTGGCATTCAGAAGCCTGCCGTTACCATCCCCTGAGTTAGCCTCTCTGGTAAGGTCAGGAATGGAGCCCCCTTGCATGGTGGCTGGTGACCCCTGCTTTGAGAGCCCGCTGCTACTTGCAGAATCAAATCCAAATTCCTTAGCTTGGCATTCAAGGCCTTCTGCGTCGGTCAGACACTTAGTTATTCACTGACCCTTGCATATGCACTGGGATTATTAGTCCCTCTGCCATCACTACACTGCTCTTCGGTCTCCCTGATCTTCAAAATCCAGTTTGCTCCCATACAAGTGCAGGTCAGAAGGTAATTTAATATAGTTTTGGAGTGGGGACCACTTGCCGATATCTAGCAAGATTGAAATCCACACATCCGTTGACTCCACAACTTCACTTTTAGAATTTAATCGACAGAAACATTAGAACCACACAGAAAAGATATCATACGAGATGCTATACTGGACTACAGACTATACTATACTATAGTATACTCTATCGTACGACATGCTATACTGGACTATAGATCATGCTATACTATAGTATACTCTATCATACGAGATGCTATGCTGGACTATAGACCATGCTATACTATAGTATACTCTATCGTACGACATGCTATACTGGACTATAGACCATGCTATACTATAGTATACTCTATCATACGAGATGCTATGCTGGACTATAGACTATACTATAGTATACTCTATCTTATGAGATGCTATACTATAGACTATACTATATCATAGTATACTCTATCATACGAGATGCTATGCTGGACTATAGACTATGCTATACTATAGTATACTCTATCGTACGACATGCTATACTGGACTATAGATCATGCTATACTATAGTATACTCTATCGTACGAGATGCTATGCTGGACTATAGATCATGCTATACTATAGTATACGCTATCGTACGAGATGCTATGCTGGACTATAGACTATACTATAGTATACTCTATCTTATGAGATGCTATACTATAGACTATACTATATCATAGTATACTCTATCATACGAGATGCTATGCTGGACTATAGATCATGCTATACTATAGTATACTCTATCATACGAGATGCTATGCTGGACTATAGACCATGCTATACTATAGTATACGCTATCGTACGAGATGCTATGCTGGACTATAGACTATACTATAGTATACTCTATCTTATGAGATGCTATACTATAGACTATACTATATCATAGTATACTCTATCATACGAGATGCTATGCTGGACTATAGACTATGCTATAGTATACTCTATCATACGAGATGCTATACTGGACGATAGACTATGCTATACTATAGTATACTCTATTGTATGAGATGCTATGCTGGACTATAGACTATACTATAGTATACTCTATCATACGAGATGCTATGCTGGACGATAGACTATGCTATACTATAGTATACGCTATCGTATGAGATGCTATACTGTACTATAGACTATACTATAGTATACTCTATCTTATGAGATGCTATACTATAGACTATACTATACTATAGTATACTCTATCGTACGAGATGCTATACTGGACGATAGACTATGCTGTACTATAATATACTCTATCATACGAGATGCTATACTGGACTAAAGACTATACTATAGTATACTCTATCGTACAAGATGCTATACTGTACGATAATAGTGAGAGTATGGAAACGCTCCACATGTCCACCAAATGAGGAATGGCATAAATACGGCATAGCTGTACGAAGGCGCATCCTGCAGCCATTACAAAACCTGCCAGAGACACGCGTGCGGCCACGAGAAGATGGACAGCTTACAGTGTTAGTGAAAAAAGGCACATTGCAGAGCGGTACAGTGGGGTCTAGTTGCAGAGTGTGGGCTTGTCTTTATAAAATGACTTTACTTATGCATCACGTTTACGTATAAACATCGGAACAACAGCTCTGAGATGAGGCATCCTAGGACATCGTTTTTTTTCGATGTTACCTATTTATATGTTGGAATTCTTTACAAGGACCACACATTACTTTGTGAACAAAGAGCAAAGCTTATCATTTTTCAAAGGCCCAACTCAGATCCCCACACTCCTATTAAGTTGGCCCTGACCACCTCTGTCGCTAGAGCTGCCCCCTCCTTGACATGGTGTCGCGAGGAGGGAGCAGAGTTTCTGGGGAATAAACCTCGCTTGGCGGTGAAGCCATTTCTCCCGCTGCCTCCGGCTATTCCGTAGCCCTTTATGCTGTGATACCTTCTCCTACCAAGCGGATCACGGGCTTCTTAAAGGTGAGGGCATCCCACTTTTTCCCTTTTCATCTGCTGCTCCAGCTACTTCCAGAGCTTCCCCCCACCCCAAGTGCTTCCCTCTCTAGAGCACTGGCCTCACGGAGTCCTCCCCAAGGAGGACTCAGGGGCCTGAGATGCAGCAGCTGACCACGTTAGAGTCTAGGACCAGGGAGCCCTTGGGCAGCCGAGGGTCCCTCCTCCTCTCCATGCCAACGATACAGTCAGTCCTCCGACCACCCAGAGGCGCCCGGCCCCAGTGTTGGAACCCATCAGAAGACAGCTGCGTTACTCTCAGAAAGAAGCAGATGGATAGAGGGAAATGTGGGAAATGACAGTCACAACACAATGGCAAACTCAACTCGATGACATGCCCCAGCGCGCGGCAGCTGGGTTAAATCTGGCCATTTGGAGATCGTGAAAATTTTTACCACCCTCCGTCGCCAATGTGAAGACCGAAATGATGATATTTTAATTGGAGGGAGTGGCATAGTTTGGATGAAGCACTTTGTACCGAAGAGTACGGAGCGTGACAATATTTACTCATTTGGTCTCTCTGTTCCCTTTCTGGGGCCCATCGTCCTTAGCAAACAGCATTTAATCTCTTATCCTTGGCGGTTTTTGGAAACGTCAGATGTTCCTCTTTGTTCTGCTCCCTCTCCCTGAAGAGAGAATTCCACAGATGTTTAGATCCGTGTGACCAATGAACTGGCTGCTGGTCCGGAAGATTCTAGAATCCGGGGGCCTGGAGACTGAGTTCAAAGGAATCTCCTTCGGCATCCAACTCGAGGGGAATGCTCAGAATCAAATTCTCCCTAAAACCTCCCCTGTGCTGTCCTCATTCAATCAGACCGCGTCAGGGGCCCGCGCTTCTAAGACCGCCTCACGTTAGCCTTTCCCTCCGTCTCTATCTGAGTCCAAAATACTGTAAATTTTCCCGGTGACATGATTATACTCTATTTATCACTGGGAAGAGGGAGACTTCTTTTACGTCCCCCAAAATAAAGGGAAGGAGGAGTTTCTGTCATAAAAAGAAGACCAAGCTCAAAGGGTAGTAGAGACGAGACACAGTCACGGTCTCCCCAGCCCCTGCGCCTAGCAGCGCCGAGCACACAGTAGGCCCTTAATTAATGCAAACTCCAGAAATTCACGGAGGAGTCTCGCTCCCAATAGGTTTTACTGAATTTCCTTTCCGTGGACTGGTCTACAGCAGGGTTTCTTGACCGAGCCGCTGCCGGCGGCGGGGGCTAGAACATTCTCTGTGGGGCTGCCCCGGGCCCCGTAGGATGCTTAGCGGCAGCTCGGGCCTCTCCACCCACTAGACGCCAGAAGTGCCTCCCTCCCCTGCTAGTGGTGGCAATCAAAAATATCTCCAAACACTGCCAGATGTACCCTGGCAGGAAAAACTGCCCCCAGGTGAGAACCAATGGTCTAGAGACTCCCCTTTCCTTTATATAAATTGACGAAGATTAAAAAACAAAACAAGACACAACAGAGCACCACAAGGTCCTCTACTTCTCAACTCCCTCCGCCGAGCGATTACCCTTCCCCCCCCACCCTCCAACCCCTGCTTTCTAGCGGAGGGATGTCTGAACATTCAGAAGCTCATGCCCCCCACATCGGTGTCCCCGCGGGAGAGCTAGGAGGCCACCAGTGCTACCACTGTCTCCGGTCAATCAAGGAGGCAGGGCGCTAGACTTCACATTCAGCCAACACCGACGGCTTCCGAGGTCGAGCTCTCCACGCCTGACCTTTGCAATCGTCCTGCCTGGGCTGGTCCTGTGGGCTGGGCGTCGGGATTTGTTCCTCTGCCCCCCAACTACCAACTCAGCTTTGCAGGGACGGGCTCACGGTCTGCGTCCTCTGCAGACGCCCTACGACCTATTGCATAGGGTCTCCTCATTCCTGAGCTGGGATCTTCACCTGGAAGCCTCGGCAGAGCATGAAAGGGTCGGGATGGGACTCTTGGCAGGGGAAAGAAGCCTCGTATCGACTGTCTTGCAAGGACGGCCCTGCTCAGATTCTTGGCTTCGCTTCCTCTTTCCTGCTTTGGGGTGCTAATGTCACTGGGTGCAGAGCGCTTCGCGACTGATGGGGACAGGGCCCTGGCGGGGCTGTGTTGAGGTTAACGGAGGGGCTCCCTGTTTCTGAGAAATCACACCCTTCTTTTTTTTCTTCCTTTTTACAACAAAGGCGCGGCCCTGCCAAGTCCTACGATGGTTATGAGAACAGAAGCTGAGGCTAACAGGCCCTTGGGAGTTGGAGCTCAGGCCTGCGCTACGGATGGGAAACAGCATCCCTGCAAAATGAGAACGAGGAGAGCACTGGGTTGTCACCTGATCCCGTGTCTCCAGAGCGTCCTCAATCTCTGGTTAGTGGCGGCACAAGACTCTGCCAGGCAGAGGGCACCCAGCGGAAAATTCCCAGCCCCAGTCACCTTAACGAGGGAGGCATTCTTGCCTCCCATGTGGCTCGGAGGTTTCCAGGGAGAAAGGGAAGGAGAAAAGCAAGCCCTTCGGTCCCCTGCCTCGGCCCGGACAGCAGCGTGACTGGAGCTGGGAGGAGGGACACCTGACCCAGATAGCCCCGGTCTGAATGCATAAGCATCAGAAATCTCAGACCAGAGTCAGCCCACCAGCGCCTAAGCTTTCTCCGTGGAAAACGTGTTCCCATTTATGATGCTGACATAGTCAACTTACAAAGATGGATTGGAAGAAAACGCCTGCAAAGCTGTATGTCTCAGATAAAAAGGAAAAAAAAAAAAGAACTCTGATTCACAACTGTTAGCTTAATGGTAACAAATTCATTTTCTTTGATAGCACTTGCTCTGAAATTGCTGCTGCGGGAAGGAAAAAAACAAGGCCCCCAGCTTTCACTTATTCATTCAACAACCGTTTGGTAAGCATCTGCCCCATGCTAGTGCCGTTCTAGCTGGGGAGGTGGGGTGATGGAGTAGACAACTCTTGTTTTCGTGGGGCTCACGCCAGACATGTGAGATCGTATGAGTAGCAGGCTCTGCTGACGGTGGGTGGGTTAGCGGGGGGCCCAGGAAAGGCCCCGGAGGAAAAGATCCCCAGCTGAGTGGCACGGAGATGGGGAGGCCCAGGGAGTGGCGAGGGCAGAGGGCCCTGCTCAGGGACTGGCTTCCTCCCAGCCCGGGAGGGTAGTTTAAAGCAGAAAATGACCAGGTCAGTCATTTTACAAGAAAACCCTTGTGGTGGGCAGGGGGGCGGGGGGATGGTCATTTCGGCGTGCCGAGCAGAGATTTATTTGGAAATGGTTTGCTTCTGAATCGGTTGTTTCCCTTGTTCTCAGGGCCTGGCTGATGACACACAACCGGAACAGCCTAGGAAACTTCTCTCCCTTCCCTCCCTTCAGGTGGGTTGCTATGCAGTCTGGATTCTGGAAGCCGAGTGATAGGAGGTTGGGGCCACAAGGGAGTCCTACGCAGCACGCTCCCGATGATGCCATTCCTTTGTGGGCTAACTGCTGGGGCGGGTGAGGAAGAATTCCACCTGCAGCCTAGGCCAGTGACCCTCTGGGAGGCAGGACTTGATGGAGAGTGTGCGGGGCTGAGCCCTCTGGGGCCCCTTTCTTCCACAGCTGCCCAGAAACCCTGAGATTCCAGGATGGGCAGGGGCAGCTTTGAGTGGAAGGGCCGAATCCCAAGTTCCATTAATCTCTGGTGAGCTTTTCCTCTGGGGCAGGGTTTCCCTAGGGTGTCACTAGCCTCAGTGCTGGTGACATCAGGGGTCAGATAATTCCCTGGTGGGGGAGGGGCCGCTGTCCTGTCCATTATGGTATGTTTAGCAGCATCCCTGGTTGCCGGTAGCATCCCCAAGTTGTGACAACCAAAGATGTCTCCAGACATTGGAAACATTCTTGTGGGGTGAGATTGCCCCCAGTTGAGAACCATTTTCCAGAGGATGGTTTTGCATTCTTGTCTTACTGGACCTGAGCAGTGCTCAGTCCAACGGATTACTTGCTTCCTCTTGAACCTTACGCTCCCTTCGTGCACTCTCCTTGTCTTTCCTCCAACTCTATGCCAGGTTCCTTGTAGATTCGTGGGGCCTCCCCATCCTCATCCTGATCTCCAAACGCTGCCATCCCTTCATGCTCGGACCTGAACTCATTTCCCGCTTATATTTCATGGTTTCTCCCCCTCGTTCATCTCCAGCATTTTAAGTATCTTCTGCTTTCCAATTACTCCCACATTCGTCACCATCCCAGATCTCTCATCTACGTTCTAGACTTATTTCTACTTGCTTTGGATGTCTCATTGGCATCACAAAATCCATCCATTTTTCTCAGAAATCCACTCTTCTCACCCCTGTCTGTCGGCCAAGCCATTAAACCTTCAGGTCATCCTGACACCTGCTTTTCTCTCATCCTCATATCCAGTCCATGACCAATCCCTGTCACTTCTATCTTCAAAATATACCTCAAACCCATCTGTTCTCAGTCCTCCAGTAAAAGCCACCACACGTGGTCATAAAGTCCACGTTTCACCACAACGTGAAAAACCGATAATGTAGGTAACTCCAATGACCTCAGTGATTTCCTGACTTCTGCTCTGCTTCTTTCCAGTCCCTTCTCCATCCAGAGCAATCTTTTATAAGCACAAATCAGATTATATGATACCCAGCTTTAATTTCTGCAAAGGCATTCCACTGCACTTGAATAAGATCTAAGGGTCTTAACATGGCCCCAACCTTCTTTGTGCCATTCGTCCTTCGTTTCTGCTGCTGCCGCCATGTTGGTCTTCTCTCGCTTCCTCATGTGTGTCACACATGCGAGCCACGCATGCTATTACCTTCACCTGGAGCACTATCCCCCAGCTCTTTCCATTCTGTGGGATGTTCCAGAACATCTTTCCCGATCCTATCCTCTTAAACTCAGTTTCCCCATCATGGTCTCTTTCCCCATCATGCATGCTTCCTGATGGCACTGGTGACTCTTAGGTCCATCTATCCTCATGTGATTCTCTATTGTTGGCTCCCCTGCCAGATTGGAAGGATCCTGAGGGAAGAAGGGACTCTCAGTTGGCTATTCTGTTCATTGCCGTGTCGCCATCTTAACACTGTATGTGACGCGCAGTGAGTATTTAGTAAATATTTATTGGATGAATGACTATTCACCTCTTGCATCCTTGAAAAGAATACTTTATGACCAAGATAAATGAATGACGATGAAGAATGAAGAGCTCTTCGCTTGTCTGTGTAAATGAAAAGAAGCTTTCCGGGGCTGGTTCTTGGGAGCACAAAGCACAAGGAGATGAATCAGGCACCCGCTGACTAGAAATGAGACTTGTTGATTTTGTCATTAGTATTCCATATTTATCCTAAGACTTTCTACCCAATCAGGAGGGAACTCCCTGAGTCCCAGGCAGGATTGCTCCAAAGCAATCGAAGAGGAAGAGCTAAAATTAGTTCAGTGTTCTTCCTGGGAGGCCTGAGCTCCCAAAGAGGTCAGGATGCCCAGGGAGGACGGCGGCCCCCACCCAGGCTGAAGGAGCCGAGGAAGTGATGGGGAACGGCTTCACCCCATGCGTCACGCTCTGATGCATCGCCGCAGCCCCGTTGGACTTGCTATGAAACCACAGAATTATCTCCTCCGTAGAACGAGACGAGGGGAGGCCAAGTTTCTCCTTCTTGTCTGCAGGCTCGGTTATGCAGAGAGCATTTCACTTGGTTTTTCTGAAAATTCATGAGCGCGGTCGGCCGCGGAGCGCAGTGTAAACGGATGACGTTAAAACGCTCAGCCTTTGAGTCAAACCGAGAGTAATTCACATCAGCCTCTCCCAGTCTTTTGAAGAGGGGACAGCAGCTGCAGAGCACACGCCTGCAATTAAGCAGCTAAGCATTTGCTAAGACCAGGTTAGAATCCCAAAACGTGGAGGGGAAAAAAAAATCTGAACCACATTGGGAGCCCAGTGGGAAAGAACAGTGGAATTCATTTTCCACAGGTTTATTCATTATGTCTTAAGTCCGCCTTAATGAATCTGGGAGAAGAGTGTCAAGTTCCATGTGTTACCGCTCAAGGATGAGTCTGGGGTCCCGAGTCCAAACATACTGTGATTGCTGAACAACTGTCATTGCGGGGCGGGGATGTCACTTACAAGGGGGTCACCCCCATTCCACCAGCAGCCATTAATAAAGTACTAATGGGACATCAATGGTGGCTTGCACCAACAGTAAAATAACAAGGTTGGACTGAGGCAACCAGGGATCCCAGTAGGGTGGAAGCTATAAGAAAAGATAGGCTCTTCGGTTTATTCTCAGTCAAGAATGAAAAAAAGGAGAAACCCTCTCAAAGGCACTTCCTGTTTTGAGAGAAAGTTTGTGTGTCAAGATGAGCTGTTGCGAGTTTCAATATTCACTCAGAGGACGGAGCGAGCATTTTCTTTGAGTTACACATAAAGACACACATAAAACCCAGCCCTGGCACCCCGGAATATGCAGATGGGGAGGCAGGTCGCACAGGTCCTGGCAAAACAGGAAGTCCAAGATGGCTGCTGTTTGTCAGAGGCCCGGATGTTGGATGCTTCAGCCTGGTGCATGTTTTGCTGCCCAGAAGGATGGCAGAGCGGGGGGGAGACAGGAAATCTAAATGGAAATGGAGTGGCAGCCAGGGCCCTGAGGCGTAGGAACTTAATTTTGAGACTCGCATTAAATAATCCAGCAAGATGTGAGACCAAATTGAATCAACACCGAGATGGATGAAAGTCTCCCAGGTTAGGACTCACTTCATAAATACTGGTTGAATGAATGAGTGACGCTCTTCCATCTGTCATCCCCTTTATGGCTTACCTCAGATTCTTTGTAGTAACGTTCTGGAATCTCATCGCAGGCGATATCAATAAAGCAAACTTCTCTCTCTAAGTCTTTGGCTTCATTGTCAAAAATCTGAAAGAGCAGAGCAACATATCAAAGGTTAGTCTCCTCAAGGTGCCCACGGTTGGCAGGACGGCGGAATAACACGCCGCAGAGCATCTTCACACGGCTCAGCGCTCCTGACTGGTGCTTTCTGCCTGCCTCAGGATGCGCACGAATCATGCAAGGCTTTGATTCATCGCTTATGTTTTGTCACATCAAAGGCAGGTACAGCATCCATCACCGCTTGGTGAGGGGTAGAAGGAAAAGTGGTCTGTTTTTAGAAGTCCAAGAGCAGAGAAATAAATCTCTTCCAAAAGTCTCTTCCAAAAATGAGGTCTGCTGACTATTGGCAGTTAATCTGAACACAAGGAGTGAAGAGGCTACAAAGGGTCTGGCTGGAGAGGAGACAACGAGCAGTAATGGAGCCCAAGATTTATGGAAGAGAAATGTGGGTTTCCTTTTTTTCATTAAAATTTTTATATATAACTTCACAGACAACACGGGCTCATTGCAGAAAACACAGATGAACAGAAAGAAAATAAAGAGTGCCTACAATCTCATTATGCAGGAATAAACACACGTTTTACTCTTGATCATTTAAGAGCATGATTTCCTTGGGACACACAGGAGTAAGAAGGTAGAGCTTGGGGAGAAACTGAGGCAGCTCCCTGCCCATCTACTCTAGGTTCCCCTGGCCCCACGATGTCCATCACTTGCAAAGAAATACGTTAAGACAGCCATATACATACATACATACATAAACATATACATACATACATAGATGTATATATATATATTTTGGTGGAAAGATTAATAAGTTCCTCTAGTTTTTCCCATTGCCATTTTTCTGATCTAAAGGGATGATCTTCTCAGCCCCCCCGAAGGGAGGTAAACAGATTATGTTTACAAAACCACTTCATCCTTGGAAGCTGTCTTAGCTGTATCCCCACCTCACTGTTTGGCTAATTCCTGCAGGGGAATCAACCGTGAACACTGGATAAATCGGATTCTTTGGTAGAGAATGAAATATTTTGAAAGAACAGGGTGGTTGATGCCTAAGAACATTGTCTTGACACAAATTCGGTGCCTGTTACTAACATGATCTCCCACAGGAAGCACGTGTAACTCCCTTTACAATGCCACACTCTCCTTGGTTTGAGTCTCGACTTGAAACTACTAGTCCTTTCCAAATACTTTCTGAATAATATTTGCATTGGTATTTATGCTCCAAATCTGGTGTGTGCACTGTTGCCTATTTTCTTCTCAAATGGTCAGAAACTGGACTCTTGAGACTTGTCCAAGGAGACTGACTGCCCAGTCTCCCCTGAGGTGGCCAATGCGTTTTCCTTAAAGGGAGAGAAGGACAAATTCTCAGGTCACTTCTGGCTCCTTCCACTGCCACTTGAAGTCAAGTGCTTGGGGACACTCCTAGAGTATTAGGAAGGACAGGTGGATGGCTTTGAAATGAAACAGAGAGACTGTAGGGGGATGAGTTCAAGTTTGAGTGGAGAAATAAATTGTAAAATAAAATACTGGGTCTCAGGTTGCTTGCATGAGTCTCAATCTCCCCCTCTCCCCCTTTCTCTCTTCCCCTTCCCTTCTTCCTCCTTCTCTCTTCCAAGAGAAGAAAGACATGTGCCTCGTTAAGAAAACAAAATGGAACACCTCAGAGGGAAATGAGCTTCGAGAGAGTAAATTACAAAAGAAGTTAAAGAGATGTGACATTTATTGGTGGTAAAATTTATGGTACTGAAAGAAGGGGAAATAAACAGGGGTTAAGGGAGTTACTGACAGATTGTGTGGCTTTTCCTAATTTAATTCAAGCATTTTTGATCACCTATTATACTGGTTATCATATTATTGCCTCTCAGCTGCCGAGTAACCCGTTAGTCTCTGCTCGGAGCTAATGGACTGGCCCCTGGAGGCACTTCTTTACAGCAAGTAGGACATGAAGCCATTTATTGGAGGGACCCTGCAGATTGAAGGGGGTTTCTCTTCCTGGTTTTGGACCTTCTCCTGCTGCAGAGTCTCTCAGTGGGGACACTGGGTGATTCTGTCTCATGCATGCCCAGAGCACATGGTAGCCCGGTGACCTTGCACACTGGCCTTCACTGTGACCTTCTACATGTACCGCCATGGGCTCGAGGGTTCACAGTGGCCATGGCACTCTGACTCTACACATCTGCCCAACAATCTCATCTCACCAGCACCCAGAGGGCTGTTTGCCACTGCCTAGCAACTGAGGACCAGCTCTGGTCCGGGAAACCCAGCCAACTTCTCCACCAACCAGTAGGCTATGACCACGACCTCTCCCATGAGGTCTCAGCCCCAGCCGCAGACAGGGCCCCTTCCAAGTTCATTCTTCCTTGTGTCTTCTCCCTCAGCCTAAGTACCCTTTGGAGTTCTCGTTACTTCTTTATAGTTACTCCTATCAAAGTTGACTAATTCCTTATATTACACTCCCCCCATCCATTTTATTGTGTGCTTTTATGCCTCCTGATCAGGGCCGGATGCAGAATGAAGTATTTGTTACAAAGAAAGAACAGACTAGAAAAGCCAGGGAGGGGACACATTTCTGTTGAGTCAACAAGTACATCATCATCAGGACACTGACAGAAAACCAAGCTGAGAAAATTCTCATTTTTCAGATGAGAAAACCAAGGCTCAAAGTCGTAAAGAGCTTTGCCTGAGGTCACAGGAGAGAGTCAGCAGAGAGGTTCAGATTCAGGGCAAGTCTCCAGCCTTCACAACCAGGCTCCTCCTGTGACAAAAAGCTGCCTCTTGGCACCCAACCGGGAAGATAAATACCAGTCAGAAGTGCTTCCTGCTTCTTTCCAGAAAGATGAAATTGGAATCTGGTTTTCTTCCCGCTACTAATAAAATATATGATCTGAGTCGCTGAGTTGGGGAACTCCCCCCCAAACTAGAAACTTTTCCGCTTTGTTGAATAACAGAAGTAGTAGTAGAGATACTAGTAGGAGAATCTAGGTCGGTCCCCTTCAGTTCGGATTCTGGTCTCCTTCGTTAACATGACACGTCATTTGCATTGAAGATGAGCTGCCAAGCACCTCCCTGTGACCCGTTTCGGGGCGGGGCTCCCAGCACTTGAACAAAGCCACAGAAAAATCACTTTGAGGCTTGAGACTGAAAAGTCTCTTCCGGCTTGAGATTATAAGAGTTCTAATTTTCAATAAATAATTAATCTCCCAACGGGTAAGAGATTTTTGGGAGATGCTCCTAGACGCTCAAGAAATGCCTACTGAATTAATGGACGGTATTAGCTTTTACTTTGCAGAGAGGAATCTAGGGCGGGAATATGGCTTACTAATTGATCTCTGTCTCCTTTTATGAGCGGGGGTTCTATTTACTTGCTTGTGAGCACCCTAACTTCTCGTCATTCTCAAAAGAGGGCTCAACAGAGAGTGGAAACTTCACAGTATGGGCTGACGGGGACTATACTGGGGATCAGGCGAGCTGAATTTGAACTTGGGCAAGAACCCTGAACCTCCTTGCAGTCTCCATATTCTCCCCTGAAAACAAAAGGCTTCACCTAGACGGGTGGGTACCAGGAAGTTGTGAAACATCCTAGAATTGTACCCAAAATCTGGGGAGGTGTATTTTTCCGGAGCAAGGGTTCAAGCCCTTTCATCTGATTATCCAAGACATCCGTGGCCCCAGTGAGGCTGTGCTCAGGAGACCCAGATGACCACTGCAATTCTTTCCAGTTAAAATGTCTGATGTTGAGCGACCTCTGGGTCATGTTGGTCGCCTGCGTCTTGCTCTTTGGCTCGTTCCATCTCTGCCCTTCACGCCACAGCCAGCTGATGTGGGTGGTGCACAGCGGGGCTGCAGCAGAGAAACTCAACAGGGCGGTGGTCATGGGGTAGCATAATGAAAGCCCATATCCAGGGTGAAACAGTAGAATTTTCATGCTCAGTGTAAGGGCATGATCCAGAACTAACTCAACAGCGTTGCAGTCAGAGGCTCAGCCAGGCCCCAGAGGGAAAGAGCAAGAATAGCTATTCGCTGGGGGCTTCCCCAGCAGCAATGGCAGGAGCTGCCAGAGTTCCGGTCAAACCATTGGCTCTTTGAGCTGGAATACGAGATCTGCTGGGACAGCTTTATGATGAGGTGCCTCTCGTTGAAACGTCAAGCCGAAGCTCCATCGGGACTGCATCTGACACAGGCGCTGTGCACCTGATGGTCTTGGGAACTCCCTGGGCGGAAGCTGCTCCCTTCTGAGATGGTAGTTGGGTTTGGGAGTTAATTTCGGTACCCTCCCTAGATCCCCTACAATAATGCTCCCATCTTCGGGACACGCCCACTCACGGATGATCTGTAGTGGATTTCGGTGCCAATCTGGTTGACTCTCCTGACCTAGTAGGCCATGAACACTCAATAAACAAACTCCTTTTGATATGAACTGAGCAAGACGACAATGAGAGGGCAATCTCCTGAGTAAATATTATCTTATAGATTCCAAATAAAAAGAGTAATCTTCCCTTATTTTGTAAAGCATTAGGAACATTAAGCATGAAGCACCTTTAAGATCTTAGTATACTTTGACCTAGTAAGCTTAAGCTTTGAGAATTTATCTTAAGAATCTTAAATAAAGGAAAAGATTTATGCACAAAGATTTTCACCCTGACATTATTTTAATGGCAAGGAAAAAAGAGAGAGAGAAAGGAAGCAAACAGTTTAAATATCCCAGTATGGGAGAATAGCCATGTAAAGTAAGATAAATCCATTTGATGAACTACTATGTAGTAGCCATTAACCACTCCATTCTTAAAAATGATTTTCCCAGGAGAGTATACATGGGGGTGGGTGGGATGGGGAAGGGGAGATACCCCATGTGTTTTTTAAGATTTTATTTTTAAGTAATCTCTACAGCCAATATAGGGCTCAAACTTACAACCCCAAGATCAAGAGTCATATGCTCCACTGACTGAGCTAGCCAGGCGCCCTGAGATACCTCATATTTAACATGAGTCATGTGGTCATAACTCAGAAAGGAAAGGTCCATTGATAAATATGGAATGTGTTTTAACAATGCACTAGATTTCTTCCTTGAACAGGGATGTCTTTCTCAACTATGAAATCTTGCTTGTTACAGTCCAGTGAGGAACAGCACTGGGTACATTGGCTTTCCAGAAATCCACAGTTCTGGGAATCATGGATTCTGCATCCCTATTCTCTATCATAGTTACTTTTATGGTTTAAGATCCAAGCTTGCTTATTTATTTATTATTTATTGTTTTATTTATTTATTTTTAAAGTAGGCTCCGTGCCCAACACGGGGCTTGAACTCATGACCATGAGATCAAGAGCTTCAGGCTCTACCGGCTGAGCCAGCCAGGTGCCCCTAAGATTCAAGTTTAGATTAGAACTATCTGTACTTTCAGCACGCTTTTTTTGTAAACCTAAAACTCTCTAAAAAATAAAGTCTATTTAGGGTTAAGAAAGATCCAAGCTTAGTAGCTATGTTCATTTACTTTCCCGCCATCTGTCCAAGCTACCAAGGATAAAGGTAGGGGTGGATAAAAGTAGGGATTGAGAAAAATCTACCAGTCATCCTGTTTCATGCTTCAGGTATGATTAAAGGGCAAAGAATCTCAGCTAAGCCACTGTTCTCTAACTTCATTTTGCTGCACTTGGGAGGTCTCGGGGGAAGCAACTGACCAAGGCATACCAACAAAAAACAGGTTCATCAAGAAGGAACCTTGGAAGCACAATGACTGTTTTAACAATGTTTTCATTTTAATGCTCTAGATTTGGAAAGTGGCCATTGGTTTGGTGGAAGGCAGGCGATGACGGTCACTGGGTTAACACATTAGGCATATGGAGCTAGAGTTTGGTTCACGGTTGATCGATGGTTACCTATCAGCAGCAGACCCGGTGGGCAGAGACTGAAATGCACTAATGACTGGGATGAAAAAATAGTCCAAGTTACTGACAAGGCAAACCATCATTTTGTTACCCCATCTTTACTGGTATCCTCACCAAGAACATTTTCACACGTACATGGTTCAATGGTGACTGTTCTCTAAATATGTATGATCTAGGATCCAACCCAAGAGCATGCAACTTGTCTTCCAATTGCCATTAAGACAGGAAAAAAAAAAAAAAAAAGGATGGTCTTCTTTGGTCTTTTGATAAACATTTCTCCTCCTCCCACTCCCCCACCTAGATAGAATACAGAGTTGGGTAACTTATTTGTTCTGTAGGTGCAGTTACTTAAAGACAGTGGTCAGCAAAGAAGAAGAAGAAACTAGATGTGCAGCAATAAAAAAATCAGCAAATAGTTATGAACCTTCTACTGTGTGTTCAATACTATGACTTCAAACTTCATCCCCTGTTTGAGCACAAGGGGGCTTACGATTATGGACAGAAGACTAGATTGAATGCGCAACTGAATCAACAGCACCATACAAAATATAATCTATATGTTCCTAAAGTACCGAGTACTAAAAGGTATGCTTCAGACAAGAGTATTCCAGTCCAAATTCAGCAAGGAGGAAACTCAGCAATGGCCCATAGTAGTCTGGGCCCAGGACCATTATTTAACCAGCAGGGGTGATTCAAAAGATTGGCCATTTGGTGTCGTGTCGAAAGGAGCCCCACCACATGCCTGCACGGTGTGGTCCTCAGATACCAGAGCCTGAGGTATAACTTATGGCTGCTAGGGTTTCTGTCTGGGGGCCCCCAGAGAACTGTCTGCCTATGCCAAGGGTGCAGGGGTAAGGGATGGCCCCGGACCCGCTCCGGACCAGACGTTGGTTTTGAAGCCGAATTAGAGCCCCATCTGGTAATATGATAGGAGGCGAACTGCTTTGACTTAATCCTCATTAAATGCTCCACTGGCCATTGGATTTAGGGGGTATTAAGGCTGAGTACAGGAAACTCATCTGTCAGGGTTAGGCCAGTTTGTCTTAGCTGTTGGGTAAACTTCAGTGCTTCCCCAGAGAATGCTCCCTGGTGGACAATATCATTAGGCTTTCAGTGCAGAATGGAAAACTGTTTTCCCAAAGCCACTGGGAGTAGCGAAGCAACTGAAGGCAAAGGTTTCTACTCACAAGTGCCTGAGAAAACTCTGTCTTCAATGAGGGGGTAATGACACCTACACAGAGCTGCCGGAGGGATGGAGAGGGGTGAGGGATGGGGCAGGGGCTCTCCAAAGAACGCTTCTGTGAATTTTAGTGGAAGGTTCTCGATGTGCTGTTTTGTTTTCCTGATATGGCGCCCTCTCCTTTGGTTGCCAGCTCACTTACCTTCCAGTGTATTGGGTTTGAGTTTTAAGGGGCTCTACATAGACAATGGGAGGAAGGGACTCTGAGGGAGTCTTCTCCTTAGAAGGCTGCTTTGGACCTATGTTAAATTTCCAGGTGTTCTAGTTACCCATCCTTGTGTATGAGGGTGGGGCAAAGCTCTCATGGATGTGAGCTGGCACCATGAGGACACCTCCTTGAAGAGAAAGGGTTGAGGGAGGGGTGAGAAAGTAACCTGGGGAGAATATCGTCGTGACCCAGCAAGCCTACAGTGTCTTAGATGTCACCGGGGGAGGAGGGGGGACCTGGGTTAGGGGAGGGGAGGATGGGGACAAGTACAGCTCTGGGTGGTGGGAGACAGCCTAGATCAGAGACGGAGATGGGTGGTGGAGTAAGCTGGCTTCTCTTGGCACCATCCATTGGTTTCCTGCACATTATCTACAGGTCTCTGGACAGTAATCAAGGGAAGCTGGCACGTGCTCGGGGAAGGTCAGGGCTCCCAAGATGGTTGTAGAGCTTGTAACACTGGGAAGACCACTCCCGCCTTGGCAGAGGGATAAGCGCGCCAGTGGGGGTCCTTGGGAGGCCAGGAAGCAGGAGTATAAAAGAACGCCCCATGGTGAGCCATCTTGAGGGAGCGAATTCCAAAAAAGTGGGGCATTCATAGTGTCAGCAACAAAAGCTTGCCTGTTTCTTACACGAGTCACTGAATAATGTTTCTCTACATTAGTTCAAATTAATTAAACTCCTAAACAGAACTCTCTGCCAAAAAGGCTTCCAAGATAGGTGCTTTGGGAAAGTTCAATGCAATGGTCATCCCCAGTGCGAGCACACAGAAACACCCGGGAGGACTCCCAAATTGCTCAATCTGGCCCCTTCATGCTTGATCTGGGACAAAAGGCACACCATACCCTCCAGGGTTTTTGTTTTCTTTTCTTAAAAAAAAAAGTTTCTCAGGAAGTAGATGTTTTTAATTAGAAGAATCAAGTACAAAGAAGAAATTAGCAACCACCCATAAAGGTTATACGTATCTTAATCCTCTCGTCCTTCTAGTATGGGACAGATATAGTCTTTAAAACTAACTTTAGGGGTGCCTGGGTTAAGCATCTGCCGTTGACTCAGGTCATGAGCTCGGGGTTCTGAGATCGAGCCCCGCATCAGGCTCTCTGCTCAGCAGGGAGCCTGCTTCTCCCTCTGCTTGCTGCTCCCCCTACTTCTGCTTTCTCTCTCTCTCTCTCTGTCAAATAAATAAATAAATAAATCTTTAAAAAAAACAAAAACAAAAAAACAACACTAACTTTAGACAAAATCTAGAGCCATTTTGTCAATCACAAAAATAAAGGACAGCTCAATACCTTAGTAAGGTATGTTGATCCTTGTCTTTTATTTAGACTCCCTGCCCCTGAAACAACCGTTTTTAAAAACGATTTTTTGGGGGGGGGTGCATAGGTCTATAAATTTTAACACAGGGATCTGGAATGACCACTACAATTAAGTACAGAATAGTTTCATCAGCCCAAAAAACTAATTTATAGTCAGACCCTCTGCATGCTCTAACCCCTGGCAACCACTGATTTGTTCTCCTTTTTTAAAGATTTTATTTGTTTATTTGAGAGAGAGAGAAAGAGCGTGAGTGGGGGAAGGGCAGAGGGAGAGGGACAAGCAAGCAGACTCCTCACGGAGCACGGAGCCCGATACGGGGCTCGATCTCAGAACCCTGAGATCAGGACCTGAGCCGAAATCAAGAGTCAGACGCTTAACCGACTGAGCCACCCAGGCGCCCCTAAGTTTTTTTCTTTTTAATAATGTCATATGGGGGGGGTGCCTGGGTGGCTCAGTCAGTTAAGCAGCTGCTTTCGGCTCAGGTCAGGATCCCAGGGTCCTGGGATATAGCCTTGCATCGGGCTCCCTGTCCCACCTGCTCGTGCTCTCTTTCTCAAATAAATAAATAAATAAATAAATAAATAAATAAATAAAATCTTTACAATAAGAATTTCATACAGGGACGCCTGGGTAGCTCAGTCGGTTAAGCACCAAACTCTTGATTTCAGCTCTGGTCATGATCTCAGGGTCATGAGTTCAAGCCCCGCATTGGGTTCCACACTGGACATAGAGCCTACTTAAAAAAGTCATACAAATGGAATCATACAGAGTTTAGCCCATTGAGACCGGCTTCTGTCACACATAGAATGCCTTTGAGATTCACCCTGTTGTGTAAATCAAAGTTCACTCCTTTTTCTTGCTAAATCCTATTCCATTGTGTGGATGCACCCCAATCTGTTCATCCATTCCCCTGTTTCTAGCCTGGGGCCATGATGAACCGAGTTGCTAAAAGCACTTGTGGACAGGCATTTGTGTGGAGACGAGTTTTCGGTTCCCCAGGGTACGTACCCACAAGTGGGCCTGCAGGGCGGTAGGGCGGATATTGATTCTTTTTTATAAGCAGAAGTATCAATACTCCTGTAGTGGATTGGATAATGTCTCCCCCAAATTCACATCCACCAGGAACCTCAGAATGTGACCTTATTTGAAAACAGGATCTGTGCAAATCTAATTCGTTAAGGATTGCTATGGACTGATATTTGTGATGCTCTAAAATTCCTATGTTGAAACCCAATGCCCAGTGGGATGGTGTTAGGAGGTGGTGGGCTTTGGGGAGATTAGGTCATGAGCCCTCATGAATGGCATTAGCGCTCTGCAGAAAAGACCCCGCAGAGCTCCCTAGACTCTTCTACCCACGTGAAGACATAGGAAGAAGTTGGCAGCCTGCAACTCAGAACCCAACAATGCTGCCACCTTGATCTTGGACCTCCTATCTCCAGACTGTGAAATAAATTTCTGTTGTTTATAGACCTCCGAGTCTGTGGAATCAAAATCATCCTGGATCTAGGATGGGCCCTAAATCTCATGACCAGTGACTGTCCTCTTGAGAAGAGGACAGAGACACACAAGGAGATCATATAACGTCAGGCAGAGATTGGAGTGATGCTGTCACAAGCCAAGATGCCTGGAGCCACTAGAAGCTGGAAGAAGCAAGGAGAGATTCTTTCCCAGAACCTTTGCAAGGAGCACAGCCCTGGCCATCACCTTGATTTTGGACTTCTGGCCTCCAGCTGTGAGGGATTACATTTCTGCTCTTTTAAGCCACACCGTTTATGGTAATTGGTTATGTCCACCCGAGGACGCTAATACAAGTCTCCACTTTTTTTTTGGCGGGAGAGACCCCTTTCCTTTCTCAAACTCAAGATGAAACTCCCTGCAGTCGACAAAGCTGGCTTTCCAAGAGGCCGCACTGCTCTGAATGTCCATGACTGGAGGCAACCAGGCCTTCTTTGTTCATTATTAAATGTGTCCAGTCGGAAGAAAGAGGAAAGAAGATGAAAAGCAAACTTGAGCACATGAAGTGTGGGCTTCAGGTGATGAAGATTCTCCCCTAGACAAAACTTTCACCTGTGGGGCCTCTTTTTGACGAGGCCTCCCCCCTCGGCTCTGTCCTGGGCTGGCTTCGTCCATTTTTAGCAAGAATCCTGTTGAGGTACATTTAGGGAGAAATCTCCCACTCTTGCTGTCACCCTGGCTTGCCTTCAGCAAGAATCCTGTCAGGTCAGGGGTGTCTGGGTCGGGCTCAGTTGCTCAAACGACCGGCTCTTGATTTAGGTTTAGGTCATGATCTCAGGGGCATGGGACAGAGCCTGTGTCGGGCTCCATGCTCAGCGGGGAGTCTGCTTCTCCCGCTCCCTTCGCCCCTCCCCCTGCTTGCACTCTCTCCCTAAAAAAAAAAAAATCCCGTCAAGTCAAGTCAGCCAGAATCCCCCTTCTATCCACTGACCCTCATCCTGCACCTTGACTATCGATCTCCGCTAGTCCTTCTTGTGCTCAGAGTTGAGCCCATCCCTCTCCCCAACCACAAACACCTGTTGTGTGAGTCCCCCTGAATGAGGCTGGCCTTACCATCTTTTTTTTTTTAAAGATTTTATTTATTTATTTAATAGAGAGAGAGATCACAAGTAGGCAGAGAGGCAGGCAGAGAGAGAGGAGGAAGCAGGCTCCCCGCTGAGCAGAGAGCCCGATGCGGGGCTCGATCCCAGGACCTTGAGATCACGACCTGAGCCAAAGGCAGAGACTTTAACCCACTGAGCCACCCAGGCATCCCTGGCCTTACCATCTTTAACAAGCGCCACAAATAATTTTTTCTTTGACATTGGCCAATGGAGATTTGTCCTTCTCCTTTCTCCACCTACCTCAAAGGTTACAGACAATTCAACAGGGACAGAAACCCAAGGGCAACCATACAGGAGAGACAAGGGCATTGCTCATCGGTGAAGTTCAAAATAGAAAGCTGCCGGTAAACGCACCTGGGGAGTGAGGGCGACAGAGGAAAGGGTGCCTGGGCACGGGGCAGGGTGCAGATCTAAGGGGGAAAGAGCCTAACAAAGTGGAAATGACTCCACAGTGGGACCCCTCTAAGGGAAAGGACACTTCTTTCTATTCTAGAAAGAGCTCTGGCACACGGGTGGAGGGTTGGGAACCACTTCGAGCTGTGACCTGAAGGCCAACTCAGGGAACAGTGGCGAACCCCGGCTCATTCGGGTGAGAGGAAGAGGTAGGGAAGAAGATTCAAGAGACAGTAATCAAAGTGACACAGTGACCGATGAGAAAAAAGATTCTGATTGGAAAAACAATGTTCTAATAAGGTGCCCCGGGTCATGGCAACTAATTAAGAAAAGGACAGGGAAGTACATTCAAGCAATGCAGAAAAAAGGTCACAAATGCTCCGACACAATTCATTTGCTAAAAAGGCTTCAGTAGCACAAAAAACGCTTCTAAGTTGCGGTTCCCAGGGCAGCTGGAACAAGGCTCTTTTCATAAACTTGGGCTAATTTCGGCACAGAGCAGCCTCAATCCGAATTCTTCCTCTGGGCCACGGCCCCCTTCGGGCACCCAGGCTGCCAGGAGCTGAGGCCCACGCCGCGCACACGGGCACACGGGGACACGGGCCCCCGAGGTGCTGGACGGTTTCCCCGCAGGATGATCAATAATGCTTCCTAAAATAAGTCTCAGAAGCAGAGCTTAAAATAGTTGCAATTTCTCCCAGTTCCTTCCTATTTCAATTCACAGGGTGGTCTCGGGGAACCAGAGCCCATGGTTTTCTCTGAAGCTGACGAATCGACATTTCGCCTGGAAGCTGTCGGGGGCTCGCTTCGGAGCCCGGCCCTTTGGGGTTCGCCGCATCAAGGTGACTCTGATCTCTCCACCCCCCATCCTTCCCTAAACCTTGTTTGAGCCTCAGCAATGAATCCTCCGCACAAAGTGGCAGAGTGCCCGGCAGAGAAAAATGACTAGTACCTGCTTCTCCCTGAGAAGCTTCTGGCTGGGCCTGGAGGGAAGGGACTGAGCGGCGGAGACAGAGGGCTCGCTGAGGCCCGCGCGCTGGGGCAGCCACACCGGGGAGGCTGCGGGGACAGCTGCGAGAGGGCTGCCAGCAGCCTCCCTCCAGAGGCCACTCTCCGCCTCCTGTTCTCCACGCCAGCGTCCTGAGGTACTTCAGGCCCTGGTGTCTCCTCCCAGCTCATTCCTGGTGCGCCTCTCTGGGCAAAACAATGTCATGGGCAGCAGCCCAAAACCACCTCAGAATCATGATAGATTGCATCTACTGTCAGAAAAAACAAAACCAAGGAACAAATTGTTACATTTGCCTGGTAGGTTGTGTTTGGTTTGGTTTTCCTTTCTGTGGGATTAGTTCTAAATACCTCTCAGGGCCAAGTTGGGGAACAGGGCAAGGCCTCCTGAAGGAGCTCTGCTGACCCGCCCCAGGCGGCCAACTGGAAGGCTCCAGAAGGGTCGCTCCAGGCATGGATAAGACAGAGGTGGCCCAGCAGACGGGAGTGGGTTCGCTTCCCAAGCTCTTCCCGAGGTGCTGTGTGATGAGGCCCGAAGCCCCCAAAGGGGTCTGTCGCTTCTGCGTTCCCCGTGCTGTGGCTTTCCTGCTTTGCCAGCTTGGGGGTCAACTTTGGACTGTCCCACACATAACATAAATGCACCCGTCTTCCCACGGTCAACTGTTTAAAAATCATTCCTCCCCACCCCTTGTTATCCCCTTTTCCACACTGTTTATAATACTACAGTGAACACCTGTAATAAAATGTTAGTCTTTGTGTTTTTTCCCCAACAATTTTAAGATTTTATGTTTTAGTAATCTCTACACCCAACCTGGGACTCGAACCCACAACCCTGAGATCGAGAGTTACGTGCTCTACAGACTGAGCCAGTCAGGTGCCCCAAAATGTTAATCTTTGATTGCTAATGACCTAACAAATCTCCTGTATCTCCCAGACACTTCTCCTGAATTCCAGACCTTTGGAGACCAACTGACTATTGGACACCAATCTCTGGCTTTACTCAAAATTAACATATGAAAAACTACATTCATCATCCCCGACCCTACCTTCTTGGTTCTAGGGTTTGAGCCTGCTCCTCCTCTTGTGGTCTTTCAATCATCCAGAGTAGAAACTTGGGTGTCATTCTAAGCTCTTATTTCTTTCTCATTCTTGCATCTGCTCAGGCACTAAGTTTTATTAATTCCGCTGCTTCTATATTTCACCAATCCATCTCCTTGAGAGACCTTCTATTCTCTATTCACCAGGATGAATGCAGGACCTCTAACTTCCTTCCTTTCTTTTCCTTTTCTTTTTTTAAAATAAGCTCTATGCTCAACGTGGGGCTCAAACTCACAACCCCGAGATCAAGTCACATGCTCTACCAACTGAGCCAGCCAAGAGCCCCAAACTTCCCTTTGAGATTCTGGTTTCCACAATCCATTCAACCATTTGTCCATCCGTCCGTCCATCCATCCATCCATCCATCCATCTATCATCCCATCTATCTGAAAGGGAGCTGAATATTTTGAATTAAAGTCGATTATTTTGAATTAAAGTTACTTGAGAGACAGCTTGTTCAAGAAGGACACTGTGACCCTTCTTTAACCCCTAAAAGCAGGAGATAAATCTCTCATGTGAAGGGTACCTTCCTTGTACGAGGAGGGTAGATGGCATCTTTACCATCAGAAATAGGGAATTTACAGCTGAGAGGCTATATAAACAAACCTTGTTTCTTCTTCACTAATTCACTGCTCCAAGTCCAAACCCCTTTATTTTGTCAATTCTTCACAAATTTACTGTCTCTTTGTCTAAAAGGTATACAAGCTTCCTGTGCTGGTTACTTCTTTGCGTCCTGTATTTTTATGGTGTTCCCATGCATATGGGTGTTCTGTCCATTAATTATGAGGTCAGTCAAAGAACTTAGAACTCACAAGACGGGAAATATTTTCTGCCCCTACATGTCTATCCATCCAACCACACGTTCACCATGTTTTCTTCCCAATAGGCTAGAATGGTTTCTTCATCACAGTTCAGCGGTCAAAACATCTGGTTCTAATGCTGCCTCCATGGCTTAGGAACTGATCCGACAAACTCCTCGAGGCCTCCATTCCGTCACCTGGAAATGAGAGCTCTCTGTGTCTTGTCCCCTGACTGAGCCATCGGAACCAGGTGAGAGAATGATTATAAAGGTGTTTCTCAAGCTCCAAAATGCTACACAAAATGTATGGAATTAGTACACCTGTGTCCACTTATCAACTCCCACTCCGTGGACTGTCCTTCTTCCTCTCATCATTGTTCCACACATGCCTTACTCCCCACAAAGAGCATCGGGTTTTTCTAATTCACCGTTTTTTCAACCTTCTGTGCCCTGGCTTTCCCTCCTCATTGTGTCATGAAGGCTCATCCCCATCCTTCCCACCTGGCTCATACCAACTCATCTTTCAAGGTCATGGCCTCTGCCCAGCCTTTCTTTTACTGATCGATGATACACATAGTGAGCAATGAATTCATTTTGGTGGGGGGCGGGGACACATTTGGTTACGGTTTAATTCTTGGGCTCCCAGAGAACCCAACGCATAGGTCCCTGATGGAATTCCCGGAGGAACACGACCTGGAAATCAGTAGTTTGTCTCAGCTGCTGCTACTTTTGTGAAATTAGAGGGTCATAAATCATTAACACTCAAGGAAACATTGAACAACGATCTTTCAGCTCCTGGCCTTTGAAGTCTCTTCAACTGAAGTCGAATCTAGCAAAGTGGCAACAGGCACATTGTGATTTTTGTTTTAAAAGCTCCTTATCTATCAAACTGGAGAACCCAGAGTAAATGTCCTGGTTGTGTTAGTTTGGAGAGCTGTCTGGCTGTGGGAGATGAAATCAACTTGACAGGTGACAGCAAAGGTTTTTCAATTCACTGAACTCTGCAAATCGGGACTTGCAGCATCTCAATGGCTCCAGTAAAACGATGGTGGCTGCCTGGTTCCCACAGCATGTGCCCGCACCAGGAGCACGTGGGGCCTCAGGGTAGGGGGGCCCAGGCCACACAACCGATGTTCCTCCTTCACCTTTGCATTCCTCTGTCTTTTAATGTCCCATCCAGAATCCATCCTAATGTTGTGCTGAACCATTAGACTAAAGACCATCAACTCTGAGTTTTAACACCACCATTTTTGTTAGCTGTTGGTTCACTGAGTTTGTTGGCCGCCAGCAGAGGACATCTTGCTAGCCAACAAGTAGCAGCAGATGTCAAAGGGTTGGAGAAAAATGGTGAGAGAAAAAAAGGAAAAACTGAGAAAAAGCCTATCCATGAAATTTCCTTCTTTTGGCAAATTAGAAAAAAATAACCGCACCATTTAATTTGAGGGGCTGACTCCCTTGATCCTGATGGTACTGATGTCTCAGTATCAAGGACAGCAAGAGTCTGAGGGGCAACTTAAGATCTCACACAGAGCGGGCCCTTCCAGCACGCTCTAGATAGCCCTTCCTGCTCTTTCATGGGCACACAAATCTAGAGTATCTTGCTAAAATGCAGGTTCTGGTTCAGTGGGCCTGGGGTAGGAGATGCTAATAAGCTCCCAGGTGATGCTGACACTCAAAGTTTCTACAGACATCTGAGATTCGGGGCTTTATGCCGAGGCAGGGAGTACAGAATAAAGAAATCGCAGAGGAAGGTTGTGGTCGGAAGGAATTCCCTTCTGGCAACAGAAGCCACTGTGAAATGTTCTAATGTGGGGTCTGCAGGGATCCCCTGAGGAAGCTCTATGGGAGGTGGGCTTAGTGAGAGATTGTTCTAGAAAAGAGATACGGACTTCCACTAGAGTGACAGTCACTGGAATGGAAAAAAACAAGATGGATTTAACAGTTAGGAGGTAAAACCATCCAAATGGGGTTTCCAAGCTTGGCAACTTACTTTGCCCTCTTTTCCCTAATTCAGTCTGACCTACTTCTGCTCTGAATGGGCCTGTTAGGGATTCATCACTAGTCTGCACAAGCCGGAGGCCAGGTCCTGGCCAGGCCAGGAGTCCGCTGTTGCCCCTGCCTTCAGGTCCTTCCTGCCCTCCCTCAGGGTGACCTTCCAGAGCGGGCGGCCCTCATGCCTTCTCCGGCGCCAGAAGAACATGGCAGCCTGAGCCTCGGCCGACACCCACCAGCTCTCTAATCACGAACCCAGCTTGGAAAATGGAAAGAGGCCAAAGTCTTCTCAAGGGCCAGAAAACAAAACACAGGGAAGCCATACAAGTTGGGGAAAGGAGATTTTGAGAGTCCACAAAGACCCAATATAGCTACTATAGAATTCCTGCCAGAGATGCACAGTCTGAATCCCATCACGAGAACAGTTAGGAAAATCCAAGAACGAGAGACATCCACAAAACACAGCCTATGCTTCTTTTCATAATGTCAGTGTCACGAAAGACAAAAGCCGAGAAAAGTCCTCTGGACTCCAGGAGACCAAAGAAAGTAGCAAATCTAGGCACCATGTGTGCCTGTGTTGAACCATGAACCATGAAGGTGTTTTCTATTGTTGTTCACTATAAAAGTTATTATTGAGACAACTGGCAAAATGGAAATACGACTCTATATCAGAAAAGAGCATTGCATCAATGTTAAATTTCCCGAATTTAACCATTGCATTATGGTTACATAAGGGAAAAGTCCTTGTCTTTTTTTTTTTTTTTTTTAAGATTTTATTTCCAAGTAATTTCTACACCTAATGTGGGGCTTGAACTCACAACCCTGAGATCAAGAGTCACTAGCTCCACTAACTGAGCCAGCCACACCCCAGGGAGAGTCCCTGTTCTCAAGACATGCACATTTTATGTATTGAAGGGTGAGGGGTCATGAGATCTGCAACTTACTCTCAAAGGGTTCTGGAAAAAAATAAAGTGTTAGTATTTATGGATAGAGAGAGAGAGAGAGAGACACAAAGCAGATGTGGAAAAATGTTAACAACTAGTAAATCCAGAATCAGTGTATTCTTGCAACTGCTCTGTGGGTTTGGAAAAGTTTTAAATAAAAAGTTGAAAAGAAGGTCACAAGAAGTGGTTTGCTGACCAGGAAAACAGGGCGCATTGTCGAGTCTCGAGAGTCATTGGCAACAGGGGACCCCTGCCCATCCGGGCTGGTCAGGCTCCGGGCAGTCAGGGCTGCGTGTCCTGAGATAGTGGGGTGGGCGGCCCTCAGGTTCTCTGGTAAAATGCTGCTGGAGCCACTGCTGCACCCTGGGGCTGACTACCTCTCCCGAAATCGCAGAAAGCTGCACCCTAAAGGGAGCATGTTGGAAAAGTGCCGCCTTGCAAGGGGTCTCATTGGCCTTGTAACGACGAGCCACCGTTCCAGGCGGTGGGACCCCAGGCTCCCAGCCACAGCGCCCCTGTTCCTCAGAGCTCCGCAGGGCGAGAAGGTAGCAACCCGAATTTTTGCTCAAATGTATTTCCTCCAACTCCACGTGGAAAAATGGGCCTTGCTGACCCTTCTTGTCCCTCTGCACCTGGGCCAACCAAGGACAGCGGAGTGGGGCCAGCTGGAAGGGCTACCTCGAAGACCATTTCCACTTGTCCCGGGTTTGTTTCTCCGCTTATCTGGATACCCGAGGAGAACAATCTGAAGGAGGGGGCGCTAAATAAGAATTCTCTTGCACCTTTCCTTCTCCCTCCCCCAACCCTTTCTTTCTCTCTTTCTTTTTATTATTATTTTTTAATGAAAAGAAAAAAAAAAAAAAAAAAACCCACTCTCCTGGCCCCAAGCCTAAAATCTCTTACTTGTGATGTTAATCTCTCCTCCCTGGCTCCAAGCCATTGCCGTTGGCTCTGTGCCTGTTTAATAACGTGGCTGCTGATAGCAGGTTGTGTCAGCGTTTCCATTATGAGGCTCAGCTTTAAATCTGTTTCTGAGAGGGACACACAGTCTTCCAGGCAGAGGGCCCTCGTGCCAGGCCTGGTCATCCACGTGTGGGCCCCGGGGCCCCAGCCTGCATTTACAGACTGCTTGGCCTGGAAGGGAGCTCCTCGAGGGCTTTTTTGGAAACGCCGATTTTCTGTGAGAAGCTTCATTCTCGAAACAGCTCTTGGAAGGCATCTGAATTTGGGTTCGGGGTAAAAAAAACGGGTCTCTGGTCTTTATTTATTTATATATTTATTTTTTTAAGGGAGATGCCACATTGGGTATTTGGTATTTGAAGAGTGTTTTCCCTCAAGGCTTGATACAGAAAATATTTTTGTCTCTTTACTCTCCTGTTTCATTTCTCTCAACCTCATTTCTCTTGACTTACATAAGACTTGTTTACATACTGAAGACTTTTTCAACCAAACTACTGCATAATTCTTTCATTTATCACCCCGGGCCCATTGTTCCAAGAATTCACAGATAGCCAGTTTAGGGCAGAAAATCTTCCACCTCCTGACGCTTCCCACTGAGGTGCACTCTGGCAACGGGATCTGTTTCTTGGCAGCTGAGGTGGAATGTGGAAAGATCAAAGGACACAGAATCACAACACTGGGGCCCTCAGTTTTGTCCGTTATTAATCACGTGGCCTCGGGCAATTTATTTAAATACCTTTCAAGAGAAGTGCCCTCATCTACCAACTGAACATTAACAGTACCACCCTTGAGATGCTGTGAATGTTAGATGATATATAACACGACGCTCTCGTAAGTAAATTTCAGTCTTTGGTATTACTCTTTGGTGCTCCATGAGTGCCTCCTGAATTCATTTGATTTTTGGGTAACTGCAGGTGGCCTTTCTCAGTCTGGCACTGATGGAGTTTTCCCACATTGATATCCAGGGCTGTCTTTCTGCCCATTCCTTATTATTTTACTCTCCATTCTGGCTCCCAGGCATAGCCCACAACAAATACAAGGACTCACTGTGTTGCCTTTACGTACCACTGACATCATTTAGGTAATCTCTACACCCAACGTGGGGCTCGAACTCACGACCCTGCTAGCAAGAGCCGCATGCTCTACTGACTGAACCAGCCAGGTGCCCCATCCACAGCGCTCACAACATTTAGAAGGATGATAGAAATACACGAGCCATTAACGCAATTTCTCCCAACTAACATCTTCATTGAGAAAAGGTCAGGAGGCGTTCGGGGTGAATATACAAATCCAGGGAAAGTCACGTTAAATCTGGGGAGGACTCTTCCTGCATCAGGGGCAAGGTCATCCCCAGGCTGGGTGGCAGCTGCCAGTTGGCAGGCGGCATGTGTCCACAGTCTTGCACAGACTATGGAAAATCCATAAACAGTTCAGGACAAAGACTTTTGCAGAGCTGTCCTTCCCTCCACATGGTGAGATGTGCTGAGTAGATTTGGCTGTGGATATTTTGAGATGTCCTTTGGCACTGGATCTCAGCTGAGGGAGGCGCACAGGGACTCAAAGGTAGGAAAAATAAATGGTTCAGACATTGGGCTCTAGGAACAGAGTTGTTGTTTCAACTTTGCTCCTGTCAAGGAGCCCTTCGGTTTATCATTAGCCCCCTTTTATTTTTAACTTATTTCCTTTGCCTTTGGGTCTCTGGGGCCAGTCTCTCTTTCCTATCATGGTGTTTCCACCTATATGCTTCTTTTCTCAGAATCCGATCATTTTCATCCCCCTTGGCATGTGGCACCAGCTTACCCTCCTTCTATCTCTGGGTGTCTGATTTGAGGCAGACTCAAGATGACCCAGTCGCCCTTCACCCGGACTTGAATATGTATAAAAACTGAAGACACGTTTGGAATGCTATTTTCCCGACTATCCCAGTTATCAACATGCTTTATAAGGAACTAAACCTCTGAGAAAATTCCTACTAATAAAGAGTTTTTGAAAAAAACAACATCATAAAGGATATCATTACAACCACAATTCCTTTCAGGAATATTGCTGCCCTCTCAAACTTGGAAGGAGGAAAAAGCGCTTTTTGTGGGTTTTTTGGGATATTGCTTCTGTAACACGGGAGGGACTATTTCCCTTACCTCACTCTGAAAATTTAAACCCTCAGCCCGGCTTTAAAAACTCAGGTAGCAGATTCCACATACGGCCTTATAATTCACTTTTTAGAGCCAAATATAGCATATTAGTTACACGAGAGCTTATGCTCCAAGGCCGAACTGACCTAGAATCAAGCCCCAAGACTGACGCGAGCTCGGATCATGCGCAGACCGCTCGCTCTCATGAAGACTCAGTTCTTAGCTGTAGAATGGGGATAATAATAGTCGTGAGCCTTTAGTAAGATCGCGGCTATAGATAGGCTAGCAGGATGCTGGGCTCATGCTCAGTAACGACTGCTGCCAATATCCACGTGAGTGTTGCCACTAGTACTTCCCCACTCCTAGCGGGGGCCAGCTGGTTT
Organism: Potos flavus; assembly: GCA_028534135.1. Taxonomy (NCBI): domain Eukaryota; kingdom Metazoa; phylum Chordata; class Mammalia; order Carnivora; family Procyonidae; genus Potos; species Potos flavus. The sequence goes on along the minus strand of CM052891.1, from coordinate 11,817,512 downwards.
ACCCTCTTCTACCCTTGTGCCTCCCTCTCCTCGACAAGAGGGGCATAGGAGAGCTGGCTTGCTCCTCCTGTACTTTGCAAAAGGGCCATTAGATGGGGCCCTGCCTTCATCACCCAAATCAGCAAGGGGCTCAGGTTCTGGACTTTGGAACCTGGGGAAAAGGTGTGAGAGAACTATTGAATTCTGTGATTACGGCTCAGATTGAACAAAGGATCCCACTGGCTCCGCTTAAGAGGTGGCTCAAGGTCTGCGATGCAGCGAAGCCCACAGCCCCCCAGGGTCTGGCACCGAGGGGGAGAAGCTGGATCACGGGCATGAGGGAACAGAGCTCAGCGGCGGAGAGGAAGCATATGTGGCATCGTTAATCAATCCATTTCTAGAAAAAGATTATAAAGGCTCGTTGGGAGTCAATTCCTAGAGGTTAGTAGTCACTGATAGAGTGACTGGCGCTCCTTCGGCCAGGCTCATGCTGCCCAGCCAAGAGCCTCACTGCCAACCGGTGTTACTTACAGATCGCTGATCTGGAAGACCCTGGCCCCTCAATTCACTGAACAAGGTCCAAGGAACCACGCTTAAGGTTCTGCTTTACTCCAACTCATGCCCACAACTTGGGATTTCAGTGTCCCGGTGGGCAATCCATCCAATTCCAGAGCCTAATTCCCTTTCTGCTCCTCCTCTCATGACCTGCACTTCCAGTCTCCTTCCTACCCATTTGCTTCCAAGCCCCCACCCTGGTCTTGCATCTCCTGGAAATTATTCCACTTCTGAAATCTGAGAACTCTAGTTGCTTTGTCTTCAGCCTCAACCTCCATTCCCTCACTCTCACTCCCAGACACCTTCCCCTTGACCTTGTCTAGTCCTCTAATCCCCAAGAGCTTCCAGTGGACTCAAGGCTCATTAGGACTTTCACTCGATTTTTCCATACCCTGCTGAACCCCACCCTGAAAGCAAATCCTGAATCAATTCGACCATTTCCTCTGCTCCTGGATGCAGGTTGCAAAGCACAGCTGGGAAAATGACTCAATTTCTTGGGCTGGTGGCACTAAGTCATTGAAAATTTCTCAAATCACCAGACTGCCAAGCCTTTCAAGACATCCTCTTACTCTTCTGGAGTTGGTTCCTTCATTATTTCCCATATAGGTTATCTTGAACTTTCATCAACCTCCTTAAGCCCTTTTTTCTATGTCCTTCCTTTTCAGTAGATGACCTTTCTTCTCACATTCCTGGAAAGAAGAGGCCAGCAGGCACGAGGCCACTGACTCTCTGCCCCTCTTTCCTCTTCCTGTAGATGTAACCTTGCCCTCTGGCCTTTCTTCCTCTCTCGTAGCTTCAGGAAGACCATTCCCTCTGACTTCTGGGAGCATGCTCTTTCTCTCCTACTTACAAAATCTCACTCACCAGCTGTCTCCTGCTAATCGGTATTTCACAGGCCAGGGTGAATTTAAAACATTTTATCAACTACATTTTGTGTTTTGTATTCCATGCCTTCTCTGCATCCACTTATTAAAGATATCCCTTCATTAACTTCTTCATCTGCAGCTGCTAATCAGAAGTCCCCGGTCAGGATTATTGTTGTCCCTTCTTGTGTTGATCTGTTTTCCCTCTGAGGTGGCTTTTAAAAAATCTTTGATACTCTGAAGTTTCATTACAATGTGACTAGGTCTGGACTTACTTTCCACCTATCCAAGGCAAAAACCTGAATTATCTCAGAGCCCTGAGCCAGTCTTCCCATCCCATTATGAAATTTAATTCGGGGCACCCATGCCTCTCCTTCTTCCTAATTCACCCTTTTCCTATTTCTGCTGTCACTGCTTTCCTTAAGATTTGGCCTGTGTTCTTTCACATCTGATCTACTGCAAATCTCCTGTTTTCTCAACTAGCCTCTCCCTGCATTACAATTCTGCCTTTCTTTCCAGTCCCATCCTCCCTTCTGTATTTTTTTTGAATTAAAGCATAATGTATTATTTGCCCCAGGGTACATGTCTGTGGATCCTCAGGCTTACACATTTCACAGGACTTACCATAGCACATACCCTCCTTGATGTCCATAACCCAGCCACCCTATCCCTACCCGCCCC
>CM052891.1:11799105-11814934 GCA_028534135.1 Potos flavus | reverse complement strand
CTTCCTGATCCCCTCTTGTTCTCTTGTTTCATTTCCCTCTCCCACCCCCTACAACCCCCCACCCTGCCTCTCAAATTCTTCATATCAGAAAGATCATATGATAATTGTCTTTCTCTGATTGACTTACTTCGCTTAGCATAATACCCTCCAGTTCCATCCACGTTGTTGCAAATGGCAAGATTTCATTTCTCTTGATGGCTGCATAGTATTCCATTGTGTATATATACCACACTCCCTCCTGTATTCTTTATAGCTCCCACCACACTATGCAGTACTTGCCTCCCCAACCTGACAATTCCTGGTACCAAATAGATGCTCAGCACACGTTTCTCATGCAGTGAATTAATCTCCTTTCAATTCAAAATAAAAAACTCCCCAGATTCCCACTGGGAAGTTAAGACAAAGGGATTGAGGAAGACCATTGGTATTTATTAAACATCTATCAACTGTAGGAAATGTGATATAGGTGGCTTTATCAGTTATTTGGTTCAGAACGTTCACTATCATTTAAAAAACCAATCCAAGGTGGTAAGAAAAATCTAGGAGGAAGAATCTTCGAGGCCCCACATCGGGCTCTCTGCTCAGCAGGGAGCCTGCTTCCCTCTCTCGCTCTGCCTGCCTCTCTGCCTACTTGTGATCTTTCTCTCTCTGTCAAATAAATATCTCTCTCTGTCAAATAAATAAAATCTTTAAAAAAAAATGGATAAGTAAAATCTTTTTTAAAAAGTGAATTTTGGGGCACCTGGGTGGCTCCATCGGTTGAGCATCTGACTCTTGGTTCTGGCTCAGGTCGTGATCTCAGGGTTGTGAGATCAAACCTGACATCAGGCTCCACACTCGGTATGGAGTCTCCTTGGGATTCTCTCTCCCTCTCCCTCTGCCCCTCTGGCTCGTGCTCTCTCTATATATATCAAATAAATTAATAAATATATATTAAAAAGTGAATTATGACATGTGAATTAAAGCTCAAAACCTGGGGCGCCTGGGTGGCTCAGTGTGTTAAAGCCTCTGCCTTCAGCTCAGGTGATGATCTCAGGGTCCTGGGATGGAGCCCCGCATTGGGCTCTCTGCTCAGCAGGGAGCCTGCTTCCCCCTTTCCCTCTGCCTGCCTCTCTGCCTACTTGTGATCTTTCTCTCTCTCTCTGTCAAATAAATAAATAAAATCTTAAAAAAACAATAAAGTAAATCAAGGTCTGTTGAAAACAGCTCTAGCTCCTCCAGCTTTCGAGGCTGGTGCCGACTGCCCTTGAGACAAGGTAGGACTCTTCAAGTACATGACCCCAACTTTGCAGCAGAGAAACCTGTTCAAGTCCCTGAAGGTTCCGCCCAACAGAGCCACTTCTTGACTTTGTCCAATGTAACCAAACACCCCTTATCTGAGGGGCACTGGCTTGGTACAAGATAAAACATATAGAGTTTAAAAAGTCCTCTACCTTGGAGGTCCCTATTTGTACAAGTACGTAACGATAATTTTGACCGGCTGTTCATTCTGTTCCTCCACAGCCCAAGGTACAGACTTACAAAGTGGGCACCAGAAGTCTCAACCTTCAGGGCAGCTGGAGAACCAGCCTCACAAAAAAACACAACTTCCAAAAATCTCTACCCAGAGGAAGTCACTAATTAATTTTTATCCTGAACTGCATGACAGGATATTTTTCCACAATAGTAAGATTTTTCAAATAGGAAGAGCAAATCTTAGGAAGAGGAAGCAATACGCAGTTACATGAACTCTTAACCGAAGCAGAATATTAGGCTACTCCTCGGTATCCCATGACTGCTTTTTTTTTTTTTTAAAGCAAAATTGTTTTCTATTTCCAACAGTTACAAAAACCCTCAACAAAGGCATGTCATGTGTGCAACTAGTGGATCTGGCTTAACATCAGCTATTTCGAGAGACCCAGATGGTTCTAAGCAAATTTAGCTGGGTGTTGAAAACAAGGCTTCATAGATAAATCAAAATTAAGTTACGAGAAAAAATCAATCTTTCCAGTGTCCTTCATTCCTGAGGACCTTCCTTGTTATGTTTCATATTTCATTTCAATATTTCACCGTAGCTTTGACGTGCCAACCAAGGTGAATTTGAGTTTAATAACAAACTCAAACTCATGACAGATTTCTGATTTCCCCTGAACCTAGGTATGAGTGCTAATAAAACATTTCAGCACCAAATGGTCAATTACCTGGTTTCACCCCTGAGTCTCTACTCCGTGATGGCATTGCATTCACGCTTTTCCACATCTATTTATTAATAACCTAATTGGCAGAGCTAAAGAAAATGGAAATTACTCTTCATCATGGCCAGCATATTCCACAGGTATTTGTGACTGTCTCTTTAAAGGGCTGGGAACAAGGTGGAAGAGTTTCCGAGGCAGCTCCATGAAGTTTACGTTTCATAAGTTCATGTGCCAAATGGCTGTAAAGTCTGATGGGCTATAAACAGGCCTTCAGTAAGTATTAGTGCGGAAATACGATTTAAATATGATTTAACAGCTTAGTATTAGTCAGACAGAATCGCTATTAGTCTCAGAAGATCGAGTACAGAATTTGGTGTGCAAGAGCTGACGTGCTCCTTGGTTAAAACACAATCTGTGTGCAAGGAGAGGAATGTGGAGATGGCGCTCCCAGTGCATCAAAGGGAAAAAACGGCTTTTAAACCACGTCCACTGGAAATCATTAACTTCTTTTCCATAAGGTCAGCCCCTGTCATCCCCTTGCCCCATTTTTTTTTTTTTAAGGCTAAAATACTAGCAGAGACTTTGTCCTTGTAGGTTTTTATCGGCGAGATGACATCCAGGGATGTTAGAGAGAAATCCATTTTACAAGGATGATGGCTCTGAACCCATGAGTGGAGAAGATTCACCTGTTCCTTTCCCAGAGCTCTGTCAAGTCATTCGCTGTGCGAAGAAGCCGGGCAGTGCCCTGGGAGAAGTTAACACACCACCTTCCAGGCCCGAACAACTGAAGAGCTTACGAATCAATGATGGCTCTTTGGCAGAAGCCAGTTCAATGTTCACACTTGACATGCAAACATTATTCGGAGCTGAAATTCACTATTCAGACACCTCGACATCCTGTACAGGGGAACACATGCTGAATTCACACTGAATCTAAGACATTACCGGTCACAGAACCGCCCTCTCCCAAAAAGCTACCACTTAATAATTGCACGATGCCATCGACTCCAACACACGTTTCATTTTTAGGGTTGATAAAAAGTAAAAATCAATGGCCACCTTAGACTGGATGAGATACGGAAATGCCCGTTACAGCTAGCATGTTGAGAACCTACCATGTGGACTAAGCACCACTCTTAGCCCTTTTCGTGATTAACACATTCAATCTTCGCAAGTACCCGACGAGGAGGAACTACTGTTAAACCCATTTATGGGACACGAGGAGGTGAAGTAACATGCTTTAACCAGCGAAATGGCTGACCCAGGAATCAAACCCAACTGGTCTGATTCCAGCGCGTGAAGCCTGCATCCCTCCACCGTTCTGCCGCCATCCTGCTGATGACTATTTTGGAGCAACAGGACAGGTGTCTGTCACCTCTTGGAGCTGCCAAGATGGGCCAATCAAGATCCCCTAGGGGTGCCTGGGTGGCTCCGGTCATAGTCCCAGGGTCTTGGGATCGAGCCCCGCATCGGGGTCCCTGCTCGGTGGGAAGCCTGGTTCTCCCTCTCCCTCTCCCCCTGCTTGTGTTCCCTCTCTCGATGTGTCTCCCTCTGTCAAATAAATAAATAAAATCTTGAAAAAGAAAAGAAAAGAAAAGATCCCCTACAGGTGAGTGAGAGCCAAGGTTAGGACTGGTTCTGAAACCAGAATTCCCAACCTCCAGCCAGGAGGCCACCACACAGAGGGGCCAGGGCTCCAGCCTGTGATCGTTCCCTCCTCCACCTTGGAAAAGTGAACTTCAACTCTCCCAGGGACATGTGTCCTTTCAGTGTATGTCTGAGGATGCCCCATTCTGGATGGTGGAAAAAGAGAAGAGACCGCAGACATTGAAAATATGACAACAAGCACCTTTCCTCCGAAAAAACTCAACTAACTTCCTGCCTGCAGATCCCCGAGAGTCTAACACTAAAGAGCTTTTTGTGAAGTGTGGCTGAAGGGAAAGAAGAGAAAAGAAGCACAGTTTATGGAGTATCTGACACACATCCTCTCACCAAATCCTCTCAATAACCCCCTAAAGTGGGTGTCGTGTTCCCCTTTTCACAGCTGGGGAAGAACAACGGAGCCCCGTTACTGTTAAGTGGCCTGAGCCCTGCTCTGGACCCTGCTTGGTTCAAGGTTGGTGAGTTCTCTGAATCTAGTGCATCATCCTGCTAAATGGGCCTGGCCAGCTGCTAGCTTCAGGCAGTTTTCTCAAGTGTCCTCATCTAAGATCCTCCAAGACCCAAAGGTTGCTGGCCACCATCAGCTGTAAGCAACCCATTCACTGAGGTACCAACAACCGGGCTCAAAAAACAAACACAAAGCTCTAGGTAAATGAACGGGAAAGCTGTGCCTTATTTTTAAGTGAAGTGCACTGTTTTCCCATAGTAATTAGGTTTCTTTTCTTTTTAAGATTTTATTTTTATTTATTTGAGAGAGAGAGAGCAATTGTGCACATGAGTATGGGGGGAGGGGCAGAAGGAGAGGCAGAAGCAGACTCCCCGCGGAGCAGAGAGCCTGACGTGGGACTCGATCCCAGGACCCTGAGATCGTGACCTGAGCTAAAGGCAGACGCTTAACTGACTGAGCCACCGAGGTGCCCCAGTAATTAGTTTTCTTATGGGGGGCGGGGAATCAAATATTTGGGGAATGACTGCAAAGTGACAGGAACTGAGAAAGATCACAGGAAATAGGAGAAGTTTGAGTTTCATGGGACGCAAGAGTCGGATGAATATTTTTTTCCAAAACTCAAGATGACAACATCCAGATGGATACCAAGGATCATGTGACAAACAGCCACTGCCCACCACTCAAAATGAACACATGTAAACATTTTGTCACATTTGATTCTGATTCTGCCCCTCCTTCTTCTCTTTTTTAAAGAAATTTTCACATTTAAAGTTGAAATCCCTTCCCCTTCTACTCCAGGCTGGCAGCTATTACAAATTTCTTGTGAACTTGGTCCATATTTTGATAAATTTCATATTTCACACAATATGTAAAGGTATCCATAAACAAAATATACTTAAATGATTTTAATGGTTACCCACATTTAGGTTTCTAAACTCCTTCTGGAGCTTATTTTTTAATATGGAGTGAGGTAGGGATCTAAACATTTTATTTTTCCATTTGAAATGTCAATGGACTCAAATGTTATTTTCTGAGAAAATCACCCAATGTCCTTTCTCCCTATTAACTTGAGCTGCTTTATCTACTATGTATCAAACTCCCATTATCAGCTTAGATCTACTTCTGTCTTTATGTCAATACCATACTCTTTTAATATGGTTTTATTATCTGGTGGGATTAATCTCCTCTCCTCCTCTCCTTGTTTTTTTTTTTTAGAGAGAGAGAGAGAGAGCGCGCGCGAACTAGTGTGGCGGGGGTTGGCGGGGGAGAGGGAGAAGAAGAGAGAGAACCTTAAGCAGGCTCCACGCCCAGTGTGGAGCCAGACATGGGACTCAATCTCAGGACCCTGAGATCACAATCTGAGCCAAAATCAAGAATCAGATGCTTACCTGACTGAGCCACCCAGGCACCCCTCCTCTCCTTGTTTTTTGTTTGAAATTTGTTCTGGCCTTTTTAGACTTTTATTCTTCATTTTAATTTTACAATCAATTTATGACAATCTAGTTGGGATTTTGAATGGAACTACATTTAATTTGGAAATTAATTTAGAAAATGGCTAATTCTTCATTGTATTTAGTTTTCCCATCCAGGAACATGGAGTATTTATCACTTATTCAGGTCTTTGTTATGCCCCTTTCAGTCTATAAAAGTTAAATTGTTCCTAGGTGCCTTAAAGGTGTCTTGGTATCAATCATGCTATCTGACCTCATATGAGCTTTAAATGCGTTTTGTGAGACAGAGGATTAAACGAGTAATTACCATATAGCTTGACAAGGGCTGCAGGGAGGGAGGCACAAATATGGTAGTATACAAACATCTAGAGAGGCACACAGCCTGGGCTCTAACCCTTAGCAGAAGGGCACACTTAGAAGGCTAGTCTCAATCATCTCCATCAGCCTCTTCAAAACTTCAGGAGACATCCCATTGCATGAAATTACTCAGAAAAAACCTAGGGTTTCTATAATTCAAAAGGATCTCCAATTCATAAACACCTTTTGGGTGAATAGAATCAATGTTGATGCTTATAATAGCTATGAGTAGGCTAAATTTTTTCCTGTTTCATTAATGAAATCCAGATAGCACTGGAAAATGGGGTGCCTGGGTGGTTCAGTCGATTAAGCGTCTACCTTTGGCTCAGGTCATGATCCCAAGGTCCCCGCGTGGGGCTCCCTGCTCAGCAGGGAGTCTGCTTGTCTCTCTGCCCCTCCCCCTGCTCACACTTGCACTCTCTCTCTCAAATGATAAAATAAAAATTTTTTAAATCTAAAAAAAAAAAAGGATATCACTGGAAAGAAAGAGGATTAAAAACCTGCTTTATGACTACAAAAAAAGAAACAAGACTCATTGTGTAACCTTGAGTAGGTTATTTGACATCTCATTGCAACATATGCATAGTTCCTCAATTTTCGTAAGATTTTTTTAAAGGAAAAAAAGCATATATAAATAACGACTTGGTTTTAGCTATGCCACGTGAGAGTAAGATACATTGCATGATTCTTCATTCTTGAATATGTCAGCATATATCTACCAGGGTCAAAGACATTCTATATACACACAATGTAAAGATCACAGGCAAGAAATTTAATATTGCCTCCATACTGTACAATATTACATAATGAATAAGTCCAGATTTAAGTTTCCCCAAATGTCCCACGAATATCTTTTCTTGTTGTCTGCACTGGCCCATCCCCACTTAATTCAGAATCTAATCATGGCTTTGGGCCTTAAATTTAGTAGTTGAGTTACTTTAGTCTTTAATCTAGGGCAGTTCCCTAGGTTCATGACATGTTCTTTTAAAAAGTTTTGGCCAGCTGTTTTGCAGAATGTCTTTCAGTTTGGATTTGTCTGATTGTTTCCTCCTGATTGATTCAGGTTAAACATTTTCGGCGAGGATAATCCACTGGGATGCTGTGTTCTCAGTGTGTCACAATGGGGGGCACATTATGTCAGTGTGTCCTATTACTGGTGATGCAAAATTCGCTTACTTGATGGTATCCACCAGACTCCTCCACTGTTGCTAATTAATACAAAATCTCTGGGGTGATACTTTGAGACAGCATGAATTCCTGTTCCCCAATACTGGTTCATTCAATGGTTTTAGCATCCACTGATGACTCTTAGCTTGGGCCAGTTATTACTGTAATAGCTATAAAATGGTCACCTAGACCTTGAATAGTTGGCCTTGCTTTCCTAGCCCTGATTTCTGGTTTCCAAACCATGAGTCAGCCTTGTCCCTTTGATTACGCTGCTTCTGTCCAGTTTGGTAAACTGTCTTCCTAACCCTTAGTACTAACAGCCACGCCTTTTTGGACTTACCAGAGCGTCAGCGAACCAAGCGTAGACAGAAAGCAAATACTGCTTTAAGCTATGTCTATTAATATAGCCTGACTATTTTGACTATAACTTTGAGAATTAGAAAGCTAGTTGGATAGATGCCGCCTTTGCTCACGTCTTTTACATCCAGCCTCTCAGATCACACATTGTGCCACAAATAGCAAAGGCACCGTATTAAGAAATCAAACATGATCTGTTTCCCATTGTCCTCAAAATGATACTATTAGACACCGAGTGAGCAAGGACATGGACTTTCCACTTCATGGACCAAAGTGGATAATAATCCTTCGAAACTGCAAATGGGGGTGTTTTGTGCAACCTTCTTCTTAGCACGTACTGATTTATTAGAGAAAATTGCAGACTTTGTAGGTGGCTGGTTATAATAATATAAGGTTAAAAACAGAACCATAAAAGTTGAAGACATCAGAGATCACATCTAAAAATAAAGCAAATGCTTTTTTTCTTTCTGTAAGCCTCAATGAGAAGCCATTTGAGGAAAAGCTAATCAGCTTCAGAGATCTGTAAAAATGGATTCTAGAGTTCTCACCACCACCCTCCTGTACAAGTTAATCTGAGCAAACTTTGAAATCTGTAAATAAATTATTTTACCTTACATCCATCCATGTTGCCCTCTTGATGTTAAAAAGAAAGTAATACTGATAATGAAACAAACTTCATGATGACTTCTGCAGTAATAGCCTCAATAACCAGAGTTCTTACAATAAAATTCCCGCTTTGTCAGTTGCTAACTACTGGTGGAAGCTATTTGTGGTCAAGAGAACTTTTCTGGCCAATTCCCCAAGGCAATGCAAGTCAGGAGAAGTCAAAGAATTGAAATGCTTACTCAATTTATCCAAAGAAGGCACCCACCCAAGAGAAGAAACTAGATTTCTCAGTTGACTCAATGATATAATCTAATTCCCTAAAACCGAACCCAATTTACTGATTGAAAATAAGTCTTTCTTTTTTTTTTTTTTTTTTGAAGATTTTTTAAAGTAATCTCTGCACCCAATGTGGGGATCGAACTCACAACCCAAGACCAAGAGTTGCTTGTTCTACCGACCAAGGCAGCCAACTGCCTGGAAAATGAGTCTTAGGAGAGATAATAACCAGAAGCTGGACCTGAAAGCCATGGGAAGGGAAGGTCCTTCTCAGGACCAGGGTGCTCTCCATCCTGGAGCACCACAGCTTTCTTTTTGCTGTCACTTCTCTCCCTAGATAACCTGCCTCATTTCATTCTCTGAATCATGGCCTGTCCTTCTCTCTGAACCCCAGATTTATACATCCAACTCCTTACCTGCTGTTTCCACTTGTAAGTCTCAATGGCACCTCAAACTGATTGTGTCTCAAGTGGAACTCTTGATTCCCTGCACTGTTCCCCACTATGCCAATCAGGGTCAGTAGACAAAGCTGGATATCCTGAGGTCCTACTTATTTTGCCCCCTTCTAGTACATCAAGTCCAACAGAAAATCAGTCTGTTTCCAAAATACAGCTGTCCTTGCTCTCTTTATCCACTGTCAGCTCTCCAGTCCAAGCCACATTATCTTTGGTCTGGATGATTGCAATCACTTGCCAACTAGACTCCCTGCTTCCCGTCTTGCTCTCTTACCCCCCATTCTCCATAGAATGGCCAGAGCAAACGTTTAAAAACATAAGTGATGTAAAGGAACATGGTTTCTTAAACTGGATTCTAGAACAGTGGGAAAATCTGGTGAAATCTGAACCAGGTCCGTGGTTTTGAGAAATGTAACAGGGTCACATACGATGTCAACACTAGGGGAAGCTGGATAAAGGGTATATGTGAACTCTCTGTACTACCTTTGCAACTTTAGTGTAAATTTAAGATTATTCCAAACCAAAAAGTTTATTTCAAAACTCCATAAATATCATGGTTCGCCTTTGTTTAAAATCCTTGCATAACTTCCCACTGTACTAAAATCCAAGCTCTGTGCCATGGGCTCATAGGTCTTACATCATCTGGCTTCCAACACTTTTTTTTTTTTAAAGTTTGTTTATTTAAGTAATCCCAGTGTAGGGCTTGAACTCACGAACCTGAGATCAAGAGTCACAAGATCTTCCTACTGAGCCAGCCAGGCGCCCCTGATACTTAAAAGAAAAAAACAAAAAACAAAAAACAAAAAAAACTCAAAAAAACTTCAAAAAACCCACAAAACTCATTTCCTACCAGCTAATGCTCTGGCCACTGGTTTTCTGGAATGTGCCAGGCCGTGTCGGAGGCTAAGGCCTTGGCCTTTATTGTCCCTGTATTAGCTTGCTAGGGCTGCCATAACAAAACATCAGAGATTGAGTGGCTTCAACAACCTAATCCTATTTTCTCATAGTTCTGGAGGCTAAAAGTCCCCAAAGTGTTGACAGGTTTAGTTTCTTCGGAGACATCTTCCTTTGGACTGCAAGTGGCCATCTTTTTGCTGTGTTTCTCACACAGTCTTCTCACGTGGTCTTTCCTCTGGGCTCATGCACCCTGCGTTTTGTGTGTCCAAGTCTCCTTTAAGGCCAACAGATTGGATTAGGGCCCATTCCAATGGCCTCATTTAACTTAATCACCTCCTCAAAGCCTGCTCTCCAAACACAGTGACATTCTGAGGTACTTCGACATAGGGATTCTGAGAGGACACAACTCAGCCCGTAACAATCTCCTTTCCTGGACAACCCTGAAGATGGCTGGCTCATGTCTCCCCTGGACCTGTCACCTCCTCTGAGAGGCATTTCCTGACCACTTGGCTTCAAGCCAAGTGCCCCCTCCACCCTATTTCTTACCTGCTTTGCATTTATAGCTGGAATTGTTTACTTGCTTATTATCGGCTTTCCCTCACTCCAGGGGTAGTGGAGGCCTTCTCGGTCTTATTGCTGTATCCTCACTACTTCTTGTAATGCCTGGCCCATTAGCACTCAACATTTGTGGAACAAGAAATGGTTTATTGGCAATTCAGACGAAAGCAGAGTCTCGTTAGGCGATCATCAGTAAGTACAGTTAATTCCCTGGTATGACCGTAACAGAAGAAGCGCCGAATATTTTCATGGTACTTTACGGTTCATGAGGGTTTCCAGGTAAATGAACCTGTCTGAATCCTCCACGCAGTGACCCAAGCATTATTTACTCTATTTTCTTGATAAAGAAACCATTGCCTAAGGTCATGCAGCTGGGACCTCAATACGGATCTTTCTGTCTCACAAAGAACGACTTTGTGTTCTTTGATTACAATTAGAAACTAAACAGATCCACATATCACTTTTAGGGAGCCCCCAAGGAGAGCTCCGTGAAGGACACAGACTCACACTTCCAGGAACTAAGCTGGACATTCTTTCCATCTGCTCAGAGGAGTTTTGTTGCTGAGGAATAATGGCCAAACAAGAATAAATACGGTGCCCTAAGGCCCTTTTACTGTGTGGGTGTGTGTGTGGGTGTGGTGCTGGTGGTTATATAAACATGCTTTTTGTAAACTATTCTGTTTCCAGGGGTACGAAGAATGAAGAAATGGAGAGAACCTGATTTCCTAAGTCTTCAGTGTTGGTTTTAAGTAGCACTTAATTTCCTTTTAAATCTATACTTCTCTGCCTTACACCCCTAAGATTCACCCGGGGGAGCTTTACAAATCCCAATGCCTGGACCCCACCCCCGACGGATGAAATCAGGACCCTGGGGATCGGGACAGTGGCATCAGCGAGTGCTAAAGCTTCCCAGGTGACTTTAACATGTGGCCACCATTGAGAATCATTGGTCTAGAACCCCGAATGGGAGTGATGGGCGTGGTGGGTTGCATCTCCCCTCCTTTAACTGGAGGACGGGCTCTCTAAAACTGCAGACACTCCCAACTGGAGAATTCCGCATTCCTAGAGGCATAATGTTCTATCCTTCCTGTGTGCTGGCTGGTTGAGACCAGTCTGCAACCAGGACCAATTAAATCAGAATCCCAGAGGGATGGAACTCAGCCAGGAGCTGTTGCTAAAATTTCTCAGGTAAGTCCAATGTGCAGCCAAGGTTGAGAGCCACTGCTTTAAACGGTGCTGACTTTGTTTGGAAGAGGAAATAAAGGCGAGTCTGCTCCCCATTAACCCCACGGAGCCACGGTAACCCAGCAGCAGCTGTCACACGTGTGCAAAGCACCTTCTCTCCTAGATCTAGATTTATGGCCTCGGACAAGCAACACAACCCTACCTTGGCATGGTGCCCTCCTCCCCAGTGCTAATTAAAACCTAAATAATTCTCATTATTATGCGCACAAAATAAATGGGCTTCAATTTAAGACAACTTTCCCACTGTGTCCTGGTTAATGTAATCACAACTTACAGGTTTTCACAGTCATAAATATGAGTTTTATTTTTAACACGGAGAAGATATTTATAGCTAGTCATCCCACTACTATTTTTTTTAACTAGATATGGGGTCATGTAAAAAAATTACTTGTACGGTGATTGATAATGGGATAACAACATGTACTCTATTCAATCACTAATCAATATGATTATCACTAGCATCTTTCAATTTAATTGTTGGTTCTTATCGTCCATCATCAATTTCATTAAGTTTTTGGCAGGTAGGGGAGGAAATAGGGTGCAGATAACGGTATGAAGGATGCTAGCTGAATGATAAGACTATACACTCAGAAAATGCAAAGAAATAAACTGAGTTTATTAAATAATTTGGCAAAGTGATGAGACCAGAGAAATACCCACGACTGCACAACATTCTCTAGCAACTCTGCCTCCCACCAACAACTCCAGACTCCTCCCTGGACAGAAAAAGAGTATGCCAGCACACGCCACTTGCTCGAGGCTCTAGTTTTGAACCCCTGGACAAAGTTGCTTTTAATAATGAAAGTATTATTACATAAATATATATTTGCCATGTTCTGATTTTGAAGCAATAAGCAGCGTGAAGGAAAACCAGTGAAGGCTTCCTTTTCCGCCTCCCTGGGACCAACCTCGAAGCAGGCGGGGGACCCAACAGCTGCGCTGGATGTGGAAATCGGAGGAAGGCGAATTGGCCAAGTCTGAGCAAGCCACGGCTGGTCTGTCTGGTCCCGTGGCCTCTGAAGCAAGACCCGCGGATCTATGGAGTAGAGCCGGGCAGAGGCTGGGATGGGAATTTGGACAAACTGGGGGCCATGCGGTGCGGGCCCCATGGGCGGTCTCAGAGTCAGTAAACTGGGGAGAAGGAGGCAATGCAAGGGGCGGGAGCTGGCATTTCTCCCAGAGGAAGCAAAGTGTCCTGACAAGGACGGTCTACAAGCACGAGGGGCTCAGCGCTTCTCTTATGGGCCAGACTGAATCTCAGCGAGGACGGGCAGAGGATGCTGACGCCAACCACGGATCCCGACTTTCAGGTGGCTAACCTGGGATTTTAAGGTCCTACCAGAGTAGTGAAAAGAACTTAGCACCTACCACAAAGGGATACGGGGTAATGAAATGACAACCATGTACATTTTTCTTGACTAGCTGAATTGAGCAGAGAGAATAAACCAGAAGATCACGCTGGTCCTATCAACCTATAAGGATCATGGTGAGCCTGCACATATCCTCACACCTCTACGAATGGGGCCGGTTTTACCTACTCGTGGGTCAGAACCACAGGGAAAACGAGAAAGCAAGGGAAAGTGTTTATAAAGACTAAAAGACATTCGAAAACGTTCCCCATGCCACGTTTTCAGATTGTGCTGGTTAAGGCAGTTTGGGTGCGTCGGCTCTGTCTCAGCCTTTCCCTGATGGTCCTCAGCCACGTCAAAACGTCAAAAGGGTCAAGCCCATTTCAATACCGAGTGTCCGGCGAGTACAATTAAGTATGGAATACAGTGCAGCCATTTAAAATCATACAGGGAAGGCTACTTCAGGATATGTTAAAAACAGCATTCTGTGTGATTCAGTTTTGGAGGAATTGGCTAAAAAATTCATGGCGATCTATCTGCACCATGAACATGAAGTGCTATCAGCAGTAACCTCTGAATTATAGAAAAACTACTGGTTTTTCTTTTCTTTTGTGGGGGAGGGGTGCTCTTTTGCATTTCCCAAGTTTTTTTTTTTTTTACTTCTTTTTTTTTTTTTTTAAAGATTTTATTTATTTATTTATTTGACAGAGAGAGATCACAAGTAGGCAGAGAGGCAGGCAGAGAGAGAGGAGGAAGCAGGCTCCCTGCCGAGCAGAGAGCCCGATGCGGGGCTCGATCCCAGGACCCTAGGATCATGACCCGAGCCCAAGGCAGAGGCTTTAACCCACTGAGCCACCCAGGCGCCCCGACATTTCCCAAGTTTTAATAACCACGTATCAATTTTCCAATCAGAAAAGTCATTGTTTTACAAGGGTTCAAGTTTAAGGATGATGTAACATTACTTTAGACACTGAGGTTTTGACGTAGCTGGCCACCAAAGCACCACTTATTTCAGGCTGCTGACAAGGATGTGGTCCTAAACTTTCCCCTCGAGGTTATCAGCCACTAAGGGACGTTAACCGTTGGGGATCCCGAGCTGACTGAGGAGAGTACCCCAGCCAGTTGCAATCTTCTCTCCCCTGGAAAGTTCAGGAATTCTGGAGAAGGCATTCGGTTGGGACAGCTGGTGACATCTATTGACTGGGTCAAATTCTGAGATCTGCTGGCTGCTGTTCTGATTTGAGTCTCTCCAACCCGGGGTTAGCAAACTTTCTGCAGGTAGTAAATAGTTTAGGCTTAATGGGCCACATGAGCTCGGTTGCAAGTATACACCTCTGCTGTTGTAGTGGGAAAACACCTTCGAGGACACGAACGAGCGTGGCTGTATTCCGTTAAAACTTGATTTACAAAGAAAGTAGTTTGCCGACCCCAGATAAACTCCAGGTTTCTTAACTCAGTTCAAGAAGAGGAAGTGACCAGATACAAGCCAAGTCAGTCCCTGTAAATATAGTAAATTTCCCCTTATCTGCATTTTGCTTTCCATGGATTCAGTTACGTGTGGTCAACCGTGGTCTGGAAGCAGGTGAAGCTTCTTCTGACCTCTCATCAAAAGGTCAGTAGCCCAACAGTATGACACTCTGCCTACGTCATTCATCTCATCACGTGGGTAATTTATCATCTCACATCATCACAAGAAGGGTGAGTACAGTACAGTGAGATATTTTGAGAGAGTGGGAGAGATCCTATTCCTGTAACTTTTACTACAGAATATTGTTCTCATTGTTCTATTTGATGGCTGTTGCTGTTAATCTCTTATTCAGGCCCAACTTATAAATTAAACTTCCTAATAGGTATGGATATGTAAGAAGAAACAGGTGTATATTCAGTTTGGTATGATCTGTGGTTTCAGGCATCCACTGGGGGTCTTGGAATGTGTCCCCCCAGTGGAGGGGGCATGACTGAATGCTGCTTTTTAAGTTCTTCCCCACTCTAAGGGATTAGCAGTGGCGACTCCGCGCTGAAGGGAGGGAAGCCCATTATTGTGCTTATCTTTTTATTTACTATGTTGGTTTTTCCTCCAGCTAAGCTACGAGTACCTGAATTTGAGAAATGAGTCTGCATTTTTAATACCATGCATGCAATGGGATACATACTCATACTCAACAGAGAAGGGGCTCGATACGCCCTTGCCGAATACAGCGTGAAGGAATGAGTGTCCTCCCACACCGAGATGGTGTGAAAAGGAGTTCTTGAGTGATGCCCCTCAGGAACCACTCTGGCTCTGTCCCGGCAGACTCCACTCTGAAAAGGACAACTGTGTCCCCCCACAAATGGACCTAAACCTTCCAGAAGAATTTCCTTCCTTCCTTCCTTCCTCCCTCCCTCCCTTCCTTTTCTTTCTTTCTTAAAAGATCTTATTTATTTATGAGAGAGAGAGCGCGCACAAGCAGGGGGAGCAGCAGGCAGAGGGAGAAGCAGGCTCCCCGCTGAGCAGGGAGCCCAACATGGAGCTTGATCCCAGGACCCTGGGATCACGACTTGAGCCAAAGGCAGACACTCAACTGCCTGAGCCACCCAGGCACCCCTGTATTCATTTTTCTAAGTAAATGTTAACAGTCACTGAGAAGATGTACATTCAATCCAGTGATCGGAAAGCAAATCCTGGAGTTCAAGGCCCCCACCTCCCCCTCAAACACCAATGACAACCATTCTAGGTCACCAAGATTTCTGCACAGAGGCCCCTGGAAAGGACATAAAGACGGGAAGAAAGCTGGAAAGAAATTCCAAGGAGAAATCACAGGGAAATGGCCCCAGAAAGCAACTGCCA
>CM052891.1:11747097-11799005 GCA_028534135.1 Potos flavus | reverse complement strand
GATCGGTAATGTTAAGATACGAGGTCAATATCCAAATTCAGAAACAAAGTCACCTTTGGCAACATGAACACACTTGTACCCAGAAGTCAGGCCAGAGTGAATGACCAAGCAGTGGACGGCAAGTTGTCCATTTGCAAAAGGAGCATGTTCTGTGAGTCCTACGACAGGCTTTCGAAAAGCAAACCCCTGCAACAGGCAGTTCCAGTTCTGGGGCACTTACTGCCACTGCTGGATACCTGGGGACCCAGCCTTAACCTTTATATAAATGTGCAGAGAAAGCTAGGGAGGTGGTAGACAGTAGGAGAACTTTAAGATAACAAATTATTGACGTCGGACACACCTGGATTTTGGTTTTGAGTTTATCACTTGGCAGCTCTGTGACTTGGGTCATGTCATTTAACTTTTCTGAACAGCAGCATGAAAACGGGGATAATAATTATTGCCTACAGTGACATTTTGAGGGTTAAATAAAATCATGTGTGTAAAACCCACAAGGGCTGGGCACAGGTGAGAGCAATCAGAACGAGGCTACGGCCGAGCTTGCAATAAAGGGCAGCCCCTCTTTTTGGCAGCACGGAGGAGAGAAACCCCAAAAGCACACTACCCTACCGTCCAGGCTCAGTGAGTCACCGTCTGTGTATTAAGTAGATGTTAAGGGTTAAGGTAGCTTGAGAAGAGGATTTCGATGATAGCCTCCCTCCCGCTGGCACGGAGCTGGGCATTCACTTTCCCGGCCACAAGAGATGGGATTGAAGACTAATGGGGAAAATGACCCAGCAACTCCACTGGGAGCTGCAAGTGTCAGAGAAATGAGACTCCAGCTGATACGCTCACAATCCTGAGTCTGGCTCCTTTATTGATTTCTCCAACACACATGGAACACGTATTCCATATACCAGCCACTGGTCTAAGTGCGTTCAAGCTCTCGTTCACTTATTCCTCGTAAACGTGCCGTGAAGTAGGTACCATCGTTATCATCCCTGCTTTCACGATAAGGAAACGGGGACACAGAGAGGTTGAGTAAATGGCCCATGATCGCACAGAGCTCGGCAAACGGTTGTGTCCGGATTACGAGGCTGGTGGCCTGATCCCAGTGTCCATGTTCTTCATCACCATCCCCCTGGTTCTCAAAGTGGGGTCTCCAAAACCGCAGCTGCAGCAGCATTCTAGAACCAGTGAGAAATGCAAATTCTTGGGCCCAAGCCTGTACTCACCGGATCAGAAGCTATAGGGAAGGGGCTCAGGCATCTATGCGTGTGTGTGTGTGTGTGTTTAAAGATTTATTTATTTATTAGAGAGAGAGAGAGAGAGGAGAGGCAGAGAGAGAGAATCCTCCAGCAGACTCCCTGCTGAGCAGGGAGCCCAACATGGGGCTTGATCTCACGACCCTGAGATCATGACCTGAGCCGAAATCAAGAGTTGACGCTTAACCGACTGAGCCACCAGGGCCCCCACCCGACCCCAGGCATCTGTTTAACAAGCCTTCCAGGGGGATATAGGTGCAGGCTTTCACTGGAAAACCACCACACTACCCCACACATGGATTATCTAAAATTCAGAAGTCTACGATACCTCGCCCCATGTGCTTAATCAGCCCCCAGTCCAGGATCCCCTTTCAGGGCAGCTGAGAACCTTAGCAGTATGTGTACGAGAAGGCAGAGGCCTTGGACGTGCCATTGATAATTCTGACATCACATGACTGTGTGCATCCAGCATTCATCTGTCTTAGTCCAAGCGAAACAAGCAAGCTGAACCGTGACTAAGGAAACACAGAAACAATCAATCCCAGTAATTGTCTTTATCGAGAATGAAGCTCTGTGATTATTAACACCTTCTCTGCTGTGTCCTCTCAAAACTGTCACTCCACAGCTGCTGCCCTCACACACGATGTCCCGGGGAGTTCCAAGGTGGGGCTGCTCATCATGAATCGAGACGCTGGAGGAATCGGGGCGGCTCAGAGCCCCATGGCAGAGCTCTTGACATGGGAACCCGGGGAGATGCGCCTGCTGAGACCCTTTTAAAAATATCAAGCCTTCTGGCAAAGTGATTGGTCTTTTTTAACCCATAATTCACAGGAGGATCAGCACAGGGCGGGCACGGTGCCAGATGGCAGGAGGACAGTCGTCCTAGGCGGGGAGCCGGGTTTGGGTGTGTCAGAGTGGAACGCTCCACAAGGAGTTTTTATCGGTCGAACCCCTAAACCACTTAACTAAGGTCGAACAAAATGAATTTTAGCATTTGGGTATTAAGCCCAAATATGAAATGCAAAACTCTTATGCAAATTAGCAGATGCTGTTATTTTTTGAGTCGAGGACTTAGGTTATTTTCATATCAGATATGGTAACCCCGCCAGAGGCTTGGAGTGCACCTGGTTTGGCCAGGCAGTCCGGGGGTGGGGGTGCAGGGGTGCAGGGGGCAGGGATACACGGATAGGACAGGTCAATCTAGGCTGGTCAGGGTCTTCTCAGGCAGCAGGGGTTTGGGACTGATAATCGCCTTGGGATGGCCGATGGCGGGTTCTCGGAGCCCTCGAGGTGTGGTGTCTCAAGTTCAAATCAGAGGATTACCTCTGGCTTGGAGTATTTTCAGAGCTGTCACTAAAATCTTTCTGGCTAGAAGCCCATCTTGAGATCAGGTTCTGCTCGCCCAACACAGGTTAGCTGCCCTACAGCCTAGCCCACGAATCCTAGTAGAGCCTTAGCGGTTAAGCAAGGTTCTTCATTCTTCCTGGCTGGCTTCTGAGGTTATCCTGAATCCCTTCCCTTCTCTAGACCCCCTGGGCTTCCCTCTTCCTCCCTTGCAGCGGATAATTTTGACTCATAGTTTAGTAAGACCATGTGACAGAAACACCCAGAACTTCCCTCTCCTCCGCTGCAGATCTGCTCATTTCTTTATGCTGCTGCTGCTTCTTTGTGAATCAGAGAAAGACGCTGCTTTCCGCATTCCATTGGAAAATAATGTAACGAGAACTGAGACATGGAGGGCGGCAGACCAGGGCTCAAATCTGAGAGGTATGGACTTGAGCAAATTATTCTGGCATTCCCAGCCTCAGTTTCCCCGCAACAGAATGGGGACCACCATTCTCTACTCCATAGGAGTGTTGAGAAGATCAATGAGATCATTCCGGTAAACCCCAGCACAGTGCCTGGCACATAGCAGATGCACAACAAAAAAATATTTGTAAGTCTCTTCTCTGGAAGTGTGTTTCATCGATTATTTGCATTTTCTCCTGGCTTCCTTCCTGCAGTCTAAAAAATATCATGAAAAGTTTCATATTCCTAAAAACCAAGTATCAAATTCCCTCACTGATGTTCCTTCCTTCATCTACAATTAATCACATGTCTCCATGTGTCCATAGTCTAACTCTACTAAAAGAGTAGCACATGGGGCACCTGGGTGGCTCAGTGGGTTAAGTGGCTACCTTCAGCTCAGGTCATGATCCCAGGGTCCTGGGATCGAGTCCCACATCAGGCTCCTTGCCTAGTGGGGAGTCTGCCTCTCCCTCTGCCTGCTGCTCTCCCTGCTTGTGCATGATCTTTCTTGCTATCTCTCTGTCAAATAAATAAATGCGGTCTTAAAAAAAAAAAAAAAAGAGTAGCCCATGCTTGCTGCCTGCTCTTTTTCACCTCCCACTCTTCTCAACCAGAGCAATAGGGTATGGAAATGACCGAGTGTCAGAATTTTCAAACCAGCATCGTTTCCCTGTCCACCCCGTGAGGAACTCTCTACACTGTTCAATAAGAGCCAAGAATTCCACCTTCCTGAAAAGCAGTTCTTTCTCCGCCTTCCCTTCCTTCCTCCACCCCTTCAATGGAGGGGTCCCCCAGGGTCTGCCTTCTGCCCTATTTTCTTGCTCTGAACCCTCTCCCTTGGTGATCTCACCTGCCCCTCACTTTTCTGCGACCAAGTTCAAGCTGACATCTCTAATCCCGCCTGCTCTTCTCACACGTCCAGCTGCCCACCGGCCATCCCCAAAAGGGTCCTGCAGGCATCCAGACCGAAAGGTCCATACTGAATTCAAATGTTCTCCTGCCCCGTACGAGGCGTCCGAGGGCTGCCATAAGAAATTGCTATGAGCAGTGCGGCTTAATACGCTCAGTTCTAGAAGCCAGAAGTCTAAAATCAAGGTGGTAACAACATAGTGCACCCTTTGAAGGGTCCAGAGAGAACCCTCCCCCGCCTCTTCCGGCTTCTGGCGGCCCCAGGTGTTCCTTGGTTCGTGGCTGCATCCCTCCAAGCTCTTCCTGTGTCTTCATACCACCTCCTTTTCCCTGGGTATCCTCTTTTTATAAGCTACCAGTTACTGGATTTAGGCCCACCCTATACCTAGTGTGATTTCATCTCGCATCTCAAGGTCTGTTAACTAATTACATCTGCAAAGACCCTATTTCCAAAAAGGTCACACTCTAAAGTTCCAGTGGACATGAATTTTGAGGGGACACTATTTAACGCCTACACTCACCCATCACATCCAATGAATGCCCAAATCCTGCCGGCTCTGCTTCCCTCCTTAAAAGTAAGACCTAGAGTCCTCTGTATTTGACCCTAACTTTCTTTATGGCGCTGCCCTATATGCCTCCCAGTCAGTCCCAGAAGACCACTCGCCACTCCCTGGAACACGTCTGGCTGCCATGTTTTTTTCTGCCCACAGCTTTCTCAGCCTGAAGCCTCCTTCCTAAATCTCACCCACAGACCATCTCAACTCCCACATCAGAAGGATGATCCCATGTGTGCAGGAAGCATTCTGTTTCCACCTTTGTGACACACTTATCTCCTTTTCTATCTCCACAGTTAGCTGACTGTGTGTCTGGCTCACCCGCCAGAAGATAAGCTGCAACATTTCCCTCAGGAGGATTCCTCCTCACTCCCTGCCGTCACTGCCACAGTCCCCCAGACATTCGGGCCCGAAAGCTTCTGTTTCAGTTCTGCTTTTTGTGACTCAGGGCTTTGCTCCAGCTAGGAATATACGATTCACCTTGTCACCCTCAACTATCTCAAAGGGAGCACCCCTTCCCACCCTGGACTTCCTCAAAACATGTGGTATCCCCTAAAGATTCTGACACATTTCCATTGATGAGGGGGATTCCATGTCACTGGAGAACTGTCAGGAGTGTAGGAGCAGAAAACAGAATTGGGAACCTTGACACGACCAACTGGAATGTGTCTCTCCTGAAGGGAAACATCACGAGTGTCACCCATTGGCTAAAACTAGAAGGCGTCAAGGGATTCAGAAGACTCCCATGCTCTCTACGGCACACTTGGGAGCACTGAACGCTTGAAGTCCCATTTGGCTCATGGAAAGACTAAACACTCATGGCAGACAGAATTCTCAGGTGCCCCCCCCCCCCCGACTCCCAGCCCTTGGGATACTCGCCTTGCCCAATCCCTCCCCTAAAGTGTGGGCAAGATCTGTGAGAATAATGGGATAGCAGTCCCTTTGATTAGATTACCAAGGCGATCAAATGATATTACATTATGTGACTTCTTTTTTGAAGAAGCAGAGATTCTGGCTGCTTTGGAAGAAGTAAGCGGCCACGTGGTGAGATGGCCATGGGGCCAGAGCCAGGGAAGCTTCCAGAAGCTGAGAAAGACCCCTGTGGCCAGCCAACTAGAAAACTGGACCTCAGTCCTATGACAGCAACAAACCAAAACCCGCCAACCAGGGAGCCTGGAAGAGGATCTCGAGCCTTCGATGAGATCGGGGCCCAGCCCAGTGAGACTCTGAGCCACGACCTAGCTAACCGGGGCCCAACAGACACTCTGAGATAATACATTTGCATCTGAAGTTGCTAAGTTTGTGGGAAATTTGTTATGCAGCAATAGAAAAACCAATAACAACACCTAACCTCAGGAATCACTCGTCTGGCTTTCATCTGCGTAAAAAAAATCACTCTTGGGGCGCCTGGGTGGCTCAGTGGGTTAAAGCCTCAGACTTCGGCTCAGGTCATGATCTCAGGGTCCTGGGATCGAGCCCCTCATCGGGCTCTCTGCTCAGCGGGGAGCCTGCTTCCCCCTCTCTCTCTGCCTGCCTCTCTGCCTACTTGTGCTCTCTCTGTCCAATAAAGAAACAAAATCTTTAAAAAAATAATAAAATAAAATCTTAAAAAAAAAATCACTCTTGTGGAAGTCTGCATAGGTCTCAGGAAAATGGGGGATTTGTGCTTTTCTAACTTAGTAGCTCCAGCTGTGGATGTCAACAGCTTTGTCGATGACCACTACTTACGGCCCAGGGTGATGTTTGCCAGTAAGCGATGGCACTAAACTTGCCACGAGCCGGCGTCCTGACGGAGCAGGACTCGCCTCACCCACAGGAAGCAAGAATACGGTAGAAAGAGCATAGGCTTTGGAGTGAAACAGACGTTAGTTCAAACCCCAGCTGCTTTTCTCACAAACTGTGTGACTCCCGAGGAAATTCCTCGATCCCTCTCAGCCTCAGTCTTCTCCTCCATAAAATGGACACGGTACCAACCTCATCGCTGTGGGGTGAAGATGAAATGATCTGGCGGAGGGCCAGGCAGTGGCTGGCGGGACAGGTGCCCAGCCCACTGCACCCCTCCCCACGGAATCCCACAGGCTCTGTGGGAAGGAAAAGGCTGGGGTGGGGAGAGCCTCCCTGCACACGTGCACGGACACGCGGGGAGGCTGTGCACTTGCGGGGCTGGTGGCAACAAGAGGCCACCTGACGGGTCCTTCCCAAGACGAGGTGCCCACGCCACAGAGCAGGTCTGCGCACTCCCGGCCTCACTCTGCCGCCCGCCCCGCTGTGCTGCTGAGGACGTGTCGGATCGTCCCGCTCCATCCCCTCCCTGTCCTCCTCCTTCCTGGCGGCCTGGCAGCTCCTGCTTCTGTGCCGGGGGCTCGCCCCCCTGACCGCTTCTCTGCTTTCTCCCACCCCTGCCAACTTCAGGCAGGGAAACAACACGACGAGGATCCCTGTGGACTCTCTTCTTTCCTAGACGTAAAAGGCTTTATGCCCGCTCGTTCACTCAGCCTTATTACAAAAACCGAGGCTCAGACAAGTTGAGAAATAGCATCAAAAAAAACAGCATCCTGGAGCCCCAGGGGTCCCCCGAGATGACCCTGCTTACAGGCGGAAGACCGGGGCAGTGACTCTAGAGCAGGAAGATGAAGCAGGGAGAGAGGCAATAAAGTGCCCTAATCCCCTGGAGCCCGGGGGACCTCATGAGTCACGTCAGCCCTTCCCTGCTCGCCTTCCTCCCCTGGGCCCATTCAAGATCTGGAATCTTCTTTCTCATGAAAAATCTTTTTTTTTTTTCCCCTCTCTCTTCTTGACTAGAAAAGCAGCTTGGCCAGGAGAGTCGTCACAGATACTCGCTTTATTCCGTGCAGGGTTTGTTTTGCCCCTGACCCTCTAAAAATAGTAGCAGTGCCACCACGGGGACATGAGAGACACGAGGCAAAGCTCTCCTGTCACCTCCTCTTTGATTTTCTAGCTTAGATCCTCCAGAGCCAGGAGAGTCTCACTAGGGCTGCTATCCTCTGCCCCTGCTACAGGCAGCTTCTTCTAGACCTTGTACCCGCACAGCGTCCATCGGCCTTCCGCCCGCAACGGCGGCCGCGGCCATCGCCGGGTACCTGTGCAACCTCTCGCACCCGACGCCAAGTGTGCAGGAGAGCGAGGGCTCTCTGCGGAACACGGAACCGCGCGGGCTTGTATCTCTGTGAAGTGATGAGAGAATCTGCGGCCGGGAAGGAGAATGCCAGGAAAAACAAGTGGAGTACCTGGCCTTCTGCAAGAGTAATTTCCAGACCCAGCACTCCCGGGGCCAGTGTCGGGAAAGGAGAGCAGCCTATGCAAAAGGCACGGCAGGGCTGGATTTTCAATTCACTCCAGACATGCTTTGGAAAAATGAAAGAGCTATTTTTAGCCCGGTGATTGATTAGGGTTGCTATGGCAATAAGAAACACTTACGAGAAGAAAACTAAATGTAAGCAATTCTTAAAGAGAAAGGGGCAAGCCCATGGGAATTTCATAGTTTCTGGGTGGTGCTGGAAGCCCTTTCTGCAGGCCCCGCACGTGCACCAGGAGGGGGGATGGCGGCTGTGGAGACCAGATCTGGGGAGTCGAGTCTGAGGCTCTCTGGGCGGGGAGGGGGGGGGCTGCACCTCAGAGGCAGGCAGCAGCCAGACTTCTGGAAGAATGAGCACCGCTCACAACGAGGAACAGCATTATGGTCATGCCATCCTCCTTCAGCTCCTAGAGCTTGATGAAAACCACGAGCTAAAAGTGTTATTGATCCTGCCCTACATCAGTTTACAAAGTAAAGTAAAAATCCCATTTGCGCTCTCACAGTAGATTTCTAAAACTTTCTGAATGATGTCTCATCTGGTGGGCTTGTTAAAAATGGACCCCAGGCCCCTGGACTGATGACGTGCTCTCCGAAAGCCAGGACTTGATTGTTCTGTTCTTTTTTGTTTTGTTTTTTAAAGATTTTACTTATTTACTTGAGAGAGAGTGAGAGAGAGCACGAGCAAGGGAGCGGCAGAGGGAGAGGGAGAAGCAGGCTCCCCGCCGAGCAGGGAGCCCGATGCAGGGCTCCATCCCAAGGCTCTGGGATCATGATCTGAACTGGAGGCAGATGCTTGACCGACTGAGCCACCCAGGCGCCGTTTTTTTTCTTTTTTAAATAGCTTTATTCACATCTCATATTATTTACCATTTCAAGTCTACAGGTCAGTGGTTCTTAGTATATTCACAGAGCTGTGCAACAATCTAATTTTAGAGTATTTTCTTTACCCCACAAATAAGCCCCATTCTCACCTCCCTATTCCCCCAGGCCCTAAGCAACCACTAATCTAACTTTCTAGCTCTCTGATTTGTCTCTTCTGAACATTTCATATAAATGGAATCATACTATGTGTGGTATTTTGTGTCTGGATTTCTGACTTAGCATCCTTTTCATGGCAGAGTAATACTCCATTGTAGGGACATATCACATTTACTTTATCCATTCATCAGCTGATGGCCATTGGTTTCTACTTTTGGGCTATGACTAACAATGGTGCCATGGATGTTCTTGCCAAGTTTTTGTAGAGACATACATTTTCATTTCTCTGGGGTAGATACCTTGAGTAAGACTGCTGGGTCATAAGGTCACTTTATGTTTAACCTTTTGAGGAACAGCGAGGTGGTTTTCCAAACTGACAGCACCATTTCACATTCCCACCAGCAGCGTATGCGGGTTCTAGGTTTTCCACACGCTTGTCAACATTTATTATTGCTCCGCACCCATCATGGAGGCCAATGCGGGGCTTGAACTCACAACCCTAAGTCAAGACCTGGGCTGAGTTCCAGAGTTGGATGCTTAATTGACAGAGCCACTCGGGTGTTTCTTAACCCAGGGAAGTTTTGGTATTATCTTTGGGTCAAAATGATGGTGCAAGGTAACCACAGGGAAGTCTTGGTATGTCTCTGGGTCAAAATGATGATGTTTCTTAACCCAAGGAAGTTTTGGTATTATCTTTGGGTCAAAATGATGACGCAAGGTAACCACGGTCAACATTCCTCATGTCCAGTCTGAGACAGACATGACGCAGCACTGAGATAACGATGACAACAGTATGGCACCATTCCAAGTATTTGATAAATAATAATTCTTTCTTAACTCTTAACCCTCACACGACTCTAGGAGGGATGTACCATTATTACCCTCATCTTACAGGTAAGACGTCATCGACCCAAATCACATCCCATTTACGTGATGGAGCTGAGATGCAGCCCAAGCTGTCTGGCCCGGAAGTTCAAGTTCGTGACCCCACGACCTGCTGCCTCTTGAGCGTTAGGAAATCACACGAGTGTTTCTAGTGGAGTTAAGGGCTCGGTCAGGGGTGATGGTGACAAAGGCACAGGCTTTGCTTCTCGGTGTGTCCTGTGGCCACTGAGAGCAGGGCAAATATGGCTGTGTGCACCTGCCGAATGACAGATGTGCCCTGATTCAAACGAGCCCGAAGAAGAAAAAAAACCATTTACTCGAAAGACACACGGGGGAAATAATTATTCATTTAAGAAATTCACAGTGGTATTCCTTTAAATGCCAAAATGTCCTAGTACCCTTCAAATACAATCATTTTCAAAAACTGATTTTAAATATGATGGTTTAAGTTAATTCCTGCTGTGAAGTGCATTCAAAATCCTGCTCAGGATTCAAGGCAGGGCATAAATTCTCAGGTGTAAAAAATATTACGAATGAAAAAATGTTCATCATTGCACTGTCGGTCCTATGAAAGACACAGAAGCAACCCAAAGTCTGCCAGTAGAGGGCTAGATAAGGACATTGGGGAGAAGTACAAAGTCATTAAAAAGCAAAGTTTGGGGCACATGGCTGGCTCAGTCAGTGGAGCATGCGACTCTTGATCTCCAGATTGTGAGTTTGAGGCCCACACTGAGTATAGAGATTATTTAAAAATAAAATCGTAAAGGGGCGCCTGGGTGGCTCAGTTGGTTGAGTGTCGGGACTCTTGGTTTTGGTTCAGGTCATCATCTCAGGGTCATGAGATCAAGTCCCACTTCAGGCTCCTCACTCAGCGGGGAATCTGCTGAAGATTCTCCCTCCCTCTCAGTCTCCTCCCCCACCCCAGCTTGTGGTCTCACTCTCCAAATAAATAAATTAAAGCCTAAAAAAATAATAAAATAAAATCTTAAAAAAAAAAAAAGCAAAGAGTAAAACAGGAGGATCCAGTTTTATAAAAAGGAAAGAAAAGCATGTTAAAAAAAAGCACATTATTATATGCACAGAAAACACAAAGAGGGGCGCCTGGATGGCTCAGTGGGTTAAAGCCTCTGCCTTTGGCTCAGGTCATGGTCTCAGGGTCCTGGGATCGAGCCCCACATTGGGCTCTCTGCTCAGCGGGGAGCCTGCTTCCTCCTCGCCCTCTGCCTACTTGTGATCTCTTTCTCTCTGTCAAATAAATAAAATCTTAAAAAAAAAAAAAAAGAAGAAGAAAGAAAACACAGAGAAATAGACACCAAAATATTCTCATGGAGGAGAGCAGTTAGAAATCATGAGGTCCTTTCATTTTCCATGATATACATTTTTATAATGCTTGTATTGTATAATAAACATCTACCTTTTCAGTAAGCAGAAAAAAAATTCAAATCCCATAAAAAAGTAAACAAACACATCAGTGAGTTCCCGAAGTAACTATATGGGATGTAATGGAAGTCACAAGGTATACTAAAAATTCTCTTAATTTGCGTCCACTTTAACTGAAAGGGGAGCATATTATAAAGAGCATGGTTGAGAAGATGGAGGAGGTGGCAATTGTGGGAATTTTGGGAAATCGCTTTTTTAAGTGGCTTCCGTCTCATCCATCACACTTGTTGCCAGAGTTCCAGGATGAGGAAGGATCTGAGAGGGGATATGGTTCTGTAGTTCCAACTGCTTTTTAAATGGCACTGGAGGTCCTTCTATAAATAAAGTGTTATATAGGGACATGATGGCTGGTGAGGCATATCCACGGAACCTCCTGGATTGAGACAAGCAAGGCTTGAAAAACCAATGACTGACCTCAATAACTTAACGTTTTATTCCTGCTTATCAGCCAGAATCCTTCCACGTCTGAGAACAAACTTTCCAAGGAGGCTTGGAAACAAGAATGTTAAATGGAAGAGATGAGAAGCTGGTCTGGGGTACATGAAGTGTTTATAGACTTTCAAAAGATCATTTTCTTTTAGCTTTTATCTGGAACTCAGTGCCTTCCTCTCTGGACATCTTGTTCTGTCTCCATGCACATGTGTCCTCCGCTATCAATGAACATTAAACTCGATATAGACTTGACCTTCTCTCTAATGGAATTCCCCTGAAGACATTGATTCTCTGGTACTATATTCTATATTATCATATTCAATGTAGTCCAAGGCCATACAGGGTATTTCGGCTTGAGCTGGAATCATTAATAAAAATGAACTTGCAAATGTTCCAACTTTTACCAGCAGGAGACTTATATCCAGAATGTTCCACAGGGCTAGTGTGATCAAGTCTAGGATTTAGGATTTACTATCTTTTTGTGCTCTGGGGCTACAGCCTGTGCTATTTGTAAAATATTAGACTATGGTGGGGGGGGGTCAACCTATATGAAGATGCAGTTAGGAGACAGCTAGATGTTAGAGTACCTTCCAACTTCCTTTATTCCTTTTTTTTTTTTTTTTTTAAGATTTTATTTATTTATTTGACAGAGAGAGAGATCACAAGTAGGCAGAGAGGCAGGCAGAGAGAGAGGAGGAAGCAGGCTCCCTGCTGAGCAGAGAGCCCGATGCGGGGCTCGATCCCAGGACCCTGAGATCATGACCTGAGACGAAGGCAGAGGCTTTAACCCACTGAGCCACCCAGGTGCCCCCAACTTCCTTTATTCTTCATCAGGACATTTCATCCTCCCAATCTGACAGACATTTATTTGGGGGAGAGAGACAGAGAGAGAGAGAGCGGGGGGAGGGGCAGAGGGAGAAGCAGACTCCCCACTGAGTGAGGAGCTCAACACGGGCTCAATCCCGGACCCAGGGATCATGACCTGAGCTGAAGGGAGACGCTTAACTAACTGGGCTACCCAGGCACACCTCCCCCCACACACACCAAT
The DNA here is from genome assembly GCA_028534135.1 of Potos flavus. Taxonomy (NCBI): domain Eukaryota; kingdom Metazoa; phylum Chordata; class Mammalia; order Carnivora; family Procyonidae; genus Potos; species Potos flavus. Next base: position 11,786,411 of record CM052891.1, on the reverse strand, counting down.
TTCAAGAAGGTGTACGTCTAGCTGTCCTTCCCATCTACTCAGAATCTTAGTCATCATGCAGGGAGAGCTGCACAGGAAGTAAGGGGAGATATTTGGGTTCCATTGGGTTCTTGGGTTCCAAGGGCTGTGTATGACTTTATACATAGATAGGGTGGGTGGCAATGGCAACAGGGTAATTGGGAAAAAAGTGCAAAGATAGTTCCAGAAAAGTGGGAAGAGGAACCCAGGTGGAGAGGAGGAGGAGGGAAAGGAGGAGGAGGGGGAGGAGGGGGAAGAGGAGAAGGAGGAGAAGGAGGGGAAGGAGGGGGAGGAGGAGAAGGAGGGGGAGGAGGGAGAGGAGGAGGAGGAGGAGGGGGAGGAGGAGAAGAAGGAGGAGGAGGAGGAGAAGAAGAGGAATTATTATTATTATATTATTATTTTAAAGCAAAGAGAAGGAGAAAGGGATTGCATGTAAACAACCCGATGAGCATGAATCAGAGTGACTTCCCTAATATATGCCCCATAGGAAGAAAAAGGTGGCCAAGAAGAGCAGTGCGACCTGAAAGAGAAGTGGGGGAGGAGGAAAGGAAGGGAGCGTGTGGAGGCGGAGCCTGGAGACACAGCAGGAAAACATCTGCCTGCATTCCAGCCCACACCAAGGAAATGAATGTCAGCCTCTCGCAGGCTCCCCAGCAGCCTGCACCCTACACTGAGGCTCTGTTCATTCATTAGTTCATTCATCTGGAGCCTCTTCCGTCCTCTGACAAGCTGAGTAACAGCATCTCACAGGAGAAGCAAGGCCAGGAAGGAGAGGCAACAAAGACATGAATGAAAATATGTTTTCTCAATGGGGCACGGTTTGCTGCTCGTGCCTCTCTGAACACGGAGCAGGGAAACTAAATTCGGGCTCCTGCAATCTAAAGCTGGACCTTTCAAGGAGAAGTAAGCAGAGGATGCCTGTGAATACTGATAGCCACACACAATAAAGGCAGGACAGGGATTTAAAGAGACAGGCAGAATGCATCAAATGAAAAAGAATTACATGTAAATAATAGAGATGGGAACGCATCGGAAGGACTCCCCAAATATACGGCATAGAACCAGGTAGGAAACTTTCAGATTACAAGCCTTCTCAGTTAAAAACTGTAAGCACCACCCCTCTGAACCAAACTGGGCAAATTCCTTACCTAAAAATATAGTTATTTTCTATTTTTTTAAAAAAGATTTTATTTATTTCTTTGACAGAGAGAGACAGCGAGAGAGGGCACACAAGCAGGGGGAGTGGGAGAGGGAGAAGCAGGCTTCCCCCTGAGCAGGGGACCCTGATTCGGGGCTCGATCCCAGGACCCTGGGATCATGACCTGAGCCCAAGGTAGACACTAAACAACTGAGCCACCCAGGCATCCCTAAAAATATATTTTTAAAAAATACCCTTAAAAAGAAGAGCAGTGTTAAAATTCTGAGCTGGAAACACAGTTACATCCTTGTAGCTAGCACACAGTTCAGACCATCTCAGATGACAAGGTCAAACACATGGGGGCAATTTTGCATCCATTTTATTTAATTGCTGAAATTTACTATTTCATTATACCCATAGTTATGGGCAATTTCTTGTATTTTTACGGAATGGAATCTGCCCCACAAAATCTGTCTGGTTGTATTATTCTTATCTCCCCAACATAAACTGAACACGATTCCAAAGATATTAATGAACTGGAGGAGGGAAAACCAATGTTCAGTGCCACAAGTGCTAAACAGAAAACATAGAAGAGAGGAAGGTTCCATTGAACAAGTATTTTTTTTCCTCAGAGGAAGGTTCCTTTAAACAAGTTTTTTTTTTTTCCCTCTGATGGCTGCCCTCTGTAAAGTCATTCAGAGCGGTGTTTTAAAAAAAATGCGGACAATTTCCAAATGCTAATGTTATGGTAGGGAAGCCCATTCCGTCTCCTGCCCTCTCCCCCCAAGATGGCGGAATTAATTCTCTTTTTAGTACAGAACAGCTCGGGAACAGCTAGAGGAATTGTAAAGGGGATACAGCAGATGGAGAACCCTGCTTGTTCCAGGCCTCTCACTTCACAGGCACCTACAGACTGGCTTGCTGGGATGGGGAGACAAGTTCTAGTCCTGCACAAGGACCACAGCATGTCTGTGAATAAGCTGCTTTGCAACTGGTTCCCCCCCCACATCCGACCAGTTCATTTCCTAAACGGAAACAAATCTGATGAGTGATCTCACTGTCATCTCAGCAGACAGCTGCCTTTGCTGTGTGGTCTCGTGGCACCGGTGTTGAAAAGACGTTTACAGGTTATTGCTGTTGGGAGCCCTTCAAACCACTGGAATTTGAGTAAGAGTAATCATTATGCAATGTATTAACCCACTGAAATTTTAGAGCAGATAACATTTCCTGAAATAGAAGTGACCTACTGACCTATTTTGTGGGTGCATAATGGCTCTAACCCAGAGAGAAGCTTCTGGCATTCCCCTAAGTTTTAGAAGGCTGTCCTTGCAAAATACAGGATCCCAAGGACAAGTAAGTGTGGGAAGTGCTGCAGCTCCCTTTTTGAAGGTTCACGATGTATGGCAGAATCGTAAAGGCTCTGAGAAGTCCTGCAGTAACAAAAATTTGTGTAGCTCTGCATAACCCAGTGCTTCCCTGCTTAACTGGCTGTGTGCCATTTAATGGTAGGTATAAATGGTGTTAGATTGTCTCTATCTAAATTCTCTTGACCCCTGAAAATTTCTAAACTTGGCCATTCTGACTCTCTGACACCAGCCTAATGCCATGATCTCTGTCTCCATTGACTTCAACTATCTTTCTCTGGGAGGAGCCTCCTCTGGCCTGTGGCTAATTGCTGCCTTACTCCTCAGCACCCCCCAACAGAGAGACTGTTTCTTTGACCTGGTCTCTACCAGGTCCCAGCTCACATGGCCTCATTTCTAAAGGGCACTGCCCTGCCCACCACCTGCCACCCACCACAATTATGTTCTGCCCTGGATATTCAGGGTTAATTATGATGCGGAGATAGAAGTCATTTCCTAACTAACTCCCAGCCCTACCCCTGTCTCCATGACTCCAAAGAAGGAATACATCCAGACATCATTCTCTTAGCTTACATAAGTAGTTGAGATGCTTGATTGTCCTCTCTCTCCTTTCCATCCAAACAAGACCAATCCTAGAGTTCGGGTATGAGTGTATTTTCTCTGTACTTGCACCTTTTCCTTGTTATGTAATTCAGTGGTTTCTACTAACCTTGGCTAGGACTCAGTGGAAGGTGGGGGAGGGGAGCTCAAGAAAGCTGGACAGGCATGGAGGTCATCGGTCAGCGCACACAGCACCCATCAGCTCTTTCAATTATCAGGGACCTGACGTGGCCAAGATTTCAAGTGACATTCCTATCCAGAACCATCAGTTGCTTTCAGAAATATACCTCAATGTCCCTGTTGCCACTCCTGGCAAGATGACCCGAGTTCACCCTGGGTGGCTGAGGAGACACTCTCAATGGTGAGCAGGCTTGAGTCTTCTCCCTGGCCGGGCCGAACCAACCCTGAACAACCCCATCTCTCACTGTGGCTCAGCACCATTCGAGGTACTCAGGCAAGAGTCCTCTCCTCCCCGCTCTGTTACCATTTTCCTTCTCTACCTCTTTCAACAAAACAATGATACTATTGGGGAACACCGGGCAGCCCACGACTACCTCTGCTCCCTGGGTAACCGCAGCCCCTCTCACGAACACAAACGTGCTTCCTCTGTCACTGTTCCTTCTGTGGATTCTTATTAAAAGATATTTTGGGGGCACCTGGGTGGCTCAATGGTTTAAAGCCTCTGCCTTCGGCTCAGGTCATGATCTCAGGGTCCTGGGATCGAGCCCCGCATCGGGCTCTCTGCTCAGCAGGGAGCCTGCTTCCCTCCCCGCTCTCTGCCTGCCTCTCTGCCTACTTGTGATCTCTCTCCTCTCTGTCAAATGAATAAATAAAATCTTAAAAAAAAAAAAAAGATATTTTGGTGGAGTGGGATGGTCACGGGCCCCAAATATAATAGAGGAACTGTATATCTAGGTCACTGCTATCAACTTACTATAGCTTATGTTTCCAAACTCTTACAAATAAGAAAAAAAACTTTTTGTCCCCTTTATCACTCCCAAGGCTGAGATGCTGCTGCTGAGCTATGTTCCTAGTCCGGTGTTGCCTTTTTTTAGCTCCAGAAAAACAAAATGAGTGACTTTGGAAGGCAGCCAGTCTCTTCGTGCACCCTCCTTTGTGACTTTACAAACAGAAGAACCGGCAGGTTTTGAAGAACTGGCTAGATAGTCTGTCCTCTGGAAAACTGTCATCGTGTGATTCTTTGTTGACTGTGTAATTAACATTTTTTTTTTCCTACAGCCAAGCTAAAGATATTTTTTCCATTTCCTGGGCAAATGGCATCTCCACATAATTCTAACCACACGGTCATACACAGTGATGAAAAAGCTTTTACGTTTTGATAACTGTGATCATGTTGAAGCCCTAGATGACCCTTAATAGAGACTTCCCTTGTCTGGGTTTTGTCACAAATGAGGGCAGCATGAGGTCTCAGTAATAGGCTGGACAGTCATATATGACACCGAGGGGATCCTAGGAGTAGATGAGCATTACTCTGGGCTAATCCTGTGAGAAGAGACAGCTGTTTAGAGTCTTCAGAGCCCCTCTGTGTCCCCGGAGGGCAGGGAGGCCGGGGTGCGGTGACCCCGGGGGAGAGTCAGGCACTGGACAAGTTTTGCTTTAGGCAAAACTTTGGGCACAGACAGGAAATATGGGCTTGAAATGACATCAAGAAGAGGTATTTGGGATTAAAGGATTGGGGGACACAGAGGGCAACGGAAAAGCATTTCAAACAGGGGGAAAGAAAAGATGAAGACAATTAAAAGCATCTGTCATAAATCCAGGGAGCCGACCCTGTGGTCAGAGAGAAAAGTGGGCTCTTCCGCCCAAGCTGTGGTGGGCAGAGAGCGTGAGAACTTGGCTGAGTCCAAGGCAAGGGGAGGGGAGTGGCTTCAGAGTGACCGCTGCAGGCCTGAGGGAGTGCACCTGCAGCCCGAGGGACCAACCCAGAGTCCCAGGCACTGCGAAGGCGGAAAGAAAAACTGTGCTATGTTTAGGATGGAAAATCAAAGTGAACTAGCCAGGAACAATGTTGCTTCCCTGTGGAGAATGAAAAATAGACCTCGCTTGCTTGACATTCAAAGCCACCAGACCTGGCCTCCCAGTGTCCCGGATCCAGCCGCAGCACTGGCCCCTGAGCCTGGAGAGAGCATGCTCCGGACTGAACTGTGTCCCCCGCCCCATCTGGAGATGGTATTGGGAGGTGGGACCTCGGGGAGTTGATTCAGTTTAGATGCGGGCGTGAGGGTGGGGCCCTCAGAATGGGATGAGTGCCCTCAGGAGAAGACATCAGAGTCTGCTTTCTGTTTCTCCTAGTTCTATAAGGACACAGAAGGAGGAGAGGTTTCTCCAGGAACTGAATCAGAGGCTGTCCTTGATTTTGGACTTCCCTACCTCCAGAGCCATGAGAAGTAAAGGTCTGCTGTTTAAGCCAACCCCGTGCGTGGAGTTTTATTATACAGCCCGAAATAAGAGCAGGTGTCTGCATTTGTACTATCCCTACGGTCCCGCTCACATCCCAACTTCTCCAGGAAATCCTCCCTAGTTCTTCCAGGGAGCATTTCGATCTCCTCCTCCAACACTCTGGGCTTCCACCACAGTGCTGAGCACAGACCTTCCTGGGAATACTGGCGGTGAGGAACTCATCTGCTCCCCCCGAATCTTCCCCAACTCCGCCCTCTTCAGTCCACTTCGCTGCCTGAGCCGAACCCACCTGACAGGTCATTTGATTCGCACGCTCACGTCAGGACAAGTTCCCGGGTTATACAATTCCCTCTCTTCCCTTCCCTTGGGCCCAGCAATGTGCCCCTGTTCTTAAACCCTGATTGTTGTACTTGAGTCTCTGAGACCAGTTCTGCCCCCCTCGCTACCCCTCCTCTCCTAGGGTCGCCAGGAAAAAAAACCAGAAGATGAGTAATCTTTCAGTAGAAGTATATTCTGTGCAATATTGGGGAAATACTAAAAACTATCTGCTATCGATCTGAAAATTCAAGTTTAACAGGACATTCGGTATTTTTACTTGCTAAAGCTGGCAATTTTATCACTCCCGGATCTCACAATCAAGTCACCTGTGAAAGCCCGCTGTGTCCCGTTCTTACGCGGACACCTGCCTGAGGATTAGAAGGTCAGGGCCGCAGTCCAGAGACCAGGGCCCTTCCTGTCACATCGCAATTGCTCGTCTGGCTGGAGTGCCCGGGGCCATGCATTCTGCCCGCTGCTGTGAATCTCTGCCGTCAGCCCCACTCCGAGCTCATCCAGCTCCGTGGGCAGCTCTGCGGCCAGCCCGCCCTCTGGGCTGAATGGTGGCCTGTCCCATCTTGCCTCCAGAACACCTTATTCCTAGCTGGTAGCTGCCACTGGAGTGTCTAGCTATTTCCCATAAGACTGGGACCCCCAAAGGGCAGGGGTTGTTACTCAAGGCAGCCTACTCCCAGGATGCGTTACACTGTCGGTGCTCAAGAAATGGCTGTTAACCTAAAACTGAAGGACTGTGTTATGGGTTGAGTTAGGTGTGTGCCCCTCCCCAACGTCCCCCAATGTCCAAATATATGTTCAAGTCCTAACCCCAGTTCCTCAGAATGTGATACAATTCGGAATTAAGGTTGCTGCAGATGGAATTACTTAAATTAAGATGAGGTCATATTGGAGTCGGGTGGGTCCTTAATCTGAGAGGACTGGTGTCCCTGTAAGAAGAGGAGACACGGCAAGGAGGACGCCATGTGAGGACAGAGATTACAGTGATGCAGTGACTAGCCAGCGAACAACTGGGGCCACCAGAAGCCTGGAAGAGGCAAAGCACACCGCGAGGGAGCACGGCCCTGCCAACGACAGACTCAGACTTCCAAGCTTCCAGAACCGTGAGACAATGGGCTCCTGTTATTTTGCGGTACTTTGTTTCCGCAGCCCTAAAACATGACCCCAGGACTGCATTAGGGAGGCACTGACAAAAAACAAACAAGAAGAATAAGGGCCTAAAAGAGATCGAGGAATACTTGGGAGTCAAACAGAAGGGGGTGAGCATAAGACAATACAACCATAGCTAACTTCTTTACGTTCTGTCCCAACATTTTCTCAAACGGAAATAAAATTAAATGTCCCTTTGAAAGTCCCAGGCGGTGTGATTAGAACTCCAGGAGTCCTGCGGAGCAGAGGCTAGACAGAAGGAGAGGCCATGGGCCCTGAGAAACCCCTGTTGCCTGCACAGAGATCTCACCTGCGCAGAGATGGGCACAGGAGACCAAGTTCAAGGTAACGGAGGTGGGCCAGAAAGCCTCCCCCAGGAGGGCTGCCTTGGGAGGTGCGTCCCGGTGGGGACGGCTTTGTTGGGAGCTAGGGCTTTCATTCTGTTTTCAGAACGTCAGGACCATAATACATATTCTCAAAAAATGAACACAATGTCAAACATTTTTCAAACTTCATTTTTCTGTTAATCACCCCCACCTTCCATGGTACTGTCATGGGCTTACGGGGAATAAGTGCCACCTGTTTTTGGATCAAGTCAAGGCGACCTAATTCTGAGGCTCATCGGGCAAATAACTGCCTTTGCATAGTTGTAGGGACTTGAGTTCTCTTGTCCCTGTAACTATTGATTACATTTCAAATGAAAACTCCGTGTACAAGTTTTTGGAGAAGCAGGAACTGGGGATAACATCAGATATCAATCAAATCAAATCATATCCTAGACAATTAGTGCCATCAGTCTAATAACTGGATCCCAGTCTGCATTGAAAGACACCAAGATATATTCCCATTTATTTGCCCACAGAACTCCCACTGTAATGATGGCAGCTTCCAGCATTGCACAATAAATAATCGCAATGAACATTTACTGAGCATTTACCATGCACCAAGGACTAGGCTAAGATTTCATGCAGATTACTTAATATAATCTTCACATCACCCTTATGAGATAGTTACTACATTTCCCCACTTACAGATGATGAAGTAGAGGTTTAAAGGGAGGAAATTTACACAACTGTTAACAGAAGCGGGATTCAAAAGATACCAACGTGTTCCTTGTAGACACTGTGCAATTGCTAGAAGCCACAGAACTGGGGATGGCGTTGCCCGCCATGTATGGGCAGCATGCTAGCAGTTATGTATGTCAAGGGTTATTTTGCCATAGAATTGCCTTATTTTTCCCCCCCAAAGTTATGGACATTAGGAAGGAAATGCTATATATATTCCTGTCATTTCATAAAAGAAAAGACATTTTAATACCCACGAACGAGGGAGGCAATTTATTCTCCTTAAAGGAAACTTTAAGTGAAATAAATTTAATTTCATGCACAACTTGGAATATTATTCCTATTTTCCTCATTCTGCAAAGGACAGGTGAGAACATGGTCATGCATTAGCATGAGTTCAAGAACAGGCAATGGGGGTGGGGGAGTAACTTGCTTAAGAACTTTGGGGCAGTAAGAGCCCGAGCCCGAGGACACTCAGGCCTATCTGACTCCAAAGCCAGTGACCCTTCTACTCTGTCTGTTGAGATGATCTGTCTTTGCCTCGGGCATTCCTTCTGCCATTTAAGAACTCTTTATTGAGCACCCACTATGTGCAGGGTACCAGACTCATGCCAATGACACAACGAATCACTTTCCTCCATTTCTCTCTCACCACCTCTCTTTCCTTTGGCTGTTCTGATTAAGACCAAAAACTCAACTCCCAGCACAGCTCAGTTAACCATTGTCTTGTTATGACAACTTGACCTGTTGGCCGTTGAGGAAAATGATCCACAATGCAATGATACTCTAGGGTACCTTTTTCTAATGTTAAGTATTGACTCTAGAGGCTCTTAGGCTAGGAAGAAATTAAGTGATTTTTATCAAGTCACCAAAACTGTCCAATCCAGAGCTCAGAGGAAAATAATCTCAATGAGGGGCGTCTGGTTGGCTCAGTCAATAGAGCACGCAACTCTTAATCCTGGGGTTGTGAGTTCGAGCCCCACACTGGGTGTAGATTTTTAATCTGAATGAACATTTTTCTGGTTACAAGGTCCTCTGATAAATGATCAGGTCACAGCCTATAGGCATAAGCCCTGCCTTCCATCAGTAGCTATTATCGTCACTTTAATAAAACCATGTTTCTAGAAACTGTTCCATTACAGTGAACTACCACAAGTAGAGCAGTCAAGCTATTTAAAAATACAAGCAAAAGTTAATTATGTAAAGTGACTATCAAGGCATTTAAATTAACATTCATAGTCTTGAACAAATGAGAACATGCCAGTGAGTGCATTATATATAACTATGTAATAGCCTACATTTAAATATCTCTGATTCTGACTTATTCCCCTATTTTTTTTATTACATGGATAAGATGAGAAGTACCCAGGAAGTTCCAATTACTCCACTGATCTTAAGCTGAATATTTAAAAATGATTAAATGAAACTTACTGTGTATTCTGGTCCCAGATGTTCATTTGGACAGGAGAGAAAAGAAAAAAGAGACAAAATGATGATTTAGATCATGCTTATATGCAATATAAAACTGGAGAACTAAAAACTACTGATGAATTATATTACAAATATGTTAAAGAAACATTCCAAAAATTGAACTTTCATAAATATCTCCATATTTGCTCTTGAAACTCTTTCAGCAGATACTTCTGTGGTTGGGCAGATAAGGACTGCAGACAAGATTCAATTAGCCTATAGGTTTGTGGCTAATTAAAAACCAAAGAGTTGGCATTATAAAGGCAGAATTAAAGAATAATAATTCCAGTGGAGCATTTCATTAACCACAAAGGAAATCTTTGAAGTGAAAAAGCAGCTTTTATAACCAATAAGAAGAGCTTCTTATGATGACAGTCAAGTGCGATCTTGAATTTTCATGTTTGAGGGCAAGAACCAAACCTTCCAGATTTGGGGGCCAAAGTTTCCAGATCAGTATCAGCAAAGAGTTTATTATCATCCCATTACTTGTGAGAGGGAAGGTGAACTTAAAATTATCATATTATCCCACTGCAAAGGAAGGAGTCTGGGGCAGAGAGAACCAATAGAAACTTTTACATAAATTATGGTCAAGGTTTGGGGGTGGGAGTGGGGCTCTTGGGGGGGAAGGGCTATAAAATAAATCAAAATAAACAACTGGTTTAACATATCACTGAAAGGAGTTTCACCTTCCTTCTTCATAAGCTATTTACCACAATCACTCTAAAAAGGAAGTTGGAATGGTTTATCTTAATTCTTACCGGCTAGGAAGAGCATTGACCTAAAAGGATAAAGGCAAAGGGTGATGGGCAGATACTACAGCTCTCCCAAGTTCCTGCTTGGATAATAAACCCTAAATTAGTGAAATCTGGCTACAGCTAGATCCTATTGCTACATGTGACATGCGGATTATAAAAAGGACTTACCTGTAATTGTGTAGGGATAATAGTTCCAAGCCTTTTCTGTAACATAAAAGATTTTGGGAACAACAGCTCTAGCCCAGCTAGGCAGTTTGCTAAGAGGAAAGAAAGAGAGAGAGAGAAAAAAAAAGACCATTACAAAAAGTCTGCCCAGAGCCTCACGGATCAACTGTTAGAGAAAGCAGAGGTGCTCCTAGGTGCCTCTCTCTCCACAAGTCATCCCTTCCCCCACGCCCCTGGTCTTTGCCAGAGTTCATTCTCTGTGCATTATGCATATGCTCTTGACACGTGGGAAGGCAGGTGAGGACAGCCTGGTGGTAGGAGTGGAGGGAGTAGGGTTTCCTTAGGATTGTTAGCCTTTCCTCTTTGATTTGATTTACAAGGACATGAGATTTCAGCGCCTGGCAGGGGCTCTGTTGGGAGGGTTTGGACAGCCTGGCCTTGGTCTCCTAGGAGTCATATGGCAGAAATGGTAGGACGGGATGTTTAAGCCCCAATACGGAGGGGGACAGAGGCAAATGGTAGAGCCAGGCATCTACTTAACCATCACAAGAGTGAGAGGTCAAAATGAACTAAAGCAACAGACAGTAACAATTGTAGAGATGTGAAGAATAACAAAATATAGCCCCTCGATGACTGCAGTCCCTTGACTTGTGTCCCCTGCCAAAGGTCTATCCATGTCCTACCCCGCCCCCACACTGCACCTGCGAATTTACCCTTATTTGAACAGCGGGACTTGTAAGGATGTTATTAAGGATCTGAAGGGGGAATCCCCTTGGATTTAGGGTGTAGGCTCTCACTCCCAGGACTGGTGTCCTCCCAGGAGAGAGAAGAGGGAGATCTGGAGACAGGGACACAGGAAGGTGGGGGGAAGACAGAGGCAGACACTGCAATGATGCGGCCAGCAGGGTAAGGAGAGCCAAGGATGCCGCAGACTCCCGAAGCCCAGAGGGAGGGAGGGCATGGACCGGCTTCTCCCTCTGAACCCCCTCAAGGAGCCAACACCTCCGACACCTTGATTTCAGACTTCTGGCCTCTAGGGCTGCGAGAGGACACACCTGTGTGGTCTTAACCCCTCCCCCCCTCCCCCCGCCCCTGGCTTGGGAGCATTTGCTGGGGCAGCCGCTGGAGAATAAGACAGAATAAGACGGTGGCAGAGCCATTCCCTGGAGCAGGAACCCGGGCAACTAGTGGCAGAAAAGAAATTCTTAAAACAAAGAAAACCCCAGGGGCGCAGGTCTTGAGACCTTTTGTAAACCAAAGACTAATGAAATTTTGTTTTCTTTCCTTTTGTTTTCCTTCAGGGGCAAACCCTACAGCGTGGCACAGGCCCAGAGAATTCCCTATTTCATTTAAATATATAGTCATATAGTCCTTAAATATGCCTGCATGATTTTACGTGCCCCCCAGCGCTATGCCTGGGGCGGGTTGTGTCTTTCCAGAGGCTACTATGGTATTTCTTTCCTCTTCTGGTGCCTACGGCGGAGTCTGGGCTTCCGAGGCCTAGCGGCACTCCAGGCCCCCAGGTGACGCAGGCTCGGCTCCTGAAGGCAGCGCTTCGGCAATAAAGCACATCCCAGAGCACTCCTGAGTTCCGAGCCGAAAGCGCTAGGAACTGGGGACATCGCGCTACTAGAGCCCCAAATTCCCCAACCCCTCTTGCACAGGGAACTTCAGTGACAACCAGAGCCAGAAAAATACCGTGTATCTTGTACGTCTTCTCAAATTGTTTCTCTTACTTCTGACGGTGTCCAGGACCTGCTTTTAAAAAGACAAATCTGTACTTCCAACGGCTGGCCGGACCTAACCCAAAGCTCTGGGCCGTTTATCAGGGTTAAATCAAACGGGGACTCGAGGCTCCCGTGAAGCGGGGGGGGGGGGAGAAGTGGGGGGGTCGAAGTGGGGGGGTCAGACGAGGCCGCGGCGCGCAGGGAGCCGTTTCCTAACCCTCAGCACCATCCTCGAGGCTCCGGCGCAGAGCGTCTCCCTCCTAGAAAAATCACCTCGGCGGGAACTGTTCCTTTACCTGATGTTCCCACGGCGTGAAAGAAAGGGGCTGCTTCCTGAAAAGGGTTTTTGTCGCTTTTACCTTTGATCGAGTCTTTCGGTCGCTGGAGTTGGAGAGCAACCAGGGCCGCTGTCTGGAGCGGGAAGATGGCGTCGGGCTTGCTTGCGGGGGAACGGGCATGAGTGCATCATCCCCTGGGCTCCCTCCTCTGTGCCCCCCAGCCCAGGGCGATGTCTGGCAGTGGGGGGTGTAGGAAGACGTGGCTTCTGCTCACAGGCAAGTGGGTTCCTTGTGCTCTTCGTGGACTGAACCAGAATTGTAACATCTTCCCCCAAAGAAAGCTCGGCATTCCTTAGCTTAGACAAAGTGTGTATGTCTCTCTACAGGGATCGGGATCCATCCCCCACTGTCCACATTCGGGGAGGGGTTCCATCACCCCTCCCCAGATGCATTAGGCTCCTCATGCATAGTGCTCTGGGGGCCCAAGCCCCCTCTCTCCATAAATCACTCCCTTTATCACTTAAAAACCCTCTCAGCAGAACCACATTCCTAAGCAACAAGCATCTTCTGGAAGGAGGATGAAAAACAGTGGCAATTTTCCATTCATGTTGAAACTTTATTCCTATTTGTCCACGGTCAGGACCCCGGCCTCTAGAATCTTCATTTTACGTGTCTCATCCCCCAAGTCCTGCAGGATATGCAGCACCATAACCAATTACCTTTTCCAAAGAGAAGCCCTAAAAAACCCACAACATTCAGCCATGATGGCCGATACCATTTTATGTGACTCTTCTGAGGAGTCCAGGAAGGGGACCCTCCCAGGAAAAGCCATCCGCCAGGCCAGGAGCAGGAGGCGTCGGCAACAGACACAACTGAAGCCCATTAACGGACCTTCACTCAGGCCCCACTCCGCCCAGAGCACACCATTATTCAAATCGTTTTTGTCTGAGGAAGTAAAATTTATTTTTCCCTGTGGTAATGATTTATCAGGGCTGCAAAGGAAAATGGAATTAAATGAGTCCCCACTGCTGCTGTCACTTTCATGATGTATACTGTCACACAGCCTACGATTCTGAGGAGAAGTCTGTCACTCAAACTCACTACCAGGTGTCAGACAAGAGTCTCTCTTCCAGAATGGCGGCACGGTTTGAATCACGTCCTCTTGGTCCACTGCCCAGGGCCAGACTTCCTGATGGCCCCCGTCACGGCCGCTCAGGCTTCAGAGACACTGAGGAGAAAGATGGACAGAACTCCGAAGACTTTTCAGAGTCGGAAAAGGCGCTAATGTGGAATGATGCTGTTTCCCAAACGCTTTTGTCAACACCCCCCGAAGACAGACGTTTCAAAACATTGGTTTTTCACTTTTAAACTTCAGTATGACAGAGAACACGTCGATGACACAGCCAGGTGGCCACCTCGTCCCCGTCTCCGCTAGACTGTCCTCCTTGTAGCACTGAAAGTCCCTCCATGCTAATATTCCTCGGTCCTGGGCAAACTGGAATGCTGGTCAACCTAGAGCAGCCAACGGGGCAGAGGTGGAGCTCTGCACCCCCCCACCCCCGGGGGAGGACATTGGGCCAACAACATTATTGTTTGTCACAACTGTGAGGTCGCAGAAGGGGGGCAGGGACGCTGCTGGCATCCATCGGGTAGAGGCTGTTCAAGATCCTACAACGCTCAGGAAAGACCTACAATACTCAGGAAAGCACCCCGCAGCAAAGAATTATCTGGTTCCAAACACTAACAGTGCCAAGATTGGGAAGCCCGGCCCCGGATGGAAGTGGAGATAGTCACACAGCCTCCTCGCGTTTTCCCTAGGCCTCCCTCAGTCACACCGACCTGGATGAGGAGGCCCCATCAGCCAGAATCTGAAATGGTCTCAGGTTAAGAGTGTTTATTGACTCCATAAAGAGCATCTGGAACAGAAACCTAAACGTCCCTCCGCGAGAAGCTTCTGGCGTTTTACTATCCAGATTATCACCAGATTTGTCCTGATATCTAATCTCTCTCTGCAATTTATGCTCATTTGGGACTATTTTTTGGCCCCAGGAGGTACTGAACATCATTAGGCCAAATGTGGTCTAAATGGAGTCTAATTTCATTTTCTCAACAGGGATCAGAATTATGATGGTCTTCACTAGCGTCTTGATTTTAGCTGTTCTATCCGCCAACTCGTGCAGAATACGCAGCACTATAATCAATCACCTTGTGGACTTAAAACATTCCCAGTAGAAAGACAGCCCCTCTGAGCTCCCTTCACTCGGGCTCTTCTCCTCCATGGGGTCCCTGAAAGCTGCCGCCGTCTGTGCTGAGATTTCGCTCAAATACCGTCAGCCCACTTACGTGACTTTTAAAAAGGACTAAGCTACCTCTTATAACCTCATTTTCCACGGGTCCAGGCGGGATACTCTGACCTTTGGTTTCACACCTGGCATTTGACGATTATTTGATAATAATCAATTGTATCTCTCCAGCGACCTGTGAGGTTTTTACTTTTCTTCTCCAGCGGCTGTGATTTATTCGCTTCCTCTTCTTAATGGCTGTTCTGGCTGCTCTTTTAGTTCAGCTCTTGATGTAATTCTCTACATGGCAGCAAAGACAGTAGCAGAATTTCCAGACTAGAGGCATCACCTGGGAGAAGCAGGGAGTTCCTTGAACTTGGCCCCCGCCCCACCCTCCTTACTTAGAAGAGTAGTTACGTTTGGGTTCCGGGAAAAGAGGGCCTCCTCCGTGTCGGTTCTTGGAAGGCTCTGCTTGGACAGCATGACGGGAACACGGCTCACATGCTGGGAAGCACCCAGGGAGGGGAGCAGGCCACATGTGGCAACGGTGTTGGTCAGGACCAAGGTGGCACGTGCCTGACTAGATGCTCTGAGCTCTTTAAGATCCAGCCAAGAGGGGTACATTCTGTTCCTGGGAGTTCCCCCGGGAGAAGGTGAATGAGGGAGCAGAAGGGAGGGCTCCTGGCAGCAGGAGAACCTCTGGCATGTTCTTAAGGATTGAGACGGGAACAGAACAAAATAGCACGGACTGAAAGGTATGCTCAGAAGAAGTCCCTTACGTGCTCTACTCCTCCAGTACATAAAGTACTATAAATTAATGAATTTCATGTATTGAATATTATATTCAATATTTACATATTGAATACATATTCACATAGAATATATAAGACTAAATATTCCTTTTTTTTTTTAAGAGAGAGCGAGCGCGCACCTGAGCGGGGAGAGGGGAGAATGAGAGAGAGGGGCAGAGGGAGAGGGAGAAAGAGGATCCTAAGGAAGCAGCAAACTCCCCACCCAGAGAGGAGCCAGACACAGGGCTCAATCTCAGAACCCTGAGATCATGACCTGAGTGGAAATCAAGAGTTGGACACTTAACGGACTGAGCCGCCCAGGCGCCCCTGTAAGACTAAATATTCTAATCTATTTGATATTCGTACGGTCCCTCCCAACCAGAAGGGAAGATCCCCAGGACAGGGATCTCTGTCCTACTCACTGCTGCATGCCGAGCACCCACAACAGTGCCTGGCACACAGCAGGCAACAAGAAGTATTTCCTGAACAAACAACAGCTGGCTCTGGATATTCAGTAATGACCGTAAGATCCTTTCAAAAGAGCAAGGGAATAAGCCCTCAAGGTCAGAATCTTTGACAATTTCTCTATGACCTGTGGCCTGGTCAGTGGGCTCTCCTGATGCTGCACAAGCTCTGGGCACTGAGCTCTTTACTTTGGGCAAGATCTAAGAAATGAGATCAACTTGCTTGGCAGATCTGGAAGACCCGGGGGAAGAGAAAGGAAACGTGAGAGAAGGACCCAGGCGTGGCCACAGAGCTGGACCGACGAACTGGGAGGTAGAGTGACCAGCCGGTGGCTTGGCTTGTCCAGCCAAACCCCATTCGGAGCTTAGGGAAGCCGTCCGCCCTCCTGCCCAGGGACACAGAGGCCAGGAGAGGTGGCCCTGGAAGGCAGGAGCCATGTAACAGGAGAAATGTTGTCTTCTTCACGCCAATCGATTCCGGCATTAGGCGGAATCACCGTTATAAGTTGGCAACCCTCCCTGAGTGGCAGCTGCCAGCAGAGCCTAATTAATCCAGCAGCCGTGGTGGGGAAGAACATGACACTTCATGACTGAAAAACAAGCCTAAAAATAGGCCCCATCTTTTCTCCAATGCCCCTCCCCCCTCACCCCTGCTTCCCTCCCCCCTCACGGGCTTCCTGGGAAGGCATCGGAGAGATGCTGCAGATGAAGAGAAAACGCCGGGGGACAAAAGAAGAGCCCTATCCTCCTGTGATTCTGGGCGATGGGTTTTATTTAGAATCTCTATTCCAGAGATTTATCAGTACCTTGCCTCCTTTCCCTGGATGCCAGTTGGAACCGGGATTTTTGAAGACAAGCCAAGAAATACCACTTATTTGGCTAACTGAGCTGGATCGAGGGCCCAAGGACAACCACCAAGTGCACAACGTCTTAGAACTAATGGGATGTTGCAAGCGTATTAGGCAGCTGCCGAGTTGTATTGTGCACCCAGCAATGTCTCAGACGCCGTAGGGAGGCCCCGAGCCCGGAGCAGCCCCACGGTCCTTGGGGTGAGAGGCAAGCGACAGAAGGACGAGTGGCATTTTAAAAACGCATGATGCCCACTTTAAAAATGGGCAAAGGATACCAGTAGACATGTCTCCAAAGAAGACACAGGAATGGCCAACGTGCACAAGAAGAGGTGCTCCACACTCATTAGTCAGGAGGGAAACGCCAACCGAAAACGAGATGCCACTTCACACCCACGAGGATGGCTGGAATCAAAAAGACGGACAATAGCAAGGGTCAGGGAGTATGTGGAGAGATTGGAATCCTCACCCGTTGCTGCAAGAAATGCAAAATGCGGCTGTTTCAGAAAACAGTCTGGAAGTCCCTCTCCCCACTCACGGGAAGCCCGAGCCTGGACCGGAGCATCAGTGGAATGCTTTATGGTTGGGATTTTGGAATAAGGAGTAGAAAGAAAAAAAGGAACAATTTGGACCGATCCACGGCAGTTGTGGTGATGGTGGAGAGACGGAGCGTTCTGTTTGCCGCCCTTGGCCCATCGGAGCTGCCCTGATGGCCGCCCCTTCTCCAGCCTGCAGATAATTCTGTGGGCCACTCACATTCTTCCAAGAAATGTCCTTTCCACTCAAGTCAGACTCAGAGAGAAGGTTCTGCCTACACAGGCTTTGAGTAACTCCAGTCTCTAACAGATGCTTTGGGGTAATAGAGTGATAAACCAATCTCTAAATGTGATTTGGCTTCCCAAATAGATTGATGTGAGGAAGAAATTCCGCTCACTTTTTGCCAGCTCATGATTCAGGTTCACAGAACAATGATATTTCTTGGCGTAAATTACTAAATGGGCACTTGGACTTCTTAGCTAATGCCAGTTCAACTTGCAGAACCCGCTTCCCCGTGGCCAGTAAAGGGGTTGACAAGATGCCACCCACAGAGGGAGAAGGATTCTCTGCAGCTGAAGACATTTGAGAATCAACAGTTGTGCTTTTACTGAACTCCCCTTATCTGCATAGAAGCAGAGCCTTCTGAAAGAATTCAGCTGTCATAAATGCCCTCCCCAGAAGTTTCACAACCTAAGACTGACTCCTCTCACTAGAGATGAGAAAGAAGCACCAAGATAAGAAATTGCCTAAACAGACACTGTCACAAAACTCTCTCCTCTCCATCCACCTAAAGCTCTGTTTATTCTTCATAAAAGCCATTTGTTTTTCCAGAAGTGCCTTTTTTCCCCCTCCCCTATTAAAATGGTATATAAGCCCTAAATTTTAATTGCCTATTTGAGTCTCATATTTCTGGGTGATCCCATGTACATCGACAAATCAAACTTGGTCTTTTTTCCTGTTCGTCCGTCGGTTTCAGTTTAATTTGCAGGCCCCACTGGCAGAACCTAAGTGGGCTGAGGGAAGGCTTTTCCTCCCTGACACCACACATGAGATGGACAGATGGATTCCCAAATGCCAGAACCAATCAGCCAGGACCCCACTCTGATCAGAAGACAAGGGCCATGTCTTACTTACTAAGGGATTCTCTCCAATACCAGAACAATTTGTTATACATCGTAAGGGTCAATAAATACCCATTTCACGCATTTCAATTACGAAGCAGCCTTGCCAACACGGCGGTCCCAGGCCTGTGCACACAGGACATGATTGACGCAAAGTGGCTCCAGCTCGTGAGTATCAAAGTAATGGATTTGGTTTTCTTTTATGATTATGGAAATCTGTCTTATTATTTTATAGTATGTCACATATACATTTTTTTTCCTTTTCTCTTAGGAAACCATAATCTCCCTGGTTCTAAGATATGTGCCATACTCTTCCCAATATTCCAAGAGCCTTTTAAATTATAAAACGATGGACGCGGTTCAGACTTGTGCAAAGGGAACGGAAGGCACTTTTCTCCTGGGCCTCCTTGGCCATTCATTTCTGTATGCTGGAGGTAAGTCAGGATAACATCCTCAACTTCCTTTGAGCATAGAAAATTAGGGTTGAAAAGGAACTGAGAGGATGCCCAATTTTAACCACTTATTTGCTGTTGGGATCTGCTCAAGGGCAGCCGGTAAGTGGGTGCTCCGCTCATGTAATTGACCGTAAGGCATCCCAGTGTGTTCGCACACGGCTCCCGTACTTACATTTCTTCCTTCGACTGAGTCTAGCTCTTTCTCCTGGCATTCTCGCCCCTTGGTCTTGGTCCAACCGATCCTTTTTGAGGTCTCATAGAATACGCAGATCGAATTCTTTTCCCACTTGCCCATGCCATTACACACCGTGGGTCCAGCCTTCCTAGGTTCAATGTCCTTGGTTTCTTCAGTCATTCTTCGTATCACTTGGTGGCTTTCTAATCTTAAAATTCATATGAACGATTTTGGAGAGATTGAGTAAGTAGAAGGGACTGGCCCTACCAGATTATCAAGGCTCTTTACAAAGCTATAATAATTAGGAAGTTTAGGATTCTGCCCTCGAAATCTTTTTAAAAATTTTTTTGTTCTTCTTTTTATTTCGTTTTTAAGAGAGAGAGAGAGAGAGAGAGAGAGAGCATGCGCACACGTACAGGTGAATTCTTGTCCATTATTTAAATTCTACAAATAGGGGCGCCTGGGTGGCTCAGTCAGTTAAGCGTCTGCCTTCAGCTGAGGTCATGATCTCAGGGTCCTGGGATGGAGCCCCATGTCTCTGCTCAGCACAGAGTGTGCTTCTCCCTCTGCCCCTTCCCCTGCTTGTGCTCTCTCACACTCTCTCTCAAATAAATAAAAGCTTTAAATAAATAAATAAATAAAATTCCATGAAAATACGCCCACTTACTCATTATTAGTATTTTTAAAACATCCTATGTTCATTCATATTTGCCCATACGTTTATCAATTTTTTTAAAAAAGATTTTATTTATTTATTTGAGAAAGAGAGAGAGAGAGCACGAGCAGAGAGGAGGGGCGGAGGGCGGGGCTCGATCCCAACCTGAGCCAAAGATGCTTAATAACAGACAGAGCCACCCAGGCGCCCCTGCACTTGTGTGTTTATTACCTCTTACGCCTTCCCTCCTTCTTGGGTTCAATTTCCTTTTACTTCAAGTGCGACCTTCAGTAGTTCTGTCAACATGTGCCTCTGAGTGGTAACCTCTCTCGGTACTCGATCGTCAAGAATGATTTTTGTGCACACTTCTCAGCTCCCCCCCACCTTTCGTAGGTGCCCAAAGCCACATTTCCTGTCCCTTTGCGGGCATGACATCCCCCTACATGTCGGTTCTGACATATCCCAGCTTCCTGAGCATTAGCTCATCTGCTTTCCATTCTGGTTTGTGTTTCCTATTTATTTCTTGTACCTAAGGATTTCCCTTTTTTTGTTTTGAGCTCAGCTTTATATTGTTATATTTCATCCTGTGTTTGTCATAGGAGGTGGGGGGGTAGGGTCCACATTAATCTTTTTAGTTTCTATTACTGGAAGTCCAGATAATCTATTTATAACAAATTTCCCTCTTACTAATGTTTATTATTCTCCTTTAAAATAAACATCTTATATTTTGATAGAGAAAACAGACATGACAGAGACAGCTGGACACTCCTTGCTCTGTTTCAGGAAAAGATATAAAGTTTTCTAAAAAAAAAAAAAAATTTTTTTTTAATCTGGTACATACGGAACATTCCCTAAGCAATAACTTGGGAAAAGGCAATCATCTGCCCCAAAATAGAATTTCTCGTAGGTCTCTATTTTCTCACATCACCCTCACTTCTGTTTGCTCTCCAGAGGTGATCTGATTTTCACCCTCCGCACTAAGAATGTCAAAGCAGCATCTTGAGAAACAGGTCTCTGCAAGGAAGTCATCCTCAGGCCAGTCCCAGAGCTCAGCTACTCTTGCAAACCAGCAGCTAGCTGGAGGCTGAACCAGTTCCAAATCCTGAGAATTCACAGCTCCTGATGGACGAACAAGATCAATCTCATTCGCATTTCATCGTGACTCAGGAATTCCCTGATACTGCATCCCTGGGGAGATTGAAACAAGTCAGTTTAATCAGCCCAAGGCCTTTGCTGTCAGGATATCGGCCGGAGAGATTTCCATACGCCCTAGTGACAGGACCCTAATGCTCCCATCAAGAAGGAACAGTCCACACCGCTGGAGGATGGAGGCCATGTAAGCACGGCCAAGACAGCTCCTCTCAGATACATCTCATGGTCAAGGCACAGAGAATGGATAAATAGTCATGAGACAGCTCCTCTCAGAAACATCTCATGGTCAAGGCACAGAGAATGGATAAATAGTCATGAGTATCAGTGGATGAACGGAGGCACTGTCCAGTTATTATGTTGGAAATGCGTTCTAAAAAAAAAAATCACATATGGGCCAAGAGGAGGAGCCAGAGGTGAGGGTAAAGAGTATTCATAGGAAAGATAGCAAAGACCGAACCAGTCACACAATGACTCACTGGGGCAGACAGTTCACTTCAATAAAATGTATGTCATGTGACTCTACACATGTCCTCACCTGGAAGAGAAGAACGGAAGAAGATGGGCTGGAAGGGGGTAGAGGGTGGGGAGAAGATCGGACAAGCTCCAATAATCAATTACACCATTAATGATAAGAAAACAGCAGAAGAGTAAAGGATATACTTTGCAAAGCCATAAACGGCAGTCATGATGAGTGTTGGGTTTATAATCCTCGGTTCCTTACCCTTCCAAAGGAGCAAAGACAACCTCTACCTTGGGAAGGCTGGGTCCGCTTGAGAAATGGAAACCACCTCTGCACTGCATATCACTTTGGTCACAGGTGGCCCTTCACTGCGTCCGTTCCCTTTGCGAACGCCTGAGTGCTCGCTCAGCAGTAAGTGGAACGCTCACCAAGCCAAGACCCCAATGGCTCACCGCCATCTTTGTCACTTTTCTACAACATACAGGCGAAGTCATCTCTTTTCCCGCTGCGAACACTGAACCAGGAGGAGAAGACAAAGTCTTGTATTCCTTAAGACCAGATTTCATCTTAACGTGTCATCCAAGGGGTAGAAAGGTAAGAGGAAAGGTACACCTACTGCAAATGAGATTGAAGACGATTTTGCAGAAGGTGGGAATTCTGGTTTTGGAAGCAGCTAGACTGGTAGATGCAGAGGGACAGATGTAATGACTTTCCAAGTCACCTTTTTATCCCAGACACCGCGTCCCCTGGAGCTGCGGGGGTGGCCTGGAAGGCTCCCGTGCGGTGGGAGAGCCCAAAGGAGGATGGCCCGCCACCATGACTCACCTGTTGAGATACACCCGCTTCTCGGTGAACTGCCCGTTGCCATGGTTAGGATCCTCAAAGGGTTCGTTCTGGACGACCTCCACCCCTTCCCCGCGGTCGCTCTGTTCATGGCTGTGCTTGCTGATCATGTACAGCTGTCCGATTTTGTACTACAAAACACACAGTGACAGAGAGGTCAGCCCCACTGCTTGCCTTCGGAAACAGCCCCCCTTCAGCGGTTCGGCAAGCAATGCCAGTCAGCACTTTCTGCCAGAAAAAGAAGGCAGACACATGGGCCTGGTGTTATTTTTCCTCCGGAGCGAGGAGGAGAATCAGTTGTGAGTCGAGTGGAGATACGGCGAGTTCCCGCGAACAGTTTCCACTGCCTGGGGGATGCTTGCCGGGGCGGCTGGCAGACTCAGGGCTGGCAGCCCCCCAACCCATGGGCAGCAGCAGGAAGGCCGGAGCCCTGGAACCCCCATTCCACTCTGGCCCTACGAGGTTCAATGGCGCTGATGTCCTATCTTGTGTGGCTACAAACACGCCAGGATATGTTATTTCTACCCCTTTTCTGCCTCATTAATTACACGGCTGGGCACACGGGGACTCGATGCCACCTAACTCTTCCGTCACCTCTCTCCAACTCTCCAAGTGTCCTGAAGTTCTCTGTCCTCTAGAACAGCTGTTCTCAAGGGTGGCTAGACGTTAGAATCACCTGGAAGCTTCAACAGACTCCAGCTGACCAGAGCCCACCATGAACGGGACCCGTATTCTCCAGACGGACCCACAATGATGGAAGTCTAAGGCATCTTTAACTCCCTTCAGTCCAATTCGGCCTACAGCATAGAGCCTTCCGGCCCCAGGTCCCAGAAGCCACATGTACTTACAGGAAAATGATAATAGAGAGCAAGAGACAATGTGAACATTCTCTGCCCCACCTGCGTTTCTGAGCTGCCCTACTCTCCCTCCTGCCTCTGAAAACCCCAGGGCCCACAGGCATGTCCTCCCCCATTGAACTTTCAAAGTCTCAAAACTAATTGGATGGAGAAAAGAGAGAGGCAGAGAGAGAGGACAGAGGGAGTAAAACGACTTTTGCAAGAGGGATGTCTGCTCAGAGCCAGGGGGCAGGACGAAGTCCCCCAGCCGTGGTCCTACCCACGGGTTTGGTGTGAAGGAACACACACACTGTGTCACATCGTCGAGGCCCCTGGGAAGGGGATAAAAGGCCTGAGTCTGCAACAAAATAATGGTGGGTTGTTCTGGGTTGTTCCCCAAAGAGCCCAGGCCAGCAGGCATGTAGGTCTCCTGTCCGTGCATCAGAGAGCAAAATTGAGTTTATGCTATTTTATTTTCGAGAGAGGGAAAGAATGTGAGAAATCGATTTTAAATTAAGGGGGTAGGTGAAATGGACAAATCAA
Organism: Potos flavus; assembly: GCA_028534135.1. Taxonomy (NCBI): domain Eukaryota; kingdom Metazoa; phylum Chordata; class Mammalia; order Carnivora; family Procyonidae; genus Potos; species Potos flavus. The sequence goes on along the minus strand of CM052891.1, from coordinate 11,762,770 downwards.
CAGCGCGGTCAGCCCCAAGACTGAGAGGACGCACACCTCGAAAGATCCCTCTTTCATCGTGAGGCAGGTGCAGGGAGGGCAGTGTGAAGAAACTCTGAGACCCTCTGGTCTGAGGGCAGCCCTAGGGCCCGGACCCAGTAACCACGACATAACCAACATAACCAAGAGCAGCAGGCTGGGTCTTCTCACCGGGCAGTGCTGCCTGTCCCACAGCCTTCTCCAGAATGATCTGCACTTAAAATGCTTCTAACGTGAGTGTGTACGTGCGTGCACGTGTCTGCACGTGCTGTGCACACTCTGGGGAAGAGGGAGTGTTGAGGATAAGAGCAGGAAAGGGAGAGAGAGAAACCAAAGATAAAATCTATCTTTGAATTTATTTTCAATCAGAAGCTTCACCCGCTTCCCCTTCATAAGTCTGGCTCCTACTTCTGCCCATAAAGACTAACTAAGACTCTCTCAAGAAGGAAGACGGTGGGGCGCCTGGGTGGCTCAGTCCGTTAAGTGTCCGACTCTTGGTTTTGGCTCAGGTGCTGATCCCGGGGTCCTGAGATCGAGCCCCATGTTGGGATCTGCGCTGAGCGTGGAGCCTGCTTGAGATTCTCCCTCTCCCTCTGCCCCACTCTCACTCATACTCTCTCTCTCTCAAAAAAAAAAAAAATAATAATAATAAAAAAGAAGGAAGACAGTAAGAAAAAGTTTACAGATTGGGGATTCTTGAGATATACCTGTGAGGTCACACCACCTTACGCAGATGGGCACACGAGCCTCTCACAGGAAAGGTGCCCAGCTGCCCGGGGGCTGGCGACCCCACTGGCAGTTGCTTTGTACTTGGTGTTCAGAAAACAAGGGTTTGCCTACAATGGAGTATTATTTAGCCATCAAAAGCAATGAAGTACCCATACTGACACAGCTTAATGGGTGTTACGGGTTGAACTCTGTTTCCCCAGAACCCTATGTTGAAGTCCCAGTACCTCAAAGGGTGGCCTTGTTTGGAGACGGAGTCTTTACAAAGGTCATCAAGTTAAAATGAAGTCATTAGGGTGGGCGCTAATCAACAGGACTGCTGTCCCTACCCGCAGGGGCAAGTTGGACACAGAGACACAGATGGAAGGAAGATAGCATGAGCGGCGCAGGGAGAAGGCGGCCATCTCTAAGCCAAGGACTGACGGACTAGCTCCGTCCCTTACAGCCTTCAGAAGGAACCAACCCTGCCTGCTGGCACTCTGATCCCAGCCTTCCGGCGTCCACGGCCACGAGACTATCAAATTCCGGTGGTTCCATCACTCGGCCTGTGGTGCATTGTTATGGCGGTCCCGGCAAGCGAATCCGATGGGCACAGGGTCTCCTCTGGAGATGGTGAAAGTCTTCTGGTTCTGGATAGCGGCGGTGTTTGCATAACACCGGGAACGTACCGGGTGCCACTGACCTGACCTTAACATGAGGAATTTTATGGGATGTGATTTTTCAGCTCATTTTTTTTTTTTTAAGGGTTGACTCTACTTCTGACGCAGATCCCCCTGAAACCAAAATCCCATCAAGCGCTTTGGGGGCGGAGGGCGGGGGTTGGCAGCAGGGAGAGGCCTGCCACCGGACCGCCTTTAGGAGCCGCAGCCCACTCACGTATGAAAGATGTATGGCATCAAGGACAACTCACGACCCAGAAGGGCCATTAGGCAGACGCGAGTCAGCGCTGGTTCAGGTGGTTCCTGCTCTGTGGAGAGGGGATGGGGCCGAGGCACCCAGCAGCTGATTCACCGGCGGCCAGGGAAGGGCCAGCCGCTCAGCTCATTGATCATTCCGGCGGCTCCTGAGGGAGCCGGTGCAGGGCAGACGCCAGCCGTAGCTCACTGCGATCACGTCAGTCTGGGGGAGACCGGCAGACGCTGGATGCGGTAACGCAAGTGACATGACTGGGGGTGGCGGGACACTCAAGGCCAGACACGGAGATGGTCAAGGGCTCGGCAGCTGTCACGTCTTTCCCTCCCCAGAGCGTCAGGCCTGCTCTGCTGGGAGCAGGGCCATCCAGAAGCAGAGGTTTGGGTCTTGCTTTTAAACCACAAATTAACTCACAACAGACACATGCAGAAAGCAGTTTCTCGGTGACAGGGGAGAGGGCAAGACAGAGATAGTCCTTGAACCATCTATCTCAAAATCACCAGGGAGACTCCTCCAAATGTTGGATCCCGGGCCATCCCAGGCCTTTTACATTCAGACTCGGGGAGAGGGACGCTGGGGGCCTGGCTGGCATGCACGCTAGATGCCGAGAGCCACCGGGGCCAAGGTGGGGAAGGCAGTCATCAGCATCAGCCAAAATGTTCCAACTTTAGGGGGCCTGTCTTTTCTTTCCTCTTTAATACTCATTTTTTTTTTTTTTTTTTTTTTTTTGCAGAGCTCTATCTCTAGTTTAGTGAAAATACCACATTCCTCATCACCGTCTCCAAAGAAACTTGTATGGCAAAGGAAGGCTGCCAAATGCAAAGGTTCCGAAGGGCTCTTTAGACTTTGAATCCAGAGGGGCACCTGGGTGGCTCAGTCGGTTAAGCATCTGCCTTCGGCACAGGTCATGGTTCCGGGGTCCTGGGATCGAGCCCCGAATCGGACTCCCCACTCAGCAGGGAGTCTGTTTCTCTGCCGCTCGCCCTACTTGTGTTCGCTCTCTCTCTCAAATAAATAAATAAAATCTTAAAAAAAAAAAAAAAAAAGACTTTGAAGCCAGAGAGCGGATCACAGATCTGATGACCTGGAGACTGAGTCTCAGACAGGGGCGACCTTCCCTGGGCCACGTAGCAGAGCTGGGATTTGAACTCCACGGGGTCCGTACTGTTTCTACTCTACCCAGTTTCGGCCCTTATTTCTCTGACAGGTGAGTGGCTTCCACAAATCTAGGCCTCACTAGGATTTTGAAAAAGGGGGTAGTTGGGAGCCACTGCCTCTGAACTTCGCTATTTCAGAAGCTGAACGACCTTAGTCTGAGATCGTGTGAAAGATCAAAGTTTTTTAAACTGTGCCCACATATGGAAGAGGGGAGCAATTATGCTCTGACTTTGTAAAATCGATTGCTATAATTCCAGAGTTTGGGTAATCATCATTACAGGCGATCACTAATTAGAGACAGCGCCACGCTGCAGGGCTGAGCCCCGCATGAGCCGTCGTCAGAACGGCCACCTCAAATAATTTATCTCCATAGTCAAAAAACATCATGGGGATTCAGATCCTTCCCACTTGCACACAGTGCTGCATGTTTGATAGAGCTGCAAAATTGGAGGGAAGGCACAGTCGCATGAATGTGCCTGGGGATGCCGAGCATTTTCATCAGTTGATACGATGGGGCATAATCAAGTTACTCAGTACAGTTCAACCCCGCGGGTGCCGGGGGGGGCTCAGACTGTTTAAGCATCTGACTCTGGATTTTAGCTCAGGTGGTGATCTCAGGGTCATGAGGTCTGAGCCCCGCGTTGGGCTCCACACTCAGCGGGAATCCGCTTGAGATTCTTTCTCTCCCTCTGGCCATCCACCGCCCCCACTCTCTCTCTCTCTTTCTCAAATAAATCAATAATCTTAAAAAAAAAAAAAATACAGTTCAACCTCAAACCTTGATTTTAGAAAAGGTGACCCTAAGCCAGAACTCCTGAGTATATGGATTATTAATCGAACACCACCAAAAACTGAAACGTCATCCTTGCCACAAGTATTGGACCCAGAGTTTTAGGTTCAACAGTACCTCAAGCTATGACTGGTTTCCACTTAATTGCCCCATTCCCAGTGCTGAGCTTCAGAGATCTCAGTGAGATCTCTGTGAGGCCAGGCTCTCACATTCCCCATCCTAAAGAACCAAGGTGGGCGGGGGGGGGGGGGTAGGGGGGACGTCATCTTCCTTCCGATCAATCCCTGTGTCCTCCCTTCCTTCCCTTTCTCTGCCTCCGTTGGTCCCAATACCATTTCTAAACAACAGGATATCAAAAGTGGAGGCAATGCTTTATAATAAATGCTACCAACTCTGGTTGGAGTTATTTCCCAAAGATAGGACTCAGGACATCCAAAGCCCCATCCGAGGAATCAAAATGCACATCCACTTTTGCTTTAACCATCAAAATGGATGGATGCCACACAACCTAATAACCACAGAGGGACATCTGTCCCTCTGACTTAACACAACACCATGTATTTTTCCATCTGTGAAATGGGCGTGATTTCTGCCTATCTCTCTCTGGCTTTGTGGATGGAGGAATAAGCAGAAGGTGACACAATTTGGCGTTCTTTGAAGTTTGCCACATTATTCACGCCACTATTCATACTTTTGTCAAAGCTCTTCCAGCTTTCTCCACTCTCCGTACGCAGATGGGCCTCAAAGCACACTTAAGCAATTGCCTCACGATGTGCAAAATGCCCACTGAAGAGAGAGTCTGAAATGTTTTATCTTCAGGTGCATTGCCACCTTCACGCCAAGTGGTGCCAAAATTGTAATTACACACAGGGAAGGAGATACAATGAGTCTAGCTTTTAACAACCTCCTCTCCGAATGCTAGGGGCTAGAGCTGGCTGTTTTCTGCAACCCACAGCCCAGCCAAGGCACCAGCACTAATGTTCTGGTCCAGCGGTTGGCCAACTACATGGGTTGATGCTTGTTTTTTAATTTTTATTTACTTATTTATTTATTTGGGGGTGCTTATTTTTTACATAAAGTTTTCATGGAACACAGCTCTGCCCATTCATTCTGTGGCTATGTTCACGGTGTAGCAGCAGAGTCGGGACTGGATGGCCTGCAAAGTTAAAAATGTTTACTAGCTGACCCTTCACAGAAAAAGTTGGCTGCCTCCTGTTCTAGTTCCCTGGTACTTACTCCAGTCTGGGCCAGCCTTAGCCGTTCGCCGAGACCTGTGCTGTCTGGAATGGTAGCTACGTGGCTGGTAGGCATTGGAAATGTGGCCTATGCTATGGAGGGGCTGAATTTTACATTTTCTTTCATTTTAATTAATTTAAATTTTAAAAATGACACTTGATGTGGCTTCTTAGAAAACTTTTACATAGGGTTGAAACATCTTGGGTATGTGAATCTACCTTTTCAGCTGGAAATTCTCATGAAACTCAAATTCAGATCAAAGGCCCCTGATGAAAATTTAGGACCAGACTTGGGATTGCTATACGTGTAAAACGCACACTGGATTTTGAAGGCTTAGTAACAACAGCAATGTAACATGTTTTTACACATAATCTGTATGTTGATTACATATTGAAATGATAGTATTTTGGATATAACGGGTAACCGAAGTCTATTTTTAAAATGAACCTCCCCTGTGGGGGGTCCTGGTGGCTCAGTCAGTTAAATGTCTACCTTTGGCTCAGGTCATCATCTTTGGGTCCTGGGATCAAGCCCTGCTTCCGGCTCCCCACTCAGGGGTAGCAGGGGCAAGAGGGAGTCTGCTTCTCCCTCTGCCCCTCCCCACTCATGCTCGCGCGCTCTCTCTTTCTCTCTCTGTCTCATTCTTACTCAAGTAAATAAACTCTTTTAAAAAATTAACTGCACCTGTTTCTTTTTACTTTAACGCGGCTACTAGAAAATTCTGAATTACTTATGTGGCTTGCAATTGTGCCTCCCATATTTCTGCTGGATGGTGCTGGTTTAGACCCTAATCTGGACCAAGGGGGACTGAGGGTCAGGCCATGACACCACACCGAGACTTCGGAGGCCGGCTGGTCAGGCAAGGGTTTCCATGTGTGTCCAAGCTAACGAGGTGGAGCACTGACAATTAGGAATACGTCTGGAGAAGCTTTCCTTTTCTGAGGACTGGCGATTACCTGGGCTCTGGAGAGGTGATAATTGCTCCCAGCGTGCTATGGTGGAAAGCACCGGGGTTTTAAAAATCGAAACCTGGAGCCAAAGTCCTGATGTGGCCTTTGATTAGTTCTGTAACCTTAGACAATTTATTTATCCAAGCCACAGTTTCTGATCATTAAAACGGGACTAACAAAATACCTCACAGGACATGGTGAGAATCAAGCGAGAAACAACTTACAAATTAAAATGCGCTGTAAAATGTAAAATTGTACACAAGCCGCCACGGCCATTGCTCCTTCTGTTGGGTGACGAGCGGACTGGGTCTTGAGCTCTGTTTCGCTCGTTTCCCTGTGATGCCCCAGTTCCGTAAGGGACGCCAGAACAAGGCATTGCCACACACCTGTGCGCTGCGAACACCAAAGAACATTGGACCATCCGCCCAAGAGCTTTTCCTTCTGTGAAAATCTGAATAGATAGTAGTCAGATTGAACACTTCCTAAATGTAAAAAAGCCTGGGAACCTCCACTTACATGAGGTACCTAGAGTAGTCAAGTTCACGGAGATAGAAAGAAGAATGGTGGTTGCCGGGGGGGGGGAAGGGCAGTTACCTGAGTAACACAATGAAAACATTCTGGAGACAGACGGTGGTGACAGTTGCACAACACCGAGAATGCGCTCAATGCCGCCGAACTGTACCCTTAAAAATGGTTAAGATGGTCAATTTTATGGGACATCTATTTCAGCTCAATCATTTTTCTTTATGTTTCTATTTAAATTCCAGTAGAATTACATACAGTGTAATATTAGTTTCAGGTGTACAATACAGTGATTCAACATTTCCAGACAACACCCGGTGTGCTCATCACGACACGTGCGTGCCTGCATCCCCATCACCTATTTACCCAGCTCCTCACCCTCATCACAATTCTTTAAAAAGCCTGAGAACTGGTCATTCTCCCAGGAGCATGGCTCACCTGCTTTGTACCCCACGCTAGCCATCTATCAGTGATTCTATTTTTATCGTTATTAAAAAAAAATTTTTTTTTCCGTTATGAAAAAATTTTTTTAAAGAACAGGGACCTTTACATTTGATGGATCTTTGGTTTGGAAGCTAAGGTTAGAGAACAATAAGAGGACTTCCGTCAGAGACAATGTTGCAGGAGTGCCCTGATTCCTGCCACGCCCTGATTCCTGGCTTGTGGTGCCCTGAAGTTAAATGTCTTTAATTAATATCAGCGTTCTGGAACAGTCACAGTGCCGCTGCTCCCAAGTAACTTTTTTTTTTTTTAAGGATTTTATTTATTTATTTGACACAGAGAGAGAGAGATCACAAGCAGGCAGAGAGGCAGGCAGAGAGAGGGGGGGAAAGCAGGCTCCCCGCCGAGCAGAGGGCCCGATGCGGGGCTCGATCCCAGGACCCTGAGATCATGACCCGAGCCAAAGGCAGAAGCTTTAACCCACTGAGCCACCCAGGTGCCCCCCCCTTTTTTTAGATTTTATTTATTTACTTGAGAGCGTGCACAAGGCGGGGGGTGGCACAGACAGAGAGGGAGAAGCAGACTCCCCACTGAGCAAGGAGCCTGATGCAGGACTCCATCCCTCGATCCCACGAACCTGGGATTATGACCTGAGCCCAGGTGCCCAGTAACGTGGTTTTGACTACGTCCCCCTACAAAGACCCTAACAGAAGGGAAAGAATGATTAACTGAATACAAATGCATGCTGATCCCACCATCTTCAACACAAGTCAACAAATCCACCAGCTCCTTACTGAGCACGACCATCACATTTCACCCTCGCCCCTCCATTCGTTCCTCAGCCCGGCATTCTGCAACGCTGCAGGAAGACCGATTCCAATTTCTTTGGGGAAGGCAAGGTGTGTTTTTATTTCCAAGGGCTGGATCTGATTTGGGTTCGGCAAGGACACGACTGCTAACCCCTTAGCCTTTCTGGCCCTCTGATTTGATGTCCAGATTTCTCCATGTAGACAAGGAGGTTTCAAAAGAAAAAAAAGTGTAAGGTTCTCGGGTGTTTCGTCAGATCTCTCCCTGCCAGGTCAATAAACCACGAAAACCAATATCCGATCCCACAAAGAAGATACAAACCTGCAGCTCATATTTTCAAGATATCAGCGTATCATCACATATTTATCTTTTCTCCTGGATTTTTATAAGCAGCCCTCTGAGGTGTCTTGTTTACGTAATACCCGTGTCATTTTGCCCGGGTGCAGGAATGAAAGAGCTGATAAAAAAAGATTTAAGAAGGAGCTGGGTTATGGACATTTAATTCAAAAAAAAAAAAAAAAAATCCCCCTTTTGTGAAAAACTCATATAAACAGCATCATCCACCGATGCTTCCCCCGTCCTAAGTTTTGGACTGAACTGAAGAGAAAAAATAGAGCAGTGTAGTGCTCAGGATAGGCTTTGTGCTGGTGCAAGCTTAGCTGTCCCCTGGCTGTCACAACTCTGCAAATCGTTTCCAGGACACTCGGTGTCATCTACCTGCCCCGGTATAGGAGGGTGATGACAGAGTGGAGGAGAAGTAAGAGTGCACATTTGATCTGCTCCTTCCAACACTGGCTTGCCCTCGGCGGGGGAGGGCCTGGGGGGAAGGGGGCATTCTAGCCCCGAGAATAAATTTGATGCCAATATTGAATAGCCCAATTGATAAGATGCAGCAGAGATCAGCTACATTATAAGCATCCGAGAGAGTAGAAGGTGTCATCCCTGTGTGCTTATAAATGAGAAGCTGAACGAATTAGCTTTTATTGCGTGCCAGGAAGAACTATTAAAAGAGCGAAGACAGGAAAGGCTAGAACTCAACTCAAGACTACAAGGGTAGTTGGCCTTCGTGGCAGAACGTGAGATTTCTTCATACAGTGGTTGTGAGGACAGTCTTGGTTCTGCAGAGCCTCGTCTGTTCTGGTCTGTGCGCTGAACGAGCTTTCGGGGTGTGCCAGCGCCAGCAGACGCCGGAAGCAGAGCTATGGGTAAGACAAACCTGGTCTGCGGCGAAGGGGAGGGCTCTCATAGAAGTTATGCCACGAAGACATAAGGCTACAAGCTGCAAGGAGCCTGGGCCTCTGTCTGAGCTATCAAACCATTTGCTGAGAAAGGTGAAACCAACCGCAACTCAAGTAAATGGAGAGGTTTGGTGACAGGTCTGACCTTTAGAAAGCAATCAAGGTACTTGTGTTGACGATAGAACATAAACCCACAGCCAATCACAAGACCAAAAAACAGAGGCTGAGCTTTCCGGGGAAAAGTATCCTGCACCATCTCCTAGCTGCCCCCTCGTCAGTGTTCCTCTCCTTAACCTTGACCTCATGCTAACCAAAGATGTCTTCAGGGGAGGGGTCTTTCTGCACCCTGCACCGCAGGCAGCAGGGGGCTTTCCAGAATTAAGGTCCTTCCTGTTCGTAAGGCCTATTTTTGTGCCTATCAATCTTTTAGGAAAATGACCATCAGCATCCAGGGAAGCTATAATATTGGCTAAAAGTAGAAATATACTTGCAGGAATGACAGCAATTAGTTTTAGTCTTTAAGACCTTTTGAGAACAGAAGGGCAACTGAATGCAAAGAGAGGCACTTGCTGCTTCATATACAATCGAACAATGGGCGTTCTCACTGTTTTGAAAGAGTTATTCAAGCCACTTCATGCCTAGAATAACATTCGAAGGTCACTGAACTCCTTTGCTTGCTTAAGTGCTAGCTGGCCCTGCGAGCTATCCGGCAATGCTGAGAGTTATGACCAGGTTCCCTCTGGGGATCGAAGTTGGGAAAGTTCCAGTGTCTTTCTTCACCCCACTTTGGAGCGGAGGCCCCAGGTTTCACGCACGTGAAACTTGTAAACCCACAGGTAGCCAGCATTTGTAGCACACGTGGCTGGTTGCAAGGAAGGAGGGCACCATTCTCTTATAGCAATGGCAGCCTAAGGTGTTTTGTCCTGGGTAAAAAGCAGCAGATAATTGATTGAGAAAAGCAAATACTTGTTAACTCCTGCTCTCCTGAGACCGCTGATGACGATAGGCAAAACGGAGCAAACTAGGTGCAATGGCAGGAATTCCTACATTAACAAATCTATCTTCTGATCTCCTCTTACCTTCTGGACTTGTGCTAATGACCTGGAGAGATATTTATCAACTGGTACTTTGAAAGCCAAGTGGTGGCCCTCTCTTCCCAGCGTCTATAGCTGGCAGCCCATCTGACTCTCTGTGTCCCCTCCTAAGGGAAGACGGGAACGAGTCCCCGAGGCAACGCCACGATAAAATCGAAAGTATCAATAAAATCGAAAGTATAGATAAAATCGAATGTATCGTGTTTTCGAAGGGTTGGGAGAAAAGAGAATATGGCAGACGAAAGGAACAGGAAGTGTTGCCCTTCGGAGGATTTTTTTTTTCTAGTGTGGTAAAATATACATAAGAAAATCGACCATTTTAACTCTTTTTAAATGTACAATTCAGGGATGTTAAGTACATTCCCAATGTTGTTTGACCAGGACCACGACCCGTTGCCAAACTTTTTCATCTTCTCCAAACGAAACTGTACCCATTAGACAACAACTTCTAATCCCTCCCAATAACCCCCACGCCAGTCAATGACCTCTAATCTCCAAATCTCTAGCTTAGGCTACTGTAGGTACTTATATAAGTGGACTCACATAATCGTGTGTCCTTTTGTGTCTGGCTTACTTCACTTGGCATAATGTCCTCAAGGTTCATCGCTGTCGTGGCACGTGTCAGAATGCCCTTCCTTTTGAAGGCTGAGTAATATTCCACTGTGTGGACATACCGCATTTTGTTGACGCAGTCATCTGCAGAGGGATGTTTGTGTGGCTTGCACCCTTAGGCTGTAACTCTGAGTAACTGTTACAAACACTGGCGTACAAGTAATTGTTGAGTCCCTGCTTCTAACTCTTGAGTTGATACCTACAAGTGGAATTACTCAGTCAACTCTAGGCTCTTTCCTGAATCTCTCACTCCCGGACAGCTCATTTTAGGTGGTGTGTGGGCCTTTCAGACTCTTCTTCCAAATAAGTACCGACACAACCCTGGGGGAGATGTCAACCATACGATTTATTTAAACCAGAAATATTCATCGGTGGACCCTTCTGGTGAAACACGGATGGACTGAGATGGTGGGGATGATTCAGGGTGGTGGAAAGTGTCCTTTGGAAAATGCTCCGGTTGCAAATGTAAGATAAACTCAATGCAATAAACTTCTTGAAGTCAAAAAGGCCCCAACACATTCACAAACACTTGTGACTTTTTGTAAGTGAGTCACAAAGAGGCAGCCCTCAGGGAGCCTGGTGGTGGGCATGACCTGAAAAGGCACTTCTATTTCTGCGACAAGAGCTATATCCAGTATTCTTTTGATGGTCCAACCAGGAATGTAGTAAATTACAGAATCACAGTGAAGAAGGCAGCCAAGGTCCTAAGGATTGACTTAGAACCACACGTGTAGGATTTACATGCAAAGGTCTGGGGTGAAAAAGCCATTCTTGGGACTTTGCATTTTTCATTTTTTCTTGTGAATTAAGTCACTTTTTATTCTATTTTAGGTGACGACTCTTTTTGAAAAAGTAATCTTGGAAATGACTTTAAACTGCAGTAGACTATAGGGATTTTCTCCTTTTTTTTTTTTTGAGTAATTACTTTGGTGGTTTTTAGTATATTCCCAAGGTTGTGCAACCATCACCACCATCCAGCTCCCGAACATTCTCACCAACCCCAAAAGAAACTCCAGCCCCATTAGCAGTCACTGCCCAATGTCCCTCCTCCCAGCCCCTATCAACCCACTAATTTATGTTCTGTCTATGGATGTGCCTATTTTGGACATTTTATATAGAGGGAATCATTCAGTATGTGGCCTTTTGTGACTGACTTTTTTCATTTAGAATCATGTTTTTAACATTCGTCCATGTTGTAGCATGTATCAATAGTTCCGTCCTTTTTTTTAACCAAAGAATGTTCCATTGTATGGATATACCACATTTTATTCATTCATTCTTCAGTTGGACATTTGGGTTGTTTCTACTTTATAAATAATGCTTCTATAAACATATGTGTATGAGTCTTTGTGTGGACATATGTTTTCAGTTCTCTTGGGTAGATACCTGGGGGCGGAATTGCGAGGCCACAAGTAACCCTACGTTTAACCTTTAGAGGAACCGTCCAACTCTCCACAGCAGCTGCACCATTCTACATCCCTATTGACAAGGTGCCAGACTTACTTCTAATAGTTTTCGGTTACTTATAGAAGGAGAAAGTCAACCAAGGGACTTCCAAAGCCGAGAGTAAGCTCTGGGATAAGTGTGGCCTTGTTTTGCTTCTGTCACCATATTTTACACTTGGGCACGGCCAATGGACAACTCTCATGGGTAACTATCCAGCCACATGGCATCTTTTCATTACTCTGCAGGGACAACAAAGAGCTACACTTGACACAACAGACGATTAGAAGCTAAAGTAGCAACATCCAAATGTACTAATTATTTAACGGCACAGACTGAACGTGTGCAAAGAGTGAGGAGGAATGGAGCAGCGGGGTCTCTGCTTGTCCAGGAGGGCATCACACGGAAAATAGGGCTTGACTGCGCATAGACGGCACTCGCTTACCAAGAAGGGGGATGTCATAGCCTACAAACAAATACTAGACATTTTTCTTGCTCACAGCAAAATGTCACTATTTCCCAGGAACCTTGACGCTGCACAACAGAAATATTAATAAAAGTTGCCACCTCGGACCCCGGTCTAACTTCCCTAGGCCAACATGGCTCTTTTTTGTTTGTTTGGGGGGATTTTTTTGAGAGAGAGAGAGAGAGAGCATGCATATGTGAGTGGGCAGAGGGGAGAGAGTGAGAATCTTAAGTGGGATCCACACTGGGCACAGAGCCCAACGCGGGGCTCGATCTCGCGACTCTGACATGATGACCTACGCCAAAATCAAGAGTCGGTCACTTAACTGACTGAGCCACTCAGGCGTGCTTAGGCCAGCATGGTTCTAAAGTGTCTACACTTCTTTAACCCTCACAACGACCCTCTGAGGTAGGGAAGTATTTTTTTTTTAAGATTTTATTTTTAAGTAAATCTCTACACCCCGCACGGGGCTCGAACTCACGACCTCGCGATCAAGAGTCGCACGCTCTTCCGACTAGGCCAGTCAGGCGCCCCGAGGTAGATAAGTATTTGTATCCCTGTTTTAAAAATAAGGAAACCGGTGCTCAGACAGGTTGTACAACGTGCCCAAAGTCACGGAGCTAGGAAGTGGTAGAGCTGGGATTTGAACCCAGGCAGTCTGGCTCTGGGATTCACTCTCTCCTGTCTCTGGCATAATCTCTTCGGCCACTTGCTCTTCAGCCACTTTTATCCAGATAAAAGGCTATTTATTTAGAAGGCTGGGGAAAATCCCCTGGTAATTTAAGTGACCTTCCTCACTCTCCCATGCTGCCGACAGTTTCACGTTGATATTAGGAGGAGCTTTTTCAAGAGGTGGGAGACAGCGGTGCCAAAGGAGAGAAGAGGTCACAGGGGAAGTTACCAGTGGAGACAAAATTAGAAGCCCGGAGCCCAAGGTTCTCGGCCGTGCTCCTGGAAAGTCTTCCTCCTACACAAATCGCAATTAAAGGAAGCATACCCACTCACAGAAGTCCTCGAGATTTTAAAGTAAAAATTAAAATTAATGAGTCCATCTAATTTGGACTCACCAAACGTGTGGGTGGAAGAAATTCCTGCAGCTGACGGCTGATGTGACAGTTATGTCATGAAAAGGAGTAGAAGCTCCCTGCCTTCGGATTTGAATGTTTCCAAATGTGACTCTAAATCCCAGCCTGAAACAATACGCAGGACAAGAGCTGAATAAAGATATTCTGTGGGAGAAAATCCCGTCAGCTTACCCAGTCACCCTGACGTGCAGGAAAATGAAACGGAATATCCGCTTCTAGTTCACCCTTCTTGAGAGCTCGCCCCATAAAGGCGGCGGCTTCCTTATCTAGCTCATACACTCTTACCAACTGGAAATTAGATTCCTAATGGCGCTGTGGAAGGCGAGAAGCCTGTACTCAGAGACTTCATTAAGCTACTGCAATGATCTGAATCAAGTGTTTTGTGATACAATGAAGAGATATATACGCTATACTACCCTTTATGCTCACTCTTCCAGAAGCAACGTACTATCTCAACCCCACCTGTACATCCCCCCTAATGATGTGCCTTATAGGACCGTCCACAAGGCAGAACACAAAGTCCCTGAAAAAATCACATCTTCCCTGGTTTTTCGTCCTCTTCTCTTGTTCTCTGCCCTCCGCCCCATTCCCAGAGGAAGACATTTCCAGGACTGCTGACAACCCCCAGAGGAGGAAGGCCTTTCTTCCTTCCTCCTCTTGGGCAGATGGTATTTGCATACTGACATATTGTAAATCTAGTCACCCAGGTAACGGGCCCCAGTTAGCAACAGCGCAATGAAGGTCAGCCTGATTCCTTCTAAAATTAGAAGTCAGACCAATCTGATTTTTAACTGTTCAAGGTAGGATGCCCAGTTACATGGCAAATTCAATTCTTAAAGCGAATTTTCACGTGAGAAATTCAGTACTAGTTAATAAAGGCAAGTTGGGGCATTTCGACATGATAATAACGTAGGTTTGGACAGGTTGAAGGGAGTTTTAGCCACACGACTTTCGGTGTTTCTGTAAATAATCCTCCTAGGTAGGACTCTAGTCTCTGTTAGTCATCTTTGGCCTCCTAGCTCCCTCGACCTTCAGTCAGTTGGTCATTAAGGACTGCTGATTCTGGGTCTGGCATTTCAGTCCTTCCACAGTTGGCCTCCCCGACGCCACCAAGGTCCCCTCCGCCTGCACGATCTCTCCCCACCCCCGGCCAAAGTGACTGGCCCTGACCAAGCCCCATCTTTTCCAGCCTCTTTTGTCCTGGCTCACACGCATCCCTCTTACAGCTCCCTTCTTTTCTTTCCCTGACCACAGACAGGGGTCTTGGGCGGGCTTTAAGGAATGCACGAATTGTGTACAATCCCCTCTCCACACACCATTAATTTCTCAAAAGGTCTATGTCCCCAAAAACGTTAAGAGCCACCAGCTTATCTAATTACAGATGGCATCTACACCAGCATTTCCCTCAAATGATTTTAAGGAAGGACAGTTCCACAGGATGTGAAATGGGGAGGGGAAAAAGAGCTCCACAGTCAAATAAGCGGGGGAAACACTAAATCAAACAGAGTTAGACAGGTTTTTTTTTCATGCAGGCCTTCTCTGGGCCTTTGCCGTACTGACATGCGCCACGAATCACCGAGTGCACCGTGGAGACACTTCTCTGTGTCCCCTGAGTCTCAGCTAGGAAAGCTGAGTTTTACCTTCCCTTGACAACCACCAAGCCAGGCACTGCTTTGTGGTTAGTTCTGAGCTGTTTATGTTCTACTCTATATTTTTAACGCTTATTAGAAATTTTGTCATTGCACATATCACATTACATTGTGCTTGCTTTATATCATTGTATAGCGGTCTCCCCTTGTAGACAGGAACCCCCTTGACAGCGGGGTACACACCTTGATATCTCTGCATCCCCAGGGCCAAGTTGACCAGGCCTTAGAAATGCAGTAATGTTCAATAACTGAATGAAAATGGAAAGAATGATCACTGGATAACGAGCTCCTTCAGAATATAAACTACATTTTAAACTTTTTGTATTCCCACGGCACCTAGAAAACAGTTTTTCATATGGAAAAAGAGCCAATAAAATTTTTTTTCCCCAAATACTTTTATTTTATTTTTTCAGTGTTACAAGATTCATTGTTTATGTACCACACCCAGTGCTCCATGCAATATGTGCCCTCCTCAATACCCACCACCAGGCTCGCCCAACCCCCCACCCCCTCCCCTCCAAAACCC
>CM052891.1:11721916-11746997 GCA_028534135.1 Potos flavus | reverse complement strand
GGTGGGACCCTCTGCCAGGGCCTCAGCACCCAGGTCCTCGACTGACCACGTTAAGCCACATTTTGGGGGGAAACTGGCCAAGAAGCAGCTCTAGTTGAGACACTGCTCATACCAACGAGGTGAGGCTCTGGCTTCAACCGCAATGTGGATCCCAAGCCCGGGTGAGTGGGAATCCACTGCCTGTGGCTGGTAGGCCCCTTTTGCTCGAGGAGAGCTGTTCCGGGGTCTAGAGCCAAGCGGTATGTCTGCACTGTCCTCAAGTGCATAGCCAGAACCTGGCTCTTGTGCTGTTGCTTTGAGACTGAAGGATGCGTCCAAAGAAAAGAACACAAGAAAGAAAGAACAGGAGTGCTTCTCTCTTCCCTGAGAACCAGGGCACGGCTGGGCTCATTGCCGAACTGGCCTCCCCGGCAGGGCAGCCTGGAAGCCTGAGAATCCCAGAACTTATAACCCTCAGTTTTGTGGGGAACCCTGGAGCGCCAAAGAGACAGTAGGCCACGGAAGACAGAGGACACTCCTAGATATAAGTCCAATAAACCTTCCTCTCTTGATCCATCCAAAACGGTTCTCCTGCTCTTTGGGGAAGCAATGAGGCAGGGGGGTAGAACACCCCAACACCCAGTATTTTTAAAAATGCCCAGTTTAAGACTGAGAACCACTGGGGTAAGGGGGGAAGAGAGATTCCCCGGAGCGCCCCCTAGGGGCAGGCTGTTAGCAGTGATCCACACATGAGTCCCATCTACCTCCCAGGCTGTGGCAGGTCAAGTCAATGAATGAAGGCAAAGGCTAAAATGACATAATTCCTTAGCAAATTAAACACATGGGAATATCTTTCACTTATACATAGAAATATGCTCGCTTTAGCATTTTTGCCTTGGTACACATGTACCAGGAAATATTCCTCTACCGTTTGGAAAGGAATGGGGCACTGTGGTGATGGGCTACGGGGGACACCCAGCTGCTTGGGATGGAGAGGACAGAACGTGGGGTGGCCTGGCAACTTGTCTACTGGGGCAGCAGTGACCCAGCTCCGGTGGAGGCCTGTCAACATTTCCTATTTCTCGAGAAAGGCTAGAAATCTAGATTTTTATGTTAATGTCCTAACTTCTAAATATTGACCTTAATTAAAGAAAAAAACTCACAACACTCTGAATAAACATAAGAAATTGGTGAGCTACATTTGGCCATATAGTTCTAACCTCCGATCCCATATGACTCAGTTACAATAAAGAGAGAGAACAAAGATGCAGCGCCAGAATCACGCTGCAAAGTGTGGGATTCAGAGCCAAGCCGCCTCATTCATGCTTGAGCCTCAGGACACTTATGGGAATGGAGAAGATCTAAAAACACCGTCCACGCTTGAGTACAGTTCCGTTTTCAAAGAGTCTCCCCATATCCCTCACCATCTCAATGTTGGTACCGGTCAGAAAACACGTTAGAAAACAAACGGCACAACTTATTACAGCAATAATAACAGTAATTAGTATTTCCTGAACACTTGCACTGTAAGAGGCAAGGGCTAAGTGCTTTACATAAAAATTATCCCATTTAATCCTGAAGGCCAAATTACCATCTCAGTTTTCAAATGAGGAAATGGGGCGTGGGGCGGGGTGGGGCAGAGAAGTTACACCATATGTGGGGCAGCGGGGAGTCAACCCTGGTCTTTCCCCCCAAAAGTCTCAGGCTGGACATCGCTCTGCAGCTTTGAGGCACGAAGTGGCAGTCGGCACAGGGGTCTGAAGGAGGGAATGTAATGAAATGCGGAATAAAAGCTCACAATCAGTGGAAACCTGGGCAGGAACCTACTGAAATAAAACGGCCTATAAACAAATGAAAAAAGAAAAACCTTCAGCCTCAGGTAATCAGTATCACCTCAGCTTTGCGATGAGAGAACAAGTGAAAAAAAAAAAATCTAATGCAAACCAAAACATCTTTCACCTATCAGATTAGTCAAGATTTAAAAGGCTAGCCAGGGTTGGTGAGGAGAAGGGAACCAACCCTCGCCCACACTGTGGAGGATGGCAAAGTGGTTAAGCCCGTTAAGATGATTTGGCCATTACAATTCAAGATGTTTCTACCATTGGACTTAGCTACTCTACCTAGGAATTTCTTCTGGAGAAAGTCTTTTGCAATGGTGCAAAGATTAATATGCTTAAGATTATTCAGGGCTGCATTATATGCAGTAGCAAAAAGCTGGAAAAACTCCAACTGTCTATCAGTGGGACCAGTTAGATAAATCCAGGTACATCCAAATAATGAAATACAATACAGCTATTAAATCATGAAAGAGAGCTCTACTTGCCAAAGTGGAAAGATGCCCCAGATGCATATTCAGTTAAGTGAAAAAAGTAAGCTGCAAAACAGTAGGAATAGTAGGAGTTTCAGTAAAGTGCACGCATTGGGGGGGGGGGGGGAAGTGCACACAAGTGTGCTAGTATATGAACTGGGGGGAAAATACTAAGGAAAAAAAAATATATATAATATATATATATACACACATATAAATATATATGCCAATTTTTAATTGCAATTACCTAAGAGAGGATTGCGGGAAGTAAACTGGCATGCTGACATTTCAGGACAGGATTCCAGGTCCTGGGGAGGAGGGTGGACAGAATAAGGAAGGGACCTGGGAGTCTTTATGGACATGGGCAGCCACAGAGATTGTGCCCTGCAAAAGGGCACCCTCTTGAGTTGTGCAGGCTCGGGGCATTAGATAGACTCGGGAAACAGACACCCAGAAAGGCAACCAAAGCAAAAGCCTGGGCATCTAAGCAAGGCAGGAGGGCTGTTCCCCAAAGGGGGCTCAGAGATAAGAAGAGGGTGAGCATGTCAATTTTGAACATTTCAGGGTACAGAGGTCAGTAATCAGGCAGGGTCAGGGTGGTCCTGAAAGTGGGCAACCCTGGCCAAAGGACGCTGAGTGTGGCTCTGATTCTCAGATCTAGAGATATATTTTTTTAAGATTTTATTTTTAAGTAATCTCTATGTCTAACGTGGGACTCGAACTCACAACCCTGAGATAAAGAGTTGTACTGAGCCAGATGAGTGCCCCTGCAGATGGGTTTAAGACATTAAGCCTCCAAGTGGGCTGAGCCTCTAAAGTACTTTCTGCCTCAGACCCAGATTGGTCTGGGTCCTGGGACTGGCGGAAAGAGGAAGAAATGCAATGCCTGAAGCCGCTCATTTCACTACCTCTTCTCACAGAATTCCCTGTGGTCAACCTTGAGTTTCGACACATCTAGACTGGCGATAGTGACCACAGCCTGGAAGTTACCCAGAACAGGCAGAACTTCCTATCCTTCAAAATACTTTGCAAACCTCTGCATAAAGGGAGCAGATTGTGTGCTTAGACTTGTGGAAGTAAATCTGTCTCCAATTTGAGTGAACTATGTTCTAGAATTTCCTTTTCAGGCTAAAGCATTTTAGATCTCCAAATACTGTCTCCCATAGAAATAACGTCATTAGGTCAGCCCAGAAACTAGCCAGCCCATAATTCCCCTAAATAAAAGCCCAACCACCATTTCTAATACTGTTTCTTAAGGAAATGAGTTCCAACAGGGCATGGGAGGAAATAAGCAACTTAATTCCTCTCCTCTGCCCCCTCAAAATATGGGAATGTTCTCCGAAGCGTTTCCTTTAACATCGAAATGATGCGAATATATGTTACACTTTAAAACACTTTTTTCTTCTGATAGAGGGTTCTATAGTCAAACAAGCTTCGGAGAAACTAGTTCAAACCAAACTGAACAGGCTTTATTATATTTTTAGTTCTTTAATTATGGTAACATATACACAACATAAAATTTGCCATTTTAACCATTTTTAAGTGTACCACCCAGTGGCATTAATTACTGTCAAAATATTGTGCAAACTTTTTTATCATCCCCAAACAGAAACTCTGTCCCCATGGAACCCTAACTCCCCATGCTCCTTCCCTCAGCCCCTGGCCACCTCCATTCTACTTTCTCTATGTATGAACTTGACTGTTTCAGGGAATTTGTATAAGTAGAATCACACAGTATTTGTCCTTCTGTATCTTTTGTGAGGACATTCAAGTTTCGGGTTTGAGTAACTGGTAGGATAGGGAAATGGAGACTATCTTCAGGGTCTAGATAGAGAACGGGGAGAAGCAGACTTTGGAACAAAGACAGATGTTTCTGGAAAGCTGGAGAGTAAGAGAGCAGGGAAAGGGAAACTGGACATAATTAAACACATACTGGTTCAGAGCCGAGGGAAGAGATCCAGGCTGGAGCTCCAGGCGGAAAGTGACAGCATTCTGCAGGTTAGTATAGCGGTGGAATGATGGGGATGGTATGCAGTACTCAGGAGGACCCAACATTTAAGGGAGGGGGAAACGTAATCAACCAGGGACGATGTCTGGAAAAGGATCAGCTAGAGGAACAAAAAGAACCCAGGAGCACACCTCTGAAGGGTTTCCCTGCCTCTGGTCCTCAGGCTTCCGATCAACCTACCCTCCACTCCTTCCAGAGCCACCTGCCTAAAACACAGACCTGCTCCTGACCTGATTCTCTCACCCCACATCTAAAACCTTTAATGATTTTCTCCAGTGCTCAGGGCAAAATCCGAACTCCTTACCGAAGTTTCCAATGCTCTCCCCAACTCAGCCCTGATGCTCTTCCTACTCATCCCACCTGGGCCGGCCACCCAGTTCATCTGCTGTGATTCTGCACAGTTTCCTAATGAGGCTCTTCTGCTTGGTGTATGTGTTGTTCTTTCTGACTATGTGCTTATTAAGGGTTGATCTCCCTTCAAGGACCAGCTTCGATCCCACCTTTTCTGAGAGGTCAAAATAGAACCCTGAAGTGTGGATAAATATGCTCGTTCCCTATAATCCTAGAGAGCAGGCATATGTCCTTCAAAAACAACAAAACAACAAAATCATACTATCATCTGGCTATAAAATCAATTTTTTTCATTATAGAAAAATTAGAATATGGAAAAGGTTCTTGTATTTTTTAATACTCATCCAGAAATAATATAATAATACTACCATTTAGGTATATATTCTTTTTAGTCTTTCAAAAAAAATTTAGATAAATGGGAAATTATACTGAATACATTATTTTGTAAAGTGCTTTTTTTTTAACTGATTATATTACCAGCATTTTCTATATTCTTAAATATTCTTCAAAACTTTTTTTTTTCAAGATTTATTAATTTATTTGGAGGGGGAGGGGCAGAGGGGGGAGAGAGAGAGAGAGAGAGACTCTATAAACAGACTTTGCACTGAGCATGGAGCCTGACACCGGGCTTGATCTCACAACCCAGAGACCATGACCTGAACCAAAACAGGGTTGGGCGCTTGACCGACTGTGCCACCCAGGTGCCCCTCTTTAAAACTTATTAATGGTTGCATAAGACATCCCCTCATATGGGTATAATTTAATCAATGTCCGATTACCGAATAAGAATTTTAAAAATTTTCATTTACTCCAGTACATTTCACCTAGTAAGTATTCAGAAGATGTTTGTTGAATTGAATTGTTATTATCAGTATAAGACAGTATCAATAGCCACATCTTGTTCTAAATTGACTTTATCATTCAAATAATAAGTGATTTCAATGGAAAAAATTTTGTTTTCATCTTATGTGAGAACACATATTTGCAGAATTTGTAAGCTTCTGTCCTAACGCCCAATTATATCTGATGAAACTACTGCTTTCCCCAGCCTATGAGGATCACCCCATCTTCTCCAAAGACTGAAATCCATGGTGAAAGCAGTGGTTTAGAAAAAAACAAAGAATGGAGACTCGTAAGATAGAGAACAAACTGGGGATTGATGGAGGGAAGTGGGTGGGGATGTTCTCAATGGGGGATGGGTATTAAAGAGAGCACTTGTGATGAGCACTGGGTGTTACATGTAAGTGATGAATCACTAAATTCTACTGAAACCAATACTACACTATATGTTAACTAACTAGAATTTAAATAAAAACTTGAAACCAAAAAAAGGAAAAAAACAAAGAAATGTCTATAAGGAGATGGTATATTCAGGAAACGTCTACAGATCTTCAGTATCACCTAATCTGAACATTGGTGTAAAAGCCTATGTCACCTTTTTCTTGTTTCTCTTTTCTTCAGTATTTTCTTTTCACATTAAAATATATTGAAATTTTTCCAGTTGGTACAATTTAAATATGATTTATCTACTTGCCCACAATAAAGTGAACTTCCAGTATCACTAATTAATATCTACCTGGCACACAGTTTTATCGCCAAGCAGGATGATTTGAGGGAGGAAGGGGAGACAGTGGAAAAGAACAGAAGGGGACTGAGATTGGAGGTCATGATCTCAGTACCTGTGAGGGCAGGAAAGGGGCTCCAAAGGTGGACCCAACACTGGGCAAAGCACACGGCCAAAAGCCACGATGGCAAGCTCCAGTGCGATTTACGTAAAGAAGTAGAAGCTAGTGTTGCAGGTCAGAAGGCAAAAAATAAATGAATGAATTAACAAATGCATAAATAAATAAATAAAGATCAGTGAATGAATTTTGGGAGGAAAAGAGAGTGACTCCAAAATTTTACATAGGACCCAGCTGAAAGCGTTCACCCACAACCCCTACAGGTGTTCCCAAAACGACTACTTGAAGATCTCTTCTAGATGTCTAAGAAGTAGAAAAATTAAGAGCTCAAGGGATGCCTGGGTGCCTCAGTCGGTTAGGTGCCCAACACGATTTTGGCTCAGGTCACGATCTCAGGGTCCTCAGCTTGAGTCCCCTGCCGGGCTCCACGCATAGTGGGGAATCTGCTTGAGATTCTCTCCCTCTCCCCCTACCCTTCCCCTCCCCCTGCCCCACTCACTCTCTCTTTCTAAAATAGATAAATAAATAAAATCTTTATTTTTTTATTTTTTAAAAGATTTATTTTTTTATTTATTTGATAGAGAGAGAGAGATCACAAGTAGGCAGAGAGGCAGGCAGAGAGAGAGGGGGAAGCGGGCTCCCCGCTGAGCAGAGAGCCCGATGCGGGGCTCGATCCCAGGACCCTGAGATCATGACCTGAGCCAAAGGCAGAGGCTTTAACCCACTGAGCCACCCAGGTGCCCCTCTTTTTTTTTTAAAGTAAGAGCTCAAGATAGGGTATATCAAGGTATAAAAGATCTAGCAGTGTACGTTGAAAACAGCAGAACAGTTATGTCTAAATAATCACTTGAGGGCACCTGGGTGGCTCATTCGGTTTAGAACCTGGCCCTTGGTTTCCGCTCGGGTGGTGATCTCAGAGTCCAGCTTGGATCCAGCCCAGAGCTCCGCACTCACTGCAGAGTATGCTTGTCCCTCTCCCTCTCCTCTCTGCTCCTTCCCGCTTATGCACACTCGTGCACTCTCTCTCTCTCCCAAATAAATGAATAAAATCTTTTAAAAAATAATCACTGCAAATATGATATAATACTAACTGGCAATTTAAAAACTTAAACATAATATACAATGCAAAAGAAACATTAATAGCATTCTGAGTTCCACATATTACTATGGGTGGAAGTGGCAAGCAAGTTCATGAAAGAGGACAGAGAGATAAAAAGCACCACTCCAAGTACTGATTACCTGGACCTTGATAATCCAAAAAGGGAAAGGTTGAGGGATGCTCTTGCAAAACCTAAAGGTAACAACCCGAATTAACAACAGGACATGTATTTGCATATTGCTAGAGAAGATAAAGCGCATATAGAAAACAGCAGACATTAAAAAATATAAAAATAAAGATAAAATGAGATGAAATAAGATTGTACCATTAGTTGTCATAGTAAATAGAAGTCACACTTCCCTATTAAAAGGAAATAAATTTCATACGGGCTTGTAAAATAAAACCCAGTGACTTTTTGTTTCTCAGAGGTAGAACTAAAACAGAATGAGACAGAAGTAGTCACAATAAAAGGATGATCAAAGATTTAGCAGACAACAAACGAAAAGAAGTGACTTTAATTCATGATAATAGGAGCCATATTTTCTTTTTATGTGTTCACGCAACACTTATAAAAATTAATCATGTCATAAACCAATATAAAAACCTAAATAAATTCCAAGAACAAACTACACAGGATTCATTGTCACACCCTCCTTCACCTCCAAAATACTCCACTAAAAATATCAGAAGTCTAAATCAAACCCCAACACTTGGAAATTTAAAAGAACTTTTCAATAAGCTTTTGGTCACGGTGGAAATCGAAACTATAGTTAAATGAAATTAAAAATTAGGAAATAATGATGGGAGCACTACGTATTAAATCTTAGGTGACAAAGGCAAAGCTGTACTCAGACATAAGATAAGCAGATGGGAACATGCCTATTACATAACTTGTAGGCTTAAAGCAACCTAAATCCAAATTCAGATGCCATTTAAATATTGTAAGTACATATAAACCTACATACACACACACAAACACACACACACACACACACACACACACACACACACACAGAAGACTCTCCAAAATATTAAGAACAGTAATCTCTGGGTTACGGAATTTCTATTTTCTTCTGAATTTCCTAAATAGTCTCAATGAGCCTGTAGCACTTTTATAATTAGAACAAGATTAAACAAAAGCACAACAAAACATAATTTACAGTCATAAGGATAGGAACAAAACAACACAAAACACCATCTTGCCAAGATGATCAAGGCAATTAAAATTCTCTCCTTTGCTTTGACTTTTAAGCTCTAGCCTGGTGATCGTTATTACAAGCCTGTTTTTACCATATTTCAGCACAGTTCTGTCCTCTGGTCTTCTGCCCGGAAGTCAGGGACAATGCACTGGCTGACAACTTCTAACCAATGTCATCTCTTTTGGGGGAAATCGAGCATCTGGACAGGTGAGCAATGAAGGGCAGCATGGGGAGGGCTATGTTTTAAAGTGAACAGCCTCCCATAGCGGCGCTCACGTTCTAGAATCGGTGCGGCAAACACAGAAGGACTGAAGAGAATTCCCTTTGTGGTTGTGCGTTGTTTTGTTGTGTCTTAAAAACAAATAGGTAGGAGAGAATATAAAAAAATAGTACAAATGCCTATTTCTTCTCCTTTTTTGTCTCACCTGATTTTTTAGCAATAGTATAAGACTATGTATGTCACTGTATTGTTGACCCCATAACACATAGAAATGTAACGTATTCGACAATAACATATTTGTCAAATGAAATATTTGACAATTTGCCACCAAGGAGGTCAGCGTGAGCAAAGCTGTACTGGGGTAAAGAAATGGTACCAGACGGTAACTCATATCCACAGACACAAATGGAGAAAGCCAGAAACGGTAAGTAAGGTTAATATAACCAACTCCGTAAATGTGTACCCCTCTTTCTTCTCTCGGCTACTTTGAAAGCTTTCAAATTATGTAAAGTAACAATTACAACAATATATTGTTTGGTGTGTAACATACACAAATGTGATGTTTAACAATAGGCCCAGAAAGGGAAGAGGGAATAGACCTATACAGGACTCAAGTTTCTATATCTCACTGGAATGAAGTTACTATCAGTCTGATAAACATTCTGATAAGTTATAGTGTATATAGTAAGCCTAAGAGCAAATTCTAAGAAAATAACTTTTTAAAAAGTTTTAAAAATCTTTAAAATGGTATAAATACTGCACTAGAAAATATTCACATAATGCAAAAAAATGCAGTAAGTGGAGATCAGAGGAACAAAGAAGACATGAGAGATACATAGAAAGCAAGAAGTAACACAGCAGATGTATATCCAACTATATCAATAATATTACATGTGAGTTGATAAACCAATCCAATAAAAAACCAGAAATGATCAAGTTTGATTGAAAAACAAGATCCAACTATATGCTGCCTATAAAAGAGTTTAGATTCAACGTTACAAATAGACTGAAAGTAATGGAAAAAAATATACAAATAATAACCGTAAGAAAGTTGGAATAGTTATACAAAAGATCAACATGAAAACAAAAGGCTTGAACAACACTATAAATCAACCAGACCTAATATATCTATAGAACACTCCATAAAACACAGCAGAATATAGTCTATTCAGTATACATGGGACAGTCTCCAGGATGGACCATATCCTAGAGCATAAAATAAACTTCAATAAATTTAAAAGGACCAAATTCATACAAAGCGTGTTCTCTGACAATATGGAATAAAGTTAGAAATTTGAGAAATTCACAAATATGTGGAAATTAACTCACTCTTAAATAACCAATGGGTCAAAGAAGAAATTGCAAGGGAAATTACTAAATACTTTTCTTTTCTTTCTTTCTTTCTTTTTTATTAAAGTAGGCTCTATGCCCAGTATAGAGCCCAATGCAGGGCTTGAACTCACAATCCTGAGATCAAGACCTGAGCTGAGATCAAGAGTTGGATGCTTAACCACTTAACCGACGGAGCCACCCCAACCCTCAGTAAGTACTTTTCGATGAACAAAAATTAAGACACATCATACCAAAACTTAAGGGATGCAGCTAAAATAGTTATAAAGAGAAATGAGTAGAGCTGTAAATGAATTCAGTGAAAAAGAAGATCGATCTCAAATCAATGGCCTAACCTTCTACTTGAAGACACTGAAAGAGCAAACTAAACCTAAAGCAAGCTGAAAGAAGTAAATAATAAAGATCAGAGTCGAAATTAATGAAACAGAGAATAGAAAAATGACAGAAACAATCAATGAGACCAAAAGTTGGTGCTTTGGAAAGATCAACGAAATTGACAACCTCTAGTTACACTGACCAAGGACAAAAAGAGAGATGATTCCAATTACAAATATCATTGACGTGCTTTGTTAATTAAAATGCATTTTCCAGGTCTTCTCTTTGCCCCCAGGGAGGAATGGGTTCTAGAAAGGTCTTAGCCATCTCCTTATAGCTTTTCAGCAGAAAGCTAAAAAGTTGCTCTTCAACAGTTTTGCGCATTTGGCCGTCTGTTCCTGGAATAGCAAAGCAATTACTGCTTCTGTGCCTTTTCAGCTGCTTTAAGAGGAGACCTGTTTTGTGCCTATCTGAGAAAACAGGAAGATCTGAGTAGCTTTCTTGTGTTGTGTTTATACAGTGTTGTCGTGTTTTCATTTGCTTCAGACTTCAAGGCACATACAAAAGAAAAGGAAAACAACTTCTATTCAATAGAGTGGTCAAGTGGTCATATTCCTTTAGAGAAGAATGCTCCTCAGACTTTTGGAAGGTTGCAGAAAATACCAATGCTGCAAACAAGTTACCCAGAATGTGAGCAGGTGACTGGGCAACGTGACCCCCTTTTCCCTTCAAGACAGAGCCAGCCACCAAGATTCCACTGCCAGTTCTCTGAACTAGAGTCCCTGACCTTTACTAGACATTAGTACACTCCTATGTGAAAGGGCGGGGTTCAGTAAGTGGTACGATTTCTCCCAATTCCTACCACCCTTCACCCAGGTCTCCATGTAGGAAGTCCAGGAGTCAGCATTCTAGATGCTTCCCTGCCTCCTTCCCGCCCCCTCCGCCCCCTCCCCAGCACATTCTCTAGATTGATTTCTCACTGACTCTCACCCACACTGACTCTGCTCCATCCCACATTCCTTTGGACCCTATAGGAGCTCCCGAAGAAGTTTGCCTGAATCCACTCTTGCCCCTCGGTTCCCTTCTCACTGCAAATCTGTTTTTGTCACGTCCCAAGATCACCCTTTCATGCTCTTGGAATAAAGCCCTAGTCTTCAACACGGCCCACGATGGATGCCCTGACTGGGCGCCTCCTCCTCCAGCTCGGGCATGTACCCTCCTCTCCTGCAGAGTTTTGTGCCTCAGATACACGGAACTCCCCTCCTCCAAGGAGGCTTTGTGCTTCCGGTTTTCACAACCTCCCTCCCTTTACCTATTTGACATCAGCCTACGAGACTCACTCCAACTTCCCCAGACACCTTCCCTGAGCACCCAAGACTACACCCAATCCCCCTTTCAGGGCCGCTTAATAATACCTGGTACTTTCCTTCACGAGGAAGGGTTAAGGTGAGGCCACTACCCATGGCAGCCATCCTGACCCTCAACAGCCTAATGCCTCCTGGAATCCTCTTTACCACAGCCCTCCAAGCAGCCCCTGGATCGATCTGACCGATGATTTCAGGTTTTTCTGCTTTTGTACTTGAGCCAACCTATTCCTTAAATCTTTAATATCCTAAATTTTCCATCCTCCTTAAGTAGCTTGCATTGTTCCTCTCCAAAACTGCTTTCATACATCTAAACTAAGTTTGCATTACAATTTCAATCCACTTCCTGGAAATGACTGTGCTTTACTAAAAACCCAGACAGCTGAAAACAGCCTAGTGACCTGGAAAAAAAAAAAAAAAAACACAAGTAAATCCTAAAACACTGATTGCGACTTTCTGAAAGGAGAGAACAAAAACACTAAGAAATAATTCATAAGCCTATGGTGCCACTATGGAAATAGGATTGTTCCCTTCATCACAGACAAACTTTCATCTGACTGCTTCACTGTCAGTCCACGCAATGTTTTCCCAGAGTGCCAAATGCTCCTGTACATCTGATGTGTTTCAATTACAACATGAACGGCTATTGTTCACGGAACAAATTTATTATGTACCGAAGATCGTCTAACAGCTTTTCACACACTGACACGTTTAATCTTCACTAATAACTCTAAGAAATGGGTGCAGTTATGATCCCCTCCCCATTGTACAGATGAGGCAGCTGAGGCGCGGGCATGTAGCAGACAAATGCTGAGATATCTTCAGGCATACTAGGATTCACGAAGTTTAGCTCTTCCGTACTTTTTCTTATGTGTATGTTCCAAGAAGGAGACCCATTCAAAATGCTTCAAAAGAAGGGAATAGAACAAAACAGATTAAAATAAGCTATTCAAGAACATGCCTGGGGCACCTCGGTGGCTCATTGGGTTAAAGCCTCTGCCTTCCGCTCAGGTCATGATCTCAGGGTCCTGGGATCGAGCCCCGCATCGGGCTCTCTGCTCAGCAGGGAGCCTGCTTCCCCCTCTCTCTCTGCCTGCCTCTCTGCCTACTTGTCGTCTCTCTCTCTGTGTCAAATAAATAAATAAAATCTTAAAAAAAAAAAAAAACATGCCTGAGCCACGTAGAGAAAGGGCATGGATGGAGTCTGGTGGGGTGGGACAAGAGGACAGTGGCCCTGAGAAGTAAAGGAACGTCATGGGACTAAGAGCGTGGTAATTGCACTAGACGATGAAAGAACATTCTTTTTTTTCCTATAAAAAGAGAAAGGTGGGGTGCCTGGGTGGCTCAGTCAGTTAAGTGTCTGTTTTTGGCTCAGGTTGTGATCCCAGGGTCCTGGGATCGAGTTCCGCATCCCACATCTGGCTCCCTGCTCACTGGGGAATCTGCTTCTCCCTTCGTCCCCTCCCCTCATGCTCTCATGCATGCCCTCTCTCTCTCCGTGTGTCTCTCAAAAATAAATAAAAAGCTGTAATTGATAAGAAAACAGGGCAACACTGTTAAGAGGGTAAATTTATGCTATGCGGTTTTTTTGGTTTTTTGTTGTTGTTGTTTTGTTTTAACCACAGTTTAAAAACAAGAAGAGATGAGAGCAGGGAGGATAGGATATGCTGGGCTGAAGAGGTCATGACTGATAGTGCGGAAATAAGCCAGCACCAACAGGGGGGTAGACTGTGAATGAGAAGGCTCACCTTTTATAAAGAGAGCTTGTGATCTTGTCAGAAAAATCCCCCTGGCAGCAGTAAGGAAAACAGAGCCAGTTTCCCAAATCTTTCTCCATCACTGGAAGGTTAAGTTCCTCGAGGGGACAGGCCTTGTCTCTGGCATTAGATAAGCCAGAATTGTCAGATTCAATAAAAATATAGGACACCATGTTAACTCTGAATTTCAGTTAAACAATGAATGATTTTTTTTTTTAGCATAAGTATGTCCCAAATATTTCACGGAACATATTTATACTAAAAAAAATTATTCCTTGCTCATCTGAAACTCAAACTTAACTGGGTATTCTATATTTCATCTGACAACTCTATAGATATCCAATAAATATGGTGGAAGAGAAGGAAAGAGAAGTAACTGAGAAAAATAACAACAACAGAGCATTCAAAAATGGAGATAAAACCGCCAGACATTCCTTATTGAGTTCACAGAGTTATCTTTACTGAGCAACCCTGTCTCCTGCTGGAAGCATGTGCTATTAAAAGAGTCAAGGAGAGCCATGGACAAGTCATGTCAGCAGGCATATAAAGCCAAGGTTCTGCTGGGGCGTTCCCCACTATCCACCATTACCACCATCACCAATCCAACCATCCACCATTTGTCGCCAACCAAAGCCCAGAGAAGGTGAGGCGAGATTGCCACCATCCCTTTAAGTTGCTGCACAGGCAAGACACTAGCAAAAAATATATAGTCCTCACTTGTTTGCCGAATGAAGCTGGGCAAATAATCAAATACTCAGACTTTTCTGGAAAAGATCCCATTCACAGTAGCAACCCCAAACCAATAAATTCTTAGACTACATTTAACAACAATAACGAAACATCTCCAAGACCTATATGAAAAGAGAAAGAAAATTTTACTGAAAAACATTAAAAATAAAGAGCTGGAATAAGTGGAAAAACTTAGGAATTATATTCTTATATAGAGTCAGATTCTAAATTTACTAACAAAAAAAGAGGAGAATATTTTTATAGTCTTAGGATATAGAAGGCACTTCAAATCAAGACATGAAATCCAGGAGCCAAAGAGAGAAGACTGATGGAATGACTATGAAGCAATTTTAAAATTCCTCTCCAGTAAAAGACATACTCACGGGGCGCCTGGGTGGCTCAGTCAGTTAAGCGCCCAACTCTTGATTTCAGTTCAGGTCATGATCTTAGGGTTGAAAGATCTAGCCTTGTGACGACAGGCTTCAAGCTGGGTGTGGAACCTGCTTAAGATTCTCTCTCTTCCTCTCCCTCTGCTCCTCCCCACCTTTACCCTCCCATGCTCACTTGTACTCTCTCTTGCTCTCTCTAAAAAAGTAAGTAAATAAAGACAAAAGACATAGTCACATAAGCGATAGCAATAGTCTGGGAGAAAATATATATAACCTAACACTGAAGATTAACAGTCCTAATATGTAAAGAGTTTCCTAAAATCAATTAAAAAGATAAACGACCTGATAAAAAAAACAGTGAGCAAAAGATATGAGAAGGCAAGTTACTGATATACACATGGATCATCAACATAAGAAGCTCAACCTCATTAGGAATCAGGGAAATGCAAACTAAATCACCCCTGACATTTTTAACCAACAGATTAGCAAAAATTAAAAAGAAACACAAAATGGCAGCACTGGAAAAAGTGTGGAGAATCAGGTACCTGTTCACTGTTGGTAGGACCATAAAGTGGTATAGTTTTGGAAAGGCAAGATGGTCTATCAAAAATGAAGATGTGGGTATTTTGGACCAGCAACTCCACTACAGGAATCAATCCTGGGAAAATACAGACCCATGCACGACGACATAGACAAGCAAACAAACGAGTTTACAGAGACAGAGATTTATCTTCTCTGTAATAGCAAGAATGGAAACTTCCTAAATGTTTATCATTAAGGGAACAGTTACATTTTTGTTCATCTATTTAATGAGATGTTCAAAAGAGTGTGATAGATGTGTGTTGCCTGCACACAGAGACTCCCATTATAAATTAAGCTTTAAAAAAGCAAGTTTATAATAATGTGTCTTGTGCAGACATTTACATTTAAAAAAAAAAAACACCTAGATACATTTTAATCTTATGTTTGCAAACGTACAGAATAAGATAGGAAAAAAATGTACATAGCACGTTTTCTAGTGTGGTGAGCTCTGTGGAGAAAAGCAGAATTAAGATCATTGAAAATGATCGCCCTTCATCTTCCCTATTCGAAACAGAAATAATTCTCCTAACCTTCTGTGGTAACATTAACTCTTTCAAAAACCATGAATAAGTCTGGGTTAAAACCGTTCCAGAGGACTGACAGAATTGAAACCACGCTTTCTAGAACTAATGGCACCTCACAACCTCTGGAGGGCTCAACCAGAGGGGAATAGTGCTTCCCATGCAGAAAGCAATTCAAATTCACGGCTTTCTGCAGACCCAATAACTTCACAGCAAATATGGGGAGCCTGGGACTCAATTCCTCCCTCAAATGGACTTAACCCAACTTGGTTTTTACAGAGAGAAGCAATAACCTTTACAGTAAAGGACTTGAAGAGAGCCACGGATGCCTCTGGAACAACTTAAAAAGCTGCACGTTTGCTTATGTTGTTGGAAAACTCACAATATTTTTCATGTAATTTACATGAGGGAATTACTGCATGCAAGTTTCTGCAGTTAAGAGGAGGAAATGGAGAAGGAAAATAACAGGGAAGGGGAAATGTCTCCCTTGCGAAGGTGTTTGTTAGGGGAGTGGGTGGTTATTCTGAAATTCTGGTCTTCCCCCCACCACCCTTCTGGCAATTCGAGTTGTGCCCTCTGGCATTCCGACCTGTAAGGACACCAATTAGGCGTGGCATTACTCCAAAAGTGCTGGCTATCATTCCTGCAACATTTTCTTCTTAAGATTCAGCTCCCAGCAACACCAAAAATTCATTTGTATTTCAGAATTTCCCAAATCCTAAGCATAAGGGATGGAAAAAGAAAAAATCAAATAAAAAATGGTCAACTATAAACTGTCCCATATCCAAAGACATTTGTTTCGACGGTACCTTGTAAACACTGGTTCTATGTCTTTAGTTCCAAACACAAACCTCTCTACTAATGCCACGGTGACAATGTAAGAGAATCAGCTCAAGTTCTCTCCCTGCGAGTTGCTGCATATGTGATGTCAGTAGCCGTATGAGTCGGGACTGGCCAGTTATACTGAGGCAACAACGAATTCCAAGATCTCTATGGCCCAAAACCGTCCAAGTTTACTTCTTGCTCATGCAAGTCAACAGGGGTGCTCCGATCCTTCTAGACCTGGGCTGACAGAGCGGTCACCATCTGGGACTCTGTGGTCTCACCACACAAAAAGGGAAGAGGGAACTCCGGAGAGCCCACAACCAGCGAGCTAATGCTGAGTGTGGCAGTCTGTCGTTCTCCATACAACTCAGTGGCCAGACCTAGTCACACGCATGGCCACACCCAGCCACGGGGGGACCGTTCTCTCCTCTGCCCACTAAGGGACAACTACAAATATCTGAAAATCGGCAACAAGCAGTAACCAACAGCTTTCCAAAACCACGGGACATGAGACTATAGAATGGGCTGGGACAGAATGGGAAGTCCTCTGAGAAGGAGAAAAACCATGAGAGACACTTAACTGCAGGAAACAAACGGAGGGTTGCTGGAGGGGTGGGGGGTGGGGGAGATGGGATAACTGGGTGACGGGCATTAAGGAGGGCACGGGATGTGACGAACACTAGGTGTAACACGAAACTGGTAAGGCACTGAACACTATATCGGAAACTAATGATGTACTGTAGGTTGGCTAATGGAATTTAAATAAAAATAAATAAATAAAATGGACTGGGTTTTTTAAATGTGATTTCATTGTCAAAATGGATGTACTATTCTGGAATGCCCTCTGGCTGGCAATACTCAGATAACAGCCTCCAGGTTGAGAAACTCTTTAACCCCGGGGCGCCTGGGTGGCTCAGGTGGTTAAGTGTCTGCCTTCGGCTCAGGTCATGATCTCAGGGTCCTGGGATCAAGTCCCACATCGGGCTCCCTGCTCAGTGGGGAGCCTGCTTCTCCCTCTACCTCTCTCTCTGTGTCTCTCTGTCTCTCATGAATAAATAAATAAAATCTTAAAAAAAAAAAAAAAAAGAAACCCTTTAACCCCATCGGAGTTGTCTTTACAAGTTTAAGTTTGCAGCCCAAATCCATAAACCATTCTATCTTCTGTGAGCATTTCCTGAGGCCTAGGGAGGAAAAAACAAACTTTCAATATTTTAATTTTTCATAGACTAATATAACTAATTATTAGGGCCCACTGCATTAGTGAGAGCATCAACCTTTACACTTTTCTATGTTACCTCATTATTTTGGCATAACAAGATGCCAAGCAAGAGAAATGTCTAACTCTTCAGGTGATCGGAAATAATCTGAGCCAAAATCTAGACTTAGCCACTAATTTTTTTAAAAATTAGAAATGTGAGAGGCCTGGGTGGCTCAGTCGGTGAAGCGTCTCCCTTCGGCTCGGGTCCTGGGATTGAGCCCCGTGTCGGGTTCCCTGCTTTGGGAAGCCTGCTTCTCCCTCTCCCTCTGCCACTCCCCCATCCTGTGCTCTCTTTCTCTCTCTCTCTGTCAAATAGATAAAATCTTAAAAAAAAAAAAAAAAATTGGAGGGGCGCCTGGGTGGCTCAGTTGGTTGAGTGTCTGTCTTCGGCTCAGGTCACAGTCCCAGGGTCCTGGGATCGAGTCCTGCATGGGGCTCCTTGCT
This sequence comes from Potos flavus, assembly GCA_028534135.1. Lineage (NCBI taxonomy): Eukaryota > Metazoa > Chordata > Mammalia > Carnivora > Procyonidae > Potos > Potos flavus. Next base: position 11,728,617 of record CM052891.1, on the reverse strand, counting down.
CGTGCCTACTTCTTCCTCTGCCCACCACTCCCCCTGCTTGTGCTCACTCGCTCGCTCTCTCTCTCTCTGACAAATAAATTAAAAAATCTTTAAAAAATATCGGAACTGTGATTTGCCAGTTCAATCAAATGTCTAAATGGGAAATGGGCAGCCGTTATCTAAGACAGCATTCTGGTTTCCCTTTTTTTTTTTTTCTTAGGATTGTATTTATTTATTTATTTGAGAGCGCAAGTGCTCACAAGCTACGGGAGGGAGTGGGAGAGGGAGAGAATCTCAAGCAGAGTCCACACTGCTCACAGACCAGATGTGGGGCTAGATCCCATGACCCTGAGATCATGACCCGAGCCAAAACCAAGAGTCAGACCCCCAACCAACTGAGCCACCCAGGTGCCCCAGCATTCTGGCTTTCTTAAAGCAGAGTTTATGTTTTGTCTAATACATAGTCACAAACTGCTAACTTGCATTAAATTCTTGATCAAGTATGCAATGCACTATTGCCCAATTCACTGGTCAGGACAGCCGTCATTCTAGAGCTGAGTGGATTTTTCCCTCATGCTGCCAGAATTCTGTAGATATATGTTACTAGATTGTTTTCTCTCTTTTCATTTGTCTCGACCAGCTCAATGACATGACCAGCTATCTATCTGAGTAGATCCCTGGGAGTGGAATGCAAGATCATAGATTCGATTGTGACATTGGCTTGTGCAGACGCTGAGAAAAGAACTCAAATACAAGCAATTTATTTGGGAGGTGAAGGGAACAGGGAAATGCTATAGGGAAGGAGAAACTGGCAATAAATGGCATGTTTCATGCTGATTACCGCTCTGGCCAACTGAACTTAATCTCACTGGCGAAACCTGCAAAATCCATGTAGACACACCCTCTAGATTTACCCATCCTGGCAGGTGAGGGGTCTGGGCATTTCTACACCAGCTCCTGTCAGTCATTGGTTGGGCTGCTCCCAGGAAGCATTGGTTCATGGGCGGCAAGGTGACCTATAGGCCAGAAAAAACCTCAAGTGAAGAAATGCAGGTGCTGGAAGTCAGCAGTCAGGACAACGTGCATTGCAGTGGTGAGGACGAAGGAATATAGCCAGGGCTCCAACATTTCCTATAGCTCTTAACTCATCTGATAATGGCCACCAGCTCTGAGTCTGACTTCAGCCAAATGCCTTGTTATTGGTCACTAGAAGAATCAGCATTGTAGTAGTAAAACAGCAGAGAACCAAGATACAGTTATTTTTAATATACTTAGGACTAGTAAAAGTAACAGCAAACCAAAAAGGAAAGATCAGAATTCACAAAACTACAGCTATACATCAAAAGCAACATTTACCGGGGCACCTGGGGGGCTCGGTCAGTTGAGCATCCATCTCTTGGGGTCATGATCTCGGGGTCATGGGATCTAGCCCCACATCTGGTCTGTGAGCAGTGTGGACTCTGCTTGAGATTCTCTCCCTCTCCCACGCTCTCCCCTAGCTTGTGCGCACATGCGCGCACTCTCTCTCTCTCATGATCTCGAGGTCATGGGATGAGCCCCACCCTGGGCTCTGTGCTCAGTGTGGAGTCTGCTTGAGGTTCTCTCCCTCTGCCCCCCCTCCTCAAATAAATGAATTCTTAACAAACAAACAAGAAAAAGCAACATTTCCCAAAGTGAAAAAGGGTTTCCAGGCCCAAAAAGCTTGAGAACACTCCCTTGCCACTCAATCACATCACCCCCACTTTACCGTCTTCTCAAATTTTATCACTACCAGAAACTGCTTATTCTGTATTTATTTACAGATTTACTTGTTTACCGCTGTTTCATATCATTCGGTGGCTTCCTAGGTTACAGCACACAGACTTGGACGCTGGAAAGGGGAGTTAAAACTGGAGCTCTTATAAGATGTCAAACTTATGTCTGAGATTCGAGATGGAGGATACGGCAGCTGTGCCATTCTTCTTTCCAGTGATGAGTTAAGTATATTTGAAATTCATGGTCGGGGGGCGCCTGGGTGGCCCAGTTGGTTAAATGTCTTTGGCTCAGGTCAGGATCCCAGAGTCCTGGGATCAAGCCCCACACTGGGCTCCCTGCTCAGCGTGGAGCCTGCTTCTCTCCCTCTCCTGCCCACTCATTCTCTCTCTCTCTCTCTCTCTCTCTCAAATAAATAAATAAAATCTTTAAAATAAAATTAAATTAACAGTCAGGAGCCTAGCCTCTCTGACTCCCAGAAAGTGAGGTGCTCTAACACTTGCCCAGACCTCTACTGGTTTCTTGAGACATGGAGTACTCCTCATTGAGAACACAGGGTTCCTATCTAAAGAGGGGGGCCTTGCTCCTAGAAAACCTTATGTCCAACACTAGGTTCTTATACAATATTCACATTAAAGAGTGGTTATCGACTTCACTGTGGGAGTCTCCATTTAACAAAAGAATCCCAAATGTGATTGAATATTTTAAAAATTAATTCAAAAACTGTTTGGCAGTGTCTACTAAAGCTGAACATACAAATAGCCTATGACCCAACGATTCAGCTCTTGAGAATATAACCAACAAAAATGTGCACGTGTTCATCGAAAAAACACGGAACAGAATCCCTAACAGCACTGTTTGTAACAGCGCCAAACAGGAAGCTAGTCAAATGGCCCCAAAAGGAGAAGAATAAATAAATTGTGGCATATTCATATCGTGGAACACTAGACAGCAAAAAAAAAAAAAAAAAGATCAAATATACAAAATAGAGACACAAATACAGTACTGAACGGAAGAAGCATGACACGGAAGGCCACATACTATCTGATTCTATTTAACTAAGTTCCAAGAACATAAAAGCTATCAATGATGTTAGAAGTCAGGAGCGGGGTTATCCTGGGGGTGGTGTAAAGGCAGGAATGAGGCATGAGGTAAGTTTCTGGGGTGTTAGTAACGTTGTTTCTTGATCTGGGTGTTGGTTATTATTTTAGTTTCCATATCACAAATTACTACGAACTTGATTGCTTCACACAATATATTCTCTCCCCATTCTGGAAGCCCCGAGTCAGAAATCAAGGTGTCGTCAGGGCCAGCCTCCCCCTGAAAGCTCTAGGGGACAATCCACTTCTTGCCTTTTCCAGCTACTGGTGGCTCCAGCCGTTCCTTGTGGCTGATTCTCCCCCCACCCTTTTTTTTTAAAGATTTTATTTATTTATTTGAGAGAGAGAGATCACAAGTAGGCAGAGAGGCAGGCAGAGAGGGGGAAGCAGGCTCCCTGCTGAGCAGAGAGCCCGATGCGGGGCTCGATCCCAGGACCCTGAGATCGTGACCTGAGCTGAAGGCAGAGGCTTTAACCCACTGAGCCACCCAGGCGCCCGATTCTCCCCCTCTGCCTCGGTCTGCATGTGGCTTTCTCCGTGTCTGTGTCTTCTCTTCTGTCTCTTACAAGGACACTAGCCATTTGATTGAGGGCCCACCTAAATCCAGGATGATCTCATCTCAAGGTCTCTAACGATATCTCCAAGACCTCCTTCCAAATAAGGTCATGTTTATAGCTTTCCAGGGACAACTCTTTTGGGGGGCCACTATTCAACCCACTAGAGTTACCCAGGTGTGATATTGTAGCCAGTGATGCCCACAGGCACCTTTGTAGTTGTATGTTATCTATCTATAAGGAATTTTTTAAAAGTCAGCTTCCTACCTTTTAGAAATACATTTGTTGTTCACCATGAGCTGTCTTGCACACATCTAATGAAAAAAGATGCTTCCTAGCATTTCACTGGCCACAGCGCCCAAAGAGTTTGGTGTTTTCACAACATCCCATGCCGCTTCTGATCTTAGTAAAATGTACAGAAACCTCACGGCAACTCACATGTATGTTTTTATTAAGTGAGTGCCCCCACCCTCTACTGCCCCAAGTGATGACATCCTTTAACAAATTACAAGGCAGGGGCCATGCGAGACTCTGGGCTCTGCCCCGTGTCAGCTCAGAGAACCAGCTGTAATTTTAGACAGATGTTAGCGAACTTGGGGATTCCTGGATTCCTGGATTCCTTGTGCCTCCAACCCCAGATGGCAGGGAAAGGAGCCGGTGCTCCTCACCCAGATGACCCAGAAAACGTTTCTTAATGAATTGTCCGGCGTGACTCACGCTGGCTCCCACATCTGGCACATCTGGGTTACATCACTCACGGTCCGCAGTGTCCTGCGAGTTCCTAGGAACATGCTGCCCAGAGTCAAGTGCACCAGCTGTAGCTGCCGGCTGCATTCACACGCCTCCCTGCGTCATCCTGACGGCCACGGGCTATGGGGCAGTTCCAGAGACGAGCCAGCCTCCCCGCCAGGAGGCCGCCTCCTCTTACTTTCCCATGGGCCCGAGAAGTCACCATGGAGTTAAAATTCCATGCCTGGAGGTGTCCAGGGGAGAACTGTATTCTCTGCTTTTCTACACTAATAGCTCCTGGCACCGTAACTCTACCTCATTAGCCGCGTTCATCTAGAGAGGGGAGGAAAACAATCGCAAAAACCTGAGCCATTCAAATCCCCTGAACGGCTCAGAGGGGGGGAGAGAAACAGATCGACTTCGAAAGAATTCTCAAGAAAAAATATGATTTCAATAGCTCGTGGCAACAGGTGGATGGTGGCAAGGAGGTGACAATGTTCGTGGAGACGGGGGTCTCCGGCACTCTCTTCCACGGCGCCAGCGTCCTGCTATGTTCTCTCCATCACTTAAAAAAGTCCCCGACACTCTCTAACAATCTCCCTGGTCCCACATTCCTGCTTTCTGCTTAGCTGCATATACTGCAAGATCTTTATTTTGTGTCCTATCATTTACTGATCAGAACTGCCCTGAAGGCTGCTTCTAGGGCACCAGATCTCCCAGCAGCGCCCTGGGCGGACATTCTTTATCCTCCGACTCATCAGTACTGGAACATGACATAGTTCATGTTCATGGAACCACGTGCATCAATCCCACCTGCTCAGGCAGAGCATGTCAGAGCTGGAGGGGACTTTTTTTTTAAATCATTATTTTCATTCTTTAACTGGTTTGCTGATCTATAGTCTCATTTCGAAGACCAGATTAAAACACACACGCACACAGAGGCTGTGATCCTGACAAAAGTGAAGCCATTCATCATCCCTGGTTAGATAATGACATACCCACGAGCAGGATCCAGGTCTCCTCCTTCTTGGTTTCAAAATGACATCATGGAGTCTCATTAATTTAAACAAAAAAGCAAAAAAGTCAATTACAAGTCTTTAAAGTTTGGACTGAGATTTACAAATCTGTGAGTACGTTCTCAAGAAATAACCAAAAACAAGACATGAAGAGAGGGCAGAAGAAAACATTCCTTTCTGTTCAGTCATTTCCCTGAGTGCACAGGAGCCTCGCCTGCAGGCTTTCCAGAATCCCCACGGGCAGGCCAGGCCTCGAACCCACGGAATCGGAGTCTCTGGAGGGGGGATGTAGCTGTTAGTAAAAGCCAGGTGACTCCAAAATGCAGCCAACATGCAGTGCAGTGGATTTACCGGCGTTTTACGCCAAAATAGACGTGCAGACGCCAAAACTATAGTTTTCAGAAGAAGAAAAGACAAAGAAAAGGAGGCAGGAGGAATTGTTTGCAATTCACTTTGTCAATCAATTTACTTTGTTAATCTCTCGGTGCCGTAGCGGGGTAATCAGATGTAGGGTCAAACTGAGAAGGTCTACACTGGTGATCTGAGCCTAGGACAAGGCCAGCTCTCCCGACCAAGCCTCCGGCCACCAAGGCACATGGGCTCCAGGTGAGGGAAGCAGGAAACAGAGCAAGCAGTCGGGTCCTGTCCTCTTCGGGTAGTCACACATTGTCACTACCCTTCCTTCCCCCCTCCCTGTCTCTCTCCCTCCCTTCCTTCCCTCCTTTCTTTCTTTCTTTCTTTCTTTTCTTTCTTTTAAGGAGTCCATTACATATGATCCAGCCATTTCACTTCTGGGTACATATCAAACCAGTGGAAAGCAGGGACTCAAAGAGATATGTGTACAAGCCCCCGTTCACAGCAACATTATTTACAATAGTCAAAAGGTGGAAGCAATCCACCCACCCGTCAACAGATGAATGGATCAACAAAATGCAGTCTATCCATACAAAGGAATATTATTCGGCCTGAAAAAGGAAGGGTGTTCTGTCACAGGCTACAACATGGATGAACCTTGAAGACATCATGCTAAATGAAATAAGCCAGTCACAAAGGACCATTACTGTAGAATCCGATACTTAGGACGTCAAATGCATGGAGACAGAAAGTAGTATCGTGGCTGCTGGGATCTGGGAAGAGGGGAGGTGGGGAGTTAAGGGGTTTAATGGGTACCAAATTACAGTTTGGAAGGGCGTCTGGGTGGCTCAGTCGGTTAAGCTTCCAACTCTTAATTTCAGCTCAGGTCATGATCTCAGGGTTGTGAGACTGAGCCCCACATTGAGCTCTAGGCTGGGCGTGGAGCCTGCTCAAGATTCTCTCTCTCCTCTCCTACACTGTTGATGGGAATGCAAGCTGGTGCAGCCACTCTGGAAAACAGTATGGAGGTTCCTCTTAAAGTTGAAAATAGAGCTACCCTACGACCCAGCAATTGCACTACTGGGTATTTACCCCAAAGATACAAATGTAGTGATCCGAAGGGGCGCTTGCACCCCAATGTTTATAGCAGCAGTGTCTGCAGTAGCCAAACTATGCAAAGAGCCCAGATGTCCATCAGCAGATGAATGGATAAAGAA
>CM052891.1:11612241-11721416 GCA_028534135.1 Potos flavus | reverse complement strand
GTCCCCTCAGGCTACCTACCAATCCAAGCTGTTGGTATTTCTCTGAAAACTTCCAATTCTCCCATTCTGCTCTCAGATGGGTGGGTGGGTGATGGATAGATGGACAGATGGATTCACGGTCTTTGAAATCAATAAAACTAGAGGTCATAAAACATCTTTCCAAAACATTTGTTATGATTAAACCGGAATCATGTCCCCAAAGAGACAACTGATCTTAATGTTGATCAAAAAAGGGTAAGAGAATTATTTTAAAAGATGGTATTTTCAGTTCTTTGATCACTGAAATCAGAAAGAAATATTTTATTTTTCTTGTCACTGTGAGATTTCAACTCTCAGAGCTCTGAGTAAGGGTGTAGAAAGGAGAAACCTTGAAATACTTTAGAGATGTTTTGGCTGTGGAAGACTTCCTTACAAAATGGCCACAAGTCCCATTTCTGCCCCAAATGCGCTTAGAATTAATATGAACCAAAAAGTATATCTCTAGGGGCACCTTGCTAGCTCAGTTGGTAGAGCATGAGACTTTTTTTTTAAAGATTTTATTTATTTATTTGACAGAGAGAGACATAGAGAGAGAGAGAACACAAGCAGGGGGAATGGGAGGGGGAGAAGCAGGCCCCTCGCTGATCAGGGAGCCCATGTGGGGTTCTTGATCCCAGGACCCCGGGATCATGACCCAAGCCAAAGGCAGACGCCCAACAACTGAGCCACACAGGCGCCCCAGAGCATGCAATTCTTGACTTGGGGTAATGAGTTCAAGCCCCATGTTGGATGTAGAGCTTACTTAAAACAAAAACAAAAACGAAAACAAAAACAAAACGTGGTGTGTAGATGTTGTGCAGGCAAGGCATCCAAGAAGCTGTAGGAGAAGCTGGGATCAAAGATGGCGCCCTGGGGCGCCTGGGTGGCTCAGTTGGTTAAGCGTCTGCCTTTGGCTCAGGTCATGATCTCAAGGTCCTGGGAGTGAGCCCTGTGTCCGGCTCCCTGCTCAGCAGGGAGTCTGCTTCTCCCTCTCTCTCTGTCCCTAGCCCCAGCTCATGCTCTCACTAACTCTCTCAAATAAACAAAATCTTTAAAAGAAAAAAAAATAAAGATGGTACCCTCACTTCCACTTCATCTCACTCCCAACCAAAGCAATAAATGGTTCTTACTGTCCTCCTTCAACCACTTTCTTGTATCTCATGGACTGTCAGAGAAATACCACATCACGGGCATTTGGATTTCAGTGGGTTTTAGGAACCGTATTTGGGGTGGGTTAAAGAATGGACCCCAATCTACCATTTGACTTTTGGAGGTTTTACATATAAAAGTAGAACTTTTGTTGGTTTTATTAGCTGAAACTCTACAGACTTGAAAAATCTGATGCTAGGTAAAAAAGTATGCAAAATTTGATCCTATTGTGAAGAAGGTAATGCTACCCTAAAATTCACAAAACACAAATACTTTTACGTCTTCCAAAGATACAAGTAATCCTGGTAACCCAGTGAAGTAGAACTTGCCAGTTTTTCAATTCCCCTAAGCTTTGTTCCATGATCCTAGCCAATTTACTCCTCTGTGTTGATCTGGTCACTCTTTTGACCCTTTGTATATATGACTATGAATTGATATTGGTCCAGTTCTTCTATAAGTCTATAAATCCCTTAAAGGCAGTACTCAAATTGTATACCTCTTCTGTATGGTTAATTCCTAAAGGAAGTGCCCCTCCAAGACATCTCATCCAAAATTCTACTCCCTTTAAATTTTTTTAGATTATTTTTATTTTTCACAGGTAATAAATATAGCAGAGACGGAAGGCTGTCCAGCAAAATTAATTTTCTCCCTTCCCCATCGTATAGTGTTGTAGCTGGTCACATAGATGCTTATAAGGATTTTGTCCCCTGTCTGCCCTGCAGTATCTGTTGAGGTTAGCCATGTGACTACGTCCCTGCTAAGGGATTGAGGTGAAACGATCTGCTAGTCTTGGACCAGTGTGCCTCCTCCCTGCCCCCCCTTCCTCTTTGTGACAGTATCTAGCCTTTACCAGGCAGAAGACATGAAAAGGCCCTGAGGCACACAGGAGAAGTAGGATGAAAGGAATCTGGGTCCGAGAATATCTGAATGGAACAGGGCCACCTGGAACATATCCACCTCGTGCTGTTAAATGAGAGAGAGATTCATTTTTCTACATCTCAATATTGGGGATCTCTTAGCACCTTGGCTTTTCATTGTAATGAATACATGCATATTTATACAGGAAAGAATGAAAAAAAAGACTAGAAGTGGAAAAAAAGGGGCACCTGGGTGGCTGAGTCGTTAAGTGTCTGCCTTCGGCTCAGGTCATGATGGGATCGAGCCCCACATCGGGCTCCCTGCTCAGCGGGAAGCCTGCTTCTCCCTCTCCCACTCCCCCTGCTTGTGTTCACTCTCTCGCTGTGTCTCTCTCTCTGTCAAATAAATAAATAAAATCTTTAAACAAAAAACCCACATACACATGTTTTCTTACAGAAATGAAGCCTATACATTTATAGCCTCTCTCACTTAATATCCTCTTCTACTTAATATATTGATATTTTTCTAGGGGCACCTGGGTGGCTCAGTCGGTTAAGTGCCTGACTCTTGGTTTGGCTCAGGGTGGAGAGATCAAGCCCCACATCAGGCTGCCTGCTCAGTAGGCTCCCTGCTCAGCATGGAATCTGCTTAAGATTCTCTCTCTCCCTCTGCCCCTTCCCCCCACTCTCTCCTTCTCTCTCTCAAATGAAGAAATACAATCCTTAGGGGCACCTAGGTGGTTCAGTCAGGGGCCTGGGATCGAGCCCCGAGTCAGGCTCCCTGCTCAGTGGGGAGTCTGCTTCTCCCTCTCCCTCTCATCTTGCTTGTGCTCTCTCTCTCTCACTCTCTCTCTCTCTCTCTCTCAAATGAACAAATAAAATCTTAAAAAAAAAAAAAACTTTAAAAAATATACCTATTGATATTTTTCTAAATAAAAAATGCCTAATATTTTAACGATTATATAATATTCTATTGCTTGGATTTATTAGGATTATTTAACTACTTTTTTAAAAGATTTTATTTTTAAACAATTCTCACACCCAACATGGGGGCTCAAACTCACAACCATAAGATCAAGAGTCGAATGTTTCACTGACTGAGCCAGCCAGGCGCCCCCTAACTAATTTTTCACTGCTCGACATTTGGGTTTTTTTTTTTTCTTTTTAAAATTCTGATACAGGGATGCCCGTGTGGCTCAGTCGGTAAAGCATCTGCCTTCAGTGCAGGTCATGATTCTCGCATCCTGGGATCGAGCCCTGCATCGAGCCCTGCATCGGGCTCCCTGCTCAGCGGGGAGCCTGCTTCTCCCTCTGCCTGCCGCTCCCCCTGCTTGCGCTCTCTCTCTGATAAATAAATAAAATCTTTAATTAATTAATTAATTAAAAATTCTGGTATGAACAATACTGCAGAGAACATTACTATACATAAACTTTAACCTGTCAGGTTTCCACCCCACCCCCACCCCCCCAAGCCATGTCTCTTTTCTTGACACATCTTTGTAAACAAAGCTGTTTCCTCTTTCTGGGTACCTATATTAAGTTATGTCTGAGAGGTATTTGCAAGGCTATATTCATTCATTATATTTTTGGATGATTTCCCATTCATGTTTTGTCATCCAACTGGGAAACCAAACATGGTTCCAGCTCCCCAGTCGGTACCCAGGATGAATAAATGACCCCTACGCGGTGATATTAGCCAAACTCCCCTAACTCGACGTGGTACTGGTTAGTAACACACGCAAAAGGGAAAGCAGTAGTCGACCCGGTTTCCCGCTGACAAACCTTGATCTACATCTGTGTTGCCAATTACTCGTTCAACAAACCTGTTACTTTTTTAGAAATAATAAATAATTCAGGGAAAGTCATTTTGAATCGTCTGACATCTGTTGCTTGTATGACTCTGAATTATTCATCAGTGAGCATAAACAGTATTAATTAAAGAAAAGTACTGGAGCAAACCGCTGAAATAGAAATGAACACTGCAGAAGAAAATGCCTTTACTCAAAGCATACTCGCTTGTCATTGACAAATATCTCAAAGAACCTACCGGTCCTTGGGATTTAAAGGAACCAGCACCCTTAGAAATTGGAAGGCAAGATCTAAATGATGAGCACTATTTTTGTTTCCCAATTTATATCCCCCCCCCTTCAGAAAAATCACCGTCTTTGGTCTGGTCTCTCTGCTTCTACCTCCTTGGTTTGGGGGAGTTTGATGGTATTCAAAGGGGGAAGAAAAGTTGACTAATTTGAGGTTCAAAAGAATCACAAGAGTAAGTTCACCTATCAAGTCCTCTTGTGCTGATTTGTAAACTGAGATTTAAATATCTTAATGGGAGAGCTCCCCACCGCCTCCAAATTCAAGATGGCTTGATGAATCTGGCTGCCGTGGCCTGATCACTGATTTCCATGACGACTCTGGCACTTCCTTTTGACAAAGTGCTTTCTTGTGGTAAAGAGCAAAAGAGAAAAAAAGCTCACAGCCCCGCCGCCACATGGGTGGCTCTTGGCTAATTCTTCCCTGGTCTGTCTGTCGACTCAACTAGAGTGACATGAGACTCAGTCTCTGCCGCAGAAGACACCAGGGAACGTGTGTGGGGGGGAGCAAACGTGTAAGCACAAAGCAAATGTGTTCAAAGAGTTTACAAAGCACTGTTGGTAAACAGATGCCTGGGTAAGGGGGCGGTGGGGGGAGGCAGGGGCGGCTCCGTACTGGCTTCTCAGATACCAGAAGAAACAGGCCTCTCAGGGGAGGCAAGGCAGGGGAGCTGCTGGCGGGGGTGGGGAGTGGGGGGGGCTTGAACTGGGAGATTTTCGCAGAAACCTAGTCCTTTGTGTGGCTCCAGTGCTCCCTCCACTCCGGTACCAACTGCTGAGATTGCTGTGGGCAACAGAAGAGAAACACTAGGGAGGGGAGAGGGACAGCAGAGAATAGACCGATAAAGGAGGAAGACTGAAGAAAGCCCCAAGCCCAGTGTGGGGTCCTTTCAAATGCTCTGAATTCAGAGGGATGGCAAGCAACTGGCAAGGTCTTCTGGCTGGTGGCGACTAATGAATGGCTTCTGTGCATAAATTAGCACTCCAGTCTCTCCAGATCGGGTCCACGGAGACCCCACCAAAGCTTCCAGAAGAAGAGGGCCACAGAAACCCTCCGCAGGTCTCTGGATCCCCACTCAGGGACACCCTTTCAAGGGACTTCACAGACAAGGACAAGCCTCCCTTATTTCTCCGAGTTTGGTTTGTCGTGGTGGTTTTGCTCCTTTGGTGAAGAAGGTTGGAGGAGGTACAGGAGATGGGGGGGAAGCTGGGAGAAGGAGAGAAACAGCCCTGCCTGCCTTTGAATGGCCCTTCATCAAAGACTGCTTGTTGTTAAAGACGGCAGAGGAGGGGCGGGAAAAAGCCAAGGCTCTCAGTTTCCCAAAAAAGGCTGCGCAGAGACTCCAGTCTCTTTCAGGCACTCCCCAAAATGAAACCACAGATTTAGAAAAAGATCTCTCCTATAGCATCAGATTTTAAGAAACGAACTAAAAAAGATCGCTTTTAGAAAGACAACGGATGAAAAAAAAGAAAGAAAGAAAGAAAGAAAGACAATGGATGGATGTGCTGACTCGGAGGGCTGCCCAGTCTAGAGGCCCCTCACCCGAAACCCAAGCCTCTCTATCACGCCAGATGCTCCACAGACACCCCCCACGGTCCTCAGTGCTTTCAAGTATTCAAACACCAACATTTACATGTAGAAAAACAGCAAAGAAAAAGAGGCACTGCCTCCGTCCTTTCCCACGGGAGCAGGTTCCGAGCTAGAGAGAGAGGGAGAGTCCCAGGATCGGCAGAGGGATTGACCTCAGCGTGGGTTCACCAGGCACTGACTCGCCATCACTTCTCCAAGGAGGAGCGCGGACGCAGCCCACCCTTGGAGACTTGGTTCGGTGACTACACCTGCAACCAGCCATTGGCCGCTATGAAGACTCGCGGTGAGCAAGACCTTGGGCGGGGGTAGCAGGAGAGCCCCCGGGTTCTCTTGTGGCTGCGATCTGGGAGGTGCATGGAACCTGCAAAGCAGGCAGAAGTGGGGGCCCTCAATGGAGGCCACCCAAACCTTGAATGCTTTCTGGATGGGAAAAATGAAATAAAAACAAGCGCCCTCGGGGGAGACACCCACGGGAGGCTCAGTCAATCAATCCCTCCTCGGAGGCAACACCTAGCGCTGCCAAACTTCACCGTGCCCAGGGACCACCTGGGAATCTTGTTTTGGTGCAGATTTGACTCTGAGGGTCCAGGGTGGGGCCTGAGAGTCTGCATTTCTAACAAGCTTCCAAATGCTGGCCATACTTTGAGGAGCAGCCGTTCAGTGAAGGCACGTAGAATCCCCGGAGTTCCAAAAGCGAAAACCCATCCCCCAGACCTTCTCCAGGGGAATGAAATCAGTACCCATGGTGGTGAGGCCAACCTCGGGGATTTTTTTAAGTTTCCCAAGTGATTCTTCTGTATGGTCAGGGCTGGGAGCCCACTGGCTGGACTCCTTCTGGCTCTCATTATTAGAGATGTGGCCCCAGGAAACACAGTGTCTAGGATCTCAGTTTTGTATCAGAAAAGGGTTCCTGACTGAAATGGACTGCTATAGAAACAAATACAGTATTTGAAAGCACACTGCAAAAAGGTAAAAAAAGGATAGAATTTTACATGATGGTGTGTTCGCTTCTTCTTTCATTAAAGTGAGGAGTCAGTAGGGTCCCTGACTAATTGAATTCCACGACTATCAGCTGCACTCTAACTCTCTAGAAGAAATTGTTAGGGACCTCCCTGCTGTTCTGTTAACACTCCCAAGCCCAATGCCTTGGGGCTCTAACTTTCTTAAATGACAATGGACTCATAAATGGATTTTAGGTCCCAACGGGATCCCAGCTAGTACCTTTAAAGTCCTCCTAAAGGGGCACCTGGGTGGCTCAGTCAGTTAATTGTCTGACTCTTGGTTTCAGCTCAGGTGGTGATCTCATGGTCATGGGATCAAGCCCCATGTCGGGCTCTGCACTCAGTGGGGCGTCTGCTTGAGATTCTTTCCCCTTCTCTCTGCCCCTCCCTCTGCTCATGCTCTCTCTTGCTCAACTCTCTTTAAAATAAGTAAGTAAATAAATAAAATATTTTTTAAAAAAAGTCCTTCTAAAACTCTTTCAAATATGGGCACCTGGGTGGCTCAGTTGGTTAAGCATCTGCCTTCAGCTCAGGTCTTGATCCCAGGGTCCTGGGATCGAGCCCCGCATGGGGCTCCCTGCTCAGCAGGGAGTCTGCTTCTTCCTCTCCCTCTTCTGCTCCTCCTGTTTGTGTTCTCTCTCTGTGTCAAATAAATAAATAAAATCTTAAAAAAAAAAAAAAACATCTTTCGAATATGGATTCCTGGCACCAATGAGTGACCGATGCAGGACCTACAAAGCAAACCTATGTTCCCTTCCTTTCCGCTCCCCTTCTAGCCCTCTAATCCAGAGCTCCAGAGTGCAAGGAAGGTGCTCTGCAGCCAACTTTCCACTTTCGGTGCAATAAACAAAACTCCAAAGGGCATCAGTTCTGCCAGCCGCCAACAGATGGCATCAGCGGTCGCACAAGGTCGTTGGAGCCCCAGCCTTGGCTTTGTTCCTTCATCTGTCATGTTTGCTGTTGGAAATGCAGCGTCTTGCTAAAAACTTACTGAAGGTGAAAAAAATTAGGTCAACATGCAAGCATCTTTGGATAACAAAAAATTCCATAAAGGAATAAGAGTCCCCCAAATCCTCAGCTCCCTTAGGAAACAACTCTACCAGCAACCAACACACACCCAGCTAGGTAAGTGTCATGTTGGTGCCACGTTGGTGTCACGTTGGTGTTAGAACAAATGGGCTTTCAGAAACTCACCTGTGAAACCGCTTCTGTGTCCCCAAGTGACATAACAAAGTTGCTTCTCCCGGCCCACAAAGAAACCACAGAGAAAGCAAAACAAGCTTCCACCATGAGGCAGAGCCTTACCCACAGCAATTCTTTTCAGAACCAAAGACCCTCAGAGAAGCAGAACTCCACTTCCCCTTGATTCACTGGGCTCGTGTGCTCGGCACCTCAGCTCTTCCCTGGAAAACAGGGCCTTCCTTTATCAGTTGCAACAATGCCGGTGTTCAAGCTAAGCCAGCTTAGTTCTTTCTGCTAGAGTTCAGGTGAATGCCTTGTCTTAGTCTTTCAAAGATAATGCTCAGGAATCCTGCGGATTGCCAGAATTACATAGAAATTCTTTTACATCTCTGGTTCTCAGTCCAGGGCAATTTGCTATCCAGGGGGCATCTGGTGGCACTGAAGACATTTTGATGGTCACACTGGGGGAAGAAGGAAGGATGCTGCTGGCACTTGGAGAGTAGAGGACAGAGAGGCTGCTGAATACCCTACAATGCACAGGACAGCCCCACAACCAAGAACTATCCAGTCCAACTGTCAGCAATGGTGTGGTTGAGAAACCCTGCTCGGGAGCCAAGAATTGGGGCCAAGAAAATTTAAATTCCGAAAGTCAATTTCCCACTTGACTGAGAAGACAAAAGCTAATTAATGGGAACTCCCTCCTGACGTCAAAATTGGCCGTCCCCGTCTTTCCTGGCCCCTGTTTTTGAGAACAGAGTGTCCCTTCGTTGTCATCAAGGCCTCCCCTCTTAATCTCATTGCAGCTGACCTTCTCGGGAACTTTGCCCCCATCCAGCCTGTGCTCTTCCTCAACGTCTACGCTCTTGCCACCTCCCTCCACCTGATTCACGGAGGCTGTTTTCCTACGTCAAAAACATCTTTCGGGGCGCCTGACTCAGTCAGTAAAGCGTGTGACTCTTGATCTCGGGGCCATGAGTTCGAGCCCCACGTTGGATGTAGAGACTGCTTAAAAATAAAATCTTAAAAAGAAAAAAATCCCTCACCCAAAGAATCCAACAGATATCCATGAATCCTTACGGATATGAACAAATGACTGGATAAATAAGTAAATAAATAAATGGAAGAGAAGAGACAAATGGGGAGGAAAGAGAGAGAGAGAGAATCACTAGTACAATATTATAGTAATTATAGCTGTAGGGAAGAGCCCCCTATGAATGTTCGAAGTTTTTAAAGGAGAAATAGGATACTTGCAGGGTGTCAAAACATCTCTCAGAAAGTATTTATTTGTAACTGTGGTGGTTTCAGTACACTGGAAAAACCTTTCTTTGATCCCCCTTCCCAGGGGAGGTAGAGCTTAATGGCCCTCCTCCTGATTTTATCCAAGTTGGGCTGGTTCGAATGGCTTCTAATAGATAGAGCTTTCTATCTAATAGGACAGCTTTCTAGAATGTCAGGCTGACATCTTCAGGGGTTTTGTTCGAAGGTCATGGAGATATTTGGGCACAATACCCAAATGCAACATCCACCTGGGTGGCTGGTAGATGGCTTTGCTTTTTTTTTTTTCCAGGATTTTGAGGTTTCCATCAAGATACAGAGCTTGGTGTTTATCCTTAGTGACAATAACTTGTCGAGCAAATCTGTTTTGGGGGCAGGCAAAGCAAACTTATTAGACCCCTAAAGGGACTTGCGGGTATGACAAGAGAACAATACCGGCTTCCAGAATTCAGAATTCTGAAATGGCCCTTTGGTCACAAAGCACCTCAAAAGCCTCGATGACAACATCCATTAAGGTCCCAACTGATTCACTCCGGGTCAGAGTAAAGATGAAAAACGTACCACTGAAACCTCTCTCTCCATTCCACACCTTCGTCTTCCAGTCTCGTACCAGGAAAAGAAATTGAGAGTTCTGAAAAAGAATCTCCTGGATGCCTCCAAGCCCTTATAAGCTACAGTGGGAACAACGCTTCCTGATTCCTTCAGGAAGGAATCAAATAGTCAAACAAGAATGCCAGGGTATTCTCTTGCAAAAAGTAGGGTCAAGGGGCGCCTGGGTGGCTCAGTGGGTTAAAGCCTCTGCCTTCCGCTCAGGTCATGATCTCAGGGTCCTGGGATCGAGCCCCGCATCGGGCTCTCTGCTCAGCGGGGAGCCTGCTTCCCCCTCTCTCTCTGCCTGCCTCTCTGCCTACTTGTGATCTCTCTCTCTCTCTGTCAAATAAATAAATAAAATCTTAAAATAAAAAAAAAAGTAGGGTCAAAATCCTGTTCCGAGGAGGAAAATACTTATTTTCTTATAAAAGTAGATTAATTGCTGGGTTAGGTGGGGCAGAAAATGAATACACCCTTCTGGTGCCTATTTAGTTGACTCTCGAAGAAAGTGGTGGAAAGAGAGATCAGGAGTAAAGCATCCATCTTCTCCCACACAGAACCAAGGCCCACCACTCCTCCTCAAGCCATCGAATCCCCAGTGGGATTCAGCTCAAGCCACAAGCGTAGAAGACACAGGCAACTGATTTTTCTTTCCACTGTGGCCACAAGTGGAGTTTTTCAAGGGAGGGGGCTGAGGACACTGAATTTGGAGGGCAAGGGAGCACTTTGAAGAGGGACACTCAGAGGACAGGTAGACTATGTTAAAGGGGATGACACAGAGAAAGGCCAAAGCCTGGCCCTAGTCTCTTTGCTGGGTGATGCCCGAGGGCCCCTGCCTGGACCCCTTTCCCGAGGAAGGTTGCTTTGAGTGCTGGCTGCTCAGGGGTCCCATCTGGGACCTGGTCCCTTTTGTCTATGGAAGCCACTCCTCCTGGGAGGTTATACCTGCCCTGAAGGAGGCCCACAACTGATCAGTGGCTGACCCTTGGGTGGGGAGAGACTAGCTCTGTAGCGCAAGTCATGCTCCTGAGCTCCCCAAGAGCCCGGCTGAACCTCAGCTTTCCCGCATCTGTTCTGTCACTCTCCCTACCTCACCCCCACGTCATACATCAGCTCCGCGGAATAGCTTGACTTCTAAGGAACCTGACCCAAGCAAGACGCTAGGAGTTAAGCTTCCATGAAGTCTTGGGAGTATTTGGTAGATCCTAGATGAGAAATTCCAGTCCAAGGACTCCAGCATTCCCTTGAGAACTAGATAGAAAGGACTTAGACCAAAGCCCAGGTGATGCCCCAAACACCAGAACTTCCAGGTTCTTTCTTATTCCGATTGGAGAAAGAACATCAGAAGGAAGGGCTCTGCCATCCCTGGGTGACAACCTATCTCCTAAACAGATTCTATAACGAAAGGCTAATTTTGCTAGTTCTGAGGCACCCTGTATCCGAGTTGGGAAAAACTCAACATGGGCGAGTCCAATCTCACTGGTCACTTACAAGACAAAATAGGTTATGCCAGCCATCGAGTCTTCTTCAACCAGGTTCTAATGGGATTTCACAATGGCGCTACTGTCATGGCGGACTCTTTTCTTAGTGCCTTTGAAGACTGTTTCCTATATACTGGATCAGTCAGAAATCTCATCCTTTACACATACTCTATCACCTTCCCTTGCTCTTTTCTCACCTTTCCTGGGGCATTTTAGGATCACCTCCCCAAGTCTTCATCTTAAGGTTGGCCTCTGGAGACCACTCTAAGACAGATGTACATCCAATAACATAAAACCTTAAAATCCTAGCCCCAGAGGGCACACTCACAGTGAAAAGCCCAAGAATGCAAAGCATGCCTCTGTGACCTAACTGGGAGCAACCAAGTTAGAGTACTTGATTCTTGGGCCAAGTAGCTTAAAACCCCAATAATTGTAAAAGAATGGTCTAAGACAGCCTAACAACGTCACACACCTCATAAGACTGTGCTTCTTCGGTACAATTTTAAATTAGCTTTTTAAATTACCTTTCATAAATCTTTGCCTAGTCTGTTATATTTCAGATGTTGAATTTAGAACAGCGTTCAAAGAGTTTTATGGAGCAAGTTCCATGGTTCCAATTCCAATTTACCATTCCCCCTTTACTGACTTCCTTTTGGAGTTCACCAGTATATGAGTCCTTGAGGACTAAAACGCAATGAATTAATCAAAGGAAAAATGTTCTGTTTCCCCCAATTAGAAATTCGTTGAAATATAAATGAAGTCCATCCTGAACAGCAGGACGTTCTGAGAAAGCCATCAGCCTAAATGCCTTTATGAATAACTATTATGTTAGAAGCTCAAAAGATTTTACATCTTGGCCACATGAATAATCAGACCACTAAGGAACACGGGGAAATAAATGCACATAACGCAGGTCTATACAATTTTTTTTCTCTGCTTATATGAACACATAAGTTATCTTTTCATTTTCACCACCATATACACATCCAGGTAGCTTCTCCTAATATCTGTGGTACTTGTTGACCCTAAGTTAGGGACTTCTGGAAACTGATTTTGCTTCCTCAGATCTCCAATGAACGATGTGAAGTACAAAGTAATCACAGCACGAACACAACATTCTGCTTAATTTGTAAGAACTGATAGTTTGAGCTCTGAAAAGACTGAATCAATGTTGAAACAAATGCATACTATGGAAATAGATGTCACAAATTTAGTTAAGAAAGTGATTATCAGTATTGCAAATACGTATTTAGAAAAGAAAACTTGGGGTGTCTGGCTGGCTCAGTCAGTAGAGCGTACGACTCTTGATCTCAGGGTTGTAGGTTTGACCCCCATGTTGGGCATACGGATTACTTAAAAATAAAATCTTAGGGCACCAGGGTGGTCAGTCTGTTAAGCGTCTGCCTTCGGCTCAGGTCATGATCCCAGGGTCCTGGGATCAAGCACTGCTTAGGGCTCTCTGCTCAGCATGAAGCCTGTCTCTCCCTCTCCTTGCTGCACTGCCTACTTGTGATCCCTCTCTCTCTCTGTCAAATAAATAAATAAAATCTTTAAAAAAATAAAATTTAATTTAAAAATCTTAACAAAAGAAAAAGAAAAAAGAAAACTAACACAAATCACACTTTCGACTCCCCCTACCTGTCATTCAGAGGTACAAAGAGAGAACTACTGTCTACCAGTATTCATCCCCCTCCAGCTGTTCTAAACTGTTACTAGCTTTGCAACAGTATTTATAAGTCCAAATTACTACAGGATGCTTATCATTTTTAAATTACGAATGCTAAATATCATTAGTGTATTACTACATATACGTGTGTATATATAAACATAATCTATGTATTTGTCTATATAATTGAGCCTCAACAAGACATTTGAACTGTGCAAGTCCACATACACGCAGATTTTTCGATAAATACAGTATAGTACTGTAAATGTATTTTCCTTATGACTTTTTCTTTAAGATTTTATTTATTCATCTGGCAGAGACACAGCGAGAGAGGGAACACAAGCAGGCAGAGTGGGAGAGGGAGAAGCAGGCTCCCCCACAGAGCAGGGCGCCCAATGTGGGGCTCGATCCCAGGACCCCAGGACCATGACCTGAACTGAAGGCAGACGCTTAACAACTGAGCCACCCAGGCGCCCCCTTATGATTTTCTTAATAATATTTTCTTTTCTCTAGCTAACTCTATTGTAAGAATACAGTATATAATGCATAAACCATACAAAGGATGTGTTAATCTATGTTACAGTAAGGCTTCCGGTCAACAGTGGGCTATTAGTAGTTAAGTTTTTGGGGAGTCAGAAGTTATATGTAATTTTCAACTGCACAGGATGTTGGGGGGGTTCATCAGTGCCCCTAACTACTGCAATTGTCCGAGGGTCAAATGTGATTACTCAGTGATCGAACTAGTATTTTTCCTCCCAGGAAATCTGCCAATTAAGAAATGTCATTACATGATACAAATCATTTCTCTGGTTCCACCTCATTTGTATAAAAGCAGTCTTTTTTCCAGCAAATATGTATTTCGAAAGTGCCTATTATGTGGTAGTAGGTCACTATAGCTTAACCTAACAGATTACTATACCTTAAGCACATGACAGAAGAAAGGAAAGAAAAATTGTTGCTAAGCCCCCTCCTCCTAACCCATAAGAAACAGAACTCTCCTCCTGAGGAAAGCAAATGAACGTCAGAGGTGAGAGCTACCAAAGGCACAGTTTTTACATTCAAGAAGTATGTTGTGAAAACAAACAGAACTCTACCAAGGAGAGAAGTGGGGGAGCAGCCCTCCCAGGAACAGCGCTGGGCAGGAATTCCAGAGACCGGGTAGTCCTCCTGGTGGTGTAACTGACTAGTTCTGGGACAATGGACAAGCTATTGAACACTTTCAGGTTTCCGATTCCTTGTCTATAAAGTTAGAATGGTAAATTAAAAGATTGAAGGTCCATGCCAGTTCAAAATTCTACAATTTTAAGGACAACCACTTCAATAGCTAGCCATTCCTGAGAATTGGTGACATGGATCCTGACTCCTGGCTGAACAGTGGCTGCTGGAAAGATTTTTGCTTTGTCACTCTCCAACACAATGGGATGGGTTTGGAGAAAAACAGGAAAGCACGTCCTGTGTGATATTCATGTGGCTCCCTTAAGTGAAAGGAGATTCCCTATTTCATGAGTTTCCACAAAAAGTTCAATGTCATCAACTAACACAAACCAGCCCTACTAGGGAACTGCTCCTACAGCTATACATTTATCCTGTGCTGTTCTACTGAGCCTATTATTTATTTGACTCAAGTAGAGAGATTCTAGAAGCCTTTCTAAAATAGGAGTATAGTGGCGCCTGGGTGGCTCAGTGGGTTAAAGCCTCTGCCTTCGGCTCAGGTCATGATCTCAGGGCCCTGGGATCGAGCCCCGCATCGGGCTCCCTGCTCAGCAGGGAGCCTGCTTCCTTTCTCTCTACCTGCCTCTCTGCCTACTTGTGATCTCTCTCTGTCAAATAAATAAAATATTTTTAAAAATAAATAAATAAAATAAAATAGGAGTATAGAATATGTTTTACTTCTAATTTGTGCAATACCAGACACCACTGGAATTTATTCTTCTTATACACGGGGCTTAAGGCAGGAGAAGGCAAATGCTCTGAGCCCTAAAACACAGATACAGGCTAACCCCTGCAGCCAAGTGCCCAGACTGAAAGAAAACCCTGCCGCCTTAAACTGTTTGTTCACCTCTAATGAACAATGGCAAGCCGGAGGCTGACAGCGAAAGTATGGAAAATCAATGCGTACTAACTCTGACAGACAATTCTGGGTGCAGGATACCTGCCACAGGTAATAAATCATTTCATTTAAGTTTATCTTTTTAGCAGTGCACAGTGGATTATACCCATATATCACTTCAACCTCTCTTTTCTGTCCTGTTGACAAAGGACAAATTGAGAAGGGTGGTAAGCAAAGCTGGGAAAGAGAAGGGAGGAAAACAGAGAGCTCCATTACTGGGCCAGTGCAGTAAGAGAAATAATAACAATAATAAAACAACATCATTCTTTTCTAATGGCATCAGTTCCATCTATAAAATCTTAAGGTGCCTGATGGATTTACTGATGAAGTTACCATGGATTGGAAGACAAAGGCAGTTTTCTTTCCAAACCCCTCAGGATGTACGATATATCTAAAGTCTCAACAGGATCAAACACTTGGGTTTTCTGATCGTGGGTGAGTTTACGGGTTTCACGAATGACGCTTAGAAACCAGTGCCTGGAGAGAATGTGGAAAATAGGACTTCTGGTTCAATGTTACGGTGACAGGCTAAGATAATGTGTGTGTGTGGGCGGGGGGGGGGGATCATCTCCCACTACAAACACGTAGGAATGCGGGTAAATCTGACCTGAAAAGGAAAAACTGAGTGAAAGCAGGTGAGCTGATCCTAAGGCTGCTTTGGTGACTTATAGACTTGGGTTTCAAAACCCCAAGTGGACAAAGGAGGTGAAACCTTGAGCTGCCATGAGGCAGAGTGGGAGCTAACGCCCTAGACGTAGGATCCTCAAAGCGTTGCTTCCTTAGTGAAGATTAAGGAGAAAAACTCTTCTCCTAGGAAAGGGCT
This sequence comes from Potos flavus, assembly GCA_028534135.1. Taxonomy (NCBI): domain Eukaryota; kingdom Metazoa; phylum Chordata; class Mammalia; order Carnivora; family Procyonidae; genus Potos; species Potos flavus. The sequence continues at coordinate 11,705,579 of CM052891.1, read as the reverse complement.
CCAAGAGGACAATTTCATATGTCCCTGGACTCTAAGCGGGAAAACAACAACAACAAAAAAACAAAACAAAAACTCTCCCCTGAAAAATGGATATCCTGTATCTGAGCCAGGAGCTTAGTGATCCAACAAATTCCAAAGTAAGAAATTAGCAGAAACGTTGGTCCCAAGCCAGGGATGCTCCTGGGATCTCTAGGACAACAATATAAATTGTTCTGGAGGAGCCCCATGATCAGGCCACATGAGATCCTCCCAGAAAAAAAATAATCCCCACTAAAGATCTTCTTATAAGAAAATTTAAAATTACAATATACCATGAACAGCAAACAGCAAACACAACAAACAAACCCAGGAACGTAGGATGATAAAATCACAATTTGAAACAGAGAACACTAAATAAGTATGTTTAAAATACTAAATAAGTGTTTTTAAAACTATTAAAGACATAAAGGAGGAAATAAACCCCTGAGGGGGAAAAAATATGAAAGAGGCAACAGTCAGATTTGAAAATAAGCCAAATAGAACTACAAACGAATATTATAGTCGCTGATATTAAAAAGTCAACAGAAAAGGTAAATAGCAGATTAGACACAAATGAAGAGAGAATTAAATAAAAGAGAAGACAGGTATGAGGAAATTACCAACAGGCATCAGAGACATGAAAGGGACATGAAAGAGTGACCATGGGAATAGGGACAATGGTAATATAAACAATGAGAAGGTCCATATGCCAAAGAGAGAGACAGAGAGACAAAGAGAGACAGAGCCCATATGCATTGAATGCAAGATCCAGATGACAAAAATAGAGATTGTATTCGTTTGGGTCCTCCAAGTAGCAGATGCCAAGGAAGGATGTTAGAGAAAACAGGAGTAGGTGAGGAGGACGTTCAGACCATGATGTAGACGTAACTTCTAAAGGAGAGAAAGGAAGAAGGCGTATTGGAGAGGATGAGATTCAGAATGAAGCACAGCTTTAAGAAAGTTTTGGTCTCACTGCTGAGGAATCCTTGAGCCAAAGACAATAAAATACCAAAAATAGGGAGAAACTATAATACCAAATAAAAAGAAAAGAAACCAGGCAGAGGCATAATTGGAACTGATTTCAGGCTGTGATTTCACCTTAAACATTTAAGGACAACAAAACTAATAGATAAAGAAAAGGGAGGAATTGATAAAATTCAATTCAGTCAGAGATAGGAAAGGAGAAAAAAAAAGAAAAGGAAAAGCGTTGGAAAAGCGAAAGCGCGGAATAAGAGAAATAACCTAAAATATATCAACAATTACTATAAATGTAAACAAGCTAAAGTAGATGGTTAAAAAACTCAGACTGGATTTTTTTAAAAATGCAGTTTACAGGGTGCCTGGGTGGCTCAGTTGGTTAAGCGACTGCCTTCGGTTCAGGTGGTGATCCTGGAGTCCCAGGATCGAGTCCTGCATCGGGCTCCCTGCTTGGCAGGGAGTCTGCTTCTCCCTCTGACCTCTCCCCTCCCATACTTTCTCTCTCTCAAATAAATAAATAAAATCTTTTAAATAAATAAATAAATAAAATGCAGTCACATGCTGTTTATAAGAGGTACATCTGAAATACAACAACAAAGAAAAATGAAAAGTAATGGTATTAGAAAACATATACCAGACAAATGCTAGCCATAAAGGCAGGGAAAGGCTGAAATAACTATATGAATATCATCAAAACAGGCTAAAGCAAAATCATCATCAGGATTGCACACTTAGGGACGCCTGGGTGGCTCAGTTGATTAGTGTCTGCCTTCGGCTCAGGTCATGATCCCAGAGTCCTAGAATTAAGCCTCACATTGGGCTCCTGGCTCAGTAGGGAGCCTGCTTCTCCCTCTGCACTCCCCCCTCCTCCCCCCCACCCAGCTTATGCTCTCTCTCTATCTCTGACAAATAAATAAATAAAATATTAAAAAATAAAAAAAATTGGGGGGAAAAAAAAGGATTGCTCACTTATTGGTTCTTACCAGTTAGACAATTACTTAACCTTTTGGAAACTGACTGATCTCATCCATGAGATGAGATCCCATCTGCCATCTGTAGAATGGGATGACAATAATAGACTATTTTCAAACCTGTAACATGTTTTTCCTAACGTGAGCAGATACAGTCAAATATTAATGTCTGTTTAATCTCTCTGGTGGTTGCACAGGTAGGAGTTTCATTATTTTCTGCTCATTTTTATCTATTTGAATTGCTTTAAAAATAAAAATGTTTTAATTAAGTCCAGAAACTGAATATAAGTAAAAATATAAGACCACAGTAAATGACAATGTTCCCAGATACCACTAAAAAATGCATCTGTATAACAGAATAGTATGTAGTCATTAAAATTCAGGTTATAGAAGAATATTAATGGCAAGTATTATATATTAATAAGTAAAAAAGATACACAAAGCATTAGACATGGTATGAGCTTATTTTTGTTAAAAAACATGGACGGGGGCACCTGGATGGCTCAGTCGGTCAAGTGTCTGACTCTTGATTTGGGCTCAGGTCATGATCACAGGGTTGTGAGACTGAGACCCACGTCTGGCTCCATGCTGGGTGTGGAGCCTGCTTAAGATGCCCTCTCCCTCTCTTTCTCTCCCTCCCCACCTCTTAAAAAAAAGCATGTGTGTGTGTGTGTGCGTGTGTGTGTGTACACACACATACACTATGGACTAGAAGGATACATAGTGACATGCTACCAATAGAACATCTTTAGATGATGGGAGATTCTGGATGACTTTTGTTTTATTGTGCTTTTCTGTTTTTTTCTAAGTTTTCTGCAGTGAGCATATGGTGCTTTGCAATTAGAAAAAAGTAATCATTATTTCTAAAATAAGTGGCAATAATTCCAGTTTACATGTTACTGCAGGGGTCCATAAACTGTCCTGCAGGTCAAATCCAGCCTGCCAACATTTTTGTCCTGCCTCTGAGTTAATAATGGTTTTACATTTTTCAATGGCTAAAAATCAAAAGAGGAATAATATGTACAAGATATCTTTCTAAATCTTTGTATTTAATCTTTACGACATCCCTGTGAAGGAGGTACAATTATTCATTTTATAGATGAGGGAACGGAAGCTTCTAGATAGGTATGTAAATAGTCAAAGATCTGATAGTTATTGAGTCTTCGTCTTGGCACTCAGACCCAAGAAGACTTACCCCAGAGCCTATGCTCTTCATCTGCTTCCCCTGTGAAAAGTTTTCCAACCTATCTGAGCTCACACAGCAAGCACATGAATTCTCAGGCTGGAAGACCCCGGTGTTTTCAGGGAAGCTTTGTTGGATAATGAGGCCCCGTTTCTTCCATGATGATAGGAAACCCTAACTTTGAACTCCAATGTAGCAAAGTGTTATTCTTCCCTGCCAAAATTCTATTCTCATTAGTGAATCTGCATTACAAATAATTGTACCCAATTATTATTATGTTTTGAATTTCATCAATAAAAATTCATGTAACTTTGTTTTGTCTCTCATTATATGAGCACATACACAAAATCCTTGATATTGTTTCTTGGCCCACAAAGCCTAAAATATTTACTATCTGACCCTTTACAGAAAATGTCTGCAGACCTCCACTCAAATTGAGAGAAAAGTGGAGAATTGGCAGGCAGTCACAGTATTGACGAAATCTTCCCCTCCTGGAACTCGGAGTAACCTATGACCCAGATGGTTCTATTTCCCAAGCTATTCCACAAGCTCTTAGTCATTTAGAGATTGACTTTCTTACCTCCTTCTCTTGCTATGTCTATATGTTTTAATTCCCACCAAGCGGTGAGAAAATAGAAAGAAAAGAAGAGAGAAAAGAAGAGAAGGGAAGGGAAAAGAAGAGAAGGGAGAGGAAGAGAAGGGAAAGGAAGGGAAGGAAAGAGAAGGGAAGGGAAGGGAAGGGAAGGAAAGGGAAGGGAAGGGAAGGGAAGGAAAGGGAAGGGAAGGGAAGGGAAAGGAAGAAGAAGGAAAAGGGCAAGGGGAAGGGAAGGGGAAGGGAAGGAAAGGAAAGGAAAGGAAAGGAAAAGAGAAAAGAAAAAGAGAGAAAAGAAAAGAAAAAAGAAAAAGAAAACAAAGAAAAACTGAGTTCATTCAAGGTATTGCTTCTTGGAAACTCTGGCCAAAACTGCATTCAGTGGAAGAGACTTGGCTTTTATATCATCTCAGCAGCTAATTTATCAGTGTTTTCTGTTACCTAAAATAACAAAGAATTGGCCACTCACACTAGGTATCAGTTTGTTCATTCACTCATTCAACAAACTATAAGTATTTACCAGGTACCTGCCTAGTGGCACTCTGCTAGATGGATGGGTCAGCCCTACAGCTTCGGAAACAAATATCAATACAACACAATACATTCTATAGCAGAAAGCAGTTTTAAGAGACCACAGGAAATGCAAATCAAAACTAGGGTGAGGGGGCGCCTGGGTGGCTCAGTCGTTAAACGTCTGCTGTCGGCTCAGGTCATGATCCCAGGGTCCTGGGATCGAGCCCCACATCAGGCTCCCTGCTGAGCAGGGAGCCCGCTTCTCCCTCTCCCACTCCCCCTGCTTGTGTTCCCTCTCTCGCTGTCTCTCTCTGTCAAATAAATAAATAAAATCTTAAAAAAAAAAAAAAAAAAACACTACGGTAAGACACCACTACATACCCATTACAATAGCTATAAGCAAAAGAATAGATAATATCAAATATTGGCAAAGAGGTGGAGAAACCAAAAAGCTCTACATTGCTGGTCACCCTATAAAACCCAACAGCCATTTTGGAAGACAGTCGGCCAGCTTCCTCCAAAGTTAAACATACACTTAATATCTGACCCAGAATTCTACTGCGTATCTACACAAGAGGAATGGAAGCATGTATCCACACCAAGACTTGTATACCAATGATTGTAGCAGTATTTTCATAATAGCCCCAAACTGGAAACAACCCAAATATCCATCAACTGGTAGCTGGGTCAACAAAATGTGGTGTAGCCATACAACAGAATACTACTCAGCGATCAAAAGGGAACCAACTACTGATACACTCAACATGGATAAACTCAAAAGCAGTACGCTGAAAGGAGGTACTCTCAAAACACCATATATTGTACGATTTTTGTGACATGTCTAGAAAAGACAAAACTATAGAGACAGAAAGCTCATTGGTGGTTGCCTGGGATTGGGGTGAGTACAAGGACTGACCACAAACAAGCAGGAGGGAAATCTGGGGGATGACAGAAAGTTATAAAACTGGATTGCGGTGACGGTTGCATAAATGTATGCATTTACTAGAACTCTTCGGGACACTGACTATGGGTGGTATACAGATATACTATTGTGGTATACCGATTTTACCACGAGAAAGCTGTTCGTGGTTTTTTTTTAGAATTTATTTATTTGGGGGGAGGGGTGGCACCTGGGTGGCTCAGTCAGTTAAACATCTGCCTTTGGCTCAGGTCATGATCCGAAGGTCCTGGGATCGAGCCCAGTATCAGGCTCCCTGCTCAGTGTGGTGTCTGACTCTCCCTCTCTCTCTGCCCTCTGCCCTACCTGCCGCCCCGCTTGTGCTCTCTCACTCTCTCTCTCTCAAATAAATAAAATCTTAAAAAAAAAAGAAAAGAAAAGATGATTTAGAGACAAGGACAAAAACCAAAAGGATGCATCCAGAGAAAAGACAAAAATGAAGTCAGAGTGACAGAAGTCAGAGCAAAGAGACATCTGGAAGATAGAATGAGCCTTGGGTTCTAATGAGGTGGTGGGAGAGAGGAGGCAGATGGCCTCTGGTCTCAGCACCTGGGAAGATGGTGGTATCACTGGAAGAGGCAAAGACCATAGGAGCAGAAGCTGGTTTGGGGGAAGGAGGTCACAATAAATTCTAGTTTGGGTTGATGTGAGGTGCCGTGAAGATATTCGCGTCCAAGCATCCAGTGTGCAGCTGCAAAACCGGCAAGTTTTGGGAAATCCTTAGCAAAAAGATGGTCACAAAAAAACCACGGCAGTGAGTTAAGATTCATATGGACTCACACGAGCAGCGAGGTAGCGCTCAACATATAAAAAGCCAGGAAGAGTCTACCTTCCATGTCATGCCTGCAAAGACATTAAGAAAATGCCTCTTCCTCTCTTGTTCTGATTGTCAGTTTGTTCCTAGCAGACTGCTAACAGAGTTTTATAAAGAGTTAGTGATTACAAAATGAACATGCCAAAGATGATGATCAAACTAGGGACAAATAGTGGAGAGCATAACGGGCAGAACATAACAGAGGGATAGATCTGGTATCTAGAATGCCAGGTGTGGGGGCACCTGGGTGGCTCAGTCAGGTTGGTGTCTGCCCTCAGCTCAGGTCATGATCCAGGGGTCTTAGGACTGAGCCCCACCCTGGGCTCCCTGCTCAGCGGGGATCCTGCTTCTCTCTTCCCTCTGTCCTTCCTTCCTGCTCATGCTTGCTCACTCGCTCTCTCTCAAATAAATAAAATCATTAAAAAAAAATACCGTGTGTAGAACACGAGGTGCATGCTTTAGTAGACTTTGAAACTCTCATGTTGCTAATTTGGGCATTAGTCTGCTCTTTCAGGTTCAGAAGTACATGGGTGAGATTCCACCTGCTGCCCTCAGCTCCCCCACAACCACCCAAATGCACAACATTTCTACAGTCCTTTCAGCAATATTCTATCCAGATCAGTACCCTGGAGACTTACCTTCCTGAACCTTCCCAATGTCCAACAATGGTTGACACAGAGCGGACAAAAAATTTCAAACACTATTACATACAGGATATTAAGAATCGTAGACAAGGGGCGCCTGGGTGGCTCAGTGGGTTAAAGCCTCTTCCTTCGGCTCAGGTCATGATCTCAGGGTCCTGGGATCGAGCCCCAAGTTGGGCTCTCTGCTCAGTAGGGAGCCTGCTTCTCCCTCTCTCTCTGCCTGCCTCTCTGCCTACTTGTGATCTCTCTCTCTCTCTCTGTCAAATAAATAAAATCTTAAAAAAAAAAAAAAAGAATCATAGACAAAAAAAAGCGGACTCAGTGCCAGGAGATCCAAATTCAACACTCTCTTCTTCCATAGTAGACAAGTTAATTATATTCTTTGTAGGTACGAATGAGAATATAATGCACAGAACAGATTTTGACATTTTAAGTGTTGTACAACGTATGATAATATTGCTTAAAAGTTGGTCATATCATACCCACAACCTCCTGCCTATTGAGGGGACCTCTGAGTTCAAGTTGTGCTCTACTGTTTTCGTACAGAGGAGTTTTTGATGGTAAAGCCTGCAAATTCACAAGAAATCATGCAGAGGAGTGAAGCAATTGCAGTTATTACGGATTCTTCTTATGTATGTGACCTTTAATTCTGTTCATGACTATTTCTAGCCTTATGGGTAAGAGAACTTTGAATGTGACCTAGAGCTGTTCACTCCCCAGGTTTCCCCGCACCCACCCACCCATTCACAGTGAATGTGGTCCTTCGCCAACCGTGAGTCTCTCGCCTCCCCTCTGCCTGCTGCTTGGGTGTTTACCTGTCTGTGCGGCTTGCCAGACAAAAAGTTCTCTGAATGCAGGGTAGAGGCTGTTCATCATCGTGTTCTCAATACCTAGCATCGTGCAGGGGCTCAAGAAATGACCCCCGAAGAGAAAGAAGTGCGCAGAATTAGAAGGAGGAAAGACTTCCAAGTGGTACACACTAAAAATAAAAATTTTACATTATTTTATTTTTTTTAATTTCCTTTAAAGATTTTATTTATTTGAAAGAGAGAGAGCAGAGAGAGGGAGAGGGAGAGAACCTCTAGCAGACTCCGCACTGAGTGCAGAGCCCAATGGGGGAGGGGGGGAGGTGCTGATTCCACAACCCCGAGATCACGACCCAAGCTGAAATCAAGAGTCGGACACTTAGCTAAGACACTCAGACACCCCAATTTTCCTTTTTTTTTTTTTTTTTTAAAGAAAAATCACGGGCACCTGAGTGGCTCTGTGGGTTAAAGTCTCTGCCTTCGGCTCAGGTCATGATCTCAGAGTCCTGGGATCGAGCCCCACATCGGGCTCTCTGCTCAGCAGGGAGCCTGCTTCCCCCTCTCTCTCTGCCTGCCTCTCTGTCTACTTGTGATCTCTCTCTCTGTCAAATAAATAATAAAAATAAAAATAAAGAAAAAAAAATAAAGAAAAATCGCATAGAGACACCTGGGTGGCTCAGTCAGTTAAGCGTCTACCTTGGGCTCAGGTCATGATCCCAGGGTCCTGGGATCGAGTCCTTTACTGGGCTCCCTGCTCAGCAGAGAGTCTGCTTCTCCATCTCCCTCTCCCTCTGCCCTTCCCCCTGCTCGTGCACTCACTCACCCTCTCTCTCTGACAAATAAATAAATAAAATCGAAAAATAAACAAAAACTGCATATGCATAAGGTGTACAATATGAGGACTTGGCACACATATTGAAATGATAACTACAGGAAAGCTGATTAACATATCACCTCACACAGTTACCTTCTGCATGCGTGTGTGTACATTAGATAAGCAAAACTCATGTTTTAAAACTCTCTTGTCGGGGTGCCTGGCTGGCTCGCTCAGTAGGCAGAGCACACAACTCTCAATCTTGGGGTAGTAAGCTCGAGCCCTATATTGGGTGTAGAGATTGCTCAAATAAATAAATAAACCTTTGGAAAAATTAATTAATTAATTAATTAAAGGGCTCTTATCCATTCATCAGTTGACGAATCAGTTCATCAACTGATGAATGGATGAACAGAATATGGTGCATACATACAATAGAGTTATTTTTCAGCCTTAAAAAGGAAGGATATGCTGACACACGCTACAACATGCTCAGTGAAATAATCCAGACACAAAAGAAAAACACTGTATGATTCCACCCATATGCGGTACCTAAAATAAAACCGTCAAATTCAGAGACAGAAAGTAGAAGGGTGGTGGACAGGGGCTGCGGGGAGGGTGAATGGGGATGTTAGTGTTCAATGGGGACAGAGTTTTTGTTGGGATGATGAAAAAGTTCTGGAAATGCATCGTGGCAGTGGTTACACAACATTTTGAATGTATTTAATGCCACCGAACTATATACACTTAAAAAAAGTTACAGTGGTAAATGTTATCTTTCTTGCGTGTGTGTGTGTGCGTGTGTGTATGCTTGTGCCTGCTTATGCCCTCTCATCCTCTCTCTGTCAAAGAAATTTTTTTTAAAAAGATCTTTAAAAAAGAAAGAAAAATATTTTATTTATTTGAGAGGGAGAGAAAGCATAAGCAGGGGGAGCAGCAGGCAGAGGGAGAAGCAGACTCCCTGCAGAGCAGGGAGCCTGATGCAGGGCTTGATCCCAGGACCCAGGAATCATGACCTGTGCTGAAGGCAGATGCTTAACCGACTGAGCCACCCAGGTGCCCCTGACCACAATTTTTTAAAAAGTCCCCTGTGCAATATTCCATCTGAGGAGAAAGGATACAAGACTGGCCTCTGGCCCACTTTTAGGTAGCTATTTCTTTATTAGTTAAGTTCTTAAGTACCTAAGTAATAACAAGAGTAAACACACGTTTATTTAGCATTCACTTAGCTCAGTGTCCAAATGTCTCAAGTCCTTAATTTGGAAAATACCACAAGAATCATGAAACTGATTCTAAATTTACTTCTACATCATGAAAGCAAAAATGAAGTGTGATTTCAGTTGGGTGTTAAGTGTTGTTATAGATGTCCCGTTATTTTAATTGTTAGTAATCACTGGCTAATGTGTTACCCTCTCTGCCAGAAAGATAAATAGTTAAGTACTTAAAATATTCAAAACCTAACCTAGGAAAAAGTTTATGTTCCTAGCACTTTCCTCTTAGCATCAATTGTGATTCATACATCAAAGGATTAACCTTTGAAAATGAGATGAATTAGCTTTCATATTTGCCTATTTTGGCAACTAGCTGTGTATACCTTATTCATTGTCCCTTTCCCCGCCCCCAAACAGAGAAAGTTGTTCAGTTTCAGTTTTCCAAGATTTCTAGATTATCATGTTGACATTCACATGCAATCAAAATCCAACGTTAGATGTCTTATCAAGGCAAAGACAGAAAGACTTTTTTCTTTGATATCTGTCAACAAAATATAGAAGTATCCTTATTACTTTTTTAAAAAAAGTCCTTCTCCCTTTAATGAACAGTGTTACGCTTATTCCAATGGCCAGTTTAACAAATAATCTTGGGTCCTCAGCAAGGTTTCCAATGAGTAATTAGAATGCATAAGCTGACAGGCTCCAAATTAAATGAACAATACCCACTGTCAGGCTTCAAAAGAAGTGTGTATTGACACCATCAAAGTAAACTCTCGGGGTCACTTTTAACTTCTTCTGAACACCAACCCTTTCCAAACTCAAACATGTAAGAGGAGAAGAGGCAGGGGAAGGGACACTTCTAGGAGATAAAAATGTTAGCACGTAAAGGAGCAGAGCAATTAAGACTCCAATGGATGAACTCGTCTCGGCAGTTCAGTCGAGGCAGCCTAACCGTGATTTTGACTGTGGATGATGAGAAAGGCCTTTGAGAAGGACTAGAATCATGGGGCCAGGAAACAGAGGAGAGAATGGTGGTGGTTCTAGACAGTGAAGGGAGAAAGGGAGATAAGATGATGAAAGCAGACACCCAAATAAAGTACGCGTGAAGCAGCTACAAAGGGCAGCTTTGTGGGTCCTGAAGAAGCTTTGCACCCTGTCCTCTAAGTCAGGGAAAACTAGCCCAGTTCTGAGTCCACCTGGTCCCAGATAAGAAAAACACTTTTACTCTAGGTAGAAGAGGCACAGACGGCCATACACTGAGAGATGCAAGTTGGCTGCGGGGACCAAAAGGGGGGCATGGGGGGGGGACACTCAGATTAAGCTCGCAGATCATTTTCCATAAGCCGTTCAAGCAAGGCAATGTAATCAGTAAGTCCTAGGGATGTCATGTACAGTATGGTGATCCCAGTTAACGATACTGTGTATCTGAAAGTCGTTAAGAGAGTAGATCTTAAAAATTCTCATTATAGAAAAAAAAGGAAGGACAACCACCACCACAACAAAACAGTGATGTGTTAGCTAAGATTCCAGGTAAAAATTTCAGAAGATCAACACCTTCAAAGAAAGGGGCTTCTCTCTGTGGTTTCAAAGACAAAGCCAGCTTTAGAGCCGCAGCTCCCAGGACCCAGAAAGGCGTGTTGTGCTGGGGAATTGGGGTATGCGAACTTTGAGCCTTGTGTATGTATTCAGCCCTTCCTTTAGAGAGTCTTTTTTTTTTTTTAAAGACTTTATTTATTTATTTGACAGAGAGATCACAAGTAGGCAGAGAGGCAGGCAGAGAGAGGGAGAAGCAAGCTCCCCGCAGAGCAGAGAGACCGATGCGGGGATCGATCCCAGGACCCTGAGATCATGACCTGAGCCGAAGGAAGAGGCTTTAACCCACTGAGCCACCCAGGCGCCCCAAGAGAGTCTTAAATGTCTTGTGGTAAGAGATTCCAGGGAGCAATAAATTAATAAGCTCACCCTGCCCTGCCCTTCTGTTTCTCCTAACTTAAATCTTAAAAAGTTCTCAAGCAGGAACCAAATTATTTCTTTACCATAATCCTCTTTGCCATATTCCTAAATTCTGTGTGATATCCTGACTCAGCTTGCATCTACTTTTACTTTCCTTTTTTTTTTTCTCCCTTGGACCCAGAAGAATTTCCTCCCTCTCTTGGTAGAAAAGACTCCAGGAAAAGGGTTGGCTGTGCCCTAGTTTTAGAAAGTGCTGAAGAGGCAGGTCCTAGAGCAAATATGGAGAAAACTATTACTTTGGAGGGTAGAGGGCAGGGAGGGACCAAACCAAGATACCTGAGTGGAATTTCTGGAGCAATTTAAGCCTTACAGTTCCAAATACCTAAACAATGGCCTCTATTTATGCACAGTTCTAAAGACCTCATGGCATCAGAAGGCATCTTCCGAATAGGTTGCCGCTAATTCTCTCCGAGGCAGAAATCCACCCCCATGAATAACAAAGCTTCGCTCTGTTATTCATAGTAAGGATTAAACCCAGTGGGATAAAATGCGCTGCTGCCAGGTCACCTTAGTGTAGGGCCGAGCGTGGAAAACCGAGTCCTCATTTCTCCCCCACGAAAGCCTGATGGGTTGGTTCAGGCACCAGCTTCTTCCAAGGTGCCTGTCGTAATCCCTTTCGCCGTTAGAGGAGAAATGAGTTAACAAGGAAAATGCTTCCAGAGGCAGAGCTGAAGGGGGCTAAGTAAATATTACCACAGTCCTCAGCCCCACGTCACAACGGTGAGGGCAGCCCTTCAAGGTAACTTAACCGAAAACGTAAACCGAAATAACATAAACTGAAAAGGGAGACACCAGGCTGGCTCAGTCGGTAGAACGAGGGACTCTTGATCTTGGGGTCCTGGGTTCAGGCCCCAAGTTGGGCCTACAGCTTACTTTAAAAAAGAATGAATGAATGAACGAATAAATAAATATAAAATTTTAAAAAAATAACAAAACACCATGCGGCGAAGTTTCCCAGCCTATCCCCACCCCTCCAAAAGGCTGCCTCTGGAGCATGAGAGGCGCGGGGTGGGGGGAGGCTAGCAGCCCCCCTGCTCCGTGGCTGGGTTTCCTTCCCACTCACTGCTGCCCACCCTGCCCCACGTAGGCTAATCCAGCCTTCGGACCATGTGCAGCACACGTGACTTCACAGCTTCTCACTAACAAACCTCCTTTGCCAAAACCCACACCCATCCTTCAGGACTTGCTTCGTGAGGCCTCCTGGTGATTCCAACCCATTGGGAGCTCTTCTTTGCACCCGGTTCATATTGAGTTTTTGTAATCAATTAAAAGCTTAACGTCCTTACTGAAATAATTACATGCGGAAAAATACCGGTTGTCTGGGATAGCTTCGAAGTCATCCAGGGCTGGGGGCAGAGGGCCTAGCATTACAAGAAACTGGACTGGCCAGCAGCTGACTGTTGGAGTTGGGGGTGGGTACATACAGCTTCATCACAGGGTTCCCTGCTTTTGCTTCTGTTTGGAAGTTTTCACCGTAAAACTCTGAAAATATCTAGTCTCACAAAGCCTGCTAACGACAGAGCCAAGATTCAACCCCATATTTGAAGACTAGTGCCCTCCCTGCCTGCTATTGTTTTTAATAGATTATTTCATAGTTGCTGTTCCTGCTTTTTTTCACTGTATCCAAAATTATATTCATTATTCATTCGACATGAAAGCCCGGCTGCCCTCTGCAAGGAGCAGGCAGTGTAACTGGGGACACAGGTAAACAGATAAATCACAGTGGAAAAGTGAGTGCAACAGACGAGACAGGAATCCGAGTAGAAGTGACCGGTTTTCTGTGGGGGAAACAGAGCAATTAAGCAGGCGTGAGGAGCCCCAAAATGCAGCCCAGCCAGGAGGTGGTATCCCAGGGGGGTTCAAGAGCCAAGCAGGGATATTTTAGGTGAAGGCCTTTGGGAGCAGAGGCACTACGCCGGCAGGGGCAAAGGGGCAGTCTTGCGGAGACTAGGTGAGGAAGGAACCCGGCCAGGTGGGGCAGATGCCCTGGGGAGGTGAGTGGGGCCCGGGCTGTGACAGGCCTTGAAGCCAAGCCAAGGGGGTTGAATTTCACCTCTTAGGCAATCAGGAGCCGACATGCAAGTGACATAATCACCAGTGGTCTATTAGGAAGGTAGCTGGCAGCTGTGTACATGACAGCTGGGAGTGGGCTCTCACAGCAGATCAGAGCCAGGATGAGGATGAAAAAGGGAGGTACAAAATCCAGGGGGTGCCAGAAAGCTCAGCAATCCAGAAAAATATTACTTTAATGCAATATTTTCTGAAGATCAAAATTAATGCAAGAAAACCCACAATTAAAAAAAAAAAATCCAGGGGCGCCTGGGTGGCTCCATCAGTTAAACGTCTGCCTTCAACTCAGGTCACACTCAGGTCATGATCCCAGAGTCCGGGGATCAAGCCCCTCATCGGGCTCCCTGCTCAGAGGGGACTCTGCTCCTCTCTCCCCCTGCTCTTGAGCTCTTGCTCGTGCTCTCTCTCTCTCAAATAAATAAATAAAATCTTTAAAAAAAAAAAATCCAAATTGTAAATAAAGACAGGCTGTTGCTGTTTGTTTTACAACCCTGGCTTATTATGCAACTGGCCGTGAAAACCTCCCCCCACCTCCCCCCACCTCCCCATCCTCCACCCCCACTCCACTGGGTGAGCCTAAGAGGGCCGACAATGATACAGGAACATACTGAACAACATGCGGCTTTATATATATTGGTGTGGGTTTTTTTTTAATATTGCAGAGCTTTTATTAACTTTTCCCACATGGTTGACAATATGGGAGGATATTTTGATAAGTGCAAAGAGGGACACACAGCTTTCTTGGCCTCGGGCTCCAATATGGCTCAGCAGGGCTCTCAATAGAGCGGGCAGTAAATGAGGAGAGACTGAGGAGAGGCCAGATTCAAGCAACATTTCCAGGGCAGAGAGGAGAGAGGTGGAAACGCAGGACGGAGTTGGAGCCTGGGGCTCAGCTCGAGCAGAATTCATTCCACCCAACTACAACCTAAATGCTTCAGGGGCAAAAATCCCATTCGCCTTGTCTTTTGCATCCTTTTGCACCCAACTCAGTAAATTCCTATTAACTAATTAAGTGGAAAAGAAGAGCTTAAGTCCAAAGCACACACGACTGAAACCAGAAGAAACGTGTGGTTCCTACTTCACACTGCCTCCCTCCCGGAAGGGAAGGGCACGCTCATGAATATTCAACAGATGCAAACCAGGAGTGATGACTAAGACCCCCGAAGTCTAGTAAGGTATTTGAGCGATGCTCTCCTGCCATCCTCCCATCTCCTTTCCAACCCTTAGGACCAATGAGGAGAGTAATTAAAGTAAGGGCTCAGCTTCGGGTCCCCGCAGCTCCAATCAGATTAGAAGAAAGGCTGACAAAATTGTTGTTTCCAGCCCCCTGGTACAATTGGGAAAGATAAGTGAGCCGCCAGACGGCTTTCCGTATCAAATATTAACCGCGGTCCCACTGCGCCCTCCTTCCCCGCCTTCCACTCTGCTCCTGTGAGCTTCAGCCTTACGCGATAAGAACGTTTGCTCCATCTCCGGGGAGCGAATCAAAGGCCAGCTCAGGACTGTGGACAGTTCAAGGGACAATAAGGGGGAGGCGTCACTCAGATGAATCACCAGGTGTAGAGATCGGCTCAGGAGAGACGGACGATGACCAGGGAGACCTTCATAAACAAAAGCCGTTAGGAAACCTAACTTCTAGATGGCTTCAGAAGGCTCAGTGGCTCTGAGAGGGAGGGACAGAGATGACAACTTGGGGCCTGTGGTGAGGCCCAGGCAAGAAGCTATGACTAAACAGGAAATGGGTTACTTAGCAGTTGAGCGGATGTATGAGTGTTCAAAGCGCCGGCACGGGGCTCTACTCGCTGCAACCTAAGAAGTGAAAACAAACTGCGTTAACCCCGACGGCTGTGTGAGAGGCTTGTGTGCTTAGGTGGTACCTGCCTGGGTCTCCTGGAGAACTTGATTCTCTGCGAAGAATAATGAATGTGGCTTAAAGCCGCCGTTTGTTGAGAGTCTACTCTGCCTGGGCAGAATTCTTACACCACCCAAAAGCCCTGCGAACAGAAAGTGTTCTCTTCATTTTACAAAAAGCAGCTCAGAGAGGTTAAGTCATTTGCCTGAGGTCACGGAGCTGGTTCAAACCCAGAGCAAAGCCAGGCTTAGAGGAATGAGAAACTTTTCCTTTCAAGCTCTCAATAACCTCACTTTTGCTTAGAGGGAGGTCGAGTTTGCCAGCGCAGAGTGAGATCCTGCCTCGGACACTTTAACATTTTGTTCATCGTGGAGTATTTGCGCTGATTAACGATTTTTTTAAGCATCTTGTATTAATAAATACTATTTATGAGTTTTTGCGCCCCAGAGGCATGTCTCACTGGCCTCGCCCTCGGTATGGCTCTGCTTCAGGCTGCCAGTGACCAGTGATCACCTGAATGAACCTTGCGTTCTCCTTGCTGTTTTGACTTTTCATTTCCTCCTAGCTCCTGAGTGTTCTGTACTGCCTACTGGGGAAGAGGTGTTTGTTTCGGTTTTTTACTTGCTTCTTTGCTTCCTTTGTTTGTTGTTGTCACTGTTGTTCCATCTTGTCTTTTCCTTTATCCTCCTTCTTTATTCATCCCTGGCCGGGATACTTAGAAGCAAGAAATGTGGCAAAAGGTGATTAAATTGGGAAAATGGCTGCAAAAACTTTCTCGCAGTCCATGAATATATCCAAGCACACTTACCAAGGAAGCGTCTAAGAGTAATGTCGTGCCCCCTGCCCAAGGCTGGAGAATACATTTATTTTTATGAGAAATGAGCTCCCTTAATGATCAGATCTTCAGACATCTGCTTCACAAAATTATCTCTGAGCCCCATTACCAGACACAAAATTAAATAAATACTCTGAGCCGAGGCTGTGGATTGTCACTGGTAGCTGCAGGGAGAAAAGTCATCCTTTTTATTTCTAAACTTTTGTTTCTACAAATGTGGTACTGTTATGACACACTCCAGGATGAGGAGGGGAACGGCCACGCCAACAGCAAACACAGCTGTTTTGATTCGTATTCTGTGGGTTCTTGGGGTTTTTTTTTTATTAACTAAACACAGTGTTTGATTTTTTTAAAAAATCAACATTTTCAACATTAGGACGCTCATCAATGACACAGGAGAGAAACTGACACAGAAATCGACTCCGTCCGGGTACACATCCCGAACCAGGTTTGCCATTTCAGCTCTGATTTCAATAAAAGAAGCATTCATTGAGCACCCACTGTGTGTCCAGACACAGCCAGGAATTCGAATCGCCAAGACTAAGGGCCAGGTTTCCAGGGCATCACCGTTTGGAACCGTGTTTCACACAAGAATGCAATCTATTAGTTTAATTAAAAAATAATAATAATAAGCTTGATCTCGGCCCATATATATTCTCTGTAAGACAGGCCAAGAGAAGTATAGGAGCAGAGGGGGTGGACCTCGGGCAGGATTACAATATAATGACATTTTTGTGGCCTGGAGCTTCCTGTTCCCTCTCAGCACTTTCAATGTAACCCAAAAAAGAACAGGAGCAATAAGCCCGTGGCCGGATTGCTCTTGGCTTCTGGGGCCGAGGAGGGCGCTTCCGGATTGCTCCTCCAGTTTCCCCTAGGCTGACCTAGCTAATGAACATTTAAAAGGGAGGAAGGAGGAATTACCGCTGGGCTCAGAAAATCGATGTTAAAAGTCCAGATTCTAAAACCCACAGCTATTATGCATTAGAAAGTCACTTAGGCCCTCACTCTGTCCTCTGCACCCAAATTCTAACAAAGATCTTAATCTGGTTTCTCAACCCACAGGGGTTTAGAGGACACACAGCACAAGGGGTGGTGGCTGTGCTGACTCGAGGAGCCCACGCCCTACGGATGGCCACTTACGATTATCACATCTAACGGCCCAGTCTCGGGCCTACCCACCCATTCATTCATTCATTCAATCAGTCATTCCACCATATTCATCAGAAGCCTCCTCGGGCTTCCAGTGCTCCCTCAGGTTCCTAGTAATGCCACCCTCCCTGACTTCAAGGGAGGTCTACAGAGCTGCCCTCGCTCCTGGTGAGACCATACCCCCACCCCCACCCCAGTACAGATCTCCTGAGACCAAAGACCCTTAGGAGGTATACCAGTCTAACAGAATACTATAGGCTGCGCGGCTTGAAGCCAAAGAAATTTACTCTCCCACAGTTCTGGAGGCTAGAAGCCCACAGTTCAGGTGTCAGCAGGGTCATACTTCCCCTCAAGGCTCTAGGGAAGAATGCTTCCTCTCCTCCTCCAGCTTCTGGTGGCCCCTGGCGTCCCTGGGCGTGTGGCCGCGTCCCTCCAATCTCTCTGCCTGTGTCTTCACGTGTGGCGTCTTCGGTGCCTCTCTGTGTCCTCTCCTCCTCTGAGAGGGACACCAGTCATTGGATTTCAACCCAGGATGATTTCCTCTCGAGGTCCTTATCTACTTCTATCTACAAAGACCCGATTTTCAAATAAGGTCTCATTCTCCAGTTCCAGGTGGATGTGAAGTTTGAGGGGTCACTATTCAACCCACTACTGATTCCCCATCTTGCCAAAAAAAGCTGTCAGGAAAATCCCCTTTATCTCAGCATCCACGAAAGTCCAAGAATCCCTAGCGCCCCTGACTTTTACCCCTGCTCCCAGTCTTACCTCAACTTTCCACCCAGCAAACAGAATATATGTATAACTATACATAACTAAATATATAGTTACGTGATATTTTATATATATTATATATTGAATACAAATCAAATCCTATCACTCCCCTGCTTACAAATCTCAGTGGCTCCCACTGCAAGAGGACATTTCCCAAACTCCTGGCCATCTCCAAAGCCCTACACAATCTGCCCTAAATGTACCCCCCAACTTCCCTTCATTCTCTCCCCTACTTTACCACTTCCTGCTCTCCTCCTGGTGCCCCCAGCTTTCCCTTTATTCGCTTCCTTGCCCAAACACACCAAGGTCATTCCAGCACTCGGTGATCCCTCCATCTGGACGACTGTCCTCCAGATTGTCACATGGATCAGACCATTGTTCAAATGTCAAGTCCTCAGAAAAGCCTTCTCCACGCATCCTATTTAAAATAACACATGTGGGGCCCCTGGGTGGCTCAGTCGGTTAAGCGTCTGCCTTCAGCCCAGGTCATAATCTCAGGGGTCCTGGGATCAGCCCCCACCCCCCAAAATCGGGCTCCTTGCTCAGCGGGGAGCCTGCTTCTTCTCCTTCTGCCTGCCTCTCCCCTTACTTGTGCTCTTTCTCTCTGTGTCAAATAAATACATAAAATCTTTTCTAAAAATTAAAAATAAATAAATAAAAATAAAATAAAATAACACATGCTCCTCACCTCCACCCCCCCAAACACACACCCCTTAGGTTGCTCTTGATTGCGTTACACTAATTTTTCTCTACAGCATGTAATGCCATCTAAAAACATCTTATTCATTTCCATGTTTGCTAATTTATAGTCCGTGTCTTGCAATAGAATATTAGCCCCTTGAGGGCTTCACAATTTAGGGAGGGGATACAGATGTGTAAAAAGTACTAACACTTAGGAGGCCAGAACTGTTCTGTGGATTTTATCTCGCAACAATCCTACCAGGTAGGTACTGTTATTATTCCTGTTTTATAGATGAAGTAACTGAGATAGGGTAACTTGCCCAAGGGAAGGCTGGGTTCACACCAGGCCCTCCTCCCAAACAAAGATTACAGCACTTTGCCAAGGGGCATCTACATGTGATGTAATAGGCCTGCGGGCCGGAAGAGGAAACTCCGCCTGAGTGGGGGTGGGGCTTCCTTCTGCTGCTGAGCTCTCAGGCAGAGGAGGCAATCAATGGGTGCAAATGGGCAGAGAGCACAAGGGAGTGTGGCAGAAAGCAGACTGCATTCAATGGAAATGCAAAGGAGTTTCCGGTCATCTCCTGTAAACATGGGGAGGGGACACTGGACTCTGGCTCCAAGTCTGAGGTATCAGCATGAAGTACCATGCTGTAAGACTCATTCCCAACCTGGAGCCTGGTCCTAAGCACTGAGCGCTTGCCCGCTTAAACACTGGAATCAAGGCTCTCTCTTAAACCAGACAGAACTATTTCTGGGCCTCCGCCTCGCTCGGCTCCATCTCCCAGAGAGTGGGGTCCTGTTCTAAGCAATGCCTTTTGCCAGCTGATGCCTTCTAGCTCTCTCTCCTTTCTAGAGCTGGCTTCCCTCAGTCGGGCTCCACCAAGCCCACATCTGATGGTGATGGCAAGGAGAAGACAAGAAAAGGATCAAAAGCAGAAGGAGGGGGCGCCTAAGTGCCTCAGTCGGTCAAGTCTCTGTCTTCAGCTCAGGTTATAAGCCCAGGGTCCTGGGATAGAGCCCGGAGTCTCATCTCAAGAGCTCCCTGCTCAGCAGGGAGTCTGCTTCTCCCTCTCCCTCTGCTCTTCCCTCTGCTCATGCTTTCTCTTTCAAATAAATAAATAAAATCTTTTTTTTTTTTTTTTAAAGTAGAAGGAGAACTATTTGGTGCAAGAGCAAATGGCCCTTTTGCCAAACATCTGCAAGTCCCATTCTGTGATTCATTTGGGTCTCTCTTCAAATGTCACCTCATCGGGCGCCTGGGTGGCTCAGTTGGTTAAGCGACTGCCTTCGGCTCAGGTCATGATCCCGGGGTCCGGGGAGTGAGTCCTGCTCACTCGAGTCACTCACATCAGGCTCCCTGCTCAGCGGGGAGCCTGCTTCTCCCTTTCCCTCTGCCCCTCCCCCTGCTTGTACACTCTCTCTGTCAAATAAATAAATAAAATCTTAAAAAAAAAAAGTCGCCTCATCAAAGACTTTCTCCCATCTCTCTCCCTATGCCTACCCTCTGTCCCTTTACTCTGCTTATTTTTTTTTTTAATCTCTCCTGACATTGTATTTGTATGTTTTGTATGCTTACATGTTATTGCCTGGATCTCTCCCCCCGGTCCTCCCACCAGAGGACAGTGAGTTTGTTTTAGTCATTGCTTCATATCCTTAGTGCTCACAGCAGTGCCTGGCACGTAATAATCATTTAATAGATAGCGGTAAGTCGCAAGAGAACAACAGTCCCCACGTACCTGAAATTGGCAGGTAAAACACACTATGACAGCTGACATTTACAAAGATCTCTCAAAAAGTCAAGGCAGGGAAGTAATTATTTTTTCTTAGGATTAAACAAGATAATGTTCCTAAAGGCGGTAACAAAGTTTCTGGAATACAGCAAGCCCAGAGAAACATTAGCCCGGAGACTATAGGAAACATTCTAGAAACATTTACACGGTCTGGGTAAACCTCCCTTACCAGGAACACCCAGCTCATTTCCTGAGAGTTTCAGACTGGTTGGAGCTTTCCTGGAGAGCGAATCCATTGGGGAAATAGGAGGTAGTGTGGGTGTGGTCGGTTTCTGGACAAAATGAAAATATCTGTTAAAGATATTTGCCAAAGAGAGGAGACTCTATTTATTTATTATTTTTAGAAAGGGAGGGGGAGAAGGAGAGAGAATCCCAAGCAGACTCCCCACTGAGCACAGAGCGCAAGGCGGGATTCCTTCCCACTACCCTGAGATCATCACCAGAGCTAAAACCAAGAGTCAGTCATCCAGTTTACTTAAGCCACCCAGACACCAAGGGGAGATGTTAAATAAAGGTGTTGCTGCTGAAACAAACATACAGTCCACTGTCAAGAAAGCCATGACTTTAGAATAAACGATCGGCATTGAGCCCTTGCACATAAAGTACGTGTGGAGATGCGCGAACTCTGCGTGTCTCCATGCTCCTGCTCTGAAGAGGAGTTGTGGTCGGGGACAAACCTCCATCAGCCATCAAGGCCACAGAAACCAGTATGTTTGACAAATTACCATGTAATTAAACAGAGGGCGCATGAGATCTATTTTAAGCACATCCTTTCCCTAGTCTTAGTTTTCCACTCAACTTCCAAGTCCTCGCCAGCCAAAACCGCAGCCAAAAAACTGCAGTTTAAAAACTGCAACCTCACTGTACTATCAAGGAATTTTTCTAATCGTACCCTAACATCAAACCGCCGGCGAGCCGTGGTGCTGTCGTGAGCGCTGCTGTAAAAAGAGGCTGGCAGGTGAAAGCAGGAGGGAAACTTGAGGGTAAGACAGGACAGGAAACAAACACACAAGTGTTTTTCACGTTAAGGATCCTTAATGGGATAGAACATCATCACGTAGAAGAAACACATAACAGACTTCTTTCAACGTTCCAAGTTTTCATATCACAAAAGCAACAGAGGGAGGAAATGATCCTGAGAGGCTAACGTTCATAAACTCTCCTGTATCCGGAACTGTCTTAAACTCTTTATAAATCTTATCTCTATACCTCGGAAAGGTACCCCCTTTGCAGATGGGCAGAATGAGGCTCAGAAAAGTTGAGGGATGTGCCCCAAGCGGCTAGGATTCAGAACCGGTTCCCGAAATTGTGTTCTAAAGCAATGCTCTTTTGGCAACACTGATGACTCCTTGATGATTCCTAAAAGCTATTGTATCGCCAAGTTTGTACAGGTTCATTGCCAGAGCAAAAAAAACAAAGCGAGTGCAGTCTGTTGTCACGAAGCTAAATTTACTCACTATTGAAATCCCTAAACTGTACCCTTTTCAATGTTTCATGTTGAAATATTCTTTCATAAAAGAAAGGATACTTTGATATGAAAATTTCTCCCAAATCATGAAAACAAACATGAAAAATTAATGAGAGAATCATGATATAAGTTTTAGAATATCCTTTTTCTGCAATATCATAATTGGACGATCTTACATCAATCACCGAAATTTCTTCTGAAATTTTACTGACCCATGAAATAAAAGACTGGCACCACTGCACTATAATCAGTATTTTTCAATTTACCCATCAGTAGCTCATGAAATCATCTTAGTTGGTCGATAGCCACACCCTCTCCTTTCTTTCTTTGCCCTCAATAAAAGAGAATAGACAAGTAGAAAAAAACCATCAGAGGTAAGGACAGGTAGCAAAAAGGCTAACTGATGTTTTATGAAACTCTTGTTTTAATTTTATAAACACATAAATGCAGGTTTGTCCTGGGTCAGGTTGTAAAATGTGCTTCTTCCAGTGGGTCACGGTCAAAAAAATTTCGAAAGCCTCAGCATGGTTTTTCTTGAGTGATATATGTTCATTATTGAACATTTGTAAAACACAGGAAAATCACAGAAGTCATCTTTATAATCCCATTACTCACAAATGACTATAATTAATATATGTATCTTCTAGGCACAGTATGGTTCTCTATCATAGCAGGGACTAGGGTGACACGCAAACACTAAATATCCCTAAATCTACAGCATAGCAACATGATTTAAATAGAAGGCTGTCCTTCCATGGCATGGGGGAGGGGAGGGGAGATGCCCTCAAACGAAACGAACTAGTGTCATTTCAGATGCTGAGGCGTCCATCAATCTCTGATTACATCAAGGGATAGGTGGAATTGATTTCTATTCACCCACTCGCAGAAAAAATGCAATCTTCTATCTTAAAGGTAAGCATCTGATGCTACCATTAACATTTTCAACGAAGATTCAATCAAATCCGATTATATATTCGCCTGGAATTTTGTTTCCAAGTGTTAAATATGGTTTATTTTTAGCCTTGGGAGTGATGGAACTTGTGTTAACAGGTCCTGGTGAGAATAATCAGTTCACAGCCAAGCTCGGGGTGCAGCCAATGTTCATGTGCAATGAAGGATGACTTTGGAAATATGGCAAATCCGGCCTGCACTCTTCTTGTGAGAGCGGTGGGGTCAGCGGAGGTTTCAGCAGTAAGAAAGTGTAAATTGTGGGAGAGAGTAGCCAGGGTCTCACCACCCCACAAAGCCCTACGTATTCGTATGGTCTCATCCCAGGCAACCTGGAGAACTTCTCCCACGGGAATCGTGGGAGACTCACTCAGGATTAGAAGAGTCACCTGGGATGGCATTAAGGAGTTCGAGAGATCTCACGTTAGCGTCTGCTATGGAGGAGAAATGCGTGAAACACGCCACTGAGAACCTTGCCGGCATGTGAAAATTAACTTCAAAGTGAGTAAGAAGAATTCAACCATCAGTTAGTTTGTTTCCTATCAAACTTGGGTACCCTTACCAAGCTTTTATGAGGGACCAGTTTCCAGGAAATAAATGCGGACCACTTATATAAAATTTAAATTAGTTGTTGGAAAACACTGTGATGGGGGCCTGGGTGGCTCAGTCAGTTAAGCAGTGGACTCTGGATTTGGCTCAGGTCTTGATCTCAGGGTCATGGGATAGAGCCCCTGGTCGGGCTCTACACTCAGTGCGGAGTCTGCTTGTCCCTCTCCCTCTGCTCCTCGCCCTACTTGCTCTCTCTCTCTCTCTGTGTCTCTCAAATAAATAAATAAATAAAATCTTAAAAAAGAAAAAGAAAAAGAACACACTGTGATATGTAAATATGGAAACTCTCTTTCTCTATTATATTCAAATGAGCTTCTTTCTCCCAGGTTATGTTTTTCATTGTCACAGGGGTCCAGGAAATTTAGGATAATCCATGCAGGTGTCAGCACACCAGGGATTGCAGGCTTAGCAGCACAGTTGATTAAATAAAGTTTTATTGGGGGGCGCCTGGGTGGCTCAGTGGGTTAAAGCCTCTGCCTTCGGCTCAGGTCATGATCTCAGGGTCCTGGGATCGAGCCCCGCATCAGGCTCTCTGCTCAGCGGGGAGCCTGCTTCCTCCTCTCTCTCTGCCTGCCTCTCTGCCTACTTGTGATCTCTCTCTCTCTGTCAAATAAATAAATAAAATCTCTAAAAAAAAAATTAAAAAAATAAAGTTTTATTGAAACACGGTCACATTGTTTCCACTAAACCACTGTCTATGGCTGTTTCTGAGGTACAGTAGCAGAGCTGAATGATTGTGACCAGACGCGTTATGGCCTCCAGAGCCAAAAACAGTCACTCGCTGACCCTTTTAGAGAAAGTCTGCCTGTAGCAAGGATTTCTGCAGACGCAATGTGCCTCCGTAACAGGTGGCATATCTTGAATAAGCTCTGGCCATTTCTGAGGGCCTCCTCCTGTACAATGAACTGGTGATTCTTCTTCCTCCGCCGAGGTCATTTATTAAGGGGCGCGTGTGAATAGCGGTAAAATGTAACAGGAACACCAGTGGAGTTTGGATTGGTGTTAAGCCAATTTCAGAGAAGTGTGACTTTCAGGGTTGCAAGGAATCTACTCAAAGCCTCTCCTGTAACAGCAATCTGGATGTTTCAGTATGGAATCTGAATGAGGATAAAGACTCCCAAAAAGTAACACTGCAGGGGCGCATGGGTGGCTCAGTCGGTTGGGCATCTGCCTTCGGCTCAGGTCATGATCCTGGAGTTCCTGAATCGAGCCCCGCATCAGGCTCCCTGCTCCATGGGGAGCCTGCTTCTCCTTCTCCCTCTGCCCGTCGCCCTGCTCATGTTCTCTCTTGCTTGCGTGCTCTCTCAAATAAATAAATAAAATCTTGGAAAAAAAAAAAAAAAGTACTGCAACTCTTTGCAGGTAGAACTGGGACTGCATATTCCTTCTAGGCTGGATACAAATCCAGAGTCTGCTTTTGAAGCTCTCCTCTTTCTTCTAGCAACTTTCTTCTATTTGTCCTTTGCCTTTGGACGGAAACCCACAAGACACACCCCTGGGTGCACACACATCCTCAAAGACAGGTAGACCGCACACCCTTGTAGGCGGTCCCAGACACCAGATTTCACTGACTCTCTAATCCAAGCACCTGTCCTCACCCTTAGAAAGAAAGCCACCCCCTGCTGAACAGGGTCACAAGGATGCTGTAGGTGAATATCATCCCCCCACACAAGGACTCTGGAGATGACAGAATTTTCAATACATCATGGGTCTCATGTCTTCAGGGGAAAAGACCTTTATCTGACTTGTAACACATGATTTGAAAGCCAAACCCAAATCTCAGTGCCATCTTGACAATATTTCTATTAAATAAAATCCTCGGTTTTGTTGGGGGCTTTTTAAATCAATCTGCCACAAAAAGCTTCTGGACAAGTTAATAATGCAGATGCCTGACTCACACTCTCTAGCAAGCTAGCAAGCCCTCCTCCATGAAGAATCAATGGACTTTGTTCAACCTATCAAAACAGTGGGCAACTGAAGAGTAATGCAATTAAAATGGAGCTCTTCCTTATAGTCTTTTCCATATTAAAAAAAAAAAAAAAAAAGGCAAGTATGATGAAATCCTGGGAGTCACAGAACCGAGACAGAGCTGGGTTCAAATCTGAGCACCAACCTTGATAGCAGAGCTAACATCTACTAAATGTAAATTACATGTAGGCACATACACAAAAGCACTACTGTTCAGCCCACTTTTAAGAACAAGCAAATTGAAGCTTAGGGAGTTGAAGTGACTTGTTCAAGGTCAAACACCTAACAAAAAGTGGCAGAATTGGGATTCAAACTTAGTCTGGCTCCAAAGCCCTGTTTTGTACCTACCTTCTGCCACGCATCAACCCCCGACTCTACACAACAGTAGTTAGACAATGTCAAAGGTCTCTGACCTCCTCTCTTCCTGGGAGAGGCCTGAGAACATGCTGTTTTGTTCTTCTCTGTCTCTCCTTTCTTTCGAAGCATATGCTAGCATGTCGTTTCTTCAGATGATTTGGCTTAAGCCTTCTTCATTACAGTCACAATTGAGTCATACTTCCTGCAAATTCTACCGGCTCACTTGCTGGGTTCTGAGGGTTCACAGATTCTTGGCTCATCTCTCACACTGTGAATGGTAACTTCAATTTGAGGTCATTTCCTGTCACCCTCATGTATCACCTACATGTGGAATTTGCCTCTCAATACTATTTCTGGAAGGTCTCTATAATTGCCTTGACCCTACGAGACTGTGAGCCCCATCAAGGAAGGATTTACTGGCTCATTCACCACTGTATTCCCAGAACTTGATATTTACTAGATGGTCACTATATCTTTGCCACATTTCAAGATTAAAGTAACTTCACCCCTCTCAACACTGTCGGTGGGAATGCAAACTGGTGCAGCCACTCTGGAAAACAGTATGGAGGGTCCTCAAAAAGTTGAAAATAGAGCTACCCTATGACCCAGCAATTGCACTACTAGGTATTTACAAGGATACAAAAAATACAGAGTCACCCCGATGCTTACAGCAGCATTATCAACAGTAGCCAAACTATGGAAAAAGCCCAAATGTCCATTGACTAATACATGGATAAGAAGGATGTGGCATATATCTATAGTGGAATATTACTCGGCCATCAAAAAGAATGAAATCTTACCATTTGCAAACCCGGGGATGGAACTAGAGTGTATTATGCTAAGGGAAATAAGTCAATCAGAGAAAGACAAATACCATACGATTTCACTCATATCTGGAATTTAAGAAATAAAGCAGGTAAACATATGGGAAGGGGGGGGAAAGAGAGAGAGAGAAGGAAGAAGACCATAAGAGACACTTACCAACAGAGACCAAATTGAGGGCTAATGAAGGGAGGTGGGCGGGGGGTGGGCTGTTACAGGTATTGGGGAAGGCATTTGTGAGGAGCACTGGGTGTTGTATGTAAGTGATGAAATCACTGAATTCTACTCTTGAAACCAATATTACACAATATGTTAGCTACCTAGAATTTAGGGGCACCTGGGAGGCTCAGTTGGTTAGTGGCTGTCTTTGGCCCAGGTCCTGACCCCAGGGTCCTGGGATCGAGCCCCACATTGGGCTCCTTGTTCAGCAGCAGCCTGCTTCTCCCTCTCCCTCCGCCTCCCTCTCCCCCTGCTTGTTCTCTCTCTGTGTCGAATAAATAAATAAAATCTTTAAAAAAAAAAAAAACTACCTAGAATTTAAATACAAATTGGAAAAGAAAAAAATAAAGGAACTTTACTCAGGCCACGTAAGACAACAGCCTCAGGCATAGTGATTTAAGAACAGTCATAACCTGGGTGAGGGCTACGTGGCAGAGCAACCTGCCTCTCTCTCAATACCACACTACGCACGAGGGTTTTGAAACAACATAAATGGGTTCCGGAAGTTACCATCCTCCGTTTCAAGTCTTTGGCACCCAGATAAAAGACATACATCCTAGATATGGGCTGTCTGTGTAGATAAGTCCAACACAGGGTAAAAAACTACCCATTCTCATCCCACCTGCCACAGAGAAGAAAGCCTTCTCCCAGCCTACGTGAGAGGAAGCCAGAGAGGGATAGGCAGAGGTCTCCCAAATGAAGTGCCATCCTCCCCGCCAACCCCACAAGGACCCTACAGAGCCCACCAAAGAGACTGGAGCCGAGTATGTCCTAGGTGACATCGTGGATCATATATTTCTCATGGCTGATGAGACTCTTACTAGCTTCATTATGAATTAGGACCCCCATGAGGCATTACTGATTTTCTTTCCACTACATACAGACACGAGTAAAGGACGAATGGTTTGATCCGAAGAAATACTGGAAAATAAGCCTCAGTACTGAGACACTTAAGTGCTTCCAGGATGAGAAAATATAAGAAATGTCAGGAAATGCCACGTAAATAAAAACACAAGTAGGAAACTGAACTGCTTCATTTCTGTACGCCCCCCAAGAATTTAGAAACTTGGCCGCACAAAGAGATTTTTTGCTCCAAGGTGTCCAGCTGTGTTTAGGGGCATGCTGACAGGCCCTGACTTAGTAATTCCCAAGAACCTTTCCCTAAAGGTTTCCGAATCATATTTAATACCAAGCATGTCATAAAAAGCCTCGCTAATCATTGATCAATAAAATATATTCCCTTCCACGGAGTGCCTTTTTTTAGCTCCAATCTGAAAAGCATTGTTTTCCTGCCACCCCTTCAAGGATCAAAGACAGACTAATGTCAGGCCCATGAGCACAAAGCAAAATGAAAGCGTGACTTGTCTCTGATAACTCTGTGCCTTAAGTGCAGCCACACGTGGATCATTCTGGAACAAAACGGGTTTTTTGTTCCTATTGTTTAATGAGTCAACTGACTGTCATTCAGGAAAAAGAGGGTCTTCCTTTTCTCAGAATTTTCCTGGTCTCATATTTAAGGTCAAAACTAGAAAGTATCCCAGCAGGTAGGAAAGTCTGGCTGGCTCTTAGTATCTGAAGCAAGTACAGAACCCACAAAAACTTGAGGCAAGGACACAGAAAAGGATCCATGAGTCTGGCACAGCAATTTGAGATGCTATATGCTGGATACGAATCTGTCTTCCTAGGAAATGCACCATATCTATGCTCGGCCCCAGAAATAGGAAACTTCTACAATCAGTGCCAATGAGATGCAGCTGAGGGTTCCATTTCTCCACCATATGTACCTATTTTCCCCCCTCAGCTGCTACACCTGCCTGTCTTTTCCAACCTTGCGTGGCCATCTTTCTTTCTGCTTTCACAATTTTTCTCTCCCTAAGCAAGCTCTTACTCATGGTTGCGAGCCACAGTTCCTGCTTAATTTCACTAAATCGGCAATCCAGTGTTAAATCTGGGCCAGAGGATGCTCTGCCCCTTACCAGATCAGCTGGCATAGAAAGAACTAGTTACTTTGTAACTCCAACCTAATCCACAACAACAACCCAAGGGATCACCTGTGTCCATGCCCTGTGGTCAAGGGCATTCGTTTTCATCATGATGACACTAATAATAAGCAGGATTTCTAAAATGACCTCTTACTCGGTTGCTGATTTCCTGTTTGTTTCCTCCCCCTCCAGCAAAAGCGTTTCATGCAACATGTAGAGAAATCTGCCTACCTAGCCAAAGAATGAAAAATGGGATTCTCTTGTGATAAAACTTTTTGCATGAAACACTGAAATTCCATCTCCACGCATTGTAATTTTTAGGTCACTACTTACTAATAAGCAAAGTTAGAATACCCCATTTAAATGTAAAATCGTCTTCTCCCAGGACCAGCAGAGCAGCACGGCCATAAACAAAGCAACTGGGCAAGTTAGAAATTTAGTCTCTAATAAAAATAGGTATTCTGGAGGCTTTGTATAGTCTGTGAGGCAATAAGTAGAACTTCCTCTACTGCCTAATCATCTCCCGATGATGAAGTCATGTGCCCAGAAGCCTAAAGATCCAAATCATCTGTGGGCGAGAAGATTTATGACACACACTTCCCAAGGAAAGGATACTCCAATATGTCACCTCACTTCACTGACTAAGCAGTCAAAACTCCATGTCTGCGGGGTATCAGGGAGATATTTGCAATGGTAATGACCCCAAAGGTAGGCTACCAGCAGGACAGCTGATGATAAGTTATTTTAAAAGTGTGCAAATATAAATATGATCCACAGCAAAGGACACCCAGAACTTTACAGAAAAAAAGAAGATATTCAATTTGGGGCTTTCGATGCTCTGGGTTTGTGGAACAGTGGGCCTCAGGAGACCTGGGAAGGCTGGCGACCAAGAGATGAGATGTAGATCAAGTTAACTGTGCCTCTGCTTTCATTGCTGACACCACACTGGGCTCAAGAACCCAGAGGGTCCTGAATGTGGGGATAATTTCCTTTTTAAGGGCAGCTTATTAGATCATTGATAGAAGTTCTTCCTGAATGGCGATGGAGATGCCACATTAAGTGAGAGAGGAATTGATACAGCAAACATCGAATTTCTCAAATATGGCAAGGACCCCACCCAGGTACCTCAGCATCCCTGCACCTGGGAACGCTGACGGGGGAGGGGGGCGAAGGGGGCAAGGAATCTAGGAGAAATATACTCCACCTGCACAGCTCCCCAGGACCACCTTGTTTTTCCTAGCTTTATGCATCTGTATATTTTTACACACTGTAAGCTAATCTTATAGTGGGTGAAATTATGCAAACTCCACTGTAAATCAAATAGCATTACATATGAACAACGAAAAGGAGATGTAGGAGCGCCTGGCTGGCTCAGTCGGTAGAGCATGAGACTCTTGAGGGGTTGTGAGTTCATGCCCACATGGAGTGTAGAGATGACTTAAAAATAAAGTCTTTTAAAAAAAGAAGAAGAAAAGGAGGCGTACATTTGTGTACAAAAAAGGACAAAGCCTTATTTGGAAAGTTAAGTGAATTTTCAAAGTTGGTACATGTGTTCCTAAGACTCCAGTCAGAGCCAGGACTGTGGGGAAAAAAGCATGCTGTTTTCCAGATTATTCCACACACAACACTGATATTGCTGTCCCTCCTACGAGCAAATGAAAGAAAAAAAAAAAAGACAGTATCTTTTTACATGTATAATAAATATAGAAAATATTCAGGTGTTTTTGCAGGCAAGCGTGATTTTTAAAGTCAACATTTTCATTCTGAAAGATGTGACTACAGCCGAGTGACCACGTCTCAGGCAGGGCTTGACTGCTTTCGACCAAAGCCCCTTGCAAATCATCCAGAAGAAAGGAATATAATGTGAACTTCAGAAAATGTTATAAAACTTCAGACAGAATAAAGCTTGAACCCAGGGTGAACTTCTGGGTTCAAAAAGATGTGCCATTTTAGATTTCATTTATTAAGGCCCTTATATAGCCACGTCCATGTAACTGTAACAGCCAACATTTTATTAGCCCAGGATGCAAGGGAGGGGCAGAGGCTGGGGTCGAGAGAAGTCTGCCCAGGAGGACTTCACATGGACATAGACTCATATTGTAAAAGGGGCTACGCTGACCCATGGGATTAGAAGGATAGGACTTGAGTCTTGTTATTACGAATCTTACAATCTAATGGAAACTTCGGGGGGGGGGAGGTGCAGTTCATGAGCTAAAGAAAACGAAAAAGAGGGACGCCCAGCTGGCTTAGTCATAGAGCATGTGAATCTTGATGTTGGGGTCACGAGTTTGAGCCCCTTATTGGGGGCAGAGTTTACTTAAAAAAAAAAAGGCAGGAGAGAACTGAATTATGACTGGAGAGATGGCAGAACCTTCCCTGAGAACGTAGCATTTAAGTGGGAGCTAAGGAGTAGGTAGAATGTGACAGTAATGCAAGGCAGCAAAAGAGCCTAACAGATGGAGACAACATGCAAAGACACGGAAGCAGAAAACCATAGAATATACTTGGGAAATGGAATTCAATTCAACTTCAGATTATGATGCATAGGAAGCACCCTACAGAAAGAAGCTCTCCTTTGCCCCTCTTATTCTTTTTTTTTTTTTTTTAAGATTTTATTTATTTATTTGACAGAGAGAGAGAGAGATCACAAGTAGGCAGAGAGGCAGGCAGAGAGAGAGGGAGAGGCAGGCTCCCTGCTGAGCAGAGAGCCCGATGCGGGGCTTGATCCCAGGACCCTGAGATCATGACCTGAGCCAAAGGCAGATGCCCAACCAACTGAGCCACCCTGGTGCTCCGCCCCTCTTATTTCTCTACTGCCATAGTGCTGATCATGATTTTTTTTAAAGATTTATTTATTTATCTTACAGAGAAAGAGAGCATGGGGAAGAGGGATAAAGGGAGATGTTTGAGGGTTTTGTTTTTTTTTAAGATTTTACTTATTTGACAGAGAGAGAGAGAGCACAAGCAGGGGGATCAGCTGGCAGAGGGAGAGGGAGAAGCAGGCTCCCCGTCAAGCAGGGAGTCCAATGTGGGGCTTGATTCCAGGGTCCCAGGATCGTGACCTGAGCCAAAGGCAGATGCTTAATTAACTGAGCCACCCAGGTGCCCTGAGAGTCTTAAGTAGACTCCATGCTCAGAAGGGAGCCCATGGCAGGGCTCAGTCTCATGACCCTGAGATCATGACCTGAGCCAAAAGGAAACCAAGAGTTGGATGCTTAACCAACTGTGCCACCCATGTGCCCCTTATTTCCTATTGTTTATTGTCTGTGTCTATGTCTAAACCAGGGGATGGCAAATTTTAAGTATGTACTCCTGTTTGTCTGACTTTTTTCATGCAGCATAATTAATTTGCAATTCTCCCATGTTGTGTGTATAGTTTACTCTTTTTATTGCTGAGTAGTATTCCACCGATTGGACATACCACCATTTGTTGATACATTCGCTTGTGGATGGACATCTGGTTGTTTCCAGTTTTACGTCCTATAGGTAAAGCAGACACAGTCGATTTTAATTCTTGCCTTTACTATTTAGTAACTTTTCTATTCTCTTTCAAAAATACTGCCATACCTGACCATGGATTGACAACTAGGGAGGCTGGGTCAGGGTACATGGGGGATCATCACACATTCTTTCTGTTTGTGTAGCTTTCATGTTCTCTACAATAATAAAAAAATTTAAAGGGCACCTGGTTGGCTCAGTTAGTACAGCATGCAACTCTTGATCTCAGGGTTGTAAGCTCAAGCCCCATGTTGGGTGTAGAGATTGCTTAAATAAGTAAACTTAAAAAAAAAAAGTTAAGTATTATAAAGTGTGTGTGTATGTGTGAACACTAAAAATATTTAATAATTCTTTAGCTGAGCTAATGGGCCATACTTGGGGGTTTTATATAAAGATGGTTTCAGTTCAATTTCCATATTTGGTTATTATAGTCATGGGAAGTGTTTGCTAAAAATATGAATTCTTTATTGTCACCTCACGGGTACTAAATCAGGTCATACTACCAAGTCAGTCTTATAAGCAGTTTGGAAAACACTGAATGCTCTCATTCTGAATGATCTAACCTCCGGTGTTGATTTCATACTGGAAAAGAGGAACAGTACATTTAATTCTCCACTCTCATCTCTTTTGTTTCTACGCTTTCCATTTCTCTTCCGTCATTCTCATATTCTCAAATACACTGAAATTATATCCAGTAACCAACTAATTACAGAGAAATACCGTAATGGAGAAACCACAGGGCGGAACTAGAAAGAAATCTGCAAATGAGAAACAATATAAGAAAAGGGAAGGGATACATAGCTGGCTCAGTCGGTGGAGCGTGCAACTCTTGATCTCGGGGTCATGAGTTCAAGCCCCACAATGGGTGTGGAGACTACTTTATTTTTTTATCTTATTTTTTTAAGATTTTATTTATTTATTCATGAAAGAGAGGCAGAGGCAGAGGGAGAAGCAAGCTCCCCGCTGAGCAGGGAGCCTGATGCGGGACTCAATCCCAGGACCCTCCACGACCTGAGCTGAAGGCAGATGCTTAACCATCTGAGCCCTCCCCCCAGGTTCCCCTGGAGACTACTTTATTTATTTATTTATTTAAAGATTTTGTTTTTATTTATTTATTTTGCAGAGAGGGAACACAAGCAGGAGAAGTGGGTGAAGGAGAAGCAGGCTCCCCACTGAGCAGGGAGCCCGATGCGGGGCTCGATCCCAGGACCCTGGGACCATGACCTGAGCCGAAGGCACACGCTTAATGACTGGGCCACCCAGGTGCCCCTGGAGACTACTTAAAAAAAAGGGGGGGGTAATTTATATTCATTTCTCACAGTTCTGGAGGCTAAGGAGTCCAAGATTAAGGCACCAGCAGATTCAGCCTCTGGTGAGGGCCTGCTTCCTGGTTCATAAACGGCTATGTTCTATGTCCTCACATGGAAGACGGGTCGCGGAGGCTCTCTGGGGTCTCTTTTATAAAAACATTAATCCCATTCACGAGGGATCTCAAAGGCCCTACCTCCAAAAAAGCACCATCATCTTGGGGACTGGGTTTCAACATAGGAATTCGGGGGGACATAAACATTCAGTCCATAGCACTGGGCATAACATCAACTAATTCCTGAGATCAAGTTGCCTCCTTAGGAACAATTCTAGTTCCAGTTTCTTTAATACAGGGCTGATGACCTACTCAAGAGCCCCTAGGGCTGGGGAGCATTTTGCCAACCACCCTTGCCCCCACCCTCCCTCATGATTCATAACTGGCATCCTGTCACTATGCCCCCCCATGAGCTAGGGCACCTGCCCACATGCTCCTCTGATGCTGCCAGGCAGGAAGCCAGCATGCTCCATCCACCTGCCTTCCAGAGGCTTCTGGTCACCTCCTGATGGCCATCCCTGTTGACACTCATCTGCCTGGGCCATACTGGTGGTCTGGCACAAGCATGCTGTACTTCCCAGGGGCGACTCCCGTGCATTTGTCCCACCCGAGAAGGCATTTCCATCTCTTTCAAGGTTCAAGCATGCTGGGCTCAACTTTGTCAACAGTCAACTCTTTGACATGGTACTACAGGATAAGAGAGGGCATGTCTCTCATAATCGTTGACGCAATTTCGTCTCAGCCGAACCACTGTGTACTAATCCATGGGTACTAAGAAAGGGAAGCATCCTCCCACCCCTCCATACCCTGATTCTGCCAACTGCTATTTGCTCCAGATTCAGTGCCAGGGAGCAATAGGAGGCCAGCCATGATGTAGCACGCATGCTCATTTACTATCAGCAAAAACTTTCACCACCTCAACCAGCCAAAGATCTGTTTAAGCCTCACACTAATATTTACAAATTAAAGAGATACTAATCACACACTGGGTTCTCCAGCTATTGACCTTTCACTTGTTTAAAATAATTCTTACTAATCAAATATCAGAAGTCTGAAAGGCAGATTTCACTTGCAAATACTACAACTTTCCTTTAGGTGATGACTGTTTTCAAAGAGACACTAAACAAACAGAATGTTTAAAAATGGAGTTTTCCCAAATGTAACTCTTATACATTGCTGACAGGAGCATAAGCTATTACCATCACCTTGGAAAACATATGCATAACTACATTCCTAGGCATATTCCCTAGACACTCTCACACATGGGTAGTAAGAAAGAATTCCAAGTATGTTCTCAGCACCAGTGTTCATAAAAGCAAAACTCAAGGAACAACCCAGTGTGCGTGGATCAAAGAATGGATAATTACATCTTGGCAGATTCATATAAAGGATACTATACAGCCCGTAATGGGCACCTGGCTGGCTCAGTGGGAAGATCATGTCACTCTTGATCTCAGGGTCATGAGTTTGAGCCTTACACTGGGTGTGGAGATAGCTTAAATAAATAAATAAATAAATACTTAAATTTAAAAAGGATACTATACACCCATAAAAATGATTGAATTATAGTTATATGCATCCATTTCAGGGTCAAAACCTTTAGGGAGAAAAGAGCAAGCTCAGCAATACTATAGGGAAAAAAACAGTCTTTCAACAAATGGTGCTGGGACAAATGGAAAGCCACAGGCAACCAAATGAATTTGGATCACTACCTTATACCATATACAAAATTAACTCAAAAATGGACTAAAGACCTAAATGTAAGAACGTCAACTATAAAACTCTTAGAAGAAAACGTAAGTGTAAATCTCTGTGACCTTGGATTAAGGAATGGTTTCTTAGACATGACACCAAAAGCACAAGAAACCAAAGCAAAAATAGATACACTGGTCTTCATCAAAATTTAAAATGTCTGCGCTTCAAAGGACATTATCAAGAAAGTGAAAAGACAACCCGCAGAATGGGAGGAGATATTTGCAAATCATGTATCTGATAAGGGTCTAAAACACCCAGAATACAAAAAGAACTCTTCCACCCAATGATAAAAAGACACATAACTTGAGTAGAAATTTCTCCCCAAGATTTGCAAATAACCAATAAGTATGTGAAAAAGATGTTCAACAGCATTAGTCATTAAAGAAATACAAATCGAAACCACAATAAGATACTACTTCACACCCTCTAGGATGGCTAGAATTAAAAAGACAGAAAATAAAAAGTGTTAGTGAGGAGGTGGAGAAATGGGAGTCCTCATATGCTGCTCGTGAAAACATAAAAAGTGCATCAACTGTGGGAAACAGTTTGGTGGCTCCTTGGTAAGTTAAACAGAATTCCCATATGACCAACAATTCCAACCCGGGGTATATATCCAAAAGATCGAAAATTGGTTTTCAAACAAAAGCCTGTACATGAATGTCTATAGCAGCGTTATTCACAATAGCCAAAGAGGGGAAACAACCCAAATGTCTACCACCTGATGACTGGAGAAACAAAATGTGGTATATATCCATACAAGGAAATATTATTGAGCCATAAAAAGGAAGGAAGTAGTGATTCATGCTATAACATGGATGAACCTTGAAAACATTACACTAAGGGAAAGATGCCAGGCACAGAAGACTGTATATTATGTGATTCCATTTATACAAAAGACCCATAATACACAAATTTATAAAGATAAAAAGTAGATGTTGGGATATCTGGATGGCTCAGTAGGTTCAGCCAGTCTGACTCTTGGTTTTGGCTCAGGTCGTGACCTCAGGGTCATGAGATCAAGCCCTGCATGGGCTCCACACTCAACTCATCCCTCTAGCTCTGCCTCTCCCGCATTTTGCTCGCTCTCTCCCTCTCAAATAAGTAAATAATTTTTTTTTTTTTTTAATAAAAAAAAGAAAGGGACATCTGGGTGGCTCAGTCATTAAGTGGCTGCCTTTGGCTCAGGTCATGATCCCGGGGTCCTGGAATCAAGCCCCACATCGGGCTCCCTGCTCAGCGGGAAGCCTGCTTCTCCCTCTCCAGCTCCCCCCCTGCTTGTGTTCCCTCTCTCACTGTCTCTCTCTCTGTCAAATAAATAAATAAAAAGTCTTAAAAAAAAAAAAAAGAAAGTAGATTTCGGTTGTCAAGGGCTGGGGAAAGGGAGTAATAGAGAGTGACTGCCAACGGGTATCGGGTTTCTTTTTGGGTGACAGAAACGTTCTGGAATTAGGTAGTGCTGATGCTTGTACAACCTTCTGAATATTCTAAAACCACTGCTCTGAGGGCACCTGGGGGGCTCAGTCAGTTGGGCATCTACCTTTGGCTCAGGTCGTGATCTCGGGGTCCTGGAATCAAGCCCCGTGTTGGGTTCCCTGGTCAGCGGGGAGTTTGCTTCTCCCTCTCCCTCTGCTTTCCCCCCTTGCTTATGCTCTCTCTCACTATCTCTCCCTCTCAAATAAATAAAATCTTAAAATAAATAAATAAATAAGTAAAAAATAAAACCACTGCTTTGTACACTTATTTAAAAGAGTGAATTTGGGGGCACTTGGGTGGCTCAGTCATTTAAGCACCCAACTCTTGGTTTTGGCTTGGGTATGATCTCAGGATTGTGGGACTGAGCCCTGTGATAGGCTCCTTGTTCAGCTTGGAGTCTGCCTGAGATTTCTTTCCCTCTCCCTCCCCCTTCCTCCCTTCTCTCAACTTATGCACTCTCTCTCTCTCTCTCTAAAATGGATAAATAAAATCTTTTTTAAAAAGTGAATTTTGGGGCACCTGGGTGGCTCTGTCAGTTGAGCTTCTGACTCTTGGTTCTGGCTCAGGTCGTGATCTCAGGGTTGTGAGATCAAACCTGACATCAGGCTCCACACTCGGTATGGAATCTCCTTGGGATTCTCTCTCCCTCTCCCTCTGCCCCTCTGGCTCGTGCTCTCTCTCTATATATCAAATAAATTAATAAATATATATTAAAAAGTGAATTATGACATGTGAATTAAAGCTCAAAACAAAAATTTAATAGAAAATAATGGCTGGGGCGCCTGGGTGGCTCAGTGGGTTAAAGCCTCTGCCTTCGGCTCAGATCATGATCTCAGGGTCCTGGGATCAAGCCCCGCATTGGGCTCTCTGCTCGGCAGGGAGCCTGCTTCTCCCTCTCTCTCTGCCTGCCTCTCTGGCTACCTGTGATCTCTCTCTCTCTGTCAAATAAATAAATAAAATCTTAAAGAAAAAAAAAAAGAAAGAAAATAATGGCAAGCTGTTGAAAACGACTTCCTCCATGATGCCACGTGCACAGAGAGCACGGGATCAGGGAGGAGCAGGTGGAGTGTTCAATGAACTTGGATCATTGTACTTAGTAACCTGGGCAATGGCCTCATGTCTGTATTGCTTCATACCTATTCAATATTCAATATAAAACAAAAAATTTAAAAGAGAAATCTACTTTTTCCTATTTTCCAAATCACAATTAATACAAAATATTGGATCTGAATTTAAATGACCATAAGCTGGTAGCCAACCTCCACTAACCAAATATGGTGTATAAAGCACCATAAATGACTGGCAGGGGGGCACCTGGGTGGCACAGTCGGTTGAGCATCTGACTCTTGGTTTTGGTTCAGGTTATGATCTCAGGGTCATGAGATCAAGCCCTGCATCGGGCTCCTCGCTCGGTGCGGAGCCTGCTTGGATTTCTCCCTCCCTCTCCCTCTGCCCCTCCCCACTATACTTGCTCGCGCTCTCTCTCTCTCATAAAAAAATAAATATTTAAAAAAAAGAAAGAAAGAAAAGTGACCAGCGGGGAGTTAAAAAAGGACAATCATGACCCTCGGTGGAGCTCATAATCTAAGCATGAGTGACCACCAGCTCCTAAAAGCCTCAGCCTCATTTCTCCCTCACAGAATAATCTCAGCAAAAGTTTTGTCTTTCCCAGCGCTGGCTATGGTGAAGGAATCCGTTTCACACGATTAAAATATTAAGTACATCTTACTTCCTGGGCTTCAGAGTTTTATTCTGAAAATCTTTCATCTCCCTTTTATAAATCTGCTTTTAAAGACTCAGGAGATAAGTGGAATTAGAATGCATAGTGAATTATAAAAAACTTATTTACGAGACTTCCTTTTTCACTTGAAGTAATGTATTTTTAAAGCCCTGTTTTAAACGGTATCTTTAGATTATCACACATTCTTATCTAGGCTCTATTAGTTCTTGAATATTCATAAAATGACATCTTGAAGTGCCTTGTTGCAAGATACAGTCTAGATAAATATAGAAGCTTTCTAAAAACAATCAAGATTTCCCTCAAGATTTATAATAGCTTTAAGATAATCTAAAATTGTATCTATGTTTCCAGTTTTACCAAAGAATGGCAAAAGCAAATAGTTTTTAACTTGATCTTTAACTCTCTTCCCAAGAAGGAGGTCAGTATTCTCATTTTATACCACAGTTTCTGGGATATTCACTGCAAAATGTATCATTCCAGTAAATCAGGAATACATTTCCATTTTAGTATCAATGTTCTATATACTGATACAACTAACCTGCTAATGAACAAACATCAACTTTTCCAGCTATAGAAAGCAATGGTGCTATTGGAGAAAACAGATGGAATTTGTGGTAAAGAGCCCTGGGTTTGAATCCAGCTCTGCCACTGACTCTCTGGGTGACTAACAAATCCTGTGAGCCTCAATTTCCACATCTGTAAAATGAAGATAATAGGATCCACCTTAGACGATGACTATAAGGATGAAATGAGATAATTAACATAATGGTCCTGGCACGTTAGAATGTTCCACAAATGTTGGCCCACTGTGTTTTCCCTTCCCCTGTGAAAGCAAAGCCTTGTTAAGTAAATGCCCACATAAACAAATATATAATTTTAATTAAACGTTTATACACTAAAAAAAAAATTGGCTTCGCCATTTACTAAATTTTCTCCTCTGCACCTAAATTATAATCTCAGTTAAACGGTTTCACAAAACATCTAATGAGAACCAGTTTTTAAAAATTGAAACTAATGAGGAAGTAAAGAATGATCCATTCTTTTTTTTTTTTTTTTTTTTTATTTGTTTGACAGAGAGGAGAGAGATCACAAGTAGGCAGAGAGGCAGGCAGAGGGAGAAGGGGAAGCAGGCTCCCTGCTGAGCAGAGAGCCCCGATGCGGAGCTCGATCCCAGGACCCTGAGATCACGACCCGAGCCGAAGGCAGAGGCTTTAACCCACTGAGCCACCCAGGTACCCCGAGAATGATCTATTCTTAAGCTTAGGAAAATAGAATTGGGGGCTTCATTTCTATGCCCAAATGCCTCCTGGTTTCTGCCACCGAGCTAAGGGGTTATGACCTCTATTTTGTGATCCGGTTGTTACCAAAAAGTTGGTGGCTTGGATAAAGACGGAAAGGCATGCTTATTACATCTGCCACTAAGCTAAGAGAATTCACCAACACAGTAAATAACAGAAGCAAGAATCAAAAACATTTTGTCCAACTCGAAATCAGCAGATGCCATTCATCACATTTACATTTCAAAGTCCTATGGTAATCACTGTTGTTGCTATAAGGCTGCTTGTTTTTACAGATCTCACACACACACACCGG
Organism: Potos flavus; assembly: GCA_028534135.1. Classification (NCBI taxonomy): domain Eukaryota; kingdom Metazoa; phylum Chordata; class Mammalia; order Carnivora; family Procyonidae; genus Potos; species Potos flavus. The sequence goes on along the minus strand of CM052891.1, from coordinate 11,665,120 downwards.
GTACAGAGACTGAGACTGCCGGGAGACTTAAGGGAGCTGATCATCTTGTTAGAAGCAGCCAGCAGCTTGACGCAGCTTCTGAAAATGGCAATGCTCATGCTAAAGCATCAGCAGAGCCTCAGGTGCTGCCTGTCCTCCAACATCTTGGGCCAAACCCAGCCCATGCCCGTTACTGTATGGTCCTTGAGCTACAATGGGTTTTGCACGTGTCAGTACTTGAAATAAATCAAAATTAGAATAATATCGTGTGACATGTGAAAATTATATGAAATTCACATTTCAGTACCCATAAATAAAATGTTATCAGAAGAGAGTCATGCCCATTCATTCAAGTAACTGTCTTTGCCTGCTTTTGTCTTGCAGGCCAGAGGTGAGTGGTTGCGATAGGGACCAGATGGCCTGCAAGTCTGCAGTGTGTCTATCTGACCCTTTACTGAAAGTTAGAGCATGGTGTTCAGTATTTTTTTAATGGCAGGAACAAAGGAGAACCATGGGAATGATGAGGGAATCCGGAAACCATTTCCTAAGGTGAGTCATTGAGAGAATTGTGGATGTTAGGCCAGTAGAAGAGAAAACCAAAGGACATTACAGGTTTCTTTAAATATTTAAAGAGCCAGCATGTAGAAGTGGCTGGTATTTGTGTCACTATAGAGAGGGAAAGGAGTACCAGCCATGAAAGTTCAGGGAGGCAGACAGCAAAGAAACGTAAGACAGGACCTTCTACTATATCGAGGTGGACAATCACGGGACAATCGTGGCTTCTGAGGTCACCCCCCAAAAGAGTGAGGATCCTGCCATGCTGGTATTTAAGTGAAAAGGCAAGATGATCGCCATGCAAGATTATTCCAGGAAAGATTCTTACAGTGGGCAGGAAGCTGAACTGTTTTAACAGAGGGGTTTTTTCTATGATTTTATCCCAAAAGAAAAAAAATGATCATTTAATAGCAGGTGAAAACTTAAGGACAGGTCAATAGAAACAATTTCTACTATCAAATTCACTAGGGATTACGCCCTATGAGGAAATAGATCTATAATTGGTTTATATGGATATACATAATACACACATGTGTGTATGTAAATGGCACGTTCAAAAGAGGTCTTCCATTTAAATAAAGAGTACATCAGCTATAAAAAGAATCACATTAAGAAAAGAAGGGTTATTTTTAGGAGGAGGGCTCCAATTACACAAATAAGGAAAGGACATCCACCACCAGATAAAATGAGCTGAAATTTTCCCTTGTGTTACTACAGAAAATTGGTATGGCACTGCTGGAAAGAGGGAAAATCTATATATAAAATAGAAAAGGGAGCAATATGTTAAAAAAAAAAAAAGCGTGGCTAAGATATAAAATACAGTAAGGGACACAGTTGTCTGATTTACTTGTACTGGACCTCTTTGCAAAATAGCTTTACAAACAACATCACAAAGCACAGCCACCTGTTAGGCTGTTATTTTGGCCTCTCTATTTTCAATGGCAATCTTGACACCCAAGCAAGAGACATGCCACCATAGCAACATAAACATCATGGTGTTGGAGAATAAAAATTTTAAGAAGCAATTTATAGCCCCATGCAGACTTGGAAATAAAACTAATCCTATAGCATCTGTTACTAGGACATAACATATCCACTGGCCAAACTCAGATCCAGTGGATACCTCAGGATTCCCTTCATTCAGAAAGGAGACTCCAAAATGTCTATCGTACTAGCTGGTCCTCCTAATATAAAGGTATTTAAAACACGAGACAATATCATTTTCTGCATAGCTCAGAGAACATACAATTACCAAGAGTTCACGCAGCATCGATGGATGGACAATTATCACCCCTTACATTTGCCAAGTGGGCGCCCCACCTCCAGTGATCGGCCCCTAATGGAAGCGGAAAAAGAGAGGCACTGAACAGTTGGGGAAACCGAGGCACCGGAAAATGAGTCTTTCTAAATCGGTTCATAGCTATCACACAGCAAGGACTCAGCTCCTTCTTCTAAGGTCATGTTCATACTCCTCGCTGTACTACACCACTCTAAACCAGAAACCCCGACATAGAGCAACCTAGGTATCCTGGTTCAAGGAGATAAAATGCCAAGGTGTCTCATTAAATGAAAGGGTAGAGGGGAGCCTGGCTGCCTCAGTCATTGAGCGGCTGCCTTCGACTCGGGTTGTGATCCCAGGGTCCTGGGATCGAGCCCCACATCGGGCTCTCCAATCGGCGAGAAGCCTGCTTCTCCCTCTCCCACTCCCCCTGCTTGTGTTCCCTCTCTCGCTGTCTCTCTCTGTCAAATAATAAATAAAATCTTTAAAAGATAAACAAATAAATAAATAAATGAAAGGGTAGAGAAAAATGAAAATCACGTTTGAAAGTAATTACGCCTTTTTCTGGGATGATATCCCTATGAGGGGCGGAGCAATTACCAGGACTTAAACCGTGAACATTGTAAGGCATGGCTGATTTGCAATTCAAAAAGCTCCAACAAAGCCAGAAAGAAAGCTGATCATCCAGCTTAAAGAGGAGACACACCCAAAAGGTGTGCCACAGGGAGGATCACGAGTGGTGGTGGCGACCCGGAGTCAGGGAGTCAGCTTCTGGGGTGCAGCTTCTGGCTGGGGTGGATCCTGAGCCCCGGGGTCTACAACAGAGGCCTGGACTCCGGCCCGGAACCACAGTCCATTATCCCTGGCCACCACCTCCCCCTGTCTCTTTTTACTTTGTTCTTAACTTTCCTCCAAAACAGAGGCCGGTAGGGCCCTTGGGCAGTTCCTTCTGGTCGACAGAAGAGCCGGTCTGAAGCCCAGAACAACCAGAGAATAGCCCTTAGTGCAGATGAAAAATACACGAATCTACGATGAAGCTTCTGGGACGCCAGGGACTTGGCTGCTTTCGATCTGAGAACCAGTACTGAACCCCTTTAAAAAAATAAGATGGTTTCTGACACACATAACCAACATCTTTAAAAAGAACCAACTCCAGGGGCGCCTGGGTGGCTCAGTGGGTTAAAGCCTCTGCCTTCGGCTCAGGTCATGATCTCAGGGTCCTGGGATCGAGCCCCGCATCGGGCTCTCTGCTCAGCATGGAGCCTGCTTCCCCTTCCCCTTCTCTCTCTGCCTCTGCCTATTTGTGCCTATTTGTGATCTCTCTCTCTCTCTATCAAATAAATAAATAAATAAAATCTTTAAAAAAAAAAAAAAGAACTAACTCCTACCAAAGCCTGGGTAAAAGCCTGAGCACCTATGTAAATAATGACTAATCTCAAATACACCTGACCCTTTTGGAAATGTTTTTCTTGAAAAGGCTTAAGGGGATTATTCCATTTGGACAACTAATAGCCTAATTACTATTTTTTTTCTTTTTTTTTTAAAACCACCACCAAGCTCCTTTTCAGCCAGATCTTGGCAAGGAATCTCAAAGTACACCCCTATCTGCAGCACCATAAGTCACGCCGCTGAAAAACATAATTACGCTCAGCTGTGTCCAAGTTTCCACCAACCACAATCCAAAAGAGGTGAGCTATTAAATCTTGATTCTAAAGGTTTTTTTTCATTTTGGACACGATGCCTCTTTATGAGCCGCAAAACATCACGTAAAAAAACGAGCATTCACCACGGCCTTCCCCGGAACAGGTTTTGGGTTTCCAGCTCGCACAGTACAATCTGTACCCCAAGGATTAAATGCAATTCTAGTTCTCAAACTCTTTGCACTTTGAGGAGGGAGAATTAAATAACTCCATTTCATATCTTTAAACCTGTGTCTCATTGAGCAAAAGAACGGTCTACTTGCATGGCACTTTCTAAGTACGGAGAAAACCACTTTTACCCACCGCGTTGCTTTTATAGAGGCTTGAACTACTCCACAATGACGATCCATGTGCGAGGATATCAAGGATCATGTTCGTTTTTGGATTTTTATTGGTTTTTGTGTTTTTTTTCCAGCAGTATCAGCATCATTGTTATTTTAGATCAGGACAAACTTGCAGAACGTTCTGGATGGAGGACCATGTCATCAGGGTGCTAACCATAGGAAACTCAACATTTCAGAGGACCTGCCCCTGGGCTCAAGCCATTAGTGATAACCCCTGTCTTCACAACTACCTGTCCAGACAAGTAGGCGATTATAAATTTAGCTCTCTCAAACATCTATCCAGTCTTATTTCTCTATTTTAATTGCCAATTACTGGTTTAACGAGAGTGTTGTCTTCTGAGGCTTCACAGTTCGGGTGCATTAGAGGCTAAATACGCCTGTAAGGTGTTCAGGCACATGCTTCTCAGACTGGATAGAAATTGAGGACCAGGGGCACCTGGGTGGCTCAATGGGTTAAAGCCTCTGCCTTCGGCTCAGGTCATGATTTCAGGGTCCTGGGATCGAGCCCCGCATCGGGCTCTCTGCTCAGTGGGGAGCCTGCTTCCCCCTCTCTCTCTGCCTGCCTCTCTCCCTACTTGTGATCTCTCTCTGTCAAATAAATAAATAAAATCTTTAAAAAAAAAATTGAGGATCAACATTAGATCCCACTACTCTCCTGGATAGTGCAGAACAGACTCCTCCCTGAGAGCCACAAAACCATCGTCCTATAAAATCTAATGAAATCCAAGTTGTTGGCTGGTCAGTTGAAAACTAGCTACAGGGCGCCTGGGTGGCTCAGTGGGTTAAGGCCTCTGCCTTCAGCTCAAGTCATGATTTCAGGGTCCTGGGATCGAGCCCGCATCAGGCTCTCTGCTCAGCAGGAAGCCTGCTTCCCTCTGCCCACTTGTGATCTCTCTCTCTCTGTGTCAAATAAATAAATAAAATCTTTTAAAAAAAAGAAAACTAGCTACAGATATCACTAAGAGAATCGATAAGAAAGAAAATGTTACAAAGTTTATTCATCAATAAGCCATCATACTGACAAATTATTTTTTCTCCTGCATTAAACATTTATAAAAATAAAAAAAAAGCCAACATTATAATTCTACTTTTCAGAGAAAGGATCCAATTAATGTCTATTTCTACCTAGTACAGGAATAAAGCATTCTCATTAACCAAATATTTTATCTTTTGCTTTAACAGAAGAACATTTGTCCATGCCAATCCTGTTTGTTTGAAATGCTTCCAAAATGCATGGGTCCTTTTTCCTGCCTTAGGAAGCATTCTGAACAAAATGCACTTTTTCTGTCAAACGACAACATAAGTCCTCCTGAGTTTAAGTTGCCAAGTATTTCATCTGTTGCTACAAAGGTATAGGTTACGAACTGAGTCATTAATGCCCCCCAAGTACGGATATGAACCCATTTTGTCATTTTCCTTTCTTGAAAGAAGGCAAAATTCAGGAAAAAATTCTTTTTAGTTAGATCCCATGAATGTAAGTCATATTAGGTTTGTTTCGGGAAATGCTGTAGGAGTTTAATGAGAAAGTAATGAAAGCAATGCTTTAAAAACAAAACAAAACAAAACACAACTGACCGGACACCCGGAGTAGTAAATGCATGGGGACAGAAAGTGGAATGATGGTTGCCACGGGATGCGGGCAGGAGAGTGGGGATTTCTTCTTTAATGGGTGTAGAGTTTCAATTTTGCAAGACAAAGACAGCTCTGTGGCTTGATGGCGGTGATGGTTGCCCAACAACATAAATGTACTCAATGCCACTGAACCAAACACTTAAAAATGGTTAAAATGGGGGCACCTGGGTGGCTCAGTCAGTTATCATGATCTCAGGGTCCTGGGATCGAGCCCTGAGTTGGGCTCTCTGCTCAGCAGGAAGCCTGCTTCCCCCCTCTCCCTCTGACTGCTCCTCCCCCTGCTGTGCTCTCTCTCTCTCTCTTTCTCAAATAAATAAATAAAATCTATTAAAAAAAATGGTCAGGATGGCAAATGTTGTATTACATGTATGTTACCGCAATTTTTAAAAACTATTCTTTAAAAACCTGACCCGAACATATGTATCCAGCTATGTGCCATCTCCTTCGAATAGTTCATTTTGGGAAGATTTAGGAGATTATGTACCTGTGCAGTTCAATAGTGCTGACACAGCAAAACATCTGTGAATCTCCACCGTGAAACTGAGCAGGGCAGGTGTGTTTGGGGTTTTTCATTATCTTTACCATTTTCGATCATGGATAATGTGTCTTGAGGATTATTTTTAATTTAGAAAAAAAATACCTGACGGCTCCATTTTTAAAATAATTATCAAGTTAAAAATATTTATTTTAGTCCGTGTGAGGTGTGACTCTAAAAGAACAATATTTGTGAGTGTGGGTTGTGAGTGTAGGCTGTAAATTGTGAGAGTGTGGGTTGTAAATTGCTTTGGAGGCAATGCTAGTCCAGGGGAGCCAGAAGTTTCCAAGGAGCAGCTAACTCAGCAGGAAGGGTAAACATACAACTTTGAATAGTACATTTTGATGATTTTCATACGCTCCAATTTGCTTACCTGTATGTGAAGAGTCTTTTAAGTTTTCAACTAAATGTGCCAAAAATATGGCGTCCCTTGTCTGTTCCCATTGTTATTCCTGATACTAATTTTGAGAAAGTCACCAGGCGCTCATCAGCGAACATCTCTGCTGCTGATGCCTATGAAAGCCAAAGGTTTTTACTGCCATTAAAAGGAATAATTTCCAAAAGTGTAGGGGTGGTTCTCTTTTTAGAGCATGAACTACAAAAGTTATTTTCAAAGGAACATGATTCACTTATCAAAGTTAAGCAGAGGAATGTCACTTGGTTTAATACTTGGGTAAAATGGATGGTTCAGTGGAAGATAAAACTTATGGACCACTCTCTTAGCTTAACTGGCATGGAGGAACTACTTTCCCCTAATTACGTCCTTTGATAACCCTGAACAAGTTCTTTGATCTTGAAGATTTTTATTTATTTGCGTGTGATAGATCTGGATTACCTTCCATCATTTCTTCCAGCTTTTGGATTCAAGAGAAGGCAGAGCGGGTAAAGCAAAGAGCATGGTCTCCGCAGTCTGACCAGTCTCGGTATGGATGTAGGTCTACCATTGACCGGCCATGCAAGCATAGATGATCCACACTGACAAAGTGGGATGATAATATCCAACTCATAGGACTGCTCTGAGGACTAAACCAAAAGGCACTCAACAGATAAAATTTCTCTCCCTCCTTTACATGTGAAATGTAACTGTTATCAGTCCAAGCTATAAAAACAGAAACCAGGGGTGTCCAGGTGGCTCAGTCTGTTGAGCGTCTGACTCCTGATTTCAGCTCAGGTCATTATCTCAGGGTCGAGAGATGAGGGCTCTGCGCTCAGCACAAGTCTGCTTGAAAATTCTCTCTCACTCTCTCTCTCCACCCGCTGTACACACGTGCGCTCTCTTGCAAATAAATACATAAATAAAATCTTTAAAAAAAATTTTTTTTAAACTAAACCAGAAACCACATTTTAAAACACTTACTTTCCAAACAGAACGTTTCATGGGATGGACTGCTGAGGGGGACAAGATGGTTTTTGTGTTATGTACACAATAGCAAGGTCACTGCAAGGCCACAGTCAGCCAAGACCTTGTGACACAGGGTAACTGCCTAGCTCCGGGATGCTGTGATCAGGAGAGGCAGGGCAAGGAACTGCCACAATTTATGTAAGATGCAAAGATGGAGATGGCTCAGATAAGCAGATAGGACTGTCTCTATAAACTGTCCATACAAGGCGGAGACATTTTGGCAGACATAGTGATCAGTGAAACTTTGCCATTTTAACAATAAATACATCCCCCCCAAAAAAAACACAAAAAATAGGGGGGGCGTGGGTGGCTCAGTCCATTAAGCATCTGCCTTCGGCTCAGGTCATGATCTCAGGGTCCTGGGATAGAGCCCCACATCAGGCTCGCTGCTCAGTGGGGAGTCTGCTTCTCCCTCTTTCTCTGCCCCTCCCCCCAGTTGTGTACTCTCTCCCTCTCTCAAATAAAGAAAATCTTTAAAAAAGAAAATAAATCCCACTATAATAGTTACAACTATAAAATAGGGGAGAACACCACAGAATACAAGCAATCCAGAAAATAAGATCCAGTGCATTTGAGGTTTTCAACAACTTAATTATATCCAAGCTAGTGGTGACTTCTTATTCCCCACTTGGTAAATTTTCTTTTTATCTTTTATCTTTAAGTAATCTCTACACACAACATGGAGCTCGAACTCACGGCCCCAAGATCAAAACTTGCACGGTCCACCGACTGAGCCAGCCAGGTACCCCAAAGTTTTCTTCTAATCTACAGATTAGTTATTTTTGGTGTAAAAATACACAAATTAGTGCTCAGAAACACCTGGATCTGGCCTTAATGCAGCAAATATAATGACTTCAATTGTGTGCATGTGCATGTGTGCCTGTGTGGACGTGGGGCGGGGACCAGTCTTTGGAGATTAGCTGCTTAGATTAGGTGCTTAAACGACGTTATTATAGGCTGTCATCAAATTACATTTGTTGGGCCAATCTTACTTCTTTTAGGTGATTCATTCTGGGAAAGAAACAACACCCTAAAGATTGTCAGATATAATCCAAAGGATTTAAGGGTGATTTTTTTTTTCTTTGCTCAGGAACAAGAGGAATCTAGAAGGTCATGCTTTACCCAAAGTTAAAAGGAGCAAAAAAAGAGACCAAAAAAAGTGAAGAGTCATTAGATAAACTTGATCAAGAACCTACGTTAGCTACTTGTTTAGATTATGAGTGGGTTTCCACTAAAGTCTAAAAAGGAATTTCAAGAGCAGGCCCCTTTTGGCAGAGGGCTGGGAAATGAAAGAATGAGTCACTTTAATACTTGATGTCAAAATCTTGGTGAGGGCCAGCTTTCGTGTTTCTAAATCAACAAACGGCAGTGGGTAATGCTGTTCGGGCAATCTGCCAGAAAGTGGCGGGGGGACCCTAGCCTCCCTCCTGTGACATGGGTAAAGCCGGCGGCCAAGACAGTGTGTCCTATGCAGTGGGGCTCCCTGGGCAGGGTCTGTCCTCCGGGGAGATTTGCCCGGCCTAGTGTAGTATCATCTTGCCATCCTACACAGAGACTGCTGAGACGGAGTTTAAATAGCCACTCGGTCTCCTTTGCAGAAAAGCCAGTGATGGCATGTCTTCAGGACACCTGTCTGAGATGAATCAGGCAGAAGGTTCAACTCCCATGTAGAGCCATCTCCTCCAGAATGTGTTTTCTAGGACTCATTTGGCTAACACACGATTTCTCATTCAATGCACATAGAAAGCAGAGACATGTACTTGAAGCCATAGTCAGGAAGGTCCCCAGGTACCGTTCCTTCCACTCACGGTGGCCACCAGCCTCTGTCCCCTTGGGGTGGGAAGGAGGGGTGACGGCCCCCCAGTACCCTGAAGCCCTACAGTGGGCCTCAATGCAGCTGTTCAAGCTGTGATTGCTCCTTTCCCCTAAGTATTGAGCTCTGACCTAAATTGTGGCCGTTCTGGTCCAAATCTGGAAGATTTTCTTCCCACACTGCTGCAGAAGAGAACCACCTCCTTTGGAAAGCTGTCTAAAAATCCGGACAACTAGAGCCACCTCCCTGTCCCCTAGAGGACAGCGACCACAGCTTTTCAGTGGACTCATAATTCAAATTCAGCACTTTCTGTCAGTGGCTCCGTCTCTAAACATAGATGTCTATGTCTACCCATAGCCACCTCCATTTTTTTAAACACTTTTATTGAGATGTATTTTACATACCAATTCAATTTTTTAAAAGATTTATTTACTTTAGAGAGAGCAAGTGTGCGCGTGGGGCGGGGGCAGGGGAGGGAGAGAGAAACTCAAAAGCAGACTCCGTGCTGAGTGTGAAGCCCCAGGCAGGGCTCAATATTATGACCCTGAGATCACGACCGGAGTCAAAATCAAGAATCAGATGCTTAACCAATTGAGCCACCCAGGTGCCCCTGTCATAATCTATTTTAAAATGGCAGTGGGGGCACCTGGGTGGCTCAGTCAGCTAAGCATTTTCCTTCAGCTCAGGTCATGATCTCAGGGTCCTGGGATCGAGTCCACATTGGACTCCCTGCTCGGCAGGGGGTCTGCTTCTCCCTCGGCCTCTGCCCCTTCCCCCAGCTCATGCTCTCTCTCTCTCTCTAAGGAATAAATAAAATCTTTAGAAAATAAAATAAAATCTAAAAATAAAATAAAATGGCAGTGAAACTTCTTCAGTGGCCTATGGACTATAAGTTCTAGGAGGGCAGGAATCATGTCTATCTTGTTTGCTGCTCCATCCCTAGCGCTTGGCCTAACACCTGGCACACAGTTGGGAGTCCAATAAATATTTGTGATATGAACACGTTTGCGCTCCCCCAAGTGCCAACCTAGATACAAGAAATAATTACTTCAAGAGAAACTGTCAATCCAACTATTCTCCCTCTGGTAGGCAGAAAGGCCCCCAAGATTCCTGCTCCCTGGCATGCACACTCTGTTTATCTGTAATTCCTTCCTCTTGAATGTGGGTGGGCCTGGCCTAATCAGGCCAGTCTTTTTGAAAAAGAGTCTGAAGGTCAGAGATAACACATCAGAGATTCAAAGTGGCAGGAGCTGTTTTCCTATTGGGTTCGTAGGGGCAAACTGCCATGTTGTGGACAGGGTCACACTGCAGGAAACGGCAGGTAGCCTCTAGAAGCTGGCCCCTAGCTGATGGCTGGCAACAAAGGGGGGACGAACTGAATTCTGGCAATAACCACATAAGCTTTGAAGAGACTCCCAAGCTCCAAAAGGAAGTGCAGCCCAGCTAACACCTTGATTTCAACTTTGAGGGACCCGGAGCAGCCACGCCATCCAGCCAAGCCATCCCCAGACTTCTGGCCTACAGAGACCGTGAAATAATAAAGGGGTATTGTTTTAAGCCACTAAGTTTGTGATAATTTGTTACAGAGTAATAGAAACCAAATACACTCCTCCAGAAGTTAGGATGAAAACAGAATGACTACATTAACTCCCACAAAAGACTGGCCTCCAGTTTCTCAGGGGGTATTGGCTGAGTAGCTTTAAAATGAAGATGTTTGTAATATAAAAGAATCTCTAGCTTGCAAAATTTCAGGTGGTATAAAACCGAAGTGAAAAAAATGTAAACCATGTGAAGGAAGACAACTGGGCTCAGCTTTCCAGCAATGGTCCTGTTTTTCCCAGCTTCTGCCCATCCATTCATTAAGCATCTACTGTGCGCCAGACGAGGTTTAAGCCTGAGAGCTGCCCTGTCTGATATGGCAGCCACCAGCTACCCGTGGCCCTTGAGCGCTGCAAAGTGGCTAGTAGGCGCTGAAATGTGCTGCAAATGGGAAATAACACTGGATGTCAAAGACTTAGTATGAAAGAAAAATAAGTTAAACTATGTTGTCACTATTTCCTTCCGGGGGTTACAGGTTGGAAAGATAACGACAGGAATGAATGAATGACGTACAAGCAAACAAGTAAGTACAGATTATGAGAAATGCTCCGAAAGAAATAAATAAGTACAGGGGCGCCTGGGTGGCTCAGTGGGTTAAAGCCTCTGCCTTCAGCTCAGGTCATGATCTCAGGGTCCTGGGATCGAGCCCCGCATTGGGCTCTCAGCTCAGCAGGGAGCCTGCTTCTCCCTCTCTCTCTGCCTGCCTCTCTGCCTACTTGTGATCTCTCTCTCTCTCTCTGTCAAATAAATAAATAAAATCTTTTTTAAAAAAAGTACAGAGATAAAGAACAGGGGAAAACTACTTTAGATGGAGTGGTCAGGAACAACGTCACTAAGGAGGTGCCATTTCCACTTATGAACCCACAAGTTTGCTATACATGTTCAAGTTTTAACACATGACGGCAGCAGAGGCTTGAAGCTTCCGAGGGCTGACCGAGGCCGCTGGCCGGCTGCAGGGCCCTCACACTGTACCATTCCCACGTAGGTTCCAGGTCAACAGCTCCCACTAGAGGTGTGCAGCCCCAAGACCCTGTCTGCGTGGATGAATTGTTTTTAAGTTGGAGGATATACAGTATGAAAAGTCAAGCATCCAAGATAATTTTTTTTTTCAAATGACTTGGCATTTTCCAGATACAATTTGTTCTCCAGTTTTAATATCGGTAACACATTTGCACTTCATCTCCCATGGAGCCTACCTCCCCCCCAAAAAAAGTCTCCACTTGGGAATACCACAAAATTCTCGACTGCCAGCATGAGACAGGGAGGGTGGGCAGTTGGCAGTCTACAATTTGAAATTCTCCTTTCGCTCTTCCAGCGGGCTGAATTTACAAAAGATATATAAAATCTTCCTGATTTCTTGCTACAAATCAGCTGATGTCTATATCTGTCTTTTTCTCCAAACAGGGCAGAAGTGTTAGCTAGTTTCCAAAAAAGTTTCCCTGAGTTATTTGACCATATAAACCTCCAGGCAACAGAAAGCAGGCCAAAGCCCACACGGGCCAACCAGGGGCACCTGTGCCCTCACTCAGGCGGCTAAAGCAATGAACCTCAACGTACTTTTCCAGTAATCACCGCCCCTGAAAAACACATTTACTGCCTGTCACTGTGCACACTTTTATATTAAAAGAAAAGAAGAACTTTGTGAACCCTTCCCCCCATACACACACTTTCCTAATTGACACTCTGGGGCAAGGGGTGGGGGCGGGGTGCCACGGTAGATCGTAAAGAGACCGACTGATGAAACTATATTAATTTTTTAAAACCTGTTTACAAAAAACAGTATTCTCTGTTCCCCCGAAATGAGAGCTTTTCTGAAATGAAGAAGTATTACTCACTTAATGAGACACAAGGTTTTTAAGTTGGTTTTTAAGAGCCTCAGGGACTCACTGGCTCCTTTTGTAATAAAAAGCAAAAGTTAATTACCACCCACTTTTAACTAAGATTTCGTTAACAATAACGTCCATTTTTTTCAAGGCCCAGAATCTGTTTCCCCATGGCTGGCAGACATTCACACCCAAATCACGGGGTTGGGGGGTGGAGAGGGGGTGGGGTAGGTAAGCAGTGTCCTTCCCACACAAAGTCAATTTCACTGACTGGCCTTCCAGGGCAGCATCTGCTCCTTGTTGTCTGTTCCATTAGTGGAGAAAGGTTTGCACTTGCCCATTAACCCGCCCACGTGCCCCTCCTGACCAGCAAGGGAGCTGTGCAAGATAACTGGGCATGAGGAACCTGACTGCGGGACAGGCAAGAGAAGCTACCGGGATCATCCAGAAATCAAACTCATGACCCTGGCCTCGGTCCCTCCCAGCTAGGCTAGGAGTCAGGGAAAGAAAAAAAAAAAGTCAAGAGTGCTTGTTCTTAAAAAACATTTTCAAAATTATGTTCCTGAGGAACCCTGGGGGAGGTATGTGAGATTAACCCAGTGAACCTTTATTCTTTATACTTGAGAGTATCACTTTGTACAAAAATCAGTGGCGATGCCAATATCAAACTTAAACTCTTTCCCGAAAGAATTTCTGCCCCAATATTTGCAGGCGCCATTTCATGAAAATTGTTTGAAACGGGGAATAAGGAGCATTACTGGGCATTTTGGAATCTCCATTTAGGTCATTCCAGAGTCGGCACCACCCCAATCCCAAATCTGTTCTCAGAAATGTGCGCAAGAAAATTCTCCCGAGACCCAGGGGAGCCTGGATAAAGTGCACTGGCTCCCAGCCAGGGCAAAGAACAAAATAATATTCTGTATTAAAAAGTTGTTTTTCTTTCCTTTCCTTTTTCTCTCTTCTTTTCTTGGAGGGGAGGGAAGTGTTTCTATTTTTCATTGTGCAACGAATCCCTGAGGACCACAAATAAATCTCTAAAAGTATGCCCATTAACGTTAATGCAGTCAGAACAGGAACTGTTAAAACACCAAAGCAAGTAAAAAAAGTAAAAAAAAAAAGGATTTCTGCCTAAATATTAGGATGTGCTTAGCTCTTGAAGCTGCTGATCTTACTGATAAGAAACCGACGGGGTGGAGTCATCTTCAGACTCCTCCACGGAGTCCTGAATGAGAGTGAGGTTTGGGATGCTGACAGCACCAAGGGGAAGCACCAAGGAGAGGCTTGGGGCAAATCAGCCTTGAACTCCACCATAATCTTGGAGTCATACATCCAAAAGAAGCCACCCCAAAAAAATACACAATCTAAGGAAAACCAGTAGGCTTGTTATACAAGAGCAGCTTCAGATAGAGCCCGCTGGCCTTCCCACTGGTCAGCTGACCAAATGTCCCCTAAGTAGATGGAAGGTCAGAGTCTGTCTCCAAGCCACCTTCAGCTAGAGACTACTTGAGATGCTTTGTCCCTGCTTTGCATGACGGACTTAGGGATATTTCCTTCCAGCGAGGAATCTCCCAGAGGAGGAAAAGTGGAAGAACCCCTGGCCTACAATACATTGAAGTACATTGAAATATATATTGAAATATATAGAAATCAGAAGACCCAAGTTCTGTCCTAGACCCTGCCCTTGGCTATGAGATGGGCAACTAACTGCATCTTCTACAACCATAATAGTCTTCTCCACAAAATGAAATGGCTCAACTACAGAAGATCTCCACTAGCTCTTTCAAGTCTAAAGTCAAAGAATCTACATCACCAAATGTTCCAAATGAAGATGGTGACAACTGTCTCTTTAGAGCCAACTATCAGCCCCCAAGAACCTTTACTATTTAGAACTTTCCAATGAATGGGCATATATCAGTTCAGAGATGGCACTGAACATAAATGAAACTATTCCAATGAAGTTTTTTATTAAAATTAATACATGGGATGTTACATTTTAAAATTCTTCATTCTGAAATTGTCTAAAAAACAAGACGAAACACCAACACTCTGATCTAGACTGATCTAGACTGTGGTTGAGCTTTATTTTCTTTAGGCCCCAACGCTGCTCCTCTTTCCTGGAACTAGGGAACATCTAGGAGTTAAAATAAAGCTTAGAGAAATACTAGAATCCAGTACCCTCTACAACAATTGAAAAGGCATTTGATTTTTCATTAAGTTGATAGTGTCGACTCTATTTTCGAGAACTGTTTTTTCCTTTTTCTGCATTAAATACCAGTGACAGGGAAAGAGCAGCAGAAAGAAAAGCAATGGGTTTTTACCATGGCTCTGGTTGTGGCTTGGCTATTAACTAGTTGTGTGACCTGGCGCACATGTCTTCACCCTTCTGACTCAGTTTACACATCTGCAAAATGTAGATAACAGCACGAGTTCTCCTTATGCTCCCCTCCACCAGGAGTTAAACAGGATAAGGCCAGGGAAGAAGAATGGACACAGTGTTGGTTCTCTCACTGACCCTCCTCATTTTCAAAAATATGTGCACTCCTAACTAGACAGAAATAAATTCCTGAAGTACTGTGTAGACAGAATCAGACCGGAAGCAAATAAAGCCTTAAAGCAAAAGCTAGGTTTCGAAGAAGAGTCTACCTAAGTTGATGGTAACTTCTTTGAAGTTCCTTCGCAGTTTTTAATGTTAAGGACAGGGGCGCCTGGGTGGCTCAGTTGGTTAAGCCTCTGTCTGCCTTTGGCTCAGGTCGTGATCCCGCGGTTCCTGGGATAAAGACCCACATCAGTCTCCCTGCTCAGTAGGGAGGCTGCTTCTCCCTCTCCCTCTGCCTGTGTGTGTGCACGCTATCACTGTCTCTCAAATAAATAAGATCTGTTTTTAAAAAATAATGTTAAGGACAGTAGGACACAGCACAAGGGGGGGGGCGGACATGGGGGATTTACTATCAGTCAGACTCCAGGGATCCAACCTCTGGTGCACTGGGCCTAGTTTCCTCGCCTATTACCTGGCTTGGAAAATTTGAAATCCTATCAGTTTGGAACCTCTATCAATCTAAACTGCCCCCTGCTTCTCTAACCAAGTGGACAACTAACCTCAAAATACAACTTTTTAAGAAACTGAATCATGCTTTACTCCAAATGAATTACACATTAATTAAATCATAATTATACATTCTATTACATGTGGAGCCTGATTTCATTTGCCAATTAAGAAAGGGCCTCCAAAAAAAAAAAAAAGGGCCTCCACCTGTACATTCAAAAGTGATTACTCCACCCTGAAGTGGTGGGTATTTTGGTAGCATAAATACATACATACATACATACATACATACATCGCTTAAGAGCTGTGCCTGACTGTTCAGGAAAGCCTACGAAGAAAATCAACCAGAATAAAGAGAAGAAAAAGATTTTGTACTTAGTAAGAAGATTCTAGAACTGGCTATTTTATTGATTATCACCTCCGTTTGGGGGGTATTTCATGCAGTACCGACATTACCCCTAGATCCCACACTCCTCTCGATAAATAAAGTCACTGGGCAGAGACAAAGCGCACACACCTCCAGGCTGAACTGCTCCGGCTCCGCCGCCCTGGGGGTGGGGAAGAGCTCAACCTTTTCTGGAAATACTCTGGTTAACCGGGGTCACTCATTTGCCTCCCCCACTGTCCACACAGCTGTGTGCTGCTCCTCCACTTGATTCACATGGTCGGGATGCACCCCCCAAACCCTATCCACATGGATTCCATCCTTCAAGACTCTACTCCAATGTTAACCTCCTCAAACACCGAACTGGCAGGAGCGCTAAGTTGATCATGGAGGGGGGGGGGGGGGGCTGACCTTTCTCTTCGGTAGCCAGTGTTCCTGGGATATATGTTTTGTCAACTCGGAGCTACTTTGATCTTGCCTTGGATTGTACTTGGATCTTGCCTTAACACTTGATCCAGGTAACAGATTAAGACAGCCCCTCGGGAGCACAGCCACTTTATCGGTTAAATATCTTTTTCCCCCGAAAGCACCTGTCCCCTTCCATAAGGTAATGACTCAATAACATACCTGATAGATTAAATGCTCTATATTTAAGTGTAAATACAGTTTGGCTCGCCGGTTTCTTTGCCACACTAAACCACACTAGTAAGTTTCAAATTTCCCTGATTGGCTCCACGCTTCCTTGATTTCCCTGGACAGGCGCTAAGCAATTGTGAAAGCACCAAAAAGATAGGGAGGCGAGGGGGAAGAAAGGGAAGCCAGGGCCTGAATAATCATCACTGAGTCATCATTTCCTGAATGATGGAGCTTGCTGCTTCGGGTGATCTGGAGAAGGGAACAGCAGCAGAGGGTGGAAGACGAGCCCCCGCCCCTCGCCCCCCGCCCGCCCTGCAGCGGGAGGACCCGGAGCCCGGGCCCGGCCCGCACCCACGTGCTGGAGCGCCCTCCTGTGGCCGCGCCGCAGTCCCCGCCGCTCCCGGCTCGCCCGCAGACCACGCTCCCCGCCGCTAAAGAAACAAGAGACGCAGAAAGTTTCCGAGCCAGGCGATTTGCGAAAGGTCGAAGCCAGGTCTGGGAGCCTCGATGCGCGGGCGTGGCGAGAGCGGCGCCCAGGCTGGCGACGACCGCGAGAAGTCCGGGCCCAGGAGGACTCCCCTAGGGCTCCTAGGTGCCCCCCAGCGGGGCTCGGGCCTGGAGATCCTGACGGCAAAGGCTTCTCCCGTACCCAGACCTTACAGCAAAACGCGGGAGCGGAGCCAGGGCCCAAGCCAGGAGGGGGTGCCTCTCCCCCTACTCCCAAGCTACCAGGACGCGCTTGAGGCGCTTGTGTGCCTTACTCATTTTATTAATTGGAGGGAGGGGCGCACCGATTCCCTTTGGTGCATCCGGATCCCCAAGAATCAGGATTCTGGGCGACCCCCAAGACTCCACCTAGAGTCTACCGCCCCACCCAACGCCGCCCTTCCCCGCTGGGGTGACAAGTGGAAACAGCAACTCCCCTTCCTCCTCCTCTCCAGCCTTCTGGCTTGGGAGGTAATGCTCCAGCAGGGTTTCCCTGCCGCCCGCAAAGGATCCGCCGATTGGGAGGCGGCAGCGGGGTACGCGGCGCCCTGGGGCCGGGGGCCGGGAGCGGGCGAGGCCGGGCCCGGCGTGGCGCTTACCTCGTCCACGGTGAGCGGCATGCAGATCCGGTACTCCTTCAGCAGCATGGTCCTGCCGGCCGCGCGCCCCCGAGGCGGGAAGCGGGGGGCGCCCCCCAAACCAACAAAGCTGCCGCCCAGGCGCAGGGCAGGGCGCTCGAAGCCGGCCGGCGAAGCAGCCCCGGTGGTGCGCTCAGCTCCTGGCTTCCTCCTCTCCGCCGGAGAGCATGTCAAGGTTCGGGTCCGGGTGTTCGGGGCTCCCCCGCCTTCTTCCTCGCCGAGGTCGGTCCTCCCGGAACGCGGTGTTGCAAAGTCAGGGAGGGATCAGGGACAGAGGGAGGGAGACCCGCTGGGAACCGCTCAGATCGGCAGCCCCGGGCGGTAGGAGCGGCCGCCGGATCAGGACATGCCCGGTGGCGGGCAAGGGAGGAAAAAAGAGAGGTTTCCGAAAATTAAAACGAATGCACAAAAGTCACCCGCTCGATCCGCCTCCGAAAGCAGACATGAACCTGGCGACCCCCCTCCTCCGGCGGGTCTGCCAATGGTAATGTCACCAGGAACACATTGCAGCCGGAGCTGGAGATGCTGACTTTCCAGACAAAGGCTCGATCGGCTCCTCTCCCCGGGCGGTAAACAAGATTTCCTGCTCTTTTTAGGGCCGGTCCCCGAGGCGCTCCAGGGCTCGCAGCGGGAGAAAAAGGAAGCCGCCGCCGCCGCGGCCGCCGCTCGGCTCAGTCGCGCTGGGGCCCGGGGTTCCTCCAACCTGGGCTCGCGGCGGCGAGGGGCGGGCGAGAGGAAGCTGGCGCCTTCCGCGCACGTCCCCTCCCCCGAGTCCCTCGGCTCCCGGAGCGCCGTGCGTGCCCGCGAGTTTGCAGCCACCGCGCCGGGGCCGGAGAGTCCGCGCGGAGCTGCAGTGTGCCTCGGGCCGGGGAGGTGGGTGCGGGAGGAGCGAGCGCCAGCGAGGCTGACATCAGCAGCGGCCGCGGTGGGGAGGGTAGCCCCATCCGGCCAATGGGGAAATGGCAAAGAATGTGGAGGATTTAAACAAAACAGCATGTCTCTCCCCGGCTCCTGCCAGACGGCAGGGCTGCCCCGAGCCGAGCCCGGCCGGCGCTGGGGAGGATCGGGAAAGGGGGCTTCCCAGGCTCCTTTCCCCTTTGAATCTGTTCTCAAGATGTTCCCTGGGTGCCAAGGGTGCTCTGCCCGCCCCCCTCCCCCCGCGTAGCTTCTGGTTTCCAGGTGCACCAGTGTTTCTTGACCTTTGGAGAAGGTCTTTACAGTGCCCACCCCGAGCGTTTTCACTTTGGTCCGAGGAGCAAACCCAGCGCTGGAGAGGCGATGGGCTTTGGGAGCCTGAGACCCAACTCTTGCCTGGTTTCCTCACTGGTTTCGGAGAGGGAATCCTGCAAACTGGGAAGTGCCACAGCGTGGAAGAAAAGGAAGCACCCGACCGGAGGGAACGTGAGGCGGAGGTCGCCTTTTCCGCTCTCCTGGCCTCCACTGCTGTCCGACCGCAGGCTTCTCCGGGCCGCGAGAGTACGTTTTCCTGTCAGCACTCCTAAGTTCAAAAAGTCACAGTGAAATGTCAATGAAAATGCCTGGAGTGTTGGTACTTCATCCATATTAAACAGATCCCTCATTTTAACCACAAGAGGCACATTCTTTAGTTACTCAGGAAGCTGCATGTAACTGCTGAAGTCTGTTTTTCATTTGTCTGGTATTTTTAAGCTTGTTTTTCTGAAAAGTTGCTGGGTGAAAAATGCCTCGTTTGCCTCTATGCAGAATAACGTGCAAGCATCATCTTCTCTCAGAAAAATATGTGTGCTCTACAGCTCTGCAGCTACTCATGGAGCCCGGACGGTGCTGCAGATGGTCTCGATATTATAGTATTTCAAATTATGATTAATAAAGAAATAACCAGTGCAACTATGGTGGGCTGTGGCGAAAATCATGCAGATGGCTGGAGAGAATTTATAACTGTGTGAACATGATACAAAGCCTCATAGAAAAACAACACCCTGTATCCAGCTTATATTTTAGGGAAAACTATTCTCTAGATAAATGCTTCCCAGAGTTGGCTCAGAAATATTCACTGCAACTAATTAAAGCTAAACCGAATTCCTCGAGGTGGAAAATCTAAATCTGACACTGTAGTGGTGAATAATAACACATTGAAAGCCTGTGATACGGAAAGAAGCTCAAGCTGTTTTTCCTTTTTTTTTCCTACTTCTTACTTGAAAACAAGTGTAGTGGTTTCGCTTTCTGGCGCCCAATCCCCTTCCCAAAGGCAGCTAGGCAATGTGCTGGCTGAGCCGCACATACACACGCCCAGGACAGCAGAGCGTGTGGATATATTCCTAGCCTCCTAGACGTTTCCTGACGTGGATTCTGTAACTGTGTTTACTGAGATTAATATTATGGTTGAGGAACCACCTCTCATTTCCCAGACTGCAAATCACGCTCCATGTGCTTCTCTCTTGACTCTGCTAAACTGCCTGAACTTCCTTTTCATTCAGCCCATCCGCATGCCTGGTCACATTAATCTTGTTCAAGCACAGCTCTAATCCTGCCACCTTTAGAACCTCTCACTGATTCTCTGTGGCCTATTGAGCCAGGTAAAATTCCTTGGCAGGGAGATCAAGACTCTGAATCTACCTTTCCCCTGCTAGTCCCTTACCTTTCCTCCCCCACCCTCCCACAGCCAGGTGAGACAAATCTGTTGGCAGCAGAAGGCGTCCACTTTACCTTGACCCTTGTGCTCCCGATATTGCCTTCACAGAGAATCCCTCCCCCACTCCATCCCCCATGACACCATTTTTCAGCAATCTGTTTTTGGAAAAGTAATTTCTGATGGCAGTGTGTTGGATGGGAGAGGATAGAAGGATACCAGAAGCAGGAGGTTATTATATTATTAGAATACTATAGAAGGCAGATGGGGAGGGTCTGAATTAGACTGCCCCGAAAGAAAAGACGATGAATTTTAAAGGTTCGGTAAGGACTTGAGGACAGATTGGTTTTCACTACAACAGCCCTTGGGGGAGGGGAGGGCAAAGGGAGAGCTTATTCATTCATAACTCATTCACACGAAGGGAAGAGAGCGCCATCTACTGGTCGGATGCATTGTTTAAAGTCAGCAAGAGTCTGGCAAGAATTCTTTCTTTCCAACCAGTGGAATCTGCAATATCCACTTCCAAAGAGCTTTGAAGGTGCTGTTATTATCATGAAGAGTAGTAATGATCCATTAACAACGATATAATCCAGTTACTGATTATCAAATATTAAAAAATGGGGGTGGGGTACAAAGGGCAAAAAGGAAAAAAGTAATCAGTGAGGAATGATATGCGCAAAAGGAAAAGAATATTAGCCTACACACGTCCGTGACGCCTATATCCTCGGATAAGTGACAATCTGTGAAGGCAAGGGTTCTCAGAAGGTGAGATGGGGGAGGTGCACATCAAAATCAATTATCTAAGGAGCTTTTTCCATCCATTGTCTTCACCTGGATTCTGATGATGCACCCATCCCCCACACTGAAACCTCTTCTCCGTTTGTGTGAAAAAACTATGACCCACTCTGTAAGTAGCATCTGAAAGAAGCATGTACCAACAGTCTTTGTGACTGTTCAAATCATGTTTCATTCCTAGAATATCCCTGGTATCTCTGAAATATTATGTTTCTGGGGCACCTGGGTGGCTCAGTGGGTTAAAGCCTCTGCCTTCGGCTCAGGTCATGATCTCAGGGTCCTGGGATCGAGCCCCGAATCAGGCTCTCTGCTCCTGCTTCCCCCTCTCTCTCTGCCTGTTTCTCTGCCTACTTGTGATCTCTCTGACAAATAAATAAAATCTTTAAATAAATAAATAAAATAAAATATGGTTCTTTCCATCTTCCTTTTTCCTACTCACTGTATATAAGGTCTGTGGATTTGTCAAAACTCACTAAAAGTCCCAACTCTTACACAGAGCTATTCTAGACGACTCTTTACCTTTCTAGACAACCTGGAACACTTCTCCGGACTATTCATTCTGGTTCTTGTTTCTATGCAAGTGTGACTTTTACATAGAAAATGTGGTATACAGTGCTAAAGTATTCCCCCTGTTTTCTAATTGCAGACATGATTTTAAGCTTCCAGAGAAGACAGACCATGTCCTCTCTGTACCATCTGGAAAATGTATCCTGGTATAAGGGGTAGTGTAGGTACCCAATAAACATCTATTAGGTGTGTGTATATAATTAGTTCAGGGTTCTCAGTCTCAGAACTACTGATACTTGGTGCCAGATAATTCCTTGTTGTGGTGGTCACTCTATGATGTTTAGCAGCATCCCTGGTCTCTACCCACTAAATATCAGTAGCACCCCCACGCACACACACATACACACTGCCAAATATGGGGGTGCATAGGGAGGGAGGAAGTCCTACAGTAGAGAACACTGTATTACTGTAACATTCATTAATCTTATCTAAATGTTTAGTTACTCCAAGAAGAAGCTTTTGGAGACACTGACTTCCAACTTGTCAAAATTAGGTCTAAGGAGAGAAGGATAAAACTGTTACATCATGGTATTATATATATATATTTTAAAGATTTTATTTATTTGACAGAGAGATTACAAGTAGGCAGAGGCAGGGGGAAGCAGGCTCCCTGCTGAGCGGAGAGCCCAATGCGGGGCTCAATCCCAGGACTGAGCCACTCAGGTGCCCCACATCATGGTATTATAAAGATGTACCTTCTTGGGCGCCTGGGTGGCTCAGTGGGTTAAGCCTCTGCCTTCAGCTCAGGTCATGATCTCAGGGTCCTGGGATCGAGCCCCGCATCGGGCTCTCAGCTCAGCGGGGAGCCTGCTTCCCCCTCTCTCTCTGTCTGCCTCTCTCCCTACTTGTGATCTCTCTCTCTCTCTGTGTTAAGTAAATAAATAAAATCTTTAAAAAAAAAAGATGTACCTTCTCATTCCCATGATCTGCCTTACATTACCAAAGTAGCCCCTGATGAAGGGCTCAACCTTAATCTTGATCACTTGGTGAAGGTCATGTCTGCCAATTTTTTTAAAATGGAAGTTTTTTTCCTTTTCCATTCTCAGTTCTCTGGAAGTGGATCATTAAGTCCAGCCCACAATCGAGGGAGGGGAATTAAGCCTGCCTCCTGAGGAGAGAGTACCTACATGTATGATACGGAATTCAGTGAGATTGGCCTCTTCTCCCTCATTTATTTATTCATTCACTTATTTATTTATATCAGTTGGACTCATGCATATTTATTACACTTTGAATAACAAGTCAATACTATATTAGTTTTGTTGCTCAAATGGTTCCAGCTTTGGACACTGGAAGCTTTTGTAGGTTGGTTCCTGTGTCCATATCACACACACCCTTTTTAAGGGTTGTTTTTTGAAAATCAAATGTTATACTTTGAAATTAACTTTTATTAAATGTTGTTTAATTCCTGCAAAGTCTATGTCTGTGAGTGTGTGTGTGTGTGTGTGTGTGTGTGTGTTTTAAACACCTGTGTGGGGGCGCCTGGGTGGCTCAGTGGGTTACGCCTATGCTTTCGGCTCAGATCATGATCTCAGGGTCCTGGGATCGAGCCCCGCATCGGGCTCTCTGCTCAGCAGGGAGCCTGCTTCCTCCCTCTCTCTCTGCCTGCCTCTCTGCCTGCTTGTGATCTCTCTGTCAAATAAATAAATAAAACCTTTAAAAAAATTAAATAAATAAAATAAACACCTGTGTGTCTGACCTTATTACCTACTAAGCAAATGATAAATTCATTCTTAATACAACTACAAACAGCAAGTCTCTAGGCAATTCTTATGTGTAGACCCATTTATCAGGCCTCTATTAAATACAGAGAATGCCTTTGATGTATAATTGCTTGGAGCTGTGAGCTCATAAAATAAAAATTAATTGACAATGATGTGGTATAAATTGCTTCACACAGAAAAAAAACC
This sequence comes from Potos flavus, assembly GCA_028534135.1. Lineage (NCBI taxonomy): Eukaryota > Metazoa > Chordata > Mammalia > Carnivora > Procyonidae > Potos > Potos flavus. The sequence goes on along the minus strand of CM052891.1, from coordinate 11,641,391 downwards.
TGGAAGTTCTGTGACCAAAGGTCTAGTTTTGTCTTTTTTTTTTAACAAATAAGCTAGTAACAAATTTATCAAAATTTTACTGCATTTCCTGTTTTTATAGAAATTGGCAAAACACTGGAATATTTTGAGATAAATTATGAGACTATTTGTAATCTATACTCACTGGAAACAAGTTTTAGTGATAAAAGAAGACACTGTCCTTGATCCTGAGTGTCCTTTAAAAGGAGGCACCTAAAAAAAAAAGGGACACCTGGGTGGCTCAGTTGGTTAATCTTCTGCCTTCGGCTCAGGTCATGATCCCAGAGTCCTGGGATGAAGTTCTGCATCAGGCTTCTTGCTCAGCAGGGAGCCTGCTTCCCCCTCTGCTTGCTGCTGCCCCTGCTTGTGCTCTCTCTCTCTCTCAATCTCTGACAAATAAATAAATAAAACAGTTTAAAAATAAATAAATCAATCAATGGAGGCACCTGTGCAATGATAACTGATTGTAGCTACTTAATGCCAAAGCATATTTGACCTAGTGTCAACAAGTTATCTCAACACAGATCTGGAAAATCACAGAATTTCTTTTCTTTTTTTTTTAGATATTTTGTTTTTAAGTACTCTCTACCCAATGTGGGGCTTGAGCTAACAACCCCAAGATCAAGAGTCTCACACTCTCCTGACTGAGCCCACAGGGTTCCCCTGGAAATAGTTTTGGTTTTTTTTTAAGATTTTATTTATTTATTTGACAGAGAGAGAGCACAAGTAGGCAGAGCGGCAGGCAGAGGGAAAGGAAAAAGCAGACTCCCCGCCAAGCAGGAAGCCCAATGTGAGACTAGATCCCAGGACCCTGGGATTGTGACCTGAGCCGAAGGCAGCCGCTTAACCAAGTAAGCCACCCAGGCGCCCAGAAATAGTATTCCTAAGCTATGCTGTGCCATAGAGATAGCATGACAATTGACTTTTTGTGGAATATTTTAAGTGTTACCAGAGAGAAAAGAGGGAGTTATGTTTGCTAGTAAGATTATGTAGTGGGGCACCTGGGTGGCTTGGTTGATTAAGCAGCTGCCTTCGGCTCAGGTCGTGATGTCTGGGTCTTGGGATCAAGTCTGACGTTGGGCTCCCTGCTCAGCGGGCAGTCTGCTTCTCCCTCTTTCCTTCTCCTTCTGTTCCTCCCCACTGCTCTCTCTCTCTCAAATAAATAAAATCTTTTTTTAAAATAAATAAAATCTTAAAAAAAAAGAGAGTATGTACTAATAAGGGAAGAACTTGGAATAAGGGAAGAATTTGTGTGTCTTTAGTTTTCTATAAAATCATTAAGGTCCAAAAAATTAAAAAAAAGAGTATGTAGTCATTTATATCAAAACCCCGGTTTAACAATTGCTTAGGTGATTGTAATTAGGCTAAATAATGGCCCCCAGAGATATCAGGTCCTAAACCCCGGAAACTAAAAATGTTACCTTATTAGAAAAAGGATCTTTAGGGGGGCTGCCTAACTGGCTCAGCCAGTAGTGCATGTGACTCAATCTTGTCAGGGTTGTGAGTTCAAGCTCACGTTGACTGTAGAGATTACTTAAGAATAAAACTTAAAAAAAAGAAAGAAAGACAAAGAAAGGGTGTTTGGAGATGTGATTAAGTTAAAGACTTTGAGGGGCACCTGAGTGGCTCAGATGGTTAAATATCTGCCTTCGGCTCGGGTCATGGTCTCCAGGTCCTGGAATCGAGCCCCATGTCTGGCTCCCAGCTCAGCGGGGAGCCTGCTTCTCCCTCTCCCTCTGTCTCTGCCCCTGCTTGTGCTCTCTCTACCCCTCTCTCTCTCAAATGAATAAATAAAATCTTTTAAAAAAGTTAAAGACTTTGAGAAGAGAAAATTAATCTGGATTATCTGGGTGGGCCCTAAATACAATCATTAGTGTACATAAGAGAAAGGCAAAGGGAGACTGATACACACACCGAAGAGGAGAAAGCAACGTGACCCTGAAGGCAGAGATTGGCCTGATGAGGCTATGAGCCAAGGAACACCTACAACCACTGGAAGCTGGAAGAGACAAGGAAAGGATTGTCCCCTAGAGCCTCCCTGCCATACCTTGATTTCGGCCCAGTGATACTGACGTCAGACTTCTGGGCTCCAGATTGGGAGAGAATCAATTTCTGTTGTCTTTTTTTTTTTTTTTTCTGTTGTCTTGAGCCACTAAAAACATGATTATTTTTGGCAGCAGCAAGAGAAAATGAACACAATGATTCTTTTTATTCACTTGCTATAATGGTACCTGATATGAAATAATTCTAACACAAGTCCAAGAGATTTACTCAAAAGATAAAATACAGTATAATTTTCTTTGAAAATGATTTACAACAGACTTGAAAATACCAAGTTCTCCCACTGCCTTTATTTATTTATTTATTTATTTTAGTTTTTATTTATTTAAGTAATCCCCACACTGAACATGAGACTCAAACTCATGACTCGGAGATCAAGAGTGGAATGCTCCTCCCACTGAGCCAGCCAGGCGCCCCTCTCATTGCCTTTAAAAGAAGCAATTTACAAAAACGAGTGTTCCACACACATTTCAGGAACATTTCTGTAATGTAAGCCTCTTGGCTTTAGATGCAATCAATATGTTAATGACTCCTAAATTCAAACCTCTAGCCCAAAGGACTCCTCTTAATTTGACCCTTGTATATGCATTTGCCTTTTCAACATTGTCACTGGATACGCAATAGGGCCCTCAAACTTAACACATCCAAAACTGGGCTTCTGTCCTTTTCTGTCTGACTTGCTTGTCCCTAACCTGCTCCTGCTTGGTAAATGGTAAGCCCATCTTTCCAGACACTCGGCCAAAAATCTTGCGGACCTATTTGACCTCTCTACCCCCACGGCCGATAGCAAATGTGATCTTGGCTCTGTCTTCAGGTTATATCCAGGATCTAGCCCTTTCTCTTACCTTAGTCCAAGCCACCATCATTTTCCTCCTAAATTATTGCAATAACTGCCCAGCTAGTCTTCCAGCTTCTGCTCAACCTAGTCACTACACAGCAGCCAGGATGAGTCAGCTCATGCCACTCCTTTGCCTAAAATCCCCACTGGCTTCCTATCTTACTCAGATTAAAAACCAAGCCTTTATAATGGTCAAAACTTCATCTCCTGCAACTCTTGCCCTCACTTATTCTGGTCTTCAGACAAGCCAGGGTGATCTGATTGCTCTCACCTTAAGGTTCTTGCTCTCACCTCTGCCTGCAATCTTCTTTGCCCAACTATCTGCAAGACTCCTTTCCTGGAGCACTCAGTCTGTGAAGCATGCCATGCTTGGTCTCAGGGTCGGGAGTTCGAGCCCCATGTTGGGGGTAGACATTACATAGGAAAAAAAAAAAAAGACTCTTATTTACTGCAGGTCTCGGCTCACTAGTCTGCCTGGCTTTCCTTGACTACCTCCCACTCACCATCACTTCTGCTCCATATTTACACGTTTATTTTCTGCCTCCCCCCGCCCCGACCCCCTATGAGAATGTTCACTCCACAAAGATGAGAACTTTGGGTCCGATGTGTGCATGGTCAATAAGTTGAACATGCCAGAGATGCCAAATATGAAAACAAACAGTCGTTAATACAGAGACACACGCGTTCAAATAATTAGTATCATGATATACATTACCACTGTTTTTCCAATCAGTATTTCTCTCTGTTGTAGAAAACAGACCTCTGTGCTCTGGAGCAGTAACTCGAAGACAGAGTTGGGGTTTACAGAAGGAAGATAGTTTATTACTTTGCCAGGCAAAGGAGGCTGCAGCAGGCTAATGGCTCCAAAGACTGCGAGCCTGCCCGGGGTAAATGGCTGAGAGGTTTTATAGGAAAATACAGGATCTGGGCGGTTTTGATAGGAATCTGGCCCATGCTGCCAGCTGGGTAGGTCACATCTTCAAGGTGGTCTCATGACCAGCGCTGGCACCCGCCATGAGTCTGTTACTAAGTATACATTGAGGTCAGCGGGATGTCAATACTGGTAAGGAGTTCCTGCAACAAAGGATTCTACAGAAAAACAAATGAAGGGGAAAGGGAGGGGGAGGCTTCAAGAATGAGGAAGAAAAAAAGTTCGTTCGTTTTAAAGTCAAGCCTTGCTGAGGCTCTAGCGTGTCCATCTTTTCTTTTTTTATTTCACTGTTATTTATTTTTAAGTAATCTCTACTGTCCAAGTGAGGCTCAAACTCATGACCCCAATCTTTTTTATTTTTTAAATCTCTCAGCCCAACGTGGGGCTTGAACTCACGACCTCGACTGAGGACCGTGGACTGAGGACTGAGCCGACCAGATGCCCCAACTAGTGTGTCTATCTTAATTTCCATCTATCTTTATGGTTCTATAGAGGTTTCATTTCTATCTTTCGGATTCCTTATTCTTTGATAATTTTCTCTTGTGAAACTAAATTCTTACAATGTCAGACTCCCGATGTAGGGAGTCTGACAAATAAAGGATTAATAAATAGATTTAATAAAGGATTAAATAAAGGATTTATAAAGATAAAGGATTTATAAAGGATTTATAAAGAGTCTATGTACATAACAGTACTTTACCTATTTTCTCTGACCATTGCTCAGACTTTTACTGAGTTCCTTCTTCACTTTTTTTGTTTGTTTCCTTTGCAAGCTTTTCCTTAGATTTCAATGTGTTTTTGTTTTCTGTTATCTCTAAGCCTAGCGAGGAAGGGCTTCAGTTTGGTGTTGAGAGCCAACTAGAGTTTTCTCCACCCATTAATCTCTTTCTTAGACCCTCTCTCACTCTTATTTTTTTAGTCCTGGAAACCATAAATCCATTTACTCCATTACACCTTTGTTACTTTTTGTCTTTTCACACTCTTCACACAAAATGTAGACCTCCAAATACCTTGTCTCTAGTCAAACCAAGTGCGCACTGAATATAGAGCCTGAAAACATCTTAGCCTAGTGTGTCTCAACAATTCTGGCTTCTAGCGTGTGTTCTAGAAGTTTCTGTGGGTATTTCATATTGTCATAATCGTTGGGGGAAAGGGAGGTATCAGCCTGTAATTGGGATGCCAGACATCTACGATGCAACAAACCTGCACAGTAAAATATTGTCCCACATTCCACCTGACTTTTCAACATCCTGCCAGACACCTACTTATGTGTCTGAGGCCTAGACTCTAACTCCATTTCACATATGCTAAGCTATTTTTTGAAGTTTTAATATACACTAAAATTTTTTTAAAGATTCATTTATCTGAGAGAGAGAGAGAGCATGTTGGGGGAAGGGGCAAAGGGAAAGAATCTCAAGCAGACTTCCCACTGAGCATGGAGTCCAACCTGGGGCTGGATCCCACGACCCCAAGATCATGACCGGAACAGAATTCAAAAGCTGGATGCTCAACCAACTGTGCCACTGAGGCACCCCTGCACAAAAAATTTCTAAGAATTCTTCTATGTGAAAAACAATGGAAGATTGTACTTTCATACAGACAGAACTTTACCAAAAAGTTGTACACCATTTTGGAAAAATCACGCCACCCACAGTAAGCCCTTATGATGCGTGGGAACCAAAGAAAACATACCTATTACAGATTTTGCTTTTACAGTTGTTATATATGTGTACCAGCAAATGACTACTTTTTTATCTCCTATGGTGGACATATTTAGCCTTTATATTTTGAAGTTTTATTTATTTATTTACTTAAGTAATCTCTACACCCAAGGTGGGGCTGGAACTCACCACCAGGAGATCAAGAGTTGCATGCTCCTCCCATGGAGCCAGCCAGACACTCCTAACCTTTGTATTTTGAAATGTATATTCTTTTGCTATTTTGCAATGCTTCTCCTTCACATTACAGCTAGGATGTTTTGTTGTCGTTGTTAAGATTTTTATTTATTTATTTGACAGAGAGGAAAGGGATCGCAAGTAAGCAGAGAGGCAGGCAGAGAGAGAGGGGGAAGCAGGCTCCCTGATGAGCAGAGAGCCCAATGTAGGGCTCCATCCCAGGACCCTGAGATCATGACCTGAGCCTAAGGCAGAGGCTTTAACCCACTGAGCCACCCAGGCGCACCTTTGTTGTTGTTTTTAATTACAGATGGGTTATATTATCCATGACTTTGATTACAGAACAGTAAAAACAAACAACAAAACAAGGTCTATTCACCATATAGAAAGGGATGTTGGTGCTGATTAAATTCACTAACAGGTAGACAGTTCCAAGATTTCCCATTTGCTTAGGAGGCTACTGCTGACAGTTTGACCACACCACACACAACCTCATTCTCATTTTCAAGCATCCTAAACTTTTTAATAGGGACCTAGATGGTGCGAATGATGATGAAAACTTGTACGGTTCTTAAAAATTGAAATAACCTCGCATATACATGTTCTCGCTTGATGCTCACCAGAGTCCTACAGAGAAAGCCAATAAAATGTCTTTCTAAAGATTCTTCTTATCCACGTAGGCGATTATAGTAAAAATGAAAACAAACAAAAAACTACTTGTTTTATCACCGAACCGCTGTCATACCTTCTCTTCGAGCTTTGAGAGATGCCACAGATTAAACCACCAAGACTCTCAACCAGATGAAACTTTAGAACTTTTTTCTTTAGGGTTTACTTCAGCCTGCTCATGCAGAGATGAGAACACTGAGATCCAACAAAAGTTAAGCGACTTGCCTACGGTTCTGAGAAATAATATTTCAAAGCAGGAATGTAAGACTATATGGCGCGGTCTACTCTGTTACAGTAGCTTTTCTCACCGCAAATTTCGGACGGAAAGTCTGTCACCGAGGCAAAACCGGACGTGAGCTGCGAAGCGAGGGTGAGCCCCGCCCCCAACCCCGCCCCCAGGGCTGTCCGCAGCAGTGCCGGACTGGCGGCCAGCGCAGGGGGCCTCGTGGGGTCCTTCGCGCGGGCTCCCGACGCGCTGCCTGAGCGGCTGCGCGGGCAGCTTCCGGTGTGGGTGACGAGTGGTGGCCGAAGAAGGGGGACATCTAGGGACGTTCAGGCAGGGACCATGGCGGACGGCGGCTCCGAGCGGGCTGATGGGCGCATCGTGAAGATGGAGGTGGACTACAGCGCCACGGTGGATCAGCGACTGCCCGAGTGCGAGAAGCTGGCCAAGGTGAGGGGAGGCCGGCTGGCTGTTGGCGGGCGCCAAGGGCTGAGTCACGGCGCGGAGCTTGCTTAGGCCTCAGGGGGCCTGCTGGCTGGAGGACGCGTCCCCCACTGCCTGCCGAGCCCGAGTTAGGCCTGCCACGAGTAGCAGGTCCCCGGTCCGCTCCGCAGCGGGAGTATGCTAGTGCATACAGCTTCCCAACCCCTCCCCAGGACAGATGGCCACTTCCCGGAGGAGTTGGGGCCCCATAGTAGTTTTTGCCTTTTCTTGGTACTGTTTAACGTTTATTTGAGTAGTTTCCCAGGCTTAAAGGCCACTTTAGTGTTCAGGCTAGATCAGAGAGTTGAGTTCTAATGCTCTTGCTGAATCAAATTTGTGTTCAGTTGCTTATGGATCATGGAATGTTCCTGGCTTTTGGCCAGGAGAAGCGGTAGTAAAATGACAGGACGAAGGTGATTAGCTCAGGAGTCCTGCCCTTAAGCAGTTCGTATACATCACGAATTAGACGAGTCAGCCATGGTGATGAGTGTCACACAAGTATAAACGTGCTGTTGGGACACAGAAAAGGAAGCTCTTCGTTCTTAGTGGTGGGATAAGGGAAGGTTTCACAGAGAAGTTGACGTTTGTATTGGGCCTTAAAGAAGATTGGGATGGGGAGGAATCATCCCTGGAACAGGAACTGCAGAAGTAAAGACAAATAGTCACAGAAGTGCAGGATAACCTCATGAGGGGAGGTCATGAACAGTGGTTTAGCCCAACTGCTTATCTCCCCTGGAACAGAAATTTAACTTGACCCTAACATTTACCACCCCCGCCCCTGCTGTGTGCCAAGCAACTTTATGTATCATTTTACATATAAAGAAACCAAGGCTTGGGGAGTTTCTTGTGGGATGTTACAGTTAGTAATAGAACTGGAGATTCAAAACTAGGTTTGTCTGAGTAGGGTTTGGATGGTTGTTAAATCAACTCCCATCATGGGCTGTTGCCAAGAATCCTTATGCTCAGACCTCATTAAATTCCTTGATCAATCCAGCCACAGATATTTATTGCTGTTCACCTGGATGCATGTACTAACAGAGTTGTTTTTATCCCTTGAGAAGCTTACTGCATAAGTACATTTTTAAGTGTAATAAATTCAGGGGCAGGAGGAGCGTCAGTATTATTTCACAATAATATTTCTTAGAAGCCTTTTCAATACTTCCCTTTTTTCTGATAAAGGATTTAATAGAGTTTTACAAAAGACAGGGATAGGGAAAGATGATGATGTTGATACACCTGAATTTCTTAACTTTAGTACATTTGTTGGAAGGGAGCCATAAATTCATCTCTGTACTTACTGACAGCTAGTGTAAAGAAACATCATGTATATAAGGGTTGGGAAACACTTATAGTGCCAGGCAGATAACAATCGCTGGCATTTGGTGAGTTCTTTCTACAGTGCCAGACACTCTTCTGAGTGCTTACATGCATTAGCTCATTCGGTCTTCACCTTAGCCCTATGTGATAGGTATTGTTGTTGTTCTTATTTTACAGACATGAAAACAGTCTAAGAGAAGTTGAGTCACGTGCTCCAAGGTCATACAGCTAGTAAAGTGGTGGAGCCAGGATGCAAACCAAGCAGACTGATTCTGGAGCTTGTGCTCTCACCATGCTATCCTGCCTAGTGAGCCAAGTGTAATGAAAACCTGAACTTCTGAGCACCTGTCCAGGGAAAGGGGGCAGTAACTCCTCACCTCCAGTTAATCTTTGCCTATTGGGGATGAAGGCCAAGCCTGTCAACTCTTCTAATTTGAGGGAGAAATGAGGAATATGGAGTTTTTTTTATATGAATTGCCTCAATATTTAGAAACTGAACACAAATCTGTTTTAAAACACATTTGAGCCAATACCATATAGATCAAACAAAACATACTTACAGGCCACAGTCAGCCCCTGAACCACCACTTTGGAAGTCATAGATTGCTAGTGTCCAAAGGAAGAAACCATTTGCTTTAAAGAAGTACAACTATTCCTAAAACTGAGACCTGAGAGAAAAAAATCTTCCCTCTACCTATTTCTTTTGATAGCCTACTGTCCGTAGTCAGTGCTAGACATGGTGGGGAGTATAAAGATTATTATTAGACAAAGCTCTTGCCCTCAGATAACTTATAGGCCAGTAAGAAAAAAAAAAATCACTGTTGCAGTTGTAGTAATCATGTGTATGGCTTTTATTTAGGACATTGTGGTTAGTTCAGGGTGGTTGAAAAGACTTGCAAACTCAGATGCCTTTTTAGGTGTCATATTGGTAAGAGAAATGTTTAAAACAGAATGTTGGGGCCTGTTAAACTAGGTAAAATTAAAGCCATTTGGATTTTTTTTTTAAGCCAGCGAGCCAGTGGAACAAAACAAGGCACAAGTGTGGATTATTTTTGTGAAGGAGGCAGGTGGAGGGCTGGGGGATGGCAGGGTATGTGTTTTTGTTTTTTAATGCAAACCCACAATTTTCAGCTTTTGGATTAGATAGTTGTCTAACCATCTAGTTAATTTTTTTTTCAAGATTTGTTTCTTCGTTTTGTTTTATTTTTTTAAAAGATTTTATTTATTTATTTGGCAGAGTGAAAGCGCGTGCGCGTGTGTACGCGCATAAGCAGGGAGAGTGGCAGGCAGAGGGAGAGGGAGAAGCAAGCTCCCCCTGAGCAGGGAGCCTGATGCAGGACAATCCCAGGACTCTGGGATCATGACCTGAGCTGAAGGCAGATGCTTAACCAACCAAGCCACCCAGGCGCCCCTATAGAACACTTTAGCATACGTTCTTCGGTTTTTTACTTTGAGTCTATCAATAAAACTAAATAAAGTTGTATTGTTTTTACTTTACTTGTGAGAAAACTAAGGTTCTTGCAGCTTAAGTGGTTTATCCAAGGTCTGCAGCAAAGCCAGATCAGGCTCAAGTCTCCTGGCAACAGGTAGTGTTCTTTTTGCTACATCTCACAACCTCTTTAAGAGACTTACTTTTGTACTTAACTTCCTTAAAACATTTTTTTATTTTTAATGTGAAAGACATTTGAAGATAAATATTATGTATATAGAAACTTAATAAGAATGTACCCAGTAAGAAAAGCACAGATAGTGGAAACCTTCAGAAGGCAAACCGAAGTCTGGACATGGGTGGTAAAATGGCCACATCTAGGCCATTTGAATCTCCTACAGTGACCTAGTACAGTTCTGTTTCTGTATCCCAACACTAACCTAACAGTCAACAAATAACACCAATCACTAATATTTATTGCTGTATACGTACATTTTTAAAAAATATTTATTTATTTATTTGAGAGAGAAAACGCACACAAGCAGGGCAAGGGGCAGAGGGAGAGAGAGAAGCAGACTCCCCACTGAGCAGCGAGCCGGATGCAGGGCTTGTAACCTGAACTGAATACAGACTTAACTGACTGAGCCACCCCGGCGCCCCTGCTGTGTACTTTCTATGTAACGTTAGCTGTTGTGATGATGGTAATATATTCCAGGCATATCTTCCTAGGTATTGCTTTAATCCTTACAGCAACCCTGTGGGGCAGGAATTATGATTATGCTCATTTCACTGAAGAGAAAATTAAGAGTCAGAGAGGTAAGTGTCTTGCCCGAGGTAACACGGTGGTAGACCAGGCATTTAGACCCAAGCAGGCTGGCTGCAGAGCCTGTATTTTTTAACCATTACATTCTGACGCCTCTGTGATTGGTATTTGAGGTTGGTGAGATAGTAAGAGTGATACTAGTTCTTGGTAATGGTTAGTGCTTCACCCTTGTATTAATCTAAAGAGGGCCTTTTCTGAACTGTAACTATGTAGTACTTAGCAGTTCTTAATGCACAAGAGGATCACCACCACCCTTCTTGATTATGGTATATTTGGTATGTGGATATTTGGGGATTATTTACTTTTTTTTTTAAGATTTTATTTATTTATTTGACAGAGAGAGAGATCACAAGTAGGCAGAGAGGCAGGCAGAGAGAGAGGGGGAAGCAGTCTCCCTCCTGAGCAGAGAGCCTGATGTGGGGCTCAATCCCAGGACCCTGAGATCATGACCTGAGCCGAAGGCAGAGGCTTTAACCCAGTGAACCACCCAGGTGCCCCGATTATTTACATTCTTGAATTGAATATATCCTTTGGTTCTCTTCTTCATGTCCTTCCATTTGATTAGCTGCAGCCTCTTCTTAAGGTTAAAATAAAAAATAAAGAGGAGGTGAAATGTAAAATAGCAGCTTGGACAAAAAGACCCCTTTAAGAAATAAGTCATGTGAAAGCATTGGATTGGCATTAAATTTCAGGTCTTGGCCTTTTTCTTACTTATTTATGTTGTTTAACAAGTCATTAAAAGATTGGATCCATTTAGGAGTTAAAGGACACAAACATAATTTACAGATACCCAACATGTATTGATGTTGAACAAACTCCTTAGTCATTTACCTCATTTACAAGGATTATTTTAATGGGAAAAATGAGTCACAAAAGTCACATGTTCTGATGAGTTGGTTTTGATAGCTCTGACCATCTTGCTCCCCTGAGTTGAAAAGCAAGATCGAGGAGGTGAAATTTAAAGAATTGTGTGGATAGATAGGAAAGAACAGAGGAAGATGGTTAGCCATAGCATTGAACATGGAAGAATGGGAGAAAAAAGTGGCATGATTAGAGAATTGGGAGTTGTATTTAATGAAGTTGATGGTAGCATCCCTCAAATAGCACTGAATTGCCAGCCATGTAACTTATCACATCCTACTTAGTGTGACAGTAAGAATCAGGAATTCTGAGTCATTAAGGTCATCTGTAGTTCTGGTCATTGTCAGTGCATACTATGTACAACTTGGTGCATGGGAAACAATCAAACATGGTCCAGCCCTGGGGGAACTTATAGACCACTTAGGCATGCATATTAATAACTGGTGCAAGGTATAAAGGGATGACCCATAATATCTACAGAAGCAACATGATGTTCTTTGGCAGGTGCAGAGCACTGAGCTGCAGTGGGAAATAGTATAGATGCAGTCCCTGCTCTTACAAAATTTACATCATAGTGAAATAAGGAAGACAGTGTTAAAATAGAAGAGTTTGGAGTCATTACAAAGCAGAAAGTCGGTGGGCTTGTGAGTAAAAGAAGGAAGTGCTGAATACTGACTATGGGGAGTTATTTAAGAATGCCTTCCTGAGAAGGTGACAGCTAATGTTTTGTTAATACCTACAGCCCAGGACTCTAGAATGGTATGTGATTCCTTCACATACAGAGGGCCCTTCTTTAAAACCCATACTCGGGGTGTGCCTGGGTGGCTCAGTCAGTTAAGTGTCTGCCTTCGGCTCAGGTCATGATCACGGGGTCCTGGGATTGAGCCCTGCATTGGGCCCTCCACTCAGCGGTAAGTCTATTTCTGTTTCTCCCTCTCCCTCTGATCTCTCTCACTTTCTCTCAAATAAAATCTTAAAAAAATACTTCAGAATTAAAATACTGTAAACTATACTCTGTTGATTATAGTCACATGACTCATAGTAATTGCAAAAGTGACAGGTAACCATTAATGAATAGTGTTTTGCATTTTAACTATTTTTGCACTCCATTTGTTGCCAGATAGTAACCATTTCCCTAATGGAAATTACTTTGATAGAAGCAAAGGTGTGATTTAAACTAATTACGGTTTGGTGTCATGGAGGGAACATTGGACCAGGAGGCAAGAGCCCTGGGTTCTGGTTCTGCAGATAAGTTTTGTGGCTGAGCTGTTTGGTCCTTAGTCTTTATACTCTAAAATGAGGTGATCAGATTAAATAATCTGCAGCGGTCTTTACAGTTCTAAGATTCTTTGATCTTTTATGATTTATTAGCCTTTAACTTTGAAGAATTTATGGATTTGTTCTTTGTTCTTTTCCTCTGATGAACATTTAGTCAGCATTTATCATACACATGAATCTATAGAGTTTGCAGAACTGATGCTCCCCCTTTGCATAGGAAACATTGTTACAGTGCTAGTAATCATATATGTTTCAGATTTAATTACAGTAATCATACAGATTTCAGAGTTAAAGTTCAAATAATGGCTGTACAGTACATATTCTGTGCTCCATAGAAAATTCATAGTTTAAACGTTATCTTGGAAAATACAGAAAGAGTATTTTGAGAAGTCCAAACACTATTTGTATCCTTAATTCAAAAACTGTTTGTTTCTCTCATCAATAAAAGAGTAATACTCATGTACTATCCATGCATGTCATTAAAATAAGTTTCAGGGCATCTGACTGGCTAGGTAGTGCATGTGGCTCTTGATCTTGGGGTTGTGAGTTTGAGCCCCACATTGGGTGCAGAGATTACTTAAAAATGAAATCTTTAAAAAAAGTAAATAAAAATGAATAGTAATAAATTTCATTTAAACTTAGAAAACCAATTTCAAAATAAAACCCTCATCACTTCTAATTCATTCACTGTTACTAATATTAGTAACTTAAGTACTTGCTGGGTTTTTTTTCTGTGGGCTGGTTTTATTTTTTTATCACAATGTGGTTTGTTTTGGTTTTGTTTTGTTTTTCTTTCTTTTTTCTTTTTTATTTTTTTTAAGATTTTATTTATTTGACAGAGAGAGAGATCACAAGTAGGCAAAGAGGCAGGCAGACAGAGAGGGGGAAGCAGGCTCTCTGCTGAGCAGAGAGCCCGATGCGGGGCTCAATTCCAGGACCCTGAGATTGTGACCTGAGCCGAAGGCAGGGGCTTTAACCCACTGAGCCACCCAGGCGCCCCTCTCTCTTTCTTTCTTAGATTTTTTTTATTTGTTTGAGAGAGACGGAGAGCAAGAGAACGATCCCAGGACCCTAAGATCATGACCCGAGCCAAAGGCAGACGCTCAACTGAGCCACCCAGGCGCCTCACAATGTGTGGTTCTTAATAGGATAGCTTATTTTAGTCCTGTTATATTATCATTTAGGTTTATATCATTTGAATTTTGTTATTCCCATTTCCTAATGTGCGCCCCAGAAAAAATATTTTTGCATATGAGAGAGAGAGATATATTGTCAGTTGACAGAAAGGGGTATTCCATTTGGATCAGTATCTGCTTGAAAGCATGAACTTTGGCAGACCATGTATGGATGGTCTCAGGTGGTCTTCATTTCCTTTAAGCACAATTATAGTTTACTTTAAAAGTCATTGAAGAATTAGGGGCTCCTGGCTGACTCAGTTGGCAGAGCATGCGACTCTTGATCTCCGGATTGTGAGTTCAAGCCCCACTCTGGGCATAGAGCTTACTTTAAAAAAAAAAAAGTCATTGAAAAATTAAACCAGGGTTTCTTGTCTTTTCACCACCAAATATCCTTTTTATTTTTTCTCAAAACTTCATGTTTTAAAGTATTTGTTATGGTGACTTCATAAATAAATCATTCATTTTTCCCATTTTTATTCTTCAAAGATACATGTGAATGCCACTTAGAATCTCAGTTCAGAACCAGATAATCTGGTTACCACACTGAGTTGGTCAATTAGAATCCAAAACAAAGACTTGACTGTTTTTCAGGTGTTAAATCATTGTCCTATATTCAGTTTCTCTTAGGCATTTTGAAATGCTAAAAACAGCTTGTGGGCCCTACTTTGGAACCACTGACTTAGGTAGTCCACAGGAAAAGCAAGCACTACCAAGAGGAGAAAACCAACCAATAGTAGTAGTGGGGGTGGCCGTTCTCCTCTAAAATGGAATTTTTTTTTCTTTTCTGTGTCAGAAACATCTCATTTTAGACTAGTTTATTTGGTTTGGTGTTGGTGGTAGTGTTTTCATTGTTCATTTTTGTCTTTTGTTTTAGGAAGGAAGACTTCAAGAAGTCATTGAAACCCTTCTCTCTTTGGAGAAACAGACCCGCACTGTGAGTAGATTAGAGTGAAAACCTCAATTATCATTAATTTCCTTTAATAGTGCGCCATTAACTTCAATATATTTTCATTCTTACAGGCTTCTGACATGGTGTCTACATCCCGCATCTTAGTTGCAGTAGTGAAGATGTGCTATGAGGCTAAAGAATGGGATTTACTTAATGAAAATATTATGCTTTTGTCAAAAAGACGGAGTCAGTTAAAACAAGTGAGTTCATGACTACATTTGCATTTAAATAAGGACTTTGGAAAACTGTTCTATGAATCTGTTTTAAATTTACTGTTAAGTCAGCATTACATTCTAGACAGTTTATAAAAATTCTGTCCATATTTTTATGTCAGCTGTTTTTATGTTTTTTTCTTCTAGTTTTTATATATTTGCATATTTTTACAAAATTGTGCTGAGTGTTGGTGCAGCTTTGTTCTGTTCCCATGTGGCTCCTTGTCTTCATGTTTATTATTTTATTTATTTTTTAAAAAGATTTATTTATTTGAGAGAGATTGTCCACGCATGCCCGAGCATGTGGTGGGGGAGGAGGGGGAGGGAGAGAAAGAATCTCAAGCAGGCTCCCCACTGAGCGCAGAGCCTGGCGGATCTCACAACCCTGAGAACATGACATCAGCCAAAATCAGGAGCTGGACACTCAACTGACTGAGCCACTAGGCAACCCCCTCATGTTTATTATTTTAAATGATTGTGTTATAATCCATCAAATTGATAATCTGTAATTTACATAGTCATGTGTTTTATTAAACATTTAATATTTAACTTATTTTGAGGCCATTTTTCAGACATTATTTTGACTAGTTTTGTTTAAAGATTATGTTCTCATTTGGTGTTTTGGAGAAGCTAGATTTTCTTTACTATTTTCTTTGTTTTTTTTGCTTGAGGTTTTTGTTGTTGTTTTTTGGTAAACTCTTTGCCCAACGTGGTGCTCAAACCTGGGACCCCAACATCAAGAGTCACATGTTCTACTGACTGAGCCAGCCAGGCGCCCTATTCTGTTTGAGATATTTAAATGATCCTCTGTACAAGTAGATTCCACTTGTCATTTATATCTCATCTTTTAAATGCTGTTCCCTGAGTAGTTTCTGGGTTTTTGTTTTTTGCTTTTTTTTTTTTTTTTTTAATTTTTATTTATCTGACAGAATGAGACAGCGAGCACAAGCAGGGGAGCAGCAGGCAGAGGGAGAGGGAGAAGCAGCCTCCTGGCTGAACAGGGAGCTCGATGTGGGGCTCGATCCCAGGACCCTGGGATCATGACCTGAGCCAAAGGCAGCCGCTTAATGACTGAGCCACCCAGGCGCCCCTATTTTTTGTGTTCAAATAAAGGTATTAACGTTGTAAAGCAAGGTAGTAGTGGAACCAAAACCAGAAATATGGTATTCTTGTTGAAGTCTCGTTTTATTAATTAGTTTAGTGCTAGAGTGAAACTAGTGTTAGAGTGGGATAAATTATTTTTTGCAAAAAACAAATTGTTTTTCTTTTCTTTTTTTTTTTTTAGATAAGTTTGCATGCGTATAATTTGTTGTCAAGAATTAACATAGAAGGGTGTCTGGCTGGCTCAGTTGGTAAAGCACATGACTCTTGATTTCTGGGTTGTGAATTTGAGCCCCATGTTGGGTGTAGAGATTACTTAAAAATAAGATCTAAAAAAAAAATTAACATAGATTTGAGGCAGTCTAGTATATATGAATGAAATTCATTTAAATATGCCTTTTACTGCTCAGTTCTGTGGTGTGAGAGACCATCATAGAGTTGGCTGAGAAACTGGCGTAGATGAACCATTGTCTTCCTCTGATTTTCTAAGAGATTTGCTTTTTTTTTTTTGCCTATTGCGGGAGATAAGTACTTTACTTCATTTTTTTATTTTTTATTAACATATAATGTATTATTTGTTTCAGGGGTACAGGTCTGTGATTCATCAGTCTTACACAATTCACAGCACTCACCATAGCACATCCCCTCCCCAATGCTAAGAGATTTATTTGCTTTCTGTAGGACAGTTTGGAAAGGGCTGCTTATTTATTTGTCTGGAGGCACCCTGGATTAAAGTAAACAAAAATATGTGTTTTATATAGTACTAGTGCTGTTCAAAGCACATATCCAAAAACACAGATTATTAATAGAGTAATAACATTTCAGAGCTAGTAGAAAGGACTGTTTAACTCTGTTGCTTTTCTGACTGAGAAACTGACATTTATATGTAAGACTCTTGGAATGTGAAGAAATGTGCCAGGTAACCTCTGGTTCTGTGCACAATGTAAATCACAAGTGACAGTGTTACATCTTTAGCAAGGTGATTTGTTTTTTAAAAGTTAAACACATAGGGGCACCTGGGTGGCACTGGGTGGCACAGTGGGTTGAGCCACTGACTCTGGATTTCGGCTCAGGTCATGATCTCGGAGTTGTGGGAGGGAGCCCTGCGTCAGGCTCTGCACTCAGCACTGACTCTGCTTGTCCCTCTCCCTCTGCTCCTCCCCAGCTCACTCTCTTACACTCTCTCTCTCTCTCTCAAAATAAATAAGATCGTAAAAAAATAAAAGTTACATACTCACACAGCAATATATAGTGAATGACATAGAACAGTGAGTGGCACTAGGAGACATGAAAGGAGGACGAGAGAGTTTTGATTAGGTTTGTCAGGAAGGCTTCCTGGAGGAAGAAGAGTTCGAGCCAGTCTCGCAACTGGCTAATGGCAGGACCACAGCTACAGTGGGGCTCCTCTTTTCACTGTGACAGGTGTCTTCTTAGTTCTGAAAAGTGCTTAAGGACTCAAAATGTGCCTCTCCTTTTCCTGTAATTACTTTTTACCTAAAACTTTTCTTTTTGCTCTACCAGACTTAGAAAGTAATGATTTTCTTAAAATAACCTTTTCTAGATTGCTTAAAATTAATGGTTTCTAATTCACTGTCTGTCACTTGAGCCCAGGGGGTAAGCCTCACTCCAGCCATGACTTACCTAATGACTTGTATTTTTTTCAAGGAACAGCAGGATGTTCACTTACCATTAGAATATTAATGTAATTGTTTGTTTTGTTTTTCTTGTACCCCATCTGATTTCTGTTAATGTAGTTTTTGCACAGCTTTTAGAATTAATAAGTTGTATGCCCTTCTAGAAATCATGGTTATAATTAGTGTTAGAGGGATCATTTTTTGAGATACAAGGTGCCCCAGAGCCTCGCACTTATTGAAAGAGTTCTATTTTATAATAAAACTTTCGCTTTCTGGAACTCCTGTATTTCTGAACAGCCAGTTTTTCAGATAATTAGAAGTTCGACCTGAGCTACATAAATATTGTTTTTCAAGGAAATCTTGACAGGCTATACCATGGGATTTTTTTTTTTCAGCTTAATTGAGGTATAATTGACAGAAGGTATTGTTTACTTTTCTGCTGTCTTAAACAAAATATGCATTTTCTTGATGACAAAGAGTCCAAATTATTCTCAATTATTATGATAATTGATAATGCTGTTTAGAATCTGTATTAGAGGTTGCAAACTACAGGCTGGGACCAAATCCCACCTGCTGGCTTTGTAAATAAAGTTTTTGTAAAGAGCCACCCATTTGTTACTCATTGGCAGCTTTGTAGTTACAAAGGCAGAGTTGAATACTTACCACAGAGACCCTATGGCCCACAGAGTTTAAAATATTTACTATGTAAATACTTAGTGAAATTTACCAAAATGTTTTGCTGACCCCTGACCTAGATGATAGAATGTTAGAGCTAGACGTTAAGTAGTCCAACCCATTTATATTATCTGTGAGGAACCTGGGCAGGGGATACGTGACCATCAATGTCACATTTTACTGAGGGGAGTATGGGTGACCATGGCTGCTTCTCCCTACCCAGGGGTAGAACTACTTAACCTTCTGCTCTGCCACTGACTCTTCTCTCTCTCTTTTTTTTTTTTTTTTAAGATTTTATTTATTTACTTGACAGAAAGAGACAGCGAGAGAGGGAACACAAGCAGGGGGAGTAGGAGAGGGAGTAGCAGGCTTCCCGCCGAGCAGGCAGCCCGAAGCAGGGCTCCATCCCAGGATCCTGGGATCATGACCTGAGCCGAAGGCAGACGCTTAATGACTGAGCCACCCAGGCACCCCTGCCACTGACTCTTTTCTTCAGTCACAATATCTGCTGGCTATGACTTCATTGTGTTCACAGCCACTGTTGAACTCTGCTTTTCTCTTCTCTTCTCCTCCCTTTCATCTTTTACAACTCCTTCTGTGCTTTTTTGCTTGGTCTCAAAAAAAGCTATTTAGGAAGCCTTTTTTAGATTTTATTTATTTGACAGAGAGAGAACATAAGTGGAGAGATGAAGAAGGAGCCTGATGCAGGACTTGATCTCAAGACCCTGAGATCATGACTGAGCTGAAGGCACTTAACTGACTGAGCCACCCAGGCACCCCATCTAGGAAGCCTTTTAATAGACATCCTCAGACACCCCTTTTGTGTCATCACTCCACTGTAGTAGAGAGGGGTAAAGTCTTTCCTCTGAGGTTTTCCTGACCTTTTTGAGTTTATTACTAGGTGTTCAGTACTTCTAAGCTATCAGACTTTTTTTTTTTAAGATTTTATTTATTTAAGAGAGCGTGCGCACGCATGCATAAGCGGGGGGGGGGGGGGAGCAAAAATAGTCTCCCCAGTGAGCAGCAGGGAGCCCAGTGTGGGACTCTATCCCTGGACCCTGGGATCGTGACCTGAGCTGAAGGCAGCCGCTCAA
Source organism: Potos flavus (assembly GCA_028534135.1). Taxonomy (NCBI): domain Eukaryota; kingdom Metazoa; phylum Chordata; class Mammalia; order Carnivora; family Procyonidae; genus Potos; species Potos flavus. The sequence continues at coordinate 11,621,722 of CM052891.1, read as the reverse complement.
CTGACTGCGCCACCCAGTTGCCTCCTATCATAGGCATTTTGAATTTTTTTTAAAAGATTTTATTTATTTGACAGCACAAGCAGGGGGAGAGGGAGAGGGAGAAGCAGACTCCCTGCAGCAGGGAGCCCAACGCAGGGCTTGATCCCAGGAACCTGGGACCATGACCTGAGCCAAAGGCAGTTGCTTAACCAACTGAGCTACCTAGGTGCCCCGTGAATTTTTTTTTTTTTTTCTTAACACAAGCTCTACACCCAACATGGAGCTCGAACTCACAACCCTGAGATCAAAAGTTGCATACTCTACAGACTAAGCCAGCCAGGCACTCCTTATGTTTGTTGTTTTTAAGATTTTATTTATTTGAGAGAGAGAAAGTATGAGAGGGGAGAGGTCAGAGGGAGAAGCAGACTCCCCGCCGAGCAGGGAGCCCGATGCAGGACTCGATCCTGGGACTCCAGGATCATGACCCAAGCCGAAGGCAGCCACCCAACCAACTGAGCCACTCAGGCGCCCCACTCCTTATGTTTTTTAATAGGCATTTCTATTTCTAGAATTGCTTGGGAAGACTAGATTTGAACATAGCTCTTCCATCAATGAAATACTTTCTTTTTAACTCTATGAGGAATGACTCTTAACTTATGAATGGTTTTTATTATTTTAGGCTGTTGCAAAAATGGTTCAACAGTGTTGTACTTACGTTGAGGAAATCACAGACCTTCCAATCAAACTTCGATTAATTGATACTCTACGAATGGTTACAGAAGGAAAGGTAAGTTTTCCATTGGCTTAACTCACAGTGGAAAGTCCTGTCTTTTCTGTATTCAGAGATCGTTATGTAGACATTATATCAATAGGTATATATATATATTTTTTAAGATGACAAAATAGGTCATCACCTTGATTTAATCATTATCTTTGTACATTTCCTTCTAGTATCTTCCCATATACAAATGAATGTATTTACTTGTTTATATGTATCTATTTCAAAGATTTTATTTTTAAGTAATCTCTATACCCATCATGGGGCTCGAACTAATGACCTGGAGATCATGAGTCGCATGTTCTTCCAACTGAGCCATCCAGGCACCCCCAAATGAATATATTTAAATAGTGGCAGTCTTGATATATCCAGGTTTTTCTAGGAATTAGTGATCTTACTCCAAATTTACATGTGGTAATAATGAATCAAAGATAAAGCTAATTCTTCACCCTAGCCTGATCTGCTTGAGAAATCTATGCTTGGGATAGCTAAGGTTTCACTCTACTATTTAAAATAATAGAGTATTGGGGTGCCTGGCTGGCTCAGTTCATAGAGCAAGTTGACTCTTGATCTTGGAGTTTCAGTTCGAGCCCTATGTTGGGTGTAGAGCTTACTTAAAAAAAAAATAACAGCGTATTCACAATGTAAGTTTAATTTTCAAAATTCCACGGTCTTGCCAGAATCCATTTGTATTTCTTTTGATCCCTTTTTAATAACATAATATTAACATAATAACAGCTATATTTGTACGTGGAGGATAAAGTGCACAGTAACTGCAGGATAAATACTGTTGGGCTTAGTTTGAATAATAGTTCAACTCTATCTTTAAAATGTTAACACATTTCCATGGAAATTTTGATAATATAAATTTCTCATATTTGTAGATTTATGTTGAAATTGAGCGTGCTCGGCTGACTAAAACATTAGCAACTATAAAAGAGCAAAACGGTGACGTGAAAGAGGCAGCCTCCATTTTACAGGAGTTACAGGTGAGGAGTTATATTTAGAATGTGAAAATCTTTATATTTAGTCAGCAATATTTCTTGTGGAAATAACTTTTTTTGACACCTTATCACTTTTTCAAAACTGCCAAGACTAAGAGTGAGGGCCGTGGAGCGTGAGGTTATTCAGGTACCTGAAAATTATGTAATTAGGGTCCTGATTAAATTTAACTGCTAAAAAAGTTTTGAAGAAAAGTTCGAATCAATGCAGTTTTGATTTTGTGCTATTTGAAAATTTTCATTCTCTTTAGAACTTAAATAAAATTAGTAATTCATGTACTATGTATGCCTTAGGGATTTGCTATTAGTCATTAACTTCATTCTAAATGAATATTTGATTGATGGTCAATTTCTAGGCTAAATTATTTTAACAAAGAAAAATTGCCTCATAATTTGCCATGTTTCAGGACAAATTTTTAAGAGAGATCTTAAAATGAGACAGCAATGAACTAAGAAATCTGAGAAAAGCCATAGATTCACTCACTCAAAATTTTCCTTGTAATTTTGGCCCATCAAGGTTTCCTCATTACATTAAATTGCTTATTCTGATTTTTCAGTCATGTGCCATTTTAGCTAAAGGAAGGGAAAAAATAACAGTATGCTGTGTGCTAGGCATTGTTTTTGTTGTTTATTTTGAACATGTCCTGTGTTCTCTATACATTTTATCTTCTTTAGTGTTCATACACAATACTATTTTTATCCTCATTTTTCTGCCAAGGAAACTGAAACTCAAAGGGATTATGTGCCTCAAGTCATTGCCAAGAAGTGGTAGAGTTCAGATTCATACTAGTTCTGTTTGGCTTCAGACTTCTTTTCTTCTTTTTAATTAAAAGACTTTGTTTTTTAGAGCAATTTTAGGTTCATAACAAAGTTGAGTGGCAAGTACAGAGAGTTCCCATATGCCCCCGATGCCCTCCCCCCACAACACACACCCACCTTCCCCTTCTACCGACATCTCCCACCAGAGTGGTGCGTTAGTTACAGTTGATGAACCTACATCGACATGTGATCACCCAAAGCCTATAGTTTGCATTAAGGTTCACTCTTGGTGTTGTATGTTCTGCAGATTTTGACAAACGTTTAACGACCTGTGTTCATCAATGTAGTATCATATAAAGTAATTTCACTACCCTAAAAATTCTCTGTGGTCTGCCTATTCCTCCCTCCTCCCCATCCCAACCCCTAGCAACCACTGATCTTTCTACTGTCTCCATAGCTTTGCCTTCAAACTCTATTTTCAACCAGGAGGATTGTGTGCCTCATGATTCAACATCCTTTGAAATATTCTTGCCAAAAAAAAGTCACCTCAATTACAAAAAGCTTCTAGGTTTAACTACCAGTTTACAGGATATACTAGGGGCAGAGGAGCCTATTAAATGATACCACAGGGATGCAATCAGCATAATTTAGACTCTCGGAAACTGTAGGATGATTGGCTTGATTTTGTCAACAAATGGCAAGGAAAAAAGAGCCATAAGAAACGAATCTACCAACTGCAAAATACGAGCCTTATTTGGATTCTGATTTAGTTAAAATAAATGAGATAGATATTGGGGACTGACTAGATATTTTGTGATATAAGGAATTTTTATTTTTATTTTTTATTTTTTTTATATAAGGAATTTTTAAATAACTTTTTTCAAAGTTTATCTTTTAGAGAAACATACTGAAATCTATGATATGTTGTCTGAAATTTGCTTCAAAGTAATTGACACATGGGAGCGTGGGTGAAGATACATAAGTGAAATGTTGATGGCTCATTGTATAAGTTTTTATTTTCCTTAACAAAAAATTACAAAGAAGACCATGAGATAAAAACCTTTTTCAGACCTAATAATAATAATGAAATAGCCTTACTTCAGCCCACTTTGCCATTCTACATTTTATAAATTGATTTGCAATATGTGTATGCCAAATATTAAAAATGTTTTTCATAATATTCGACATATTTGATTTTCTATATTGTAATTGTTGTATATTTACTGTAACTCTACATTCTACATCCGTTAGGAGTCATAACAACCTTGTTATCTGAATTTTAAAAAGTCTAGATCCTCTTTTTTTGTATAATTTTTTGTTATGTAAATAGAAAGCCTGTAAGTGGCATCTTTTTTTGTGTTTAGAATCGTAATTTCTTGGGCACCTGGGCGGCTCAGTTGGTTAAGCGTCTATCTCTGGCTCATGTCATGATCCCAGGGTCCTGGGGTCACACCCCGCGTCGGACTCCCTGCTCAGTGAGGAGTCCGCTTCTCCTTCTCCCTCTGCCTCTCTCCCCAGCTTGTGCTCTATTTCTCTCTCTCTCTCAAATAAATAAGATCTTTAAAAAAAAATGAACTATTGATAATACACAACAACTTAAATGAATCTTAGTATTCAAAGCATTATGCTGAGTGAACAAACATAGTCTCAAGAGGTTGCATTCTGGGGCGCCTGGGTGGCTCAGTGGGTTAAAGCCTCTGCCTTCAGCTCAGGTCGTGATCTCGGGGTCCTGGGATCAAGCCCCGCATCGGGCTCTCTGCTCAGCGGGGAGCCTGCTTCCCCCTCCCTCTCTGCCTGCCTCTCTGCCTACTTGGGATCTCTCTGTGTCAAATAAATAAAATTAAAATTAAAAAAAAAAAGGTTTCATTCTGTGTTTGACATTCTTGAAAAGACATATCTGTACTGATGGAGAACAGATCATTCTGAGTGGGGGAAGTATGTGACTATAAAGGGGCAGATGAGGGAGTTTTGGGGTGATAGAACTATTCTGTATCTTGATTCTGATTACACAAGTCTATACATATCTTAAAATTCACAGAACTTTTTATGCCAGAAGAAAAAAAATCCATTTTCCTATATAATTTTTTTAATTGTAAATTCTTGGAGGAAACTAGCTTTTTATATCATCATCAGCACTCTCTCAGTGTGCGAGAAGGTTCTTATTGTTTGACAAGTGTGAATATTTTCATTTAATTATACAATTTTTAGAAATTACCAAGTATAAACTTATTTTGGGTCTTTGTTAGGTGGAAACCTACGGGTCAATGGAAAAGAAGGAGAGAGTGGAGTTTATTTTGGAGCAAATGAGGCTCTGCCTAGCTGTAAAGGATTACATTCGTACACAGATCATCAGCAAGAAAATTAACACCAAATTTTTCCAGGAAGAAAATACAGAGGTAAGCATGTCTCTTACTGCAAGTTTACTTTAGAAGTGTTTGGAAAAAACCCATAAGCTCCAATTTATTTTATCAACTTTTTTTCAGAAATTAAAGTTGAAATATTATAACTTAATGATTCAGCTGGATCAACACGAGGGATCCTATTTGTCTATTTGTAAGCACTACAGAGCAATATATGATACTCCTTGTATACAGGCAGAAAGCGAAAAGTGGCAACAGGTGAGAATATGTTCTTATACTTGACATCGATACTAGGAGGAATTGCATTTTTTATTTTGAAATGATTTTAACTTCAGTAATTATATGCGGTTGTGTGGTGCTACTTTCTATTCAGTGTGTTGATAATTCAGTTTATCTTTACCGATTCAAATGAGTTGTGGCAATATTCTAAATTATCACTTTTGAGGAATGTAGCTGTACTGTTTAAAAGGGGGACACCTGGGTAGCGCAGTCGGGTAAGCATCCTACTCTTGATTTCAGCTCAGCACATGATTCCAGGGTTGTGAAATCAAGCCCCACATCAGGCTCTGCACTCAGCTCAGGATCTACTTGAGATTCTTTCTTTCCTTCTTCCCCTCTCCCCACTCTGGTGCTCACGCATGCGCAAGCATGCTCTAAATAAATAAATAAATAGGTAAATAAATAAAATCTTAAAAAATAGAGATACCTGGGTGGCTCAGTTGGTTAAGCATCTGCCTTCAGCGTAAGCCACGATTTAGGGATCGCCCTGCATCAGGCTCCTTGCTCAGTGGGGAACTTGCTTCTCCCTCTCCCTCTGCAGTTCCCCCTGCTCATATTCTCTCTCTGTGAAATAAATTTTTTAAAATTCTTTTTTAAAATATTTTTAAAAGATTTTATTTATATATTTGAGAGAGAGAACATGAGCAGAGGGTGAGGGCAGAGGGAGACACAGACTCCCCACTGAGCAGGGAGCCCGATGCAGGACTCAATCCTGGGACCCTGGTATCATGACCCGAGCTGAAGGCAAATGCTTAACTGACTGAGCCACCCAGGCGCCCCCAACAAAAAATCTTTAAAAAAAAAATTTTAGGGCACCTGGGTGGCTCAGTCGGTTAAGCAGCTGCCTTCAGCTCAGGTCCTGATCCTGGGGTCCCAGGATCGAGTCCCGCATCGGGCTTCCTGCTCAGCGGGGAGTCTGCTTCTCCCTCTGATCCTCCCCCTCTCATTCTCTCTCTCTCTCTCTCTCTCTCACTCTCAAATAAATAAATAAAATTTTTTTGATAAAAAAATTTAAATATGTATAGCAGGAGCGCCTGGCTGGCTTAGTCAGTAGAGCATGTGACGCTTGATCCCTGGGCTCATGAGTTTTCAAGCCCCATGTTGGATGTTACTTAAAAAAAAAAAAAAAAGGAAATAAAACAATATGTATAGCAGGTCACTTGCTAACAAAGGTTATAGGTCAAAGACCTAGCATTACTTTGGAAAATTATTTCACAAAACTGTTTCAAATAGTTTACATGTATATTCCATGTTTGTGCTGCTAATTTGTTGTAAGAACTTTTTCTGTATACATTTGGCACCAAAAAATGTCAGCCGAGGTAGTAATTCAAGTTAGCCTAGATTTACTGTAATCGTTTCAGAGAAACGTATGACAAGAAGCCACTATAAATGGCAGGTTGGTAGGATGCTTATTCCCTAAGACTTTTGAGTCTAATATCACACATGAATATACGCATGACAATTCTCCCATGATTTTTTAGTTCCTGCCAGAGTTTCCGCTTTGTCTCTAAGCTTGTTTATAATGCACTGTGTTCTACAACATTTTTAGGCTCTGAAAAGCGTTGTCCTCTATGTGGTCCTGGCTCCTTTCGACAACGAACAATCAGATCTGGTTCACCGAATAAGCGGTGACAAGAAGTTAGAAGAAATTCCTAAATACAAGTAAGTACGTTTTTAGCTAGTGTAGTACCTCTCGGCAGAAACACCATTTTGAAAGAAGATAGGTTAACCTAAGTTTACACCTGCTTAACTTGGTTGCTGATGGAGTGTATTGGTGAATAAAAATAGAGTTCATAAAGTAGTGAAGTGTGTTTTCTTGCTGCATTTGGAATTAATGAGGTTATAACACACTTCACTTTACACCACTTATCAAGGGCGCCCGGGTGGCTCAGTCGGTTAAGCATCCGACTCTTGGTCTCAGCTCAGGTCTTCATCTTGGTTGTGAATTTGGGCCTCAAGTTGGGTTCCATGCTGGGTGTGGAGCCTACTTTAAAAATAAATAAATAAATAAGCCATTTATCAAATAGAAGTAGCATTTCAAGCTCCCTTTAGCAGCTTTTGGTTAATTAACCGTTTGATGAAGTTTAGTCTTCATAGTTTGGGGGTTTGTGATTTTCAGAAGTACATACTATATAAAACAGACACACGCTTCCTAAGCAGAGTGGGCTTTTATTTATTTATTTTTATTATTATTATTATTATTTTTAAGATTTTATTTGTTTATTTGACAAAGAGAGAGAGAGATCACAAGTAGACAGAGAGGCAGACAAGAGAGAGGGGGGGAAGCAGGCTCCCTGCTGAGCAGGGAGCCCGATGCGGGGCTCGATCCCAGGACCCTGAGATCGTGACCTGAGCCGAAGGCAGATGCTTTAACCCACTGAGCCACCCAAGTGCCCCGGCTTTTATTTATCAAAAGCTGTTTTTCAAAAATAAATAAATAAAAGCTGTTTTTCTTTTATCTGTCTCATTGGTAAATTTACATTACTTATTCCAGAGACTGGCAAATATATTGCAGGAGGGAGCAGAATATTAAATAGGGGAATACTCCATTCAGAATTCTGTGGAAAAAATGGTAGTAAAGTAGGTAAAATAAATAACAATCAACTTAATGTTTTGTTCTACAAGTAAAAATTTGTAAGTACAGTCTTTGTCAATTTTTAAACATTTGCTGTTATAGTACATGAAATATAATTGTTACAGATTTGGAATATTAAGTTTTATACAATTTACAGGGATCTTTTAAAACTTTTTACCACAATGGAGCTGATGCGTTGGTCCACACTTGTTGAAGACTATGGAATGGAATTAAGAAAAGGGTCTCTTGAGAGTCCGGCAACTGATGTTTTTGCTTCTACAGAGGAAGGTGAAAAAAGGTGGAAAGACTTGAAGAACAGAGTTGTTGAACATGTAAGAATCTGGCATGATAGAGATGCCAATCTGAAAGTAAACTCTGTCAGATTTGAGTACAAACTTTTTTTTTTCAAGTTTTTGATAGATGTGGTTTTTGGAGGTTATGTCTTTAATTCTTTGCCCTAGAGTTTTTGTTTTTTGAGTATTTTTGCTATGCCCAATGTAGTAGTGATGTAAATTTATTGTTGGAATGTTTATTGTGTATTTTTAAAACCATATCCAAATTTATCTCTTCCCTCTTATTTCCCCCTGCCGTATTCCCCCATGTTTGGCTTTTCAGGAAAAAGCAACAATAACAACAACAAAAAACCTATGTTTTAGCTTGCTTATTTTGAAGAGACCTCTCAAGAATCCAAAATTTTAGGGACACCTGGCTGGCTCAGTCAGTAAAGCATGTGACTCTTGATCTTGGGGTTGTAAGTTCGAGCCTCACATTGGGTATAGAGATTACTTAAAAATAAAATCTTAAAAAGAAAAAAAAAAAGAATCCAAAATTTTATAGCCTATAAACGAGAAGGAATTTCTTAAGAATGCAGGGGATGGTTGTGGGTGAAAGGAGTTCTTTCTGATACTCGCTTGGTAGTTTTGGGAACGGGTAACAAGTCTTAAACCTGATCTTTGATCTTCTTGGTGTCACTATAAATTGAATTATCTCAGTATTCATTCACATAACAAACATTATTGTGTGCCTTCTCTGTGCCAGACACTATACAAAGTTGCTGGGACACGAGGGAAAATAAGACATGGTCCCTTCCTTCAGATAGCTTAAAAATAAGTCATAGGGAAAGATGCATTTATAATAAATAAAAGTATTCTAGATGTGAGGGCACAAATAGATATCACGTGGAGTCGAACGCAAGTGGAGAGTTGATTGATTCTACCTGAAAGGGGGCGCGTGCTGGCCCAGTTGGTGGAGCATGGGACTCTTGATCTCGGGGTTGTGAGTCCAAGCCCTATGTTGGGTGTGGAGATTACTTAAAATCTTTAAAAAAAAAAAAAAAGAAATGAAAGAAAGAAAGATCAGGCTAGATCTGCAGTAATTGACACAGGAGGTAAGATTAGTAAGAAGAGTACCCGATAAGCAGGCAGATGTGATAGTCTGAGCAGGGAACGTAAGCGCCTCCAAGATCAGGGCTCAGTGAGGAAGGAAGTCGGAGATATGGAAAGGGTCTGGAATTTTAGAAAGTTTATATACTGCAGTAGTGGACCTGAGTAGTTGGACCTGAGAGGATGATGATCTTACAAAGACCACTCTGGTAGTAAGTGTGGAGAATGGATTTTGGGGAGAGACAGGAATAGAGCTGAGAAGCCTAAGTGAAGGCCTCTTGTGGGCTTCCGTCGATGTGTAGTAGCTGAGGGATTGAAGAATGGATCGGATGGAATTATTTTAAGAAAGAAAATCAATAGAATTTGGT
>CM052891.1:11525864-11611741 GCA_028534135.1 Potos flavus | reverse complement strand
GACCCCCCGCCCTGTCTATCAAATTCTTCATATCAGAGAGATCATATGATAATTGTCTTTCTCTGATTGACTTATTTTGCTTAGCGTAATACCCTCCAGTTCCATCCACGTCGTTGCAAATGGCAAGATTTCATTTCTCTTGATGGCTGCATAGTATTCCATTGTATATATACCACTCTTTATCCATTCATCTGTTGATGGACATCTAGGTTCTTTCCATAGTTTGGCTATTGTGGACATTGCTGCTATAAACATTCGGGTACACGTGCCCCTTCGGGCAAACTACAAACTACAGATACAAACTACATTTGTATCTTTAGGGTAAATACCCAGTAGTGCGATTGCTGGGCCGAAGGGTAACTCTATTTTCAACTTTTTGAGGAACCTCCATACTGTTTTCCAGAGTGGCTGTACCAGCTTGCATTCCCACCAACAGTGTAGGAGGGTTTAGGGAGGTCATTCTTAACAGAAAAAAAAAAAAAAGGCAGGGATTGCAGTAGGTCCTTTAGAACTTGGCCTAACGGGAAATCTTAAGTGTACTGAAGCTATGAAATCTCTGTGACCGTCTGTATGTTTATGTGGGTTTATATATATATACATATATATATAGTGGCTATGTGGTATTTGCTCCCTCTGGATGGTATTACGAACATTAGTTTGTAAAAGAGATGTATTTAATTGGCTTAAACAAACAAGCACATATAAATTGAGTATTCACAAAAATTTTCAAAAATGTAATAAAAACTGACCCAAATGCTTTTCAGATTCACATGATCTGGGACAATATCCAATATTTAAGCTAATTTAATTTGGGAGGCTTAATTAACTATAGGCATTTCTTTAGAGTTATCAACATTGAATATAATGCATGTATATAACATGCAATATATATATATTATATAACAATATATAATAATGTAATGCAACTTTTATCCTACCTGGATTTATTAATCAAATAAGTTCATGCTATCTCTGATAACAAATTTGTCAACAAGAAAAATTAATTGGTTTGATAAAATTTTCAAAAAAGACATAAATATAATTGTTAAGAACAAGTAAATCAAATAGAAGTAGGATAAAAAGTGTTTATTTATTTGAGAGAGAGAGAGAGAGAACATTTAAGTAGCGGGGAGGGGCAGAGGGAGAGGGAGAAGGAGAAGCAGACTCCCCGCTGAGCAGGGATCCCATCCCAAGAACTTGGGGCTTGATTCCCAGGACTCTGAGATTGTGACCTGAGCCGAAGGCAGATGGTTAACTGACTGACCCACCCAGGAGCCCTTTTTTATTTTTAAATTTAATTTAGTGTTTAAATTTTATTTATTTATTTATTTATTTTTGGATATAAAATTTTTAGGTGAAGTTTTAAGATAGTTTCCCCAAATCTTTTTGGTAGCCTGAAACCTTAAAGTTTTGTCAGATTAAATTAAATTATGAGTCAGGTTAAATTCATTAAATATCCAGATCATGTCCAAAAAAGATAAAATACTGAAACATTAATTACTAGGTTTATCTATGTTTCATTTCCTTCTACTGAGAAACTGAAGATATTTAGGTCTATTAGTAACATGTTTTAGGCCATGCTGAGAAATTTTCTATGAAAAATGATAAATTTCTAGAAATTATAAAAAGTATTTGTATGGGTGCCAATCCATAGAATGCTAATGTAAAAGATAGCTCATAATTGCTTGTTTCCTAGTTTTCACTAGAACTAAAGTCTTCTAAGGGTTAAAAATTATAATGTATGTGATTAAAATTACTAAAAATAGTAAAAGAAAGGAATTTTATGTGTGGTTAAGATTGGAATGAATTTAATTAAGTAAATGAGTTATTATTATTTTTTTTTTATTGAAGTAGAGTTGACGTTAAATGAACTGGGTGCCTGGGTGGCTCAGTCGTTAAGCATCTGCCTTCGGGTCATGATCCCAGGGTCCTGGGATTGAGTCCCACATCGGGCTCCTTGCTCGGCAGGGAGCCTGCTTCTCCCTCTGCCTCTGCCTGCCACTCTGCTTGCTTGTGCTCTCTCTCTCTCTCTCTCTCTGACAAATAAATAAAATCTTAAAAAAAAAAAAAAGTAAATGAACTTTTGGGCTGCCTGGCCATCTCAGTTGGTGGAGCATGTGACTTTTTTTTAAAAAATTTAATTTATTTGTTTAATTGAGAGAGAGCACAAGCGAGAGGCGCAGAGGAAGAAGGAGATAGAATCTCAAGCAGACGCTCAGAGCCCCACACGGGGCTCGATCCCACAACTCCGAGATCACAACCCAAGCCGAAATCAAGTGTCAGACAGCAGTCGACTGAGCCACCCAAAATTCAGAAACTCTTAAATATATATTTTTAGGGACGCCTGGGTGGCTCAGTTGGTTAAGCGGCTGCCTTCGGCTCAGGTCATGATCCCAGGGTCCTGGGATCGAGTCCCACATCAGGCTCCTTGCTTGGCAGGGAGCCTGCTTCTCCCTCTGCTTCTGCCTGCCATTCTGCCTGCTTGTGCTCTCTCTCTCACTCTCTCTGAAAAATAAATAAATAAAATCTTTAAAATATATATATATATATATATTTTTTTAAAAATATTCTTTTCATAACAATATAATTATTCACATAAATTAAAAAAAGAATCTTCTCCTCGTGACAAGAGAGAAATGGAAATATTGCTTATATCACCAAAGCTTTGACTAGAATAAGTCATATTTAAGAGAGATGTGTATAGACTCAGATAGGACCAGACAGTTTTGAGGAACTAAGTTTGACTTTTACAGGACTCATGGAAAAATGGGCCTGGTATATTGCTTACAAGGTTCCCCCCCACCAGCAATCTTCCTCCCCCTCAACCCTCCCCAGCAAAGCAGTGTTAAGAAGAGCTTATATGATCAATCACTATTTTTTTTGCCCTTATATAAATAAGCAGGTCATGTTTAATGCAAGCAAAGTAGTTTTACTGTGACTACCTTTGGTTTTTATTTATTTATTTGTTTATTTTAAAACCTGGGTGGCTCAGTGGGTTAAAGCCTCTACCTTTGGCTCAGGTCGTGATCTCAAGGTCCTGGGATCGAGCCCCACATCAGGCTCTCTGCTCAGCGGGGAACCTGCTTCCCCCTCTCCCTCTGCCTGCCTCTCTGCCTACTTGTGATCTCTTTCCTCTCCATCAAATAAATGAATAAATACATAAATAAAATTCTTTTTAAAAAACCCTCATTTTTAAACTATTTATTTATTTATTTTAGAGAGAATGTGGGAGGGTGCACTCGAGAAGGGGGTAGGGTCCGAGGGAGAGGGAGAGCGAATCCTCAAGCAGACTCGCTGCTGAGCGTGTGAGCATGGGATCCTGGTGCTGGGCCCAGTCCTAGGACCCAGAGGTCATGACCTGGGCTGAAATCAAGAGTTGAATGCTCAGGGCGCCTGGGGGGCTCAGTGGGTTAAAGCCTCTGACTTCGGCTCAGGGTCCTGGGATCGAGCCCCACATCAGGCTCTCTGCTAGCCAGGGAGCCTGCTTCCCCCTCTCTCTCTCTCTCTGCTGGCTCTCTGCCTACTCATGATCTCTCTCCTGTCAAATAAATAAATAAAATCTTAAAAAAAAAAAAAAAGCGTTGGATGCTCAACAGACCGAGCCTCCCAGGCGCCCCTACTGTGACTGTCTTTAATACAAAATTGGGAGGAGTTGAGAAAGGAAAATGATGCTTGCACTTTTGTAGATACTAGATTCTAATCCTAATTGCCTTTGTGATTTTGTTACATACCTGTAACTTTCACCGGATCCTGAATTCTTTCAGTTTCCTCAACTATCTGGTTGTGACTCATCGAACTAACATTTCAGTTTTCTCACACGCTCTGATCTGGAGTTACTTGGAACAAAGGGTGCCTTTGCATCTCCTTGGAAAGGACTGTACCAGGTCCTCCCCACTCCCCAGACGGCAGCCAAAGTTCAGACTTGAAGCTTGAGGATCTGTCTCACAGCTGAAGAAGGCTATGCCTGATTGTGGTCCCAGACAAACACTGGAGACCTCTGAATCCAAATCGAAACCCAAACCCAAACTCAAATCCAAATCCAAACCCAAACCCAAACCCAAATCCAAACCCAAACCCAAACCCAAATCCAAATCCAAACCCAAATCCAATTGACCCGGAAGAGGAGTGGCTAACATCGAGGTAGATGGCTTCTCCCCAAGACTTCATACGTAAACTAAACATGAAACCCTTTCTTCTCTTGCTTTCCTTTACCCTGGCACTGGCCTGGGAAGATAATACCATCATCTGGGTCTCCCAGGCCCTTGCTAGGGAAGGGTAACCTCTGGAATTTAGAAGTTTTTTTTGTTTTCTTTTGTTTTTTGTTTTCGTTTTTTTAGAATAGTTTTTTATTTCAAGCCAGGGGAAAACTGACCCCTGGCTCGAACAGGCAAATGAAACAATCTCTGCAAATGGACCCATTAGTGATGTTACTTAAGTGAAAGTGGCTTGTATCCCACGCGCTTTATCTTTGCGGTGTTTGCCTTTCTCCCTGGGCCTGTGAATGCCTAGGTAGCTGCACAGCTGGGCAGTTTCTCTCCTGCTTCTCCCCTTGCCCGCAGCTCCCCCTGCTTGTACTCTCTCTCTTTCTCTCTGAAAAATGAGTGAATCGATCTTTTTTTTTTTTAAAGATTTTATTTATTGGGGCGCCTGGGTGGCTCAGCAGGTTAAAGCATCTGCCTTCGGCTCAGGTCATGATCTCGGATTCCTGGGATCGAGCCCCGCATCGGGCTCTCTGCTCAGTGGGAAGCCTGCTTCCCCCTCTCCCTCTGCCTGCCTCTCTGCCTACTTGTGATCCCTCTCTCTCTGTCAAATAAATAAATAAAAAATATTTAAAAATAAATAAATAAATAAATATTAAAAATAAATATTTTATTTATTTGACTGAGAGAGACACAATGAGGGAGGGAACACAAGCAGGAGAGGGAGAGGGAGAAGCAGGCTTCCCAACGAGCAGGGAGCCCAATGTGGGGCTCGATCCCAGGACCCTGGGATCATTACCAGAGCCGAAGGCAGACGCTTAACATCTGAGTCACCCAGGCGCCCCTGATTGTAGTTTCTGTAGAAAAAAGGACGAAAGTGCAAGAGACCCCTAAAGACAGTCTTTCTATGTGGTATTTGCACGTTGTGATTGGGATTGGATTCTGAAACAAAACAAAACAAAACAAAAACCCAAAGACCAAAAAACCCCCAAATAAATCCAGGCCATATGGATCACAATTCTGATTGCCCTTTGGAGTACCATTTCCCTCCAATAAATTTTTTTTTAAATGTTTATTGGTGATTTTCTACATCCAGGGATAGGGCTGGACACCAGCTAACTGGCACCTGACACAGAGATACAATTGATTGGGGCACCTGGCTGGCTCAGTCGGTAGAGCAGGTGGCTCTTGATCATGGGGTTCTGAGTTCGAGTCCCACGCTGGGTGTAGCGATGACTCACGTGAATAATAAATAAATAAACGTCAGTACAATTAATCAATTAATCAAGTGTCATGAGCTGAAGAAATCACCACATGGAAAGATTTCACGGCCTTTAAAATATTGGGTTTGTAGATGTAGTTTCATATGATTTCTCTATTTAAAAATTTTTTTTTATGTAATCTCTACACCTAACATGGGGCTAGGACTCACAACCCTCAAATCAAGAGTTGCACGCTCTCCCGACTGAGCCAGCCAGGCGCCCTGCATATGCTTTCTTTTAGTTAAAACGGCCTAGTAGCCTTGTACAATTAACTATCTGTTAGGATATACTTTGCTCAATTTTACCAAAACCATCAAAAGGCCACTCATGGGCTTTCATGACAGGGGTTCTGATTTCGGTTTGTAAATGAGGACCTGGGAGAGGCATCCAGCTGACTCAGTCAGTAGAGCCTGCGACTCAAGGTTGTGAGTTCAAGCCCCACTTTGGGTGTGGAGCTTACTTAAAAAATTTAAAAAAAGGAGCTTACTTAAAAAATTTTAAAAAAGAAAGCGACCCGGGAAGGGGAAGGAGAGGGTGTTTCTGGTGTGTATGTAGCCCAAAGGCAACACAGTACCATTTGTACAGTAAATTTGGTTATCTGGCTTAACCTAGGTAAACACATTATCTAGCCCGGAAATACAGATTCGTTGTTTTTTCAGTGTGGTTTTTGTCGTTGGAGTTCTATTTATTAGAGATTTACTATTTAGGTCAGACATTTGCTGACTCAGTTTTCAAAGAATTTGCAAACAGTGTTTCCTCGGGCTCTCCTAGCCTGGTTTGGGGGTGGGGTGGGGTGAGCAGAGGCCTGGATAACAATTGTAATTGTAATGAGGCTGGGCGAACTGAACTTTTATCTTGCCCACAGCCCCAAGGCGCCAGACCTGTGGTCGGAGGGGGAAACTTCCTAGCAATTTGGGCCTGCTAGCAGTCACTGTCAGCCCGGGTGGGATGCTTTGTCATGCAACTGTGGGCAAGCAGAATGTGCACGCTCACGAAGCCTGGGGCTTAATGGATTAGTTTACTGGAAACAGCCAAAGCTGTGTTAATAGAAGGAATACAAATTTCTTAGGTCGTCCAGACAGGAGAAGGTTTGGGGAGAAAATTAATCCTCATCGAGGCAAGAGATATTTGCTTTTGAATACAGTAGGAGAAACGGGCTGCAGCTCCAAGTGGAATCTGCCCCCATCTTTGAAACCAGAGCCCACCATTCCTGTCTCCCTGGGAAAGCCGGCGAGGACCGAGTTCCTGGAGGTCCCCCCCCCCCCCCCCACAGCTCTGCAGAAGCAGCAGTGACTGGGTCGAGGCCGAGAGGCGAGCAGCATCTTTTGACACCGGAGGCTTGTGAAATTTGCAAGACACAGAGAGAGAAGGAGCCCAGGGAGGCCTGAGCATTTCTGCGAGGAAGGGTGAAGGATGGGGGAAGAGAGTGGGGGGAGGGCACGGGGAGGGGAGGAGGTTTAAGGGCAAGGGTCTGCCAGAAGAGAGAAAAGGGGAAGATTTGCAAGAAAAGAATTCTCTACTCCATCACAGAATACTTGAGATGCTATTTCTGAATTACCGAAAGAAAAAAAAAAGACTGAATTATATTCAGGGTTCTAACTGACTTCTTGTACTTCAGATGTAGCAAATGGCTAGGTGTTCATGATTAGGGATTGGAGTGAAAGGAAGGAGTGATAATCTGCATATATCTTGGGTATAATCTTGCATTGTCTAGCAAGCCTCAGAAATACTTGGTTCGACACAAACCCCAGAAATGCCCTAAGAGAAATAGTGAGGAGAACGTGGTGGAATGAGTGGCTGATTTAGGCTTCTCCACTAAGGGCTGCTCTTGGGTAGAGACACTAGGCAGTAGTTATTCTTAATTTCTTTTGCAAAGGCGAGGAAAAGATGGCGGTGGTGGGAGAGCCCATGTTCACCTCTGAGACAAGAGCGACTGGGGACAGATGCTCGGGGTCAGGGCTCAGGTCTCGGCAAAGGCAAAGGCAAAGGTGAGGACCCCGGCCATCCTTCTCTCCCTGACAAATTGAGCCTTGGATTCTGGCGCAGGCCAGGAGCTTGGGAGGCAGGGCTGTGCTGGGGGAGGGCGACTTCGGTCAGCAGTTAGGGGGCAAAGGAACCAGAGTGAAGCGGGGTCCTGAGCAGGGGTAGGTGAGGCCCATTCTCTGGCTCCTGGTGCAAAGGGAAACGAGTGTTGGGTCTTGGGAAAGAGTGAAGTAGGAAGCGAGTTTGGACTTAAAACATCACGCCCAAAGCCAGAATTTGAAGGGGGGGGGGAGGTTGGCCGCCCTGCTTGAGGCTGGGAGAATGAGTTCAGGAAGATGTCAGAGAAAATCTACATAGACAAGAAATGTGATGAAGAGGAGGGACAGAAGTGGTAAGAAACAGCATGAGGATTGCGGACACTAGGACCTGCAGTGGCGCTCGGGAAACCAGAATGGCTGCCCCCAAAAGAATGAAGGAATCTTCTGAGCTACTTCCCAGGGGGAAGGGGGGAAGGGCAAAGTCTATTTGCTTTCATGGAGCCCACCCCCCACCAGGCTCGGTCCTCTTCCGTTCCTAGTGGTGACTCTAGCTGTCCTTTGTGGAGCTGGTAATTGGGCAGGTCTTCTGGTTGTGTGCTCACCCTTGGGGGGGTGGGTGCTTTTTGCTGTTAGTGATCCATGAAGATGGGGTTGCTGATAACTGGAGGGGATCTTGGACAAAGGAGCTACCCTTTGCCTGCTCTGGGGAACTTTGCTGGCCCTTCTCTAAACCAAATACATATTCAATGCTAATTAGTGTGTGAGCACCTCTTTCGTGAAGGATTTAGGAACATACCCAAAGTCCCCCTGAGTGGGAAAGCGTGGGTAGTTGGGAACCAAATCCTTCTCTGGCTTAGTCATTGTCAAGTGGGTCAGGCCCAGTGCCTTTCTTTTAACCGAATCTTTTGTAATGCCCCCTGTTCTCCTGAAACGGAATTCATACATAAAATAACATACAAAAAATAACATGCCTACATACGGAACTCTCAGAACAAAACCATAAAGGAGAAATAAATGGTAAGTCATTTATAATAAAATAATATCAATGGGGGCTCCTGGCTGGCTCAGTCAGTAGAGCATGCAACTGTTGATCTCTGGGGTTGTGCGTTCAAGCCCCATTGAAAACCGAATGCCCAAGGGGATGGTATCAGGAGGTGGGGCCTTTGAGAAGCAATGAGGTCATTATGGTCGAAGACTTCATGAATGGAATTGGTGCCCTCATAACGGAGACCCCAGGGAGCTAGTTTGCCCCTTGCATCCTGTGAGGATACAAGAAGCTGGCAGTTTGCAACCTGAGAGACAGCCCTCACCAGAACCCCACCACGCAGGCGTCTTGGTCTTGGACTCCCAGTCTTCAAAACTGTGAGAAAGAAATTTCTGTTGTTTATAAACCACCCAGTTTATGGTAATTTTTTTTTTTTTTTTTTTTTGGTAATTTTTTAAAGTAAACTCTGCACCCTCCCCTAGAAAAATAAAAATAAAGTTAACTCTACACCCAACGTGGGCCTCGAACTCACAACCCCAAGATCAAGAGTCACATGCTCTACTGACTGAGCCAGCCAGGCGCCCCTACGGTATTTTGTTATAGCAGCCCACATGCACTAAGACACTTGTAGAAAATGAAGCATGGTTGTCCCTGAATTTAGATGACAGCTGGATTCCCCAAACTTTTATGTATAATGAAAATATGATAAGATACTATGAGATTATAATGTAAAACAGTCAGGCTCTAGGCTGAGATAGAACCTACATAATTAATACGTACATGATCATTTTTGCCTCTGAGAATATCCGGTGGGGTATTTGAAAACCCCGTGTTACCATGTGTATTGCAGGATGTCTACCATCCCTGGTTTCCAATCATTAAATGATTTTCTAACCATTCCCCACCGATAATGAAAATAAAAAAAAGTCCCTACAGATTTCAAAAGTCTCATGGGGAGCAGAACCACCCTCTTAGGGAATCTCTTCTCTACCTACAAAGCTCCTCAACATGGGGTGTGGCCAGTTGCCTGGGTCTTTGGGACCCTCTGGAAGGTAATACATTGATACTTCCTTGTTCCCAGTAAAAATTGATTTTATGTGTCAGCTGGACTGGCCACAGGGTACCCAGACTTGCGGTCAAACATTGCTCTGGGCATGTCTGTGAGAATGTTTCTGGGGGAGGGTCACACTTTAACTGGTAGATTGAGTAAAGTAGATTGCCCTCCCTAAAGTGGGTGGGCCTCATCCAATCTGTTGAAGACCTGAATAGAACAAAAAGGCTGAGTGAAAGAACGGCCTGATTGCATGAGCTGGAATACGGGTCCTTTCCTGCCCTCGGACTAAAGCTTGGACCATCAGCTGTCGGGTTCTCAGGCCTTCCAGCTTGGACTGGTGCAGTAGCCTTCGCTCTCTGAGGTCTCCATCGTGCTGATTATAGATCTTGAGTTTTCTCAACCTCTCAAGTTGTGTGAGTCGATTTTCTTATAACAAATCTCATTATAAACATGTATATACATGTGTGTGTGTCTGTATTGTGTATGTTACATATTATAATATACACATGAACACACACACGTACATGTATAAGCCACTGATTTCGTCTCTCTGCAGATCCGTGACTAATATGCTCCCTAACACCCGCCCCCCGTCTCTCTCACTGCTTGCATTCCTCTTGGCCCGCTCCCTACACTCTCTTCCCTTTCAACCTTCTTCTCTAACATTCTTCCATTCAGAAGTAATCAAGTTTCAGTCCTTTTCATTCTCTCCTCTACTGTCCCCCTGAGTCTGCCATGGTGTAGAAGGAAAGCCCCATATGTGAATAAAGAAACTTACATTTTAATCCTAGCTCTTTCTTTTATTAGCTGTGTTGACCTGGGCGTGTGTCTGTGAATTAAGGCTGGTCACATTGATTGCCATTGTGGTTAATCTGAATGGAGACTTCACAGCCCCAGGACCTGTGTCCACCCTGGAAATATTCTTTATTTTATTAATATTTTTTAAAAATTATGACAAAGAGAGTGAGAGAGGGAACACAAGCACAGGGAGGCTAGGGGGAGAAGCAAGCTCCCCACTGAGCAGGGAGCTCGATATGGGGCCTGATCCTAGGACACTGGGATCATGACCCAAGCCGAAGGCAGATGCCTAACAACTGAGCCGCACAGGCATCCTTAATTTATTAAATTTTTTTCAAAGTAAACTCAGGGTGCCTGTGTGGCTAGTCAGTTAAGCATCTGCCTTCAGCTCCGGTCATGGTCCCAGTGTTGGTCCTGGGATTGAGCCCCATGTTGGGCTCTTTGCTCATCGGGGATTCTACTTTTCCCTCTCCCTCCAGCCCTGCTCCTGTGCTCTCTCTCTTGCTCACTTTCACTCTCAAATAAATAAAATCTTTTTTTTTTTTTAAGATTTTTATTTATTTGAGAGAGAGAGCATGAGGGGGGGGAGGGTCGAAGAGAGAAGCAGACTCCCCACTCAGCAGGGAGCCCAATGAGGGGCTCAATCCCAGGACCCTGAGATCATGACCCGAGCCGAAGGCAGTCGCTTAAGCAACTGAGCCACCCAGGTGCCCTCAGAGAAATAAAATCTTTAAAATAAATAAATAGATAGATAGATAAATAAATAAGTAAATAAACTCTACACCCAACGTGGGGCTTGAACTCATGACCCTGAGATCAAGAGTCACATGTTCTATTCAATGAGCCTCACCCTGGATATAGTCTAAGCCAGTGGTCTTCTCAGCTTCCTGAGAGCAGGATCTGTCTTGCGCTGTGACAGTAGCTTCTCCAAGTATCTGTGGTGCCGCATGAGGCAATAGTAGGCACTCACCACACATGTGCCCTGTGTCAGCAGCTGTCACCAGCACCAATTTTCAGACCAGCTGTGCCAGGAGCCCACCTTTCTGCAATGCAGAAATGAGCATCTCTCTGCGGTTTGCTAAAAGGCTGGTCAGCGGGAAAATCACCCAGTTTTCCTCTAAATCCAACTACAAGATCACCGAGACTCCCAGTCACGATGTTATCCTTGGTTTCTGTCTCAAGTGTCTCATTCTTACTACACTCTTGTCTACACTCAATGTCTCTGTTGTATCCTACCTTCCTGGATCCTGACATTTGGCTCCTGATAGATCTCTTTGTTTCACTCCTTGTTTTGGCTTTGGCCCATCAATGCTCTTTGGCCTCAAGTTCCAGCTCAAATTCCTGACCCTGGTGTATCCAGCTGGTTTCCTCCCCTGTTCCTATCCTAGGTCGTGACAAGTTGCGTCACCAGGAAGAGGGCACAGGGCCCCTCTGCACACTGTATGCATATACAAAGTGTAGGGAGGGCCTGTGAATACGCGTAGGGAGTCATTTAAATAAGCGCCCAGATTTTAGTTGCATTGAGCTCTCATTTTTTCTTTTCTTTTTTTTTTTTTTAAAGATTTTATTTATTCATTTGACAGAGAGAGAGAGATCACAAGTCGGCAGAGAGGCAGACAGAGAGAGAGGGGGAAGCAGGCTCCCTGCTGAACAGAGAGCCTGATTCAGGGCTCAATCCCAGGACCCTGGGACCATGACTTGAGCTGAAGGCAGAGGCTTTAACCCACTGAGCCACCCAGGTGCCCTGAGCTCTAACTTTTTCAACCATGCTATTTCAACCTGTTATAGTAGCCTCCCCAACTTTTGCGAAATCGCTTCAGGAAATACCAGGGTGCTTAGACATATTCACAAATTGGTGGTGGTCCCTGGTGGCCATGGTGGCTACCTGAGCTTGGACCTAATGGTTCCAGGTCCTGGCGGTTTTACGCAGCGCTGCTCTGTGGGTAATGCTTAGAGTCCATTGCGATGCCCACCATCTAGGTGATGATGGAACTGGAAACCAGCATGAACAATGCCAAGAAAAGTGGAATACCACTGGTGCTCTAAAAAAAAACCCCAGAAATCTTTGTGGCCACCTTGGGAAGCAGAGAGCCGCTACTCCTCCCGCAAGATGCAGGCTCACTGAGAGCTCTGAAGGACAGGTGTTCAAGTATCAGCAGTGACATCATACCTGGAAAGAACCACTTTGTCCTAATATTCTGATCCTGCCATTAGATTTAACTTCTAGGACCGCCATAAAATTCAGGTGCCAAGACAAGTCTTTGGGGGAATGAATAGTCTTTTCAACAAATATTGCCAGGACAACTGAATATCTACATGTAAAAGAATTAAGTTGAACTCACATCTTGAACTATACACAAACATTAACTCAAACTGGATTGTAAGCCTAAATGTGAGAGGTTAAAATGATAAAACTCTTATAATAAAACATAGGAATAAATCTTCATGATCCTGGGTGAGGCAACGATTTCTTAGCTATGACACCAAAAGTACAAACAATGAAAGGAAGAATTCAGGGGCGCCTGGCTAGCTCCATCAGTGGAGCAAGGGACTGTTGATCTTGAGGTTGTGAGTTTGAGCCCCACATCGAGTGTAGAGTATACTCAAAAAAAGAATATTTTTAAAAATGGGCAAAGGATTTGAATAAATCTTCCTCAAAGAAGATACACAAATGACCAAAAGCATATGAAAAGATGTTCAACATCATTAGTCATTAGGGAAATGCAGATTAAAACCACAATGAGCTGCACTGTATACCCACGAGGATGGCTAGAATAAAAAAGGGAAGAAGTGTGGGTAAGGATGTAGAGAAAGTGGAACCCTCATTCACTGCTGGCAGGAATGGCACAATCACTGTGGAAAACAGTTTGGCAGTTTCTTTAAATGTTCGCACATGACCCAGCAATTCCATTCCTAGACAAATAAAAATATATATGCACACAAAGACTTGTGCAAAATGTTCACAGCAGCATTGCTCACAAGAGCCAAAGAGTAGCAATGACCCAATTGCCCAGCAACCAGTGAATGGGCAAAGAAAATGTGTTCTATCCATACTCTGTAATACTAATCGGTAATAAAGATGAATGAAATGGGGCGCCTGGATGGCTCAGTCATTAAGCATCTGCCTCCTGCTCAGGTCATGATCCCAGGGTCCTGCATTGGGTTCCTGCTGGGTAGGACGCCTGCTTCTCCCTCTCCCACTTCCCCTGCTTGTGTTCCCTCTCTTGCTGTGTCTCTTTTGTCAAATAAATAAGTAAAATCTTAAAAAAAATGAATGAATGAAATGCTGACACTTGCTACAACATGGCTAAACCTCAAAAACATTAGGCTAAGTTGAAAGAAGCTAGTCACCAAGACCACATATTATATGATTCCATTTATAGGAAATGTCCAGAAAAGGCAAATCTATAGAAACAGAAAATAGTTATGTGGTTGCCAGGGATTAGGGGAAGGATGGGGAGGGACTTTCAGTGGGCACAAGGTTTCTTTCTGAAGTGATGAAATGTTCTAAAATTAGACAGTGCTGATGGTTGCACAATCCCACACATGTTCGGACCATCGAATCGTACACTTTAAGTGGGTGAATTTCATGGTATGTAAAGTAAATCTCAAGAACACTTTTTTTTTTTTTTAAGAAGTAACTTTGATCCGTTCAGGACATTTGTCTCCAAGATAAAATAAATAAAACTCCTTGCAGCTTAAAAAATTCATTAGGTACCTCAGGTGCCGACCCTCAGTCCTAGGAGCCATGTAAGAGCTTACAAGGAGATTTCAAACCCAAAACAAATGAATTGGCTTTAAACTGTAAAAACTTATTGAAAATCAAATGCTGACAAAATATGCCAACGAACCCATGAAAACCAAGTCATGTAATGCTAATATAAATATGTATCAATTGATGTAATTATGGGATGTGGGTGTATTTCATGTTTGGCACAATGCCAAGTCAGATGGGTGCTGGGATCATGAAGGTCTTGGGATGGGGAGACTGACACCTAGCCAATTCTTTCTTTCATTTTTATTTTTATTTCCTGATTTATTTATTTATTCATTCATTTATTTATTTTCAATTCTTTCTTTCCTTAAAATGAGATCTTACTTAAGTCTTCTTTAGTTCTTTCCTGCAGTCTTGCCCGTCTGGGCACCTACGTTTCTCAGACAAATCAATGATAGCCAGGCTTCAAGTTTTTTTTGTTTTTTGTTTTTTTTGTTTTATTAACATATAATTTATTATTTTCTTCAGGGGTACAGGTCCATGAATCATCGGTCTTATACATTTCACAGCACTCACCATAGCACATAGTCAATGTCCATAACCCAGCCACCCTATCCCTTCCCCTCCACCCCCCAGCAACCCTCAGTTGTTTCTTGAGATTGAGAGTCTCTTATGGTTTGTCTCCCTCCCAATCCCATCTTGTTTCATTTTTTCCCTCCCTGCTCCCCAAACCCCCTGCCCTGCCTCTCAAATTCCTCATATCAGAGAGATCATATGATAATTGTCTTTCTCTGATTGACTTATTTCACTTAGCGTAATGCTCTCTACTTCCATCCATGTCATTGCAAATGGCAGGATTTCGTTTTTCTGATGGCTACATAGTATTCCATTGTGTATATATACCACATCTTCTTTATCCATTCCTCCAGGCTTTGAGTTTTTTGCCCCCCAGAATTCTCCTTATCCCATACGGAAACCAGCATGTGCATGGTCATTTTAGGACAGCTCCTGCCATACACGGCTCTGGGTTCTAAAGTGCCCTGGAATGGCCCTCCCTGTGTCACAGAGTAGGTGTCTGTTCACACTTGTGTCCCCTGATTAAAAATACTGTGTTCCCTGAGTACACGGACCTATTTCACTCACTTCTGAATCCCAGGACTCAACACACAGTGCCAGACGTATGCTCTGAACTCATAGAGAGATTTCTTAATGGGCAAATTATTTATTTATTTATTTATTTAAAGATTTTATTTATTTATTTGACAGAGAGGGAGAGAGATCGCAAGTAGGCAGAGAGGCAGGCAGAGAGAGGGGGGGAAAGCAGGCTCCCTGCTGAGCAGAGAGCCCGATGGGGGGCTCGATCCCAGGACCCTGAGATCATGACCTGAGCTGAAGGCAGAGGCTTAACCCACTGAGCCACCCAGGTGCCCCAAATTATTTATTTTTAAAACGATTTTCTTTCTTTCTTTCTTTTTTTAAAGATTTTATTTATCTATATGACAGAGAGAGAGGGATCACCAGTAGGCAGAGAGGCAGGCAGAGAGAGAGGGGGAAGCAGGCTCCCCGCCGAGCAGAGAGCCCGATGTGGGGCTTGATCCCAGGATCCTGGGATCATGACCCGAGCCGAAGGCAGAGGCTTTAACCCACTGAGCCACCCAGGTGCCCCTGATTTTCTTTTTAAGTCATCTCTACACCCAACGTGGTGCTCAAACTTACAACCCTGAGATTAAGACTCACATGCTCTACCTCCTGAGCCATGCGGGCACCCCTGGGTAAATTATTATTATTATTATTATTATTAATTTATTTTTTTAAAGAGAGAGTGAGTGGTGGAGTAGGGCAGAGGGAGAGGGAGAGAATCTTAAGTAGACCCCATGCTGAGCTTGGAGCCTGACATGGGGCTCGATCTCAGGACTCTGACACCATGACCTGAGGCGAAATCAAGTGTCAGAGGCTTAACTGACTGAGCCAGTTAAGGCACCTGAGCCGAAGGCAGAGGCTTAACCCACTGAGCCACCCCGTGGGTAAATTATTTTAATTTACGGCCTTCATGGAGACAGTCACCACTTGTTTGGATCTTTGCTTTCATGTTCTAAATTTCAATTCTTATATGTAAATCAAGTGGGTTCGATAGCAAATAAATAAAAATTAAAAAAAAATTTTTTGGATCCTCCTTGGAAAAGAAAAACTTGTAAAATTACTATTGGGCAACGATCAGAGTAATAATTGATTCATACAAGAATCATCAGTGGATGCTAAACTTAGTGGGGAAAAGCTGGAGAATTGGCAGGATATTTAGACAGCCTCAGAGTATCTCTCCACGCGATAGTTATTAATTTTTCAAAGAGAAAACAATAACTTTGCGGTGGAAAAACCTGGCGGACACAAAACTAACCAGTGGTCGATGTTCGCATTACCAGTAACAGGACAAATTGCTATCATATGACTCCTGATAGGTTGCGCTGAAAATAACAGAACATTAGTTCTGTGGGATTCTGGCCCCAAACTCACAAACTGAACCTAATCATAGAAAAGCATTGGATGTTCTAAGTCTGAGGGACATTTTACAAAATAACCAACTCTTCAAAAATGTCAAGGCTGTGAAAGACAGGGTACGACAGAATTTTTTCCAGATTAAAGAGGAATAGTAAGATATGCAACAGACTGCAACATGTGATTTGGGATTATCTTTTGTCATAAAAGACTTTATCTGGGCAACTGGTAAAAGCTGAGAAAAGTCTATTGGTTACATAATAGTATTGCACAAGTGTTAATTTTTTGATTTTGATAATTTTACTGTGGTTATGTTGTCACATAAGCCCTATTTTTAGGAAATACACACGGAAGTATTTACTGGTAAAGAGACAGCGTGTCTGTAACTTACTCTCAGATATTTCAGGAAAAAAGTTGATATCCAGAGAATGATGGAAGTGAATGCAGTAAAATGTTAACTTGTTTTTTTTTAAACGTTAACATTTGAGGAATGTGGGTGAAGGTTGTACGATAGTTCCTTGTACTTGTTTGTTTATTTATTTATTTATTTATTTATTTATTATGTGGGGCTTAAAGGCATGGCCCTAGGGGCCGCCTGGGTGGCTCGGTTGGTTAAGTGCCTTTGGCTCAGGTCATGATCCCAGGTCAGGTCAGGCTTCCTGTTTGTTGGGGAGCCTGCTTCTCTCTCTCCCACTTCCCCTGTTTGGGGTCTCTCTCTCTCTCTTTGTCAAATAAGCAAATAAAATCTTAAAAAAATAAAAAAATAAAAATAAAAATAGAAAAAAAAAATCTTAAAAAATAAATAAATAAACTCATGACCTTGAACTCAAGAGTCACATGCCCTACTGACAGAGCCAGCCAGGTGCCCCTCCTTGTATTATTCTTGCAATGTGTAGCTATGTGTGCAATTATGCCCCTCCACCCCAAAAATGTTACCGGATGTTAAAATATCATCTGCCTCTGGATATAAAGTCCGTATTATCGCACTTCATTTGTGACATTGAGGGAATACGATACACCTGTGAAAACTGGTGAAAAGGATTTTGAGTCATTAGAATTTTTTTTTAATTTTATTTATTCATTTGACAGAGAGAGAAAGATCACAAGTAGGCAGAGAGGCAGGCAGAGAGAGAGGGGGAAGCAGGCTCCCCGCTGAGCAGACAGCCCGATGGGGGGCTCGATCCCAGGACCCTGAGATCATGACCTGAGCCGAAGGCAGAGGCTTAACCCACTGAGCCACCCAGGTGCCCCCAAAATAAAATCTTTAAAAGAGAATTCCATATGTTAGAACATACATTTGGCTACACATATCTTTCAAAAATCATAGTGGCTTAAATACGATAGAAGTTTAGCTTCTCCCTTGAGTAATAAAACTCGGTGGTCAGTCCAGGGCTGGTATGGAGGCCCCCCCAGTCAACAGAGACCAAAGGACCCCCCCCCCCCCAGTCTTACTGCTCTGATTGATGCTTGGCAATCAGCCTCATGATCCAAGCTGGTGGCTACTCAGGCTCCGGAGAACTCACCCATAATTTAGTCAGTAGGAACTAGGAAGGAGCAAAGAGGGGTGCCCAGGCCACCCTTTGAGGACGTTTTCTAGACATTCCACACAACAGTTCTGGTTCCACCTGTTTGCTCAGGGCAACTTCTAGCTGCAAGAGAGGCTGCGATTCGGCGTCTGAGCAGGCATGTTCCATCCAAATTCCAGGAGGAGGAGAATGGATATTGGGGTGTGTGATAAGCCTGCATTCCAAAGCAAGAAGAAAGTAATCACTAAGGAATATCTAACAACTCAGACTCAAGGGATCCTCTAGGGACTGCCTGGTGGCATAAAGGATATTAGATTTGGGGGTGGCTGGACTCGGACACGTAAGGGGAGACAGGAGATGTTTGGAAAGAGGAGAAGAAAACGGGAACAACCCTAAGAATGCTCTGGAAAGTAGGATGGAGGACAGTTGAGATCTCTGGTTAGGAGGTGTGGTATGAGTGAGTAAGACTCCGGCTGCACAGGGACAAAGGGGGGGAAGGAAAACAGGAAGAGGGAAGAGGCAAGCAAGAAGGGATGACAGGGGCCAAGCAAGGGAGAGAGGTCAGGGATGACAGGGGAGAAAGTTCAGCTGTTCTAGTCAGCCTGAGGCTGGCTCCTTTGTCTCTGTGGCTGTGGCCTCTGACATTCTAGGAAAAGAGCTTTATCTGGTGCAGTGAACCACCATCAGGTGGGCGGACTTGTTACAAGGGTCAGGAAAAAAAAAAATTAGACCACACTTAAAAGAAATCCAACTGTGTGCAAGCAGGAATTTTAATAATGACTAAGAAATCAACCATGGCCCGGCTGCTGTCTTCTGGGACCCCAGGGCTGACTCTTATGGGAGGTCCCAAGGCTGTGGCTCCTTGGAGGTCAGCTGAATACCATGAAAGCTGGTCATAAGGATTTGGGGTCCATAAGGTTTTTGGGTTTTTTTTTAAGGCCCCTTAAAAAAACAAAACAAAACAAAAAACTGCCTTACATCCAATATAGATGTAGCTCCTTTCTTGTGAGAAGAATCACAAGGGATATTACAACCAAACCTAAACACCTAAAAAGAGGTGTGTAGGTAAAATTAGGTTCTTGAAGTTTCCGAGGGAATGGGCAAGTGTGTTTACAAAGCACTTCATTTATAGTAAATGTTTATATTATAGCATCCTAGAGCTGAAAGGGACCCTTTTCTTTGGGTATAAATATTTCTACAAAAGGCTGCAGGGATTGGAGTTTGCTTTGTTTACAGAAATTTGCTCTACCCCACTCATGAGAATTTCACGATTGTAGACACTTGCCTGTGCCAGTAATTTCAAAATCTAAAACTGGTGAATTCTTGCAAGTTTTGCAAAATATTTTGCAAGGCTGGACGCGAATTCCTTTGAAGAGTTTAGGTTGTGGTCAAGGGCCTCAGGAAATCACTCTCCTGAGTCCCCCAAATGGTTCTTCAGAAAGGCAGAGGGAAACCAAGATACTAACCAAAGTGGTGACAACACAGTGGGAAAGTTCTGGTGTCTCAGAGTCCAGACCCAAGCATTGTGATCAAATAAACTGCTTGGCCTATTAAAAACACACTGAAGGCAACACATTTTTGTTTCGCAACATATGAGAGGGCAGGTTGCCAAGTACTTGGTTATGAATGTGGAATCCACACACACACACAAAAAAAAATCCCTGCACTTTGTCACTCTCCTAGTACTGGATTAACCCTATAGCATCAGAAATGGCAAAAGAGATTTACTCAAGGCGTTTGAACGGGGAGCTTGCTTTCTTTGCAGTGACTTTATGTAAAAATGGGAAATCAGCTTCCAGTGAGTATCTTCTGTTCATAACTGGCCTTAGACAAAAAGTTTGAGGAACCTTGAAGAGTTACCTGCTGGAGAGAAAGATTGCAATTAAGTAGAACAGAAAAAGCCTAAGGTTGTTTGTTCTCTTAAAGCGAAGTTTGACTTATAATTAAAACACACTGTGTTTTTTGTTTTTTGTTTTTTTTTAAAAAGGACCTTAGGAGCCTTTTTTTTTTTTTTCCAGCTGGTTCTTAGACAAAACCTTCATGACTACTTTCTTTTTTTTTTTTTTCCTGTGGTGGAATTAGAGGAGTGGGATCCTTAATCTTTGCCCTAAATATCAATTAGTCCGACACTCTTTTTTTTTTTTTTTAAGATTTTGTTTATTTATTTATTTGACAGAGAGAGAGATCACAAGTAGGCAGAGAGGCAGGCAGAGAGGGGGGAAGCAGACTCCCTGCTGAGCAGAGAGCCCGATGCAGGGCTCGATCCCAGGACCCTGAGATCATGACCTGAGCCGAAGGCGGAGGCTTTAACCCACTGAGCCACCGAGGTGCCCCAGTCCAACACTCTTATTAAAAAAAAATTTTTTTTATTTTACGTAAACTCCACACCACGTGTGGGGCTTGAACTCACAACCCCGAGGTCAAGAGTCACATGGTTCACTGAGTGAGCCAGCCAGGCCCCGCTCCAACATCCCAACTTGATAGGCAGGAAGGCCCAGGGAAATGAGTAATCAGTCCAAGGTCTCATGGCCTCTCCAGACCTAAGCCATCCATCTCTGAGTGGGCACTTTTCTCAGGACCTCCTAACACTTCTAAAGACCAGGCTTGTCAGGTAAGGATTCATCCCTGAACTGTACATTTCTTTCTTTATCTTTTTTTTTAAATATTTTATTTATTTATTTGAGACAGAGAGAGAGAGACAGTGTGTGAGCATGAGTGGGGGGCAGAGGGAGAGGGAGAAGCAGGCTCCCCACTGAGCAGAAAGCCTGACATGGGGCTCGATCCCAGGACCCTGGGAATATGACTTGCGCCAAAGGCAGCTGCTTAATCCACTGAGCCCCCCAGGCGCCCCTGAACTGTACATTTCTTGCCACGTCAGCTGAAGGACAGACTACTCTGAACATCGATCTATTAGAATATGAGACTTGGGCTTGTGACCCTCAGTTCCAGTTGCAATAGGATTGAGGATGAAAATGTCCTCAGACCTCACCCTATTCGGGTGCCCTTTTCCTATGGAAGAAATCTTGGTTCCATTGCCAATGCCAAAAATAGGCCACCAGGGTTTTTCTGGTTTGTTTCGTTTGTTTGCTCATTTGATATTAATTATTAACTGGAACGGAAGAGATGAAAGGCAGGAAGAAAATAAGTGGGTATTTTCAAACTCCCTACTTTCAAAATGAAATCTTTGAGGGGCGCCTGGGTGGGGGTTCAGTCAGTTAAGTGTCTGCCTGCATCTCAGGTCACGATCCCAGCATCCTGGGACTGAGTCCTGCATTGGGCTCCCTGCTCAGCGGGGAGCCTGCTTCTCCCTCTGCCCCTCCCCCTCATAGTGCTCACTCCCGCGCACGCGTGCACTCTCTCTTTCTCCCCCAAAAATAAACAAATAAAAAATCTTAAAAAAGAAAGAAAGAAAGAAAGAAAGAAAGAAAATGAAACCTTTAAAGTAGGAAGAGGTAACCCCGAAACAGACTTACTCTAATCAAGCTTATGGTTTGAGATGCCTATTATCCTCACGACCATCAATGGGAAAGGCTACTTCATCATTCCCATTTTACAGATGGGGAAACTACAGCAGAGAGAGGCAAAGGGCTTGTCCAGGGTCGTTTGATCAGAGGAAATAGCACTCCTGGGGCCTTGCTCTGAAGTCTGTGCCTCTATCCACAGATGACGGGACCTCAAGCATTACAGACTTTACTCTTCTCTGCCCTGTCCTGAGAGGTATGGATTCTGCCTTCGAGTTGTCTTCTTCCTCTCTGACAGTTCTGTGGCCTTTATTTCCTTCCTGCTCTGCTGATTCAGGACCCCAGGAAGCCTCGCTTCCTCGATCAGCTTGAGGACTGCCTGCAGAAATGCAGACTCAGCAAAGTGGGGCTCACTGCCAGGAGAGCCTGCCAAAGGTCAGAGAACTCCAGGCAAAGGCAGCCCCACAGAGGACCCTGTGCGTATTTGCACACAAACCCGCCGAACGTACGTGACTGGCAGAGAGAAGGGAAGGTGCCGGATGCAGGACTGAAAAGCAAAAACAACATGGGTGAACCTGGAGGACGTTACGGTAAGTGAAAGAAGCCAGACACAGAAAGGCACATACTGCATGAGCTCACTTATAGGTGGAATCTAAAAAAAGTCAGACTCCTGGAACCAGAGTGGAATGGTGCTTGCAGGGACTGCAGGCAGGGTGGGGGAAATGGGGAGATACTTGTCAAAGGGCATACACTTTTGTAAGTTTCTTAAGATGACTAAGCCCCGGGGATCTGATGTATGGCATGGCGACTATAGTTACTAAGACTGCAGTGTGTATTTGAAATTTGCTAACAGAGTGTATCTTAAGTGTTCTCACTACCGCCACCCTTCCAAAAAAATGGTAACTATGTAAGGTGGTGGATGTATTACTTCACTTGATTATGATATTCAAGTCACAATGTATACATATATTAAATCATCACAGTCCACACTTACAAAAAAATCACCTTGTACAGTCTTTTAAAAAAGCAACTTGGTAGGTTTAGGGATCCCAGAAACTTTTGTTTGTTTGTTTGTTTGTTTGTTTGTTTATTTATTTATTGTTTAAAATTTTATGTGTATGTGATCTCTACCACCCAACGTGGGGCTCGAACTCATGACCCTGAGATCAAGCCTTGTTGCATGGTCTTCGGACTGAGCCAGCCAGGGTTGCCAGAAACTTTAAAAGTCTATTTGTTTCCTTTTAGAAAGAAATGTTCTGTCTTTACTCCAAAGGAAAAATACGGACTTTTGCTTGTTAAGTATGTCCGCTGAGTTTTACATTTTTATTTCTTTTAAGATTGGGATAAGGGGCACCTGGGTGGCTCAGTGGGTTAAGGCTTCTGCCTTCAGCTCAGGTCATGATCTCAGGGTCCTGGGATTGAGCCCTGCATCGGGCTCTCTGCTCAGCGGGGAATCTGCTTCCCCTTCTTTCTCTACCTGCCTCTCTGCCTACTTGTGATCTCTCTCTCTGTCAAATAAATAAATAAAATCTTTTTAAAAAAAATGGGATAAAATTCACATAAGATTAACCATTTTTAAATATTTATTTATTTAAAAGATTTATTTTTTTGAGAGAGAGAGAGAGATAAAACAAGCAAGGGGACAGGCAGAGGGGGGGAGAGAATCTCAAGCAGACTCCCAGCTGACAGCAGATCCTGATGTGGGGTTTAATCCATGACCCAGAGATCATGACCCAAGAGTTGGCCATTTAACCCACTAAGTCCCCCAGGTGCCCCAAATATTTGGTTAAAAGATTTTATTTTTTGATTTATTTTTTTCTAACTCTTTTTAAAAAAAGATTTTATTTATTGATTTACTTTTAATTTTTTAAAGATTTATTTATTTGTGAGAGATACAGAGATATTGAAAGAGAGCAAGCGAGCAGAAGCAGGGGGAGGGGAAGAGGGAGAGGGAGAAACAGACTCCCTGAAGAGCAGGGAGCCCAATGTGATGTGGGGCCGACTGAGCCACCAGGCACCCCAAGATTTTATTCATTTATTTGAGAGAGAGAGAACGAGAGAAAGAGAAAGAAAGAGAGCAAGCAGGGGAAGCGGCAGAAGGAGAAGGAGCAGCAGGCTCTCTGCTGAGCAGGGAGCCTGACTCGGGGCTCAATTCCAAGACCCTGAGATCTCGACCTGAGCTGAAGGCAGACTCGTAACCTACTGAGCCACCCAGGCACCCCTAAAGCTTTTATTTTATTTTATTTTTTAAAATTTTATTTATTTATTTGACAGAGAGACAGTGAGAGAGGGAACACAAGCAAGGGGAGAGGGAGAGGGAGAAGCAGGCTTCCTGCTGAGCGGGCAGCCAGATGTGGGGCTCGATCCCAGGACCCTGGGATCATGACCCAAGCCGAAGGCAGACGCTTAACAACTGAGCCACCTAGGCGCCCCAGTTCACTTATTTCTCCCGGGCGCACTCATGAAGTGAGATTGCTAGGTTATTGAGTATGTTCAATTCTAGTAGATCCTGCCAATTTTTCGAAGTTGTCATACCGATTAAACTCCCACCCGATTGTGTTTGAGATTCTGTCCCACATTCTCACTGCTGTGTACACTGCCGACTTTTTAGATTTTAGCCTTACTTCTGGGTGTGTGGCGGTATCTCATTATGATTTTCATTTGCATGTCCCTGACGAGAATGAGGTTGAACACTTTTTTTTTAAGATTTTATTTATTTGAGATAGAGAACAAGCAGGGTGAAGAGTAGAGGGGGAGAGAAAAGCAGACTCCGTGCTGGGTGTGGAGGTGCTCCAACATTTTTTTTTTTTTTAAGTTTATTTATTTATTTTTAGTAACTTCTATATCCAATGTGGGACTTGAACTCATGACCCCAGTATCAAGAGTCTCATGCTCTTCCAACTGAGCCAACCAGGAGTCCAGAGGTCCAACACTTTTAAACATGTTTATTGGTCACTTGGATATCGTTTTTGGTGAATTGCCTGTTGAAATCTTTTATTTACTTTTCTTTTGGGTTGTTTGTGTTTTTCTTATTGATCTATGGTTGTTTGTATATTCTGGATATGAGCCCATTCTTTTTTTTTTTTTTAATTTTATTTATTTATTTGACAGAGAGAGAGAGACAGTGAGAGAGGGAACACAAGCAGGGGGAGTGGGAGAGGGAGAAGCAGACTTCCCGCCGAGCAGGGAGCCTGATGCGGGACTCGATTCCAGGACCCTGGGACCATGGCCTGAGCTGAAGGCAGAGGCTTAATGACTGAGCCACCCAGGCGCCCCTGGATACGAGCCCTTTCTTATATGTGTTGCAAATATCTCTTCCCACTTGTGACTCACTTCTGTGCTTTTTTAATGATATCTTTAAATGTACATAAATTCTAGGGGTGCCTGGGTGGCTCAGTCGGTTAACCATCTGCCTTCAGCTCAGGTCATGATCCCAGGGTCCTGGGATTGAGCCCCGCATTGGGTTCCCTGCTCAGCAGGGAGCCTGTTTCTCCCTCTGCCTCCCACCCTCCCACTCCACCACCTCTCATGCTCTTTCACTCAAATAAATAAAATCTTAAAAAAATACATATGTATTTTAAAAAGTGTACATAATTCTTAATTTTAATGTAGCTAAATTTAGTGTTTTCTTTCAGTTAGTGTTTTTTTTGTGTGTGTCCTGTTTAAGAAGTTCTTCTTACCCTTGGGTGTAGAGAGAGTTTTTGGGGTTATCTTCTGTTTCTGAATTGTCTGATATGGTAGCCACTTGTGGCTATTGAAATGAGACTTAATTAAAAGAAAAAAAAAATCAGTCTCTTGGTTCTCTAACAACCTGCCTCGTTGAACTTCTCGGTGGAGCTGGGGCCCTTCAGACCCGCACATGCCTTCTGACCTCATAGGTAGCGTGTCTTGTGAGCCTTTCTGGTGAGTGTTGCTCTGTGTTCTTACAACCCTCAACCTTTCAATTCACTTCACCGTCTATCATGGCAATTCTGGATCCTTACCAGAACATTCCATCCTGTGTCTCACTTGAGGCACTCTCATCAACAGACTCCTCTTCACCCAATTTTATATATTCGGGCCCCTTTGTTCAGGCACTCTTCAAATGCAGCTCCTGGCTGCTGCCAGCGCCTGCTGGTGAGGTCTTGCCACCCTCTTGTGGGGTACGGTCCTGTCGCGTGTCCCCGGCTGGCCTGGGCTGTGGTAAGC
Source organism: Potos flavus (assembly GCA_028534135.1). Lineage (NCBI taxonomy): Eukaryota > Metazoa > Chordata > Mammalia > Carnivora > Procyonidae > Potos > Potos flavus. The sequence goes on along the minus strand of CM052891.1, from coordinate 11,586,039 downwards.
TAGTTCCAGGCAGCGTGGCTGAGGAGGGGTGGTTCTCAGAGGGGCCTATGCTGTTGTCAGGGCGATACTTCTACCTAGTGGTCCAGCAAGCAGGAGTGCAAGCTCTTACTGGGGGGTCTGGGCATGACCGGCCGCTTCCGCACCATCAGAAGGTTCACAGGAGTCTCGAGAGTCAAAATCTTCAGAGCCATTGTCCGTATGTCTTTATCCCATCTGGAGTCTTGACATTAACAGACTTTGCCTTTGTTGGGTGTTTAATGTTCTTGGGCCTGGTCCTTCACTCTCTCTGCCTTGCCACCTCAGATGACAGTTTTGCTGTATGCAACCTGGGGGGGCTGGTTTTCACACCTGGCTCTCCATTGCCTCTTACCTTCTGCTGCTCATCGTCTTCTTGTAGAACATTCACGATGCTTCTCAATCGGCATCCAGATCTGTTTTCTCTCTAGCATCCATCTCCTCCAAAAGTCTCAAGTGCCCGGTACACATCTGCTAGCGCTTTCACTTAGACCTGGACACACTTCTCCTCACGTGCCAATAGGAAGGCCGTGAGCCACTGAACCAGCAGCTTGTGCCAAGGGCGGTCTTGAGACCCACCAACTTCACGCCAGTGAGGGGGACCTCGTCACCAGCCTGTTCCCAATCCATCTTGTCGCTTGCTCTTGAAAACCACGGGTGTCAGCTGTCGTGGGTCAGATTTTGGGGAAGCAGAGGCAGAGTCAGAGCGTGGAGTGCGAGATGTTTATAGGGATTGATACTCGTGGAAGGAAGGGGAGGCAGCAGGAGATCAGGCAGAGGAGGGAGTCAAAGAGCGGTACCAGCCCAATAAGGCTTCAGTCAGTAATGTGGCCGAGAGTTGCCTTCAGCCCCTGAGGGCTTTGGAATGTCCTGCGTGAGGTCTTAATGGCGCTTTTATGTTCCTGTCTCATTCAGTCACTGGATGTGTGCTGCTCTGGGACCCGTGTGCCCTCAGGCAAGGCAGCTGTGCCGCCGAGACAGATCCTGAAGGAGCTGGAAGCTGGAGGCTGTGTGTCGACCACATCTGCATGGCTGAGCAGAAAGTTCCTTCCTGAGGGCGTCTGGGTGACTTTTCCATGTCTGCCACACATCGTGTACTCCAATTTATTTAGGCTTTTCCTTTCTCTCTCTCTCTCTCTCTTTTTTAAGATTTTATGTGTTTATTTATTTGACAGAGAGAGAGAGAGAAAGAGAGAGACAGCTAGAGAGAGAACACAAGCAGGGGGAGTGGGAGAGGGAGAAGCAGGCTTCCCACCGAGCAGGGAGCCCGATGTGGGTCTCGATCCCGGGACCCTGGGATCATTACCCGATCCGAAGGCAGATGCCCAACAACCGAGCCACCCAGGCACCCCTCCTTTATTTCTTTCAATAATGGTTAGTTTTAGGGGTGCCTGGGTGGCTCGGTGGGTTAAGCCTCTGCCTTCAGCTCAGGTCATGATCTCAGGGTCCTGGGATCGAGCCCCGCATCGGGCTCTCTGCTCAGCGGGGAGCCTGCTTCCCCCTCTCCTGCCTGCCTCTCTGCCTTCTTCTGATCTCTCTCTCTCTGTCAAATAAATAAATAAAACCTCTAAAAAAAAAAATAATGGTTAGTTTTACATAGAGGTCTGGCATGTGTTTCATTAGATCCATTCCTATGTACTTGATATAATTTGACACTGTGGTATCTTTTTATTTTATCTTATTTTTAAAGATTTTATTTATTAATATATTTGAGAGAGAGAGAGCATGTGTAAGAGGGATCATGGGGGAGTAGGGGCAGAGGGGGAGGGAGAAGCAGGCTCCGCGCTGAGCAGGGAGCCTGATGTGGGGCTGGATACCAGGACCCTGGGATCATGACTTGAGCCAAAGGCAGATGCTTAACCGACTGAGCCACCCAGAGGTCCCCTGTGATATCTTTTTAAGCTTTGTATGCTTTACCTGATTATTGCTTTAAATGGTATATACTATTATGTAGAAATGCATTTTAATGTTGATATAAGCCACCTTCCTAAACTCACTTATTAATTCTAATCATGTATTTGCAGGTTTTTCTACATACATGATCAGGTCATCTTGTGAAAAAGGATAGTTCTTCCTTTTCAAACTTACACCTTTTACTTTTTTCTTGTACTACTCGTTTCCCTGGCTTGGTCCTTCATTATGATGCTGGACAGGAGTGGTCAAAGCAGGGACGCCTGGCTGGCTCAGTCGATGGAGCATGCGACTCTTGATCTCGGGGTTGTGAGTTCGAGCTCCACGTCAGGTGTAGAGCTTACTTTAAAAAAAATAGAAGCGGTCAAAGCAGGCATCCTTGTTGTCAATTCAAAGGGAGCTCTTGCAACATTTCACTACTTGGTATAATGCTTGTAGGTTTTTGTACACCTACACTTGGAGGTTTTGTACAAGATTAGATCAAGTTGAGAGAACTCTTTTCTATTCCTACTTTGCTAGTACATATATTTTAAAAAGTCATAAACGGGGTTAAGTGTATTCATCACATCTATTAAGGTGATCATAGGATTCTTCCCTTTTAGTCCAGTAATATGGTGAATTACAGTGAACGATTTTTGACATGTTAAGCCAACCTAACATTCCTACAATAAACCCATGTTGGCTATGAGGTATTATCTTTATATATTGCTGGATTTGCTTTGCTGATTGTTCAGGAGTTTTGCATCAAAGTTTATGAGTGAGATTAGCCTATTTCCCCCCTAGTTTTTGGTCTTTTTTAGTTTTTGGTATCAAGGTTATGTTGGCCTCCGAATGAGTTAAGGATTATTTCCTTTTCTTATTCTCTGATGGGGTTTGTCTAAGATTGGTGCCATTTCTCTCTCTCTCTTTTTTTAAGATTCTATTTATTTATTTGACAGAGAGAGACAGCGAGAGAGGGAACACAAGCAGAGGGAGTGAAAGACGGAGAAGCAGACTTCCCGCAGAGCAGGGAGCCCGATGCAGGACTCGATCCCAGGACCTTGAGATCATGACCTGAGCCGAAGGCAAAGGGTTTAACCCACTGAACCACCCAACTGCCCCCTCTCTCTCTCTTTTTTTTTAAGATTTTTTTTTTTTTAATTTGAAAGTCATCTGTACACCCAATGTGGGGCTCAAACTCACAACCCTGAGATCAAGTGTCACATTCTCTACCAACTGACTGAGCCAGTCAGGCGCCCCTGAAGATTTTAAATTATAGCCTTACTTTTAAACAGTAGATATAGGACTATTCAGCTTTTATATTTCTTATTGTGCCAGTTTGGTAAACTGTATTTTTAAGTAATTTGTCTATTTTAATCAAATTTTTAGACTTATTGGCATAAAGCTGCTCATGGTATTGTCTCATCTTTTTAATGATTGAAAAATCTGTAGAAATGTTCCCTCCTACATTTCTTGACATTATTTGTGCTTTTTAAAATTAGTCTCAAAAAAAAAAAAAATTAGTCTCACCAGGTTTATTGATTTTATTAGTCTTCCCAAAGAATTAACTTTGACTATGTTTCCTTTTATTTGCACTTTCATTGTGCTTACTTAGCTTTTCTTTTTCTAATTTCTTATGACAAATAATTCATGTTCTTGTCTTATTTTCCACTACATGCGTTAAAAAAAATATTACTTTCCACGTTAGCATGGCTTTCACTACATCTTAATTTGAGGATGTAGTATTTCAAAAACGTTTCAGTTTAAGATATTTTCTAATTCCCATTGTGACTTTTATTTTATTTATTTATTTATTTATTTAATTTTTTTTTCCCATTGTGACTTTTAAAAAAAAATCTATGAGTTATTCAGGAACATGTAGTTTTCAACTATGTAGGTTTTTGTTTTTTTTTTTAAAGATTTTATTTATTTATTTGACACAGAGAGAGAGAGATCATAAGCAGGCAGAGAGGCAGACAGAGAGAGAGGGGGAAGCAGGCTCCCTGCTGAGCAGAGAGCCCGATGCGGGGCTCGATCCCAGGACTCTGAGATCATGACCTAAGCTGAAGGCAGAGGCTTTAACCCACTGAGCCACCCAGGTACCCCGTAGGTTTTTTCTTTTTACTTACCTTTTTTCTTCTCATTTTCTAGCTTAATTGCATCATTGTCTGAGAATGTACTTTGTATGATTTAGAGCATTTGAAATTTGTTGAGACTTGCTATATTGCCTGGCATTTTCATAAACATTCCATGTTCACTTAAAAAGAATTTGTGATCTGCAGTTGTGAGTGTAGTGTTCTCTATATATCTACTAGCTAAAGTTTGCTTATCCAGTTGTCCAAATCTATTTCTTTTTTTTTTTTTTTTAAAGATTTTGTTTATTTATTTGACAGAGAGAGAGATCACAAGTAGGCAGAGACACAGGCAGAGAGAGGGGGAAGCAGGTTCCCCGCTGAGCAGAGAGCCCGATGTGGGGCTTGATCCCATGACCCTGAGATCATGACCTGAGCTGAAGGCAGAGGCTTTAACCCACTGAGCCACCCAGGCGTCCCCCAAATCTATTTCTTACTACTTTTCATCTGTATGTTCTAACAGTTGCTTATACACATATCTTCTGCTAGAATTGTAGTATCGTCTCTATTTTCTTGCACTTCTGTCCATGCTTTTGCTTTATATATTTTGATGATATGTGTATTAGGCTCATAGAAATTTATAATTATTATATCTTCTTGGTGAATTAAGCATGTTATCATTTGAGTTGTCCCTTATAAAGATTTCTAGTAATGCTTTTTGCCATAAAGCCTACTTTCTTTTGGCTAGTTTTTGCATGGTTTGTCTTTTTAAATTTGTTATTTATTTACTTTAAAAGCTTTTATTTATTTATTTGAGAGAGAAAGAGAGAGAGAACAAACTGGCGGGAGAGGCAGGGGGAGACAGAGAAGAAGACTCCCTGCTGAGCAGGGAGCCCCACATGGGGCTCAATCACAGGACCCTGGGATCATGACCTGAGCCGAAGGCAGATACTTAACCAACTGAGCCTCAGGTGCCCCTTAAATTTGTTTCTATTTAAAAAATTGTGCTAAAATATACCTAACATACAATTTGCCGTCTTAGGGTGCCTGGGTGGCTCCGTCAGTTAAGCATCTGCCTTCGGCTTAGGTCATGATCTCCAGGTCCTGGGATTAAGCCCTGCTCTGCTTCTCCCTCTCCCTGCACCCCTCCCCCTGCTTGCGCGCTCTCTCTCTTAAAAGAAATAAAATAAAAAAACCCAAACAAACCTGAAAATCAAAAGAACAAAGAAAACAATTTGCCATCTTAACCATTAGAAAGGTATTTTTCATTCTTTTTACTGTGGTCGAAAACACATAAAATGTACCATTTTAGTCATTTTTAACGGTACAGTTTAGGACCGTTAAGTACATTCACACAGTTTTGTGATTTCTCTTCGGAACTCTTTCTCACCACACTGAAAACTATATCCGTTTAACAATAATTCCCTAATCTCCCCGCCCACCAGCCCCTGGCAACTCCCCTCTACTCAGTATGAATTTGATTAATTTAGGTATGTCACGTAAGTAGAATCATGCATAATTTGTTATCGTGGTGCTGTGTCATCTCACTTAGCATAACGTTCACGAGGTCCATCCGTGTTGTAGCCTGTGTCCGGACTTCCTTCCTTTTCAAGGCTGCATAGTGTTCCATTGTATGCATATGTCACATTTTCTTATCCATTCATATGTTGATGGACACTTAGGTTGCTTTTCTGTTTTTGCTCTTAAGAATAATGCTCGTATGAACATGGGTATACAAATACCTATTTGAGGGTCGCCCGGGTGGTTCAGTCATTTAAGCATCCCGGTCTTGATCTCAGAGTTGTGAGTTCAAGCCCCACACTGGGCTCCAAGCTTACATATTACTGGGCTCCATACTTACAAATGACAACAAGAGCAAAAAAGCTGTTTGAGTCCTTGCTTTTTGCTTTGGGTATATACTTGGTAGTGGAATTGCTGGGTCATATGGTAATTGTTTAGTGTTTTGAGGAACTGCCATGGTGTTTTCCATAGTGACTGTACCATTTTACATTCCCACTAGCAAAGCAAAGCACATGGTTCCTCATTTCTCCACATCTTCTCCTACATTTGCGATTTTTTTTTTTTTTTTTTTTTTAAGTAATCTCTCTGCCCAATGTGGGGCTTGAACTCACAACCCAGAGATGAAGAGTCATGTGCTCAGGGCACCTGGGTGGCTCATCAGATGAGTGTCCATCTTTTGGTTTCAGCTCTGGTAGTGATCTCAGGGTAGTGAGATTGAGCCCTATATGGGGTTCTATGTTCTGCCCCTCCCCCCGCTCTCTCTAAATAAATAAATGAAATATTAAGAAAAAAGTCATATGCTTCACTGACTGAAGCAGTCATGCAACCCTTCTATACTTGAGATATTTATATACATGTATACATATACATATATATTTATTTAAATTTTAAGATTTCTTTCTTTTATGTGACACAGAGAGAGAGAGAGAGAGAGAGCACAAGCAAGGGGGGTGGCAGTTAGAGAAGGAGAGGGAGAAATAGGCTCCCTGCGAAGCAAGGAGCCTGACTCAGGGCTCCATCCCAGGACTTGAGATCATGACCTGAGCTGAGGCAGATGCTTAACCGATGGAGCCACCCACGTGCCCCTAAATATATATATATTTTGATAATATATCAGACCTAATGGGTTTGAGGTAATACTCTTCACTCAAACAGTTGTCAAAAGGAAAGGGCTGTAGGGTACAAGGACTTCAAATTTCAGAACTACCTCCCTTTTCTGTCTACCCTGGTAGTTTTTCCCTTTTGTTAACCTTCCAGATGTGTTCAAGCAGATGTTTTGAAGAATATATTGTCCATTTTGTTTGGGTTGTCCTCGATGGGAGGGCAGCAGCAGAGGGGAAGACTCTAAGAATTTATTATTATTTTTTTAAAGATGTATTTATTTTAGAGAGAGCATGAGCCAGGCTGGGGGGTGGAGGAGAGGGATAGAGAAGACTCATGCAGACTCGCTGCTGACTGCAGAGCCTGACACAGGCCTCAAACCCTGGACCCTGAGGTCATGACTTGAGCTGAAATCAAGTCAGCTGCTCAATCCAATGAGCCACCCAGGCACCCTGGGTTTACTATTTATTTTCTTACTCCATGTTACCTCCCACTTCTCTCTCTTCATATTTATTTATAAAGATTCATTTTATTTTAGAGAGGGGGGAGGGGCAGGGGGGAGGGAAAGCCCAACTTGGGGCTTGATCTCACAACCCTGAGATCAGGACCTGAGCTGAAATCAAGTTGGATGCTTAAGAGACTGAGCCACCCAGGCGCCCCTCCTACATGTATATTTTAAGTGACAGACATCCTAGTTGAGTGCTCACTGGTCAAATCAAAAGGCAGTAAATTCTTCTTTTTAATTAAGTTTTTAATTTTAATTTCAGTATAGCTAACATACAATATTAAATTAGTTTCAGGTGTACGATATAGTGATTCGACAGTCCTATACATCACTCATCATAAGTGAACTCTTAATCCACATGGCCTATTTCCCACATCCCCCCGCCCACTTCCCCTCTGGTAACCATCCGTGTGTTCTCTATAGTTGAGTCTGTTTCTTGGATGGGCTATTTTTACTTTGTTTTGTTTCCTAAATTCCACAGATGACTGAAAGTACAAGGTATTTGTCTTTGTCTGACTTTTTTTGCTTAGCACTCTCTAGCTCTATCCGTGTTGTTGCAAATGGCAAGATTTCATTTTTTTTAATGGCTAATAATATTCCACTGCGTATACATACCATCTCTTCTTTATACATTTATTGATGGACACTTGGGCTGCTTCATAATTTGGCTATTGTAAATGATGCTCCAATAAACACATCCCTTTGAATCAGTGCTTTTGTACTTTTTGGGTAAATACCCATTAGTGCAATTTTTGGGGGGAACCTCTATACTGTTTTCCACAGTGGCTGCACCAGTTGGCATTCCCACCAACAGTGCACAAGGGTTCCTTTTTCTCCACATCCTCCCAAACACGTTTCCTTTTTTTTCTTTAGTCATTCACAGGTGTGAGGTAATATCTTATTGTGGTTTTGATTTGCATTTTCCTGATGATAAATGATGCTGACCATCTTTTCACGTCTCTCGGCCACCTGTATGTATTCTTTGGAGAAACATCTCTTCCTATCTTCTGCCCATTTGTTTTTTAAGATTTACTTATTTGAGAGAGAGAGAGAGTGGGAGGAGGGGCCGAGGCAGAGAACCTCGAGCAGACTCCCTGAAAAGCTTGGAGCCCAATGTGGGGCTTGATCCCACAATCCTGAGACCATGACCTGAGTCAAAATCAAGAGTCAAATGCTTAAACGACCAAGCCACTGAGGCACCCCACGTCTGCCTTTTTTAAGTTGGATTATTTGTGGGTTTTTTTGGTATTGAGTTTTATCAGTTCTTTATAAGTTTTAGATACTATCCCTTTACCAGATACGTCATTTGCAAATATTTTCTCTGTTCAGTAGGTTGTCTTTTAGTTTTGTTGATTGTTTCCGTTGCTGTGCAGAAGCTTTGTATTTTGATACAGTCCCAATAGTTTATTTTTGCTTTTATTTCCCGTGCATCAGGAGACATATCTAGAAAAATGTTGCTATGGCCGATGTCAGAGACATTATTGCCTGTGCTCTCTTCTACGACTTTTCAGGTTTTGGAATAGGCAGGAAATTCTTGCCAGATTATGTGGGAAGAAATAGAAGACAATTCATGAAAGAGAAAGGAGGGGGAGAATGAAGGAAGACTTGGGGGGAACAGAGATGGAGGAGGTGGAAAAGTAGGAGGAAGAAAAGAAGAAAAAGGTGAAAACAGGGAAAACTCTGGTTTTATCGAAGCCTTGTAGCCAATGACTCTCTCCCAACCCAGTTTCTGCTTCTTTAGCAAAAACAAGCTAAAACGTCTTTCCTATTGTCCTTTCTTTGTCAATCATTCACTAATTTTTATGATTGGTTGTGGAAAAGGGAATTCATTCACTCAACAAGTAGTTATTAAGTACTTACCGTATGCTAAGTCTTGTTGTGGGCACTAGGGATAAACATATAAATGAACAAAACATATGTATATCCTTGCCTTCATTGAACTTGCATGCTAGTGGGCTATAGTAACCACGGTGTAGTTATTAAGATGCTAGATGCTATGGATTAGCTATGGATGCTAGTGGATTAATGTAATAAAGGTCTATTGTCTGTTCAGCTTAGTGTTGGATGCATGCATTTTTTATTATTAGTATTTTTAGAGAGAGAATATGAGAGTACGAGTGAGCAAGAGAGGGGTAGGGGCAGAGGGAGAATCTTTTTGTTTTATTTAATTTATTTTTTACAAACATTTTATTTATTTGAGAGAGAGAGAGAGAGAGAGAGAGAACGAGCAGGGGAGGGGCAAAGGGAGAGGGAGAAGCAGACTCCCTGCTAAGCAGATTCCTGATGTGATGCGGGGCTCGATCTCAGGACTCTGGGATCATGACCTGAGCGGAAGGCAGATGCTTAATGATTGAGCCACCCAGGTGCCCCTAAATATTTTATTTTATTTATTTGACAGAGAGAGAAAGAGAGCATGCAGGCACAGGTAGGCAGAGGGAAAGGGAGAAGCAGACTCCCCGCTGAGCATGGAGCCCGATGGGGGGGCTTGATCCCAAGATCCTGAGATCACGACTGGGGCTGAAACAAGCGTCAGACGCTTAACTGACTGAGCCACCCAGGTGCCCCATGATGCATGTATTTTTGATCAGGCAGGTTTCCGTAGTCATACTTTTGCTCTGAGTCCATCTGTAGTCACAAGGCTGCAGCCAGCTTCGAGGGCATGGCTGGGAAATGTGGTTTTCAGCAGCAAACAGATGTCTTCGGTGATCAGCAAGCTGATTCCTTGCATGGAGAGAGAGACAAGAAACTGAATAACTAAGCAAATGACCCATCATGTTAGAAGGTGATAAATGCCATGGAAGAAAAGCAGGGAAAGAAATACAAAGTCTGTGTTTGAGGAATATCGAAATTTGAAGTAGGACAGTGAGAAGCGGACTCCCTGGGGTAAGCAAAGCCTTGAAGGAGGTGAGGGAATAAGCCATGTGGATGTATTACTGAAGGCAGGAACACTCAAAAAGGAGGCCATCCAGGCAAAGGCAGAGCAAGGGTGAGAGAGGTGAGGGGACTAGGTCAAAGACAGGAGAGGAGGCTGATGGTGCAGGACTCTGCCTTCTCTTCTGAATGAGAGGAGTGGAGCTCAGAGGGTCATGTGCACAGGAGAGAAAAGGTTTGATTTGCATTTTATCCAGACCAGGTGTGGCGGCTACCCTGAGAATGCACTGGAAGGTGGGGGGAAGGGGAGAAGATGACAGTGGTGCAGACCAGAGTGACAGTGATAGTGGTGATGAGAAACAGCAGGACTCAGGATACATTTTGAAGGCAAAGCGGGATTTGCAGGTGGATTGAAGGTGGAGTCTGAAAGACAGGAGGGACTGCAGCCTGAGCAATTTCAAGGACGGAGTTACCAAGAATGCAGCTGGGGAAGACTGTGATGGAGCATGTTTGTGGGGCGAGATGTCTCTGAGAGATCCAAGTGCAGAGGCAGAGAGTCTGAAGTAGGTTTAAAGTCCTACTTCAGGGTCAAGATGGTTTTTAAAGCCTTATGACTGAGAGATGGGGGGTCAGGAGAGTGTAGCTGAAGGACAGAGATCTAAGGACAGTCTTGGGGTTGAAAAGAAGGGTTGGCCAGTAAGAGGGATGCGGAGGAAGGGGTGGGGGGAGTGGTTGGGGACTTAATGTGGGGCAGTGTGTTTATCAAATCAGAATCACAATGGAGCGCCATTAATGTTGGCCAAAGAGCCTGTGTCCTCCCCATTCCATTCCTGTTTGCCCATCTCTAGCTGTACATGGTCAGAATGGCCTCAAGAGATGGAAGGCAGGGCCCTCAGCCCCCCATGCTCCACTACTTTCACCACCAGTGCTCTGCTCTGATAAATGTCTGCTCATGCAGGGGCACCTGGCTGGCTCAGTTGGATCTCGGGGTCATGAGTTCAAGCCCCATGTTGGGGGCAGAGATTACTTGAAAAAAAAAAGAAAAAAATCTTTAAAAAAAAAATGTGTTGTCATTCATTCAACATCTTATATATGTGCCGGGCTCCAGTCTAGACACTGAGGGGACAAGCCAGATGAGGCCTGTGTCCTTGGGGAGCTTATAGTCTAATGGGATTGGGGCCCACAATAGACACATGTGATCATTTCTAATACAGGGTAAAAGAATAGTGAGTGACCTCTTTTGGTTAAGAGGATCATGAAAGTCCTCTTGGAGGAGGTGACCTTTGAGCTGAGATCTGAAAAGATGATGCTCGTCAGATGTGGGGCGACCAGGTTCTCACTGGAAGTTTGGGGTGCTGCAGGGGAAGACAAGGCCAGCGGCCCAGATCATAGTGAGGGAGGGAGGGAGGCCGGACCCCCCTCACACAAGAGTGTATAGGCCACAGTGAGGGATTTGGATTTTCTTCCAGTTGTGAATGGGCCACCTCTGATGGGGTCAAGCAGAGGACTGAGACATTAACATTTCAGGTATATGGCACAGGGTTGGCGAGATGGAGAATGGACTGCAGGGGGCAGAGCGGAAGCAGGGAGAAGAGTGAGGAGGCCACCTAGCTCAGGCAACAGGTGGTGTCTTGGAGAAGGAAGGACCAGGAGGCACACTGGAGGAGGTGGATGGGCCGGCAGGTACAAAGTGTGAGCTTCTCTGGGTCAAGGCCTGTGCAAGGCAAGAAAAGTACCTACTAAGGAAGCCTTTCGGGAGGCATAGTTCCACTTCGGCCTGCCCTCCATTCAGTGTGTAACTATAGGCAACTCAGACCACACACCCAAAATGCCATGTAAAGACAAAGCAACGATTAAATAAGTACATGAGGGTGTCTAAGCAAGTGCACAAGGAGAACTAGAAAAGGAGCAACTAGGGTACCCTGTGAAAAGGAGACTTTGGAGCCTTCTTGAGATGGGAGGGGCAGCCCATTTTTCAGAGGGCAGCAGCAGAGGGTCCTCTGAGTCCCCTCCCTCTAGTCCACAGGTCCTGAGTGGCTTCATCTGCTGGAAGCTAAGAACCTGGCTCCAGGCTTCGGTTTCCCAAGCGCAGAGAAGCAGGTGACTCAAGGGAGGTCCCTCCCCAGCACGCCTCTTTCTGTGCTGGCTGGGAGTGACTCATTACCTTGTTCCCTCCCTCATGGCTGACCCCGGGCCAATCCCTTAATGAGTCTACACTTCACTCTACTCATCCGGCCGAACAGGACAATTGCCTGGTGGAATTTTTTTTTTCCTGCTCCCTGGGGGCAGGGCTCGCGTCAGCAAACATCCAGGTTCCTGGAGAGAAAGGCAGTGCAGAGAGAGAAGTTGTGGTAGGGTCTGGAGGGGAGCAGAACCTAAGGACAGACCTAGGCCCCCGAAGAGGAGGGGATTAATGCCCGTGCATTCTTCTAATCTCAGAACCCTTAAACAACATTTAGTACCGAAGAGAGTTTCGCAAGCATTGATGTCCTAGAGGATTTTCCCTTGGACACCTCTTTGTAAAAGCTCGCTTGGAGAAAAAAAAAAAAAAAGCAACTAGAGCAGGCTCCCAAAGTCTGCAAAGCAGAGTACTAGAGTCCCTGGGAAGGGAGAGGGCTGGGGGACTGACCAAGCGGCTCCAGGGGGCATGGGACCACTGCGCCAGGGTGCGGGTGAGGGTTGTGCTCGCCCCGCGCAACCCAAAAGCCCGCGGCAGGTATCGGGGAGAGCTCTGCGCCTTGCAAAGGGCCCGCGGGAGGCAGCAGAGGCCCGGGCGGCGTGCGTGGGCTGCTGAGTTGCTCGCCCAGAGTTTCTGCGCCCCCTACTTACAGGGCACCCCGTTGCAGACAGGCGCTCTGGGCCTCCCCCCACAACTCCCAGGCGGGAGTGGCGCGGGTAATCCTCCCCATTGCCCAGCCCCTAGGACTCGCCTCCCCGTCCAGTTCCAGCAGGTGGACCCAGGTGGGCGCACCCTCCTCCCAGCCCCACACCCTCTCCTCTCTCCAACTCTCCCAGGGCCCTGAGCACGCCTCCCCGTCCGGGTCGGATCCAGCAGTCTGAGCCCCCTAGTTACCTGCCCGGGAAGTCACAGTCCGCATTCTGCCTGGAATGCGAACGGGTGGACTCTGCAGCGCCCAAAGCCACATTCCTAGGGGAGGGGTCCCCACCTAGAGGGTCGCGGATCAAGTTACTGGCGGAGGGGAGGAGCCAGCAGGAGCGAGATCAAATGGGTAAAAGTTGCATTTAGCTGGTTACTTCTTTCCCCAACCCCCAAACGCTCGTTGACGCCAGCTGACTCGGGGATAGTGTCCGCTCAGGTCCTGGAGCCCGACGACCCCGTAACGCTTTGCCAGGATAGAGGCACCTTTCCGCCCGCGGATGCGGGATTCAGAGCGCCGATGGGTCTGCGGTGCAGCCGGGCTCCCGGGCCCTGCAGGCGACCCCCGGCTGCCCCGGGGCAGGGAACCGGCCGCAGAAGCCCGCCGCCGGGCACCGAGGATCTAGAGCAATAACAGACGCATAAATGCGCATAAATAAATCAATGAGCAGCTCTCTGCTGCCAGCAGCAGGGAAACCTCGGGCTGATTAAATGCAGACGTGGGGTGTCTGCCAGGGCAGGAGGGCGGCGGGGCAAAAGGGAACAGGCGTGGAGGCGAGGGGTGGGGGGAAGGGAACCCAGGGGCAGGAGCCAAGAGGAAAACCCAAAGCCACATTTTTAAAATGGGGGTGAATTTTAAATGCAAACAGCGCAGAGGAGGGGAGGGGGCCGGGCTGCAGGCGCCGGGGCCGGCCAGCCAGCCGGGGCAACTTTCCGGGCGGGAGGTGCGGCCGGAGGGGCGGCGCCGGCGGCGGGAGGCGGGAGTCGGGGGCCGAGGGGGGGAGTCACTTTAAAGGCTCTTTCTTACCCATAATGCTTTGTGGGGACGTTGACAAGTGGATCCAAGATGGCGTAGAAAGTAATGACAGGTAAGTCCTGACTTCCCCCTTCTCTGCTGCTGGGACCGCTCCGCGAGCTGCCGGAGCCCTCCGGGGAGGAGACCTGACTCCCCTCCGGTCCCCGGGGCCCCGGGAGGGGCGGCCCTCGGACGGGCTGGGGACCCAGGCGGCCCGCGGCGGGGCCTGGGAAGCGGGGCTCTTCGAGGCGAGGCCCGGACGCTGGGGCTGTTTACAGCTTCTTCCCCTCCTCGGTCCCCTTCCCCTCCGCTGGGGGCCGCGGCGCCCGGGGCCCAGGCGGTGGAGGGGGCTTTGCAGACCCGGGCCGTGAGCCCGCGGGAGGTTTCTCCAGCCTCGGGCACTCCGGAGAGGGGGGGCGTCGAGCCGCCTTGCACGCTCCCCTCCTCCGGGTCGCGGCTGGGGGTGGGGAGGGTGCGGGCCTCCCACGCCCCGCTTGATCGCCCCCTTAGGGCTCGGACTTGCGGCGGTGGGGCAGGGGCCCAGGGTGGGCGTCGGCAGAAGTGGGTCAGGGGTGCGCCCCCTTTCTCCCCCGCCGGGGGCTGTTGCCTGAGCTTCACTTCCCCCCCCTTTTCTCCGCCCCCTCCTCGGAAATTCTCATTGGCCCACAAGCGCATCAACAAAAATAAAAACAGACTATCTTTTTCTGGGAGATTCTTTTAAGACTCCCCTTCTTTAGGGCTAAAGGACTGCAGTTTTATTTAAGGAACTTTAGCTCTTCTACCCCCAAATTATTTGACTTTTCTGCACCCTCTCCTTCGCTGAGGATCCTTCAGACAGGGCTGGAAACCAGGGTCTTAGGGTTCTTCTTGGATTGAGATCTTCAGGTTTTGTTTGAAACTCAAAATTGTTATTGCTTCTCCCTCACAGCTTAGACTTTTCAGGCAAATCGTTAATATAATGTGTATAACTCTAGAGATAGTGGATGCCGGGGGTGGGTGGGGTGTGGGGTTGGTGAGCGGGAGGAGTTGTTGTCCTGGCTAGTTTGTTCTTAATTTTGCCCGCTCTTAAACTTACATTAATGAGGTTTCTTGTCCTTCATTTCTTTTTTTCTTCTTCTTTTTTGAAAGTAAGATCACTCAGTGCTGAAAGAGATCGCTTTTTTATGTTTTGGATCTTAAGAGCATTTTATAGTCTACCATCATACAAAAAGGAAACGTTTTTATTCGAAAGCAAAACAATCATTTACCGAACTGCATACTGTACCATTTTGGTAACTTTTTCCATTGGAAATTTAGAAGCCCTCTCACTTGGGGCTAATGAAGTATTTGCTACTGATTGTCTGTTATTGGTGTTGTACAGACACATTTTACTTTTCTGTTTGCCTCAGGAATTGGATGAAGTAATTGATCACTAAAGAACTACAGTGCTGGTGAGATGTGTAAGGTGAGACTGCGGTTAAGAATGATTTACCTTTTTCCTTTCTTTATTTTCATCAATGCATAAGGGTTAGGCTGAAACTAAGTAATTTGATGGGACCATCTTTATTTTCCAAGTATCTCAGTCAAATGGGTCTGTAGTCAGGGCTAGCTTTAGAAAGGAAAAATGTGTCAAGTGTACCAAACTTTTAAGTTGTTGCAATGGTACTCAACCATAGTGGAGCTTATCCAGAGCCAAATGTTATTTGCAGCTATCCTTGATCAGTATCTTCATCAGGGGTAATTATATGTAAATTTCCTTGTGTAACTTTAATTGTATGTCTTAATTTCATATGTATATTGGTGTCTATCACATACTCGACATTGAGTGTTAGTGATTGTTTATGTGGATTTTGTGTGTCCGAGTTACTGGGACTCTTGTTAAGAACACCCTTTCCATTGGAAAGATTGATTATAGGCATCAGTCATTCCTTTTATTTTCTAAAAAAACATGGAATAGTATTTGTCTCACCCATAGTTATTTTGAAATAAAAACGATAGTGTTGAGTTTAGTTTATTAGGGATAAGAATTGTCTGTCATTATTTTCTGGTCACGTGGTGTGTGAATGGGAAGTGCTGCTTTAATCTAACTTTTAATGCTTTGGATTTGAAGGACGGTATTGATAAAGTGTTAGTGTACAGTTAGTATTCTATAATGGGGAGGAGGAGAGAAGTTTGCTAATTTTACATTTTTCACAAGCAATTTTCTCGACTTCAAAAATATTATGGTTTATTGAGAAAATGTAAAATTATTAGGCCCACTGCAGATTGTGTGTGTGTGTGTGTGTGTTTTCCCAAACACATATGGGTAGCCTTTGGATTTTGAAATCCTCTCACAAACTTTTCCTATCTATCAGAACATCTGATTAGGAAGAATAAGCTGTGCTTTATTTTTTTCCAGATTGAGGCATTCTATTGATATTTGCCTTACAAAAAATCCCCAAAAAACAAAAACAAAACTTGGGAGAGGAAGGTGGATGTAAATCAAGATCCTTTTGTAAGTGCATATGCCACATTTGCTTTGTTTGAAACTCAGTGCTTGTGTGTATTATATATTTTTATTTTTATTCTTGGCAGAGCAAATGTGGATTTTAAAATTTATTTATTTATATATTTCAGTGGCATATTCATGCCTTAGACGTTCCAATCAGAACCTTTTCTTTTTATTTATTTATTTAAATTTACAGATTACTTTGTGGAAAGGAACCAGTGATCTGCTTCTTAGCCTATGGAGATGTTTATTTGTAGTCTAAAAATGAAATATTTAGGGGCATCTGCCTGGCTCAGTGGAAGAGCATGAGATTCTTGATCTCTGGGTCTTGATCTCTGAGTTTGAGCTCCTTGTTGGGTGTAGAGAATACTAAAAAAAATAAAATAAAAACTTAAAAAAATTGAATATTTAGAAATTGGTAATCTCTTGTGGCTAGTGTTATTCGGGCTGAATTATGTCAAGACATTTTCACAATTTTTACACATGTAGACCATATGAAGTGTTAGTAGTCACTTGAAAATGAAGTTAGTGGTTGGTTATCAAACAAGTTTTTACAGAAAGTATTCTAAAATAGGAAATACCGTAGTATTAAACGTCGGGGCTAAGCTGAAGACAGTGTCTTCTAGCCGAATAAAGACATAGCTTTTTTAGTCTATCCTTTTGGCTGAGAAGCTAGGACACTATTTTTAGGTAAGGCTGTAGTTTTGGGGAGTCATTAAGTACCTCTCCATCAGGTGGCAAACTTTGATTTTTGCCACCGTTAGGAAGATTTTTTATTTTCTAACATCCAAAATACTCAGTCCACATTGTAAAGTCTGTGTACATTTATGGACTGTCCAGTTTTTTACTGGAGAGGGGAGTGATGCCAAAACAACAGGAGAGATCATTCCTACTTGCAGAGGGCCTTGTGTAGTTTAAAAATACACTGCATATTCATGAAAGGCTAAGAATATTGCAGCGGGACCTACAAATAAGTAGACTATGTGTGTATGTATATATATATATACACATATATATATATATATTTTTTTTTTAAAGATTTTATTTATTTATTTGACATAGAGAGCAAGAGAGCACAAACAGGGGGAGCAGCAGAGGGATAGGGAAAAGCAGGCTCCCCGCTGAGCAGGGAGCCCGATGTGGGGCTCCATCCTAAGACTCTGGGATCATGACCTGAGTGGAAGGTACACGCTTAACCGACTGAGCCACCCAGGTGCCCCAGTAGACCAGATCTTATACATGCATTTTTATTCCCTGTTTAAGAGGTAGGCGTGGTATTAATATTAAATAAAAGTTAGTTTATAATTGTCAGACTATATTTAAGATCCAAATACTGGCTCAGCACAAGAAATACCATTCTTTGCCTGTTAGTTCAGATGCATAGATGATTTTGGGTCAAATATATCAACTTGTTGATAAACAAGATAGGGTGAGGAGCTACTTAAAAATTACAAGCAAATTGTTATGGTTATTTTCATAAACTTAGATAAGTGTACATTCAAATATAATTTGATTTCTAAGTAATATTTTGAAATGTTTTCTGGGAAAGAACTATGTTATGTGTGGAGAATGTGGCCACACCAGCTTACAGTTCGTTTAAATTGATGGGTGTAGTCAGGATTTATGTAGCATTGGCTAGAAGCAACATAAAACTTAGTGGTTTGTCACTTCAGGAGTGGCTGAGATAATACTTTTGAATAATCCTGAATTTAACAGAGTTAATAGTCCTCTTTTAAAAATAATATTGTAGATGTAGCATGAAGACTTTTAATTTATATATATTAAATATGTAAGTATATATATTATAATTTTTAAAAGCTATCAATTGTCTAAAACAAATTAAAAGTTTTTCAACATACTGCCAGATAGTTATACCAACTTGTTTACTTGTATAAATCGTACTGGGTCATTTTCTCTAAGAGCAGGAAGTTGTCTGGTAAAACCAGAGTTTGTGTATTCATCTTGCTTTTGAACCAAAAACCCCCTGATTCATCATTAGATCTTCAAAGAATGCATGGCATATTTTTTGACTGAACCATTCTGAAGTGTGAATGTTTGTGATTTTTGTTATTTCTGTGCCATATTTTAGGTGTTCTCAGCACATTTGAATTTGCCTTTTTGCTTTGTTCTATGGAAATTCTCCGTGCGGTGAAATATTCCTATAAGGCAAGCTTCCTGTCACTAGGCAATATGTATAATTAACATAGTTTTAAACAATTGTTTTTTGTGCTCGCTTCGGCAGCACATATATTAAACAATTGTTTTTTTATTTTTAAAGATTTTATTTACTTATTTGAGAGAGAGTGAGAAAGATCACAGAGGGAGGGGGGAAGCCAACTCCCCGCTGAGCAGGGAGTACAATGGAGGGCTTGATCCTAGGATTCCGAGATCCTGACCTGAGTTGAAGGTAGACACTCAACTGACTGAGCCACCCAGGCGACCTTAAACAGTGTTTTTATGGAAAAACGGATGCATGCTATGGTAAACAAAATTGAACAGTACTTAAGTATATAAAGTTAAAGAGATTTATTTGTTATTTTTAAAGATTTTATTTATTTATTTGAGAGAGAGCAGGAGAGAGGAAGAGAAAGAGAGAGAGCACAAGCAGGGGGAGCGGCGGGCAGAGGGAGAGGGAGAAGCAGACTCCCTGCTGAGAGCAGAGAACCCAATGTGGGACTGGATCCCAGGACCCTGGGATCATGACCTGAGTTGAAGGCAGACGCTTAACTGGCTGAGCCACCCAGGTGTCCAATAAAAACAGATTAAAAAAATAAGACTTTGTTCTCCTCCCCCGATCTTTAGTTGTGTTCCCCTGAGCTGACCATTAGAAAACAGTTGGTGTCATTTGGCTTTTGGAAGGCCTCTCTCTTGTGGTGTACACTAGCACTAGTGAAAGCAGAGGGAGAAGTCAGGGAAAGCACGGGCACTGAACCAGTTTAGATGCTATGCAGGGACTATTCTGCTTCTGTTTCCTGCGATGTTAAGTAATATTGATAATCTTAAACTACCATCAGTTTAAGATAACTGTAATTGAATTGTTAGTGAAACAGTTAATTCCATTGTCAGCTTGCTACAGTTTCAATTTGTTGATACTTTAAGGAAATAAATATTTGGGAATTTAATTCATATAATCTTAGAGCTGGGGGTAATGATGGTAATTACCATCTGTAGAATTTTATGATAAACTGCACAGTATGTTTACTATAGGCTTTTTATAACTCATTATCTCTCCTTTAATTCTCATAACAACCCTAAGAGAGTTGTTATTTCCGTTTTGCAGAGGAGGAAATTTAGGCCAAATGTGAACTAGCTAACAAATGTCATAAGACTGGTGAGTTGTGGTGCTGGTGTTCTGTCTTGGAGAGCCTGTGCTCTTTCCATTGTAATGTACTCTGCTACTTCTGTCTGGTCTGTTTTATTTTCCACATGAGGACATTTAGGCCTGCAGAAGTCAAGTGACTTGCCCAAGGTCGCACCGCTAAGTAATAGCAACAGTAAACCAAACTTTTATCTCTGGTCTCTTATCTCAGGACTTTTGGTCCTGGCTAGTTATGCTACATTTCACTGAAATACTATGGACCAAAGGACCATATGCTGTGAATACTGGATACAAATGCTTCAGAACTGATACATCAGCAAAGGTGTTTTCTACTATGTATTTAAAAGCTTCCTTTTCTCTCTTTCAGAAATTATAAAGAGCTCTGATGGGCTATTTGGGTGATCCCCAGTGCAGTGAACTGCAGGTGAGTGGGGTTTAGGAGAGCTTTATTTAGAAAACAAGAACTTGGTAATGCCTGAGAAGGCAACAACAGAGGCTTAATCTAGAGGGCGATCCTGTCCAGAAAGAATAAGGTGGGGACGGGGGGTGGGGTGGGGTGGGGTGGGGGGTGATGTTGGGCAGTAGTGAGATGGTGAAAACCTGAAGATTCAGGTCCTGATTGAATTGGCTACTTCTGGAACAGACAGGATGATGATGAACATCCTCTGAAGAGACTGCTTGCCGCTTTGTCAGAGTTTGTTTGGAGAGAAGTGAGGGTAGGTTAATCTTCCACTCATGTTCTGAATGAGTAACCGCACAGGGGCTCATCCTATCTGCATATGATTGGAGCTGGAGAGGCCCTTCAGTTTTTGTGTCAACATTCTGGAGTGGTAATCACCCTGTGCTCTGATGAACTTGGTTAAGTATCGAATAGTTTGTTTATCCTGGCATCTGCTGCATGTATTGTCATGAATGATTGTATATATCTGCATTTTTGATACTGAATCTCGATACTGAGAACACAGCAATAGAAACACAAGGTTAAACTTTTTTCTTCTTTCTTTCTTTTTAAGATTTTATTTATTTATTTGACAGAGAGAGAGAGATCACAAGTAGGCAGAGAGGCAGGCAGAGAGAGAGAGGGAAGCAGGCTCCCTGCTGAGCAGAGAGCCTGATGTGGGGCCCCGATCCCAGGACCCTGAAATCATGACCTGAGCCGAAGGCAGAGGCTTTAACCCACTGAGCCACCCAGGCGCCCCTCAACTTTTTTCTTAATGGTTATATTTATTAGTCCTTCAAATTATTTATCTTTTGCTGAAATGCCCTTCTAAGAAAAGCAATTTAGTCTTTATTTTTTCTGATTCATAGTAACTAATTTTTTTGGTCCATTATTGTATCTGGGTCTTTCATTATTAAACATAGACGATGGTGATACTACAGAAAAAACAATTAGAAGACTGCTTTAATATTGTCCTTGTGGGACATCAGTGCTAAAAATTATGTTTTTGATATGTTTTCAATACTAGTCTTTTATTAGGCCTCACGAGCTCAAGAAAGCTTCATCTGTTAATAAAATGACTTGCCATCCTGCCTTATGGACTCTGGGTGGGTGAGATTGATAAGACATGGCCAGCTACTTTTTACTCATCTGCTTTGTAGTTAAAGTAACTTTTCTTTTTTCTTTTTAACTGTACCTTGGTCTCCTGGCCCTTAGTTCTTTGATTTGTCTGTAATTCCATACTGCTTTTTAACTGTGGTATAGTCCACTACTGAGTCAGCAAGTTGGCTTTGAGAATCCCAGAAACTTTAATGTGATAGTACTATATACTTTCAGGATTTATAATTGAATTTGGGCTTGGCTATTTGCTAATTGCTAAAATAACACACAGTTGTAGGCATTCTTTGTTTTAGAGTTTCTGTTTGTTCTGCATGATTCGGGAGTTCAAAAGAGTTGAGGTGGTTTGTTGGCCTTGGAAAGGGGTCTGGTGGTCTGGGGGTGTCATATAGAGGTCATTGTGATAAGGAATGCATGAGAGTTCTCAGTTAAGACCAAAATGAGCTGTAGAAGGGAGGGGTGAACCTCTTCTTGAGACTCTTGAGGCTCTATCAAGCTTGTATCATGGAACCCCTCTGTTTCCTCAGTATAGTGGAACTTTCTTTTTTTTAAGTTCAGAAGAATAGGGCGCCTGGGTGACTCAGTTGGTTAAGCGACTGCCTTCAGCTCAGGTCATGGTCCTGGAGTCCTGGGATTGAGTCCCACGGTGGGCTCCCTGCTCAGCAGGGGGTCTGCTTCTCCCTCTGACCTTCCCCCTCTCATGCTCGCAGTCTCTCATTCTCTCTCTCTCAAATAAATAAATAAATAAAATCTTTAAAAAAAAGTTCAGAAGAATAGCTACTAAATAAATTGTTAAAAAATTTAGATTATTACCCTAAAATAATTGATTTTTGTTTTGGTGTTCCATTAAAATACATGTTTTTTTATATGTAAGCATGTGTATATATATGTATGTATATACACATATGTATATTTTTTACTTATGTTTAATTAAGGTGCATGTAATTTGAATTTTTTCTACTTACTAGATCATGGAACATTTCCATGTTATAGGTGTCACAATTTTAATTTATATGCTTACATTTTTTTTTAAAAGATTTATTTGTTTGAGAGAGAGTGTGTGCACACATGTAAGCAAGGGGAAGGGCAGAGGAGGAGGGAGAGGAGCAGACTCCCATTGATGTGGAGCCTGAGTGGGGCTTGATCTCACAGCCCAGAGTCACGAGCCAAAATCAAGAGTCAGATGCTCAATCGACTGAGCCACCCAGGCGCCCCTGTATGCTTACATTTTTGAAAGGCTGCAAAATATTTCATCAAGTCATGCTCCCATAATTTACGTAATTCTTTCAATGTTATTTCTGTTGCTCCCTGGTTTTCTTTTTTTCTTTTTAAAGATTTTATTTATTTATCTGACAGACACAGTGAGAGAGGGAACACAAGCAGGGGTAGAGGGAGAGGGAGAAGCAGGCTTCTCGCCGAGCAGGCAGCCTGAAGCAGGGCTCGATCCCAGGACCCTGGGATCATGACCTGAGCTAAAGGCAGACACTTAACGAGTGAGCAACCCAGGCGCCCCAATGCTCCCTGGTTTTCACTTAATACTTTACATTATTGTAGATATTACTGGTTTTATTTTTTTTGCTAATTATATTTCTAGGGTACATTTCTGAGTGTATTGTGTTAAATGGGACCAATGTTTTTATGGCTTTTTGTATATATTGCCAGACAGCTTTTCAAGAATGTTGTACCAGTTTGTACTTCTAACAGATACATGGATATACCTGTTTTACCATAGCTGGATGGAAATATATTTTTTCCTTAAAAGTTTTTGCTCATTTAGTAGTGTAAAGTGGCATTGCATTTCTTTGTTCTATAATGTTGAATTTTACTTTGAGTCTCTTTGTGGTGCATTGTTTGTGCATATCCTCTGCTATTTTATGCAATACAATATTGATGTGAGCTTTGGATAGTAAGGCAAGTATAGCCAGCTAGTAAACCAGTGGTTATTAAAAAGATAACTAGAACACGTTCAGTGGAAATGTTCAAAGAGGTCTAGGTGGTAAGTGATCTTGGAAGATAGTGGTCGAAGGGGGACAGATGGGTTATTCTCAGATTTGGTTCAGCAGGTGTTCATTGGGCACCTGCTTTGTGCAGTGTGCTGTGTTGTGTCCTCTGAGTGCGTCCAAGTTATCATTGCAGCCTCTTCCTGGTTGAAGGAGGAAGCTACTTGAGAATGCTTGAGGGCTGGCCGAGATAGCTCAGTTGGGAGAGCGTTAGACTGGAGAACGCTTGAGACTTGACCAGCGGGGACTCTACTCTGGCTGCTGAAGTCCCTTTGTGACTGCTTGGAGGGTTGATCACTGTCTGGAACATCTTTAACTCATTCATTGCATGCCTCTGTGCCTTTGCACAGTCTTTGAGAAGCTCTGTTTTGAGGAATACAAAGATGAATAAGACATATTTCCTACTGACAAGGAACGAATTATCTAGTGGGGAGATTAGGGGCACCAGAAAATGAAACGACTAATAGGAGTTTGGTAGGTGCTATAAAAGAGGTTCCGCCCCCGTGCTTAGTGGTTAAGTGGAGGGTGTGATACTGCCCCCTTGGGGAAACCAAAGAACACTTCAACTGAAGAAGTGGTATTTAAATGGCATCACCATGAAGATGAGAAGCAGTGGAAAGAAGAGGGCATTCTGGAGAGAAAGATAGCTTGAGCAGAGGTGGGGGAGTGGTGTTGGAAATGAGGTTGACCTCAGAAGACTGCATGTCCAACCATTAGGACCCTAGGATACATAAAGGAACATAGTGGAAGATGAGGCCTCTGAGAGGTCAGGACTGGGTTTTGGAGGGTCTTAAGTGCCAGACGGAGGATAGGTAGGATGGATTGGCAGTGAGGAGAAACAGAGAGAAGGGTTTTTTTGTTTTTTTTTTAAAGATTTTATTTATTTGAGAGAGAGAGAGTGCGCGAGAGAAAGCATGAGACGGGGGAGGGTCAGAGGGAGAAGCAGACTTCTCGCTGAACAGGGAGCCTGATGTGGGGCTCGATTCTGGGACTCCTGGGACTCCGGCATCATGACTCGAGGCAAAGGCAGATGCTTAACTGACTGAGCCACCCAGGCACCCGAGAGAGGGACTTTAGTTGTGTTCATGGTAGTAGGCCAATTGAGGCATGATGAGGGTCTGAATTGACTCTGTGGCCTTGGGGATGAAAAGGAGGCAGTGCATTCAAGAGATATTTTGGAGGTTGAACAGAGAGACGTGGTGACTGATTAGGTAGGAGGGGAAGGGAACAGTCAGTTCCATGTCTCAAGTCAGAGGTGATGTTGAGGTTTTCATGCTTGGGTGGCTGGCAGAATAGGCATCAGGAATAGGGAAGTCAGGAGGAAGAACACGTCTTAGGGGTTTGGAATAGAGGAAAGATGAAGTTGGTTTTGTTTGTTGAGTCCAGGGAGTGAGGAGAAAGCTGAAATCAGAATTTTAATCTTAGAAGGAACAGAGGAGGAAGTTTGGGGCCCAGAGGTACTAGAGGAACCGGTGAGGTCTCATACTTAGTAAAGCCAAGTAAAGCCAGTCCAGTGTTCTCTTGCCTGCTTCCCCCTGCAAAGTGCTGAAGGTTCTCCTCCGGGGTGTTTTCCTCACACCGGGATGTGCTCAGTAGAAAGCTGGAAGTGTCAGAGTTTATGTTGCAGAATGAGGACTTTATCTTTTATTTTTTTATTTTTATTTTTTTAAAGATTTTATTTATTTATTTGACAGAGAGAGAGAGATCACAAGTAGGCAGAGAGGCAGGCAGAGAGGGGGAATAAGGCTCCCCATTGAGCAGAGAGCCCGACGTGGGGCTCGATCCCAGGACTCTGAGATCATGACCTGAGCCGAAGGCAGAGGCTTTAACCCACTGAGTCACTCAGGCGCTGCACCTTTTTTTTTTTTTTTAAGATTTTATTTATTTATTTGACAGAAAGAGACACAACGAGAGAGGGAGCACAAGCAGGGGAAGTGGGAGAGGGAGAAGGAGGCTCCCCCATGAGCAGGGAGCCCGATGTGGGGCTCCATCCCAGGAGTCTGGGATCATGACCTGAGCCGAAGGCAGATGCCCAGCGACCGAGCCACCCAGGTGTCCCATGAGCTAATGCTTTTATTACAGTGGGCCAGACACTGTTCTAAGTACTTTCATAATTTAATCTATTTTAATTCTTGCAAGAGTCCTGGGAGGTGGAGACTGTTATTATCCCTATTTTACAGATTTGGAGATCAAGGCATATTTTTATGTAGATTGTCTCAGGTTGCAATGCCAGGATTAAAATTTAGGCAGATCTGGTTTTAAGCCTGTATACTCTTAACCCCTGTCCGATAGAACATTTAAAACTCATTCATGGCATACTGGTGTTTGATACACATAAGAAAGGTAGGCCCAGGGGTGCCTGGGTGACTCAGTCAGTTAAGCTCCTGACTCTTGATTTTAGCTCAGGTCATGATCTCAAGGTTGTGGGATCGAGCCCTGTGTCGGGTTCCACACTCAGTGTGGAATGTGCTTGGGATTCTCTCTCTCACTCTCCCTCTGCCCCTCCCCTGCTGGAGCATGTGTGTGTGTGTCCACGTGCACGGGCTCATGTGTGTGCATGCTCTCTCTCTGTCAAGTAAATAAATCTTTTTTTTTTATTTTTTTTTTTTTAAGATTTTTATTTATTTATTTGACACAGGGAGAGAGATCACAAGTAGACAGAGAGGCAGGCAGAGAGAGAGGGGGAAGCAGGCTCCCCGCTGAGCAGAGAGCCCGATGCGGGACTTGATCCCAGGACCCCGAGATCATGACCTGAGCTGAAGGCAGAGGCTTTAACCCACTGAACCACCCAGGCGCCCCTCAAGTAAATAAATCTTAAAAAGAAAAAAGGTAGGCCCACGTTGAAATTATTCCTAAACAAATAAGTGTTTTCTTCTTGTAAAAATGAAACAAAAACCAATGGAAAAAAATGGCATTAGTTTGATGGAGATGGTGATATAGTAGTAGTCTTTCATAGGAAAATATTTTTCCTCCTCTAATTTATCATAGGCTTGGTATTATCATTTTTCTTGGTTTCTTTGGATACAAATGACTGTCTCAATGGAAAGAAGTTATTTTTCTGCTAACACTTGGGCAGAATCTCTTCTTGAATGAATCCCCCTTTTTTTTTTTTTTAAAGATTTTATTTATTTGACAGAGAGAGAGATCACAAGTAGGCAGAGAGGCAGGCAGAGAGAGGGGGAAGCAGGCTCCCCACCGAGCAGAGAGCCCGATGCGGGGCTTGATCCCAGGACCCTAAGATCATGACCTGAGCCAAAGGCAGAGGCCCAACCCACTGAGGTGCCCCAGTGAATCCCCTTCTTATAATTCTCTTTTACCTTCTCCTCCCTTATCCCCGGAGAAGTCCCTTCTCTGATCTCTCCTTCTCTCTGTTCTTCCCCGTTCTCACCACTGTGCTGTCCTTACCAGTCTCATCAGCTGCCCCTGTCCTGAGAGAATGTCTGCTTTCTGCCTTTGCCTTTTCTTCCCTAGCCTGCCTCGCACCAACTACTCTAGACTTGGACCCGTGCTTTGGCTTTTCTAAATTTATTTAGTGGGACTAATTTTCCACCTTTGGATCTGGCTCTGGCTCTGAGCTCTCAGTTCTCCTTCAGTGGTAGGGAATACTGGGAAAGGGGCAGTAAGGAGTCTGGAAGTTTGCATCTGGATTAGGACATGGGCCTCAGTGCTTATAAGGAGGGTATCAAGACTTGTGTATTTGTTTTTTGTAGAAAATTTGGCTAAATAGGCATAAAATTACCATGTTAGCCATATAGTTCAGTGGCAAGAGGTACATTCATGTTGTTGTGGGACTGTCCCCACCATCCGTCTCCAAAACTCTTTCATTGCCCCAAACCATTAAACAACAGCTCTCTATTTCCCCCTCCCTCAAGCCCCTGGCAACTAGCATTCGACTTTCTCTCTCTATGAATTTGGGTATTCTAGGTCCCTCATATAAGTACAGTCATACGTTGTCCTTTTGTGTCTGCCTCTTTTCACTTAGCGTAATGTCTTCAAGGTTCACCTATATTGTAGCATATGTCAGCATTTCCTTCCTTTTTAAGGGTAAATAATATGCCATTTTATGTAAACACCACATTTTTAATCCATTCATCTTTTCTTTTTTTTTTTTTTAATTTTATTTATTTATTTGAGAGAGAGATAGCATGAGCAGGGGAGAGGGAGAAGCAGGGAGCAGGGAGCCTGACATGGGGCTCAGTCCCAGGACCCTGGGATCGTGACCTGAGCCGAAGGCAGAGGCTTCACCGACCGACTGAGCCCCCCAGGCTCCTCTCCATTCATCTGTTAATAGACACTTGGGTTGCTTTCCACCTTTTGGCCAATGTGAATAATGCTGCTCTGAACATGGGTATACAAGTATTTGTTGGAGTCCCTGCTTTTAGTTCTTTTGGGAATTAACCCAGAAGTGGAATTGTTGGGTCCTGTGGTAATTCTATGTTTAATTTTTTGAAGAATCACCATACTGTTTTCCATAGTAGTAGCATCATTATATGTCCCACATCCTCACCAACACTTATTATTTTCTGGGCTTTTTTTTTTTTGAGAAAGAGAGAGCGCATGTGCGAGTGAGATGGTGGGCACAGGTGGAGGGGAGGGGGTAGAGGGAGAGAGAGAATCTCAAGCAGGCTCCACACCTAGCACCCAACTCAGAGTTGATCTCACACCCTGAGATCATTTCCTGAGCTGAAACCAAGAGTCGGATGCTTAACTGACCTAACCACCCAGGCGCCCCTGGATTAGTTTGGGTTTCAAATCACTTTTTTTAAGTTAAAATCATTAGTTCAATTTATGTTATGAAAATGTTTATGCTTATAGGAAAGTTGAAAGATTAGTATAATTAACACTCAGTTGTTAGCATTTGCCATAATTTGCTTTCTCTCTTTCTCTAAATAGAGTTTTTTTTTTCCCCTGGAGCCAGTTGAAAGTTAGTGGCAGACATGTTGGATGGTACTTCATTCATATGGGTTTGAATTGTGCGGATCCACTTATACATGGAGTGTTTACAGTTCAGTAAATGTATTCTCTGTTCCTTGTGATTCCTCCTCCTTCTTCTTCTTCTTCTTCTTCTTCTTTTTTAAGATTTATTTATTTAAGTAATCTCTACACCTAACAAAGAGCTAGAGATCAAGAGTTGCATGCTCTATTGACTGAGCCAGCCAGGTGTCCCTCTTGTGATTCTTTTTTTTTTTTTTTTTAAGATTTTATTTATTTATCTAACAGAGAGAGACACAGTGAGAGAGGGAACACAAGCAGGGGGAGTGGGAGAGGGAGAATAGGCTTCCCACGGAGCAGGGAGCCTGATGTGGGGCTTGATCCCAGGACCCTGGGATCATGATCTGGGCCTACAGCAGCCGCCTAACGGCTGAGCCGCCCAGGCGCATCTCTTGTGATTCTTTTAATAACATTCTCTTTTCTCTAGTTTACTTTATTCTAAGAATACACTATATAAGATAACATACAAAGTATGTATTAATTGACTGTTAGTAGTAAGGCTTCTGGTCAACAGTAGGTTATTAGTAGTTAAGTTTTTGGGGAGTCAGTGTTATACACCGATTTTTGACTTCATGGGGGTCAGCACCCTAAGGGTCAACTGTATCTCCTAAGTATGAGGACATTTTTCTTCATAAACGTAATATTATCACACCTAAGAATTCAGTAATACTAACAGTTATACTATCAAATATCAAGTCTATATATAAGTTTCCCCATTTGTACCTAAAATGTATTTTATTTCTTTAGGTTATTATGTCTTTTTAGTTTTTTTTAGATTTCATTTATTTATTTGAGAGAGTGTGTGAGAGTTGGGGGAGGGGCAGAGAGAGAGAGAGAGAGGGAGAGAGAGGTCCAAACAGAGCTTGGAGCCTGTTGCAGGGCATGATCCCAGGATGCTAAGATCATGACCTGAGTTGAAACCAAGAGTGAGACACTTAACTGATCAAACCACCCAGGCGCCCCTGTTTAGTTTTTTTTAAATCTAGAATAGTTACCCCTTCCCCTTTTTGTTTTTCATGGCAGTGAAGCATGGTACAGTGTTGGTGATACAGTGGTGAGCATAGCTGCCTTCCACGACAGTGAAGCATGTTGCTTGTTGAAAATGCAGATGAACAAAAAAAATCCATAACCCACCGCTTAGAGATATCCACTTAATTAATTTTTTAAATAAACTTTTAATTTTGGAATAATTTTAGATCGACAGCAAAGTTGTAAATGTAGGCCAGAGTTCTTATGTACTCTACCCAGTTTTCCCCATTGGTTTTTTTTATTGTTGTTTTTTTAGTTTATACTTGAGCAGAGACTGCTGCTTATCTAAAATCAGGGTAAATATTCTAATTCACAGTCACCATACCTGTTGTTTCTCTTTTGCAAGTCAAAATTTTCTTAAGAAGTAGTTCCCCCATTGTTAATACATTTGTCAAACGTTCATTGGAACATTAGTGTTAACTAATATCCAGATTTTATTTGGATTTTCCTAGTTTTTCCACTAAAGCCCTTTTTCTCTTCAAAGATCTATCCGGGATCCATCTTGAATGTAGGTTTCATGTCCTGGGCTATGACCGTTTTTCAGAGTTTCATTGTTGAACAGTCCTGTTCTTTCCTTCTTTCTCCCCTCCTTCCCTCCCTCCCTCCCTCCCTTCCTTCCTTCCTTTTTTTCTTTGAAGATTTATTTATTTGAGAGAGAGTGTGCGAGTGCACCGGGGGAGGGGCAGAGGGGGAGGAAGAAAAAGAATCCCAGGCAGACTCCATGCTGAGTGCAGAGCCCTTTTTGGGGCTCCATCTCATGACCCTGAGATCAGGACCTGAGCCAAAGCCAAGAGTCGGACACTTACTGACTTAGCCACTCAAGCACCCTTGGTCGGGTATTTCATAGTGTGTTACTGAGTTTCAGTTTGTCTGATAGTTTTCCTCATGGTTAGACTGGAGTTAAGGATTTTGGGGGGAAGGAGATATTTACTTTTAATATTTTGTTTCGTATCTTGGCTTTTTTTTTTTTTAAATATTTTATTCATTTGTTTGAGAGAGAGAGAGAATGAGAGAGAGCGAGCATGAGAGGGGGAAGGTCAGAGGGAGAAGCAGACCCCCCGCCGAGCAGGGAGCCTGATGTGGACTCGATCCCGATCCTGGAACTCCAGGATCATGACCTGAACCGAAGGCAGTCACTCAAGCAACTGAACCACCCAGGCACCCCATATCGTGGCTTTTTATGTAACATATACAATACATGTTTTATAAAATAGGATTATGTACTGTATTATTTTATAATCTACTTTTTTTTTTTACTTACCCAAACTGGTTTTTACTTGTATATGGGAGTAGGAAACTGCACTGAGTTTCAAACACTGATGTGAAAATACAGTTTTAGAACATAGACTGTTGGTAAATTAAAGACAGCTTTTAAGAAGGATGATGGTGGTGGTGGTGGTAGTACATTTTTTTTTAATTATGCAGTTGGCTTTTTTTAAACTGATTTATGTTTTGTTTAAAAAGCTCAACTGTTTGGGATTATGATGTGTTTACAAGTCTCCACAGATAATCTAAAAAGGAAAATAAAGAAATACAAAGAATAGAAAATGTTTTTTAGTAATAAAATTTTCTTGGCAAGCAATGAACTTTTCTAGAAAGTCAGTCTTTTAATTTGATTGCTTCATAAATATGGGTTTTAAAATATATGTAAATATATGTATTTTTATTGATTAGTAGGCATGTTAGATGATTTGGGAGGAGGCTCAAACTTTTCAAGAAATAATTTGGAATTATTGAAAGAAGTCTGTCTCCAGAATTGCTGGCAATTCTAAAACATGGGTCAGGAAAAGTCAAACTAATAAATGGAAAAAACTCCCTCAATTTTAGCTGTTGATACAACTTTTAAAATTTAGTTTATCTTGTTTTTATCATTTTAGTTACTAAGACAGATGGTAGAAGGTCCATTAGGATATTTCTTTTATGTATTTAAAACATTTTACTTTGCTATATTGAATTCCATGCATTCTGGAATTTAGGAGAATTTACCTCTTTATGAAAGAGATTATTCAAAATGGAATATGATTATGATCTTCGTTTCTAGTTTTCTTCTCAATAGGCTTAGTCTCTCTTTTAATGCCTCTTGCACGCTCAGAGATTTTATAAGAGTTTTAGAGAAAAATGCAAGGTAAATATTAAATACAGTACAATGAATAAAACTTTCTTTACTTTGCAGAATATTTTGCTTATGTATCCCATAGAACCATGACAGATTCCCGTTTTGGATAAAAGCAGATAAATTTTAAGATAACACAACATTCCTCTTTATGACTTGGAATTCTAATGAGTACTGAATTTGGTACAGGACAGTTCTTGGAATGCTTGGCATTCAGGTTATTTTAGGCCATCTCTTTGGGAAATTCAATTAAAGTATTTATTGAATGGCTTTAGTGAATTGAATGGTTGTCTTGGGGATATCAATGATATAAAATATGACCCCTATTTATAAGACGGTTGTGTGGGCAGATAAAGCATCTTATATATTTAATTCAAAATCGTAGATGATTAAGAGGCCAAATCATTCTACAGGAAGCAGTGCTGGTTTGGGAGGGAGAACATTTTAGGGAAGTTAAGTCTGGGAGTATTCATTTAAAGCGGAGTGGGAGTTAGGTTCAGTGAGAGGAGGGAAAGGACATTCAGGCAGGGGGAAGGGGCACTGTCCAGAGACTCAGAAGCCTGACTGTCCTTCAGGCGTGGTGGGAAAGTTAGGCTGTGGCCAGGCCATGGGGGGCCTGGATGACTAGTAGTAAGCCTGGACACTATTTTATCGGCATTTCAGAACCACCGTGCCGCCTCTGGAGTAATGGCTCCTAACTTTTTGTTTCCCTGAGGAAACATGACACACTTTTACTGGCGTCACTGTCTCCCCACAGCTGGGCTGCCGAGTCTGGAGAAGGGGGCATGCTCTGATATGCTTTCCTCAATCCACTGGGCTAGGTCACGTGGGTTATTTTAATAATGTGTCAATCTGGCTTTTCTTCTCTTGTCACAATACATTTACTTTTCACTAGAGTCTTGCTTTCAGAATAATAGAGTTTCCACAGGGAAAATAACAATGCATGAGGCAGATTAAAGGCAAATTATTGACTTTGTAAAAAAGTGAATCTCTAATTTTTTCCTAGCAGTTCTTCCTTTGTTTACATTTTTGTTAGTCACGTAAAGAAACTTCCGTATTTTATTGTATGCATCTTTTAAGTTTTCCTATGGCTTTATTGTTTATGTAGCTTAATAAATTAAGGACACCTTGGAGTGTAATCGAGACCCGATTATATGGCCATTAGTGATTTCTGTCAGTGTGGATAGTGATCATGTTCAGCACAACTCATCAATCTTGTCAAATCTTGACAAATGCAGGCCGATTCATTCTACCCAAGTTAACTATGAGGAAGATGGGTTTTTTTTGTTTCTGATGGAAACAAATGTATAAGACAGAGATAGAGAAATCATCTTCAATTTAGATTGAAGAAATTTTATTTACTACTATTGGCTCCTGCTGTTTGTTCACAGTTTATTTTTCTTCTTTGAAGTCTGTAATCAAATAAGCTTTAGCTTTTTTGAAATAAAGGAGGAACATAACTACATTAACAAGAAAAGTTAATTTAAGGAAGATAACCGATTTTTTTTTTTTTTTTTTTTGCAGTAAAATACATTTCATGACTTGATTTCATGGTGGTCTGGTGGTTATTCTCATATAGTTGTAGAAAGATGTCCACAGTGGGAAAAGAATGATGCTTTTAAAAATCACCTTCCTTTTTATCATCTGTTACTGAAAATGTGTTAGTCCAGGCCTGTCTACCTACCACCTTTGTGGTGCACTATTGATTTCATTTTTCTTCTATTACTTACTTTTGATCCTGGACAAAGTACCTAGCGATGATGGAATTCTTCAGAAGTATCCTATATTTTGTGCCAAGTGAACTCAATGATTGCTCAATTTGGAGACATTCTTTCTGAGCCTCCGTTCTTGCCTCTGAAACATACATGCATGGAAAGGGAAATGTGTATAGGTTTTCTATTTATTAACAACACTATCCTTCCGTGTCCATTTCTTTTCAGTTTTTAAAAAACATGTTAATTGTGACATTGTGATTCATATTTTAAAAGTAATTTTAAAATTTTACTTTTAAATTATCATACTGTAAAAGTGGCTTTTTTCTTTTGGTAAGAAAAGTTTTTCAATTTAATACATGTATAGTTTGTGCAGCCATCCCCACAGTCCGGGTACACACTATCATTATCCCAAAAACTCCCTCATGCTCTCCTTGTGTAGTTATCCATCCTTATCCCATAACCCCTGCAACCACTGACCTTTTTCCATCCCTATAGTTTTGGCTTTTTGAAAATATAATACAAATGGAATCGTACAATATTAAACTTTTGAGACTGGGCTTTTTTACTCTATCTTTCAGATTCATCTAAGGTATTATATATATTACAAATTTGTTCTTTTTTTAATTGCTGAGTAGTTTTCCATTGTCACTCATTAAAGGACATTTGGATTGTTTCCAGTTTTTAGCAGTTATGAATCCGGCTGCTATAAACATCTGTGCACAGATTTTTGTGTGAACATACGTTTTCATTTCTCCAGGGTAGCTGTCTGTGGGGAGAGGGGATTGCTGGGTCATTTAGTGAGTATATGTTTAACTTTTTAAGAAACTGTCAACCCTTTTTCTGGAGCGGCTGTACCATTTTATATTCCCACTAGCAATGTATGAGAGTTCTGGTTATTCCACATCACTGATAATATCAATATTTGGAATGTAGCCATTATAATAGGTATCTAGTAGTAGTGTCTAATCATGTTTTTTTTTTTAAGATTTTATTTATTTATTTGACAGAGAGAGAGAGATCACAAGTAGGCAGAGAGGCAGGCAGAGAGAGAGGGAAGCAGGCTCCCTGCTGAGCAGAGAGCCTGATGCGGGGGCTCTATCCCAGGGACCCTGAGATCATGACCTGGCCCGAAGTCAGAGGCTTTAACCCACTGAGGCACCCAGGCGCCCTTCTAATCATGGTTTTAATTTGCATTTCTCCATCGACTAAAGCCACTGAACATCTTTTCATGTGCTAATTTGCCGTCATCATATCTTCTTTGTGGAGTGTGTGTGGAAATCTTTTATCTGGCTTTTAATTTGGTTATTTTCTTATTATTGAGTTTTGACAGTTCTATGTCTGGATACAAATCCTTTTTCAGATATGTGATTTGCAAAAAATTTTCTCTTAGTCTTTAGCTTTCTCTTCATTCCTTTAACGTGGTCTTTCAGAGAACAAAAATGTTCAATTTTGATTAGGTCTAATTTATAATTTTTTTCCTTTTTTTGGATTGTAGTAAGATTGATAGATTTTAAAACAAGTTTCTTTCCTATAAGGGTAATGAAAACTAACTTAGTGATAGGAATGTTCTCATAAAGTTGACTTTGTGGAAGGTGCAAATGTTATCATTTTATGGAAGGGTGGTGCTAATTAAAATACTCCGTAGTCTTAGGGACACCTAGGACTTTTGCTTAACCAAAAGAGATGATTGGCTTAGATTTGGGAAGATTTTCCCACTTTCTTTTAAATGGTAATCTCTAACGTGGTTAATATGCGGATATTTTTATAATGCAGAACTATGTAGGAAATCAGTCATTAAGACTGTTTCAGAGTTAAAATGGTGATACTTTACATTCACATTTAATGCTTTTGGAAGTGCTTGGGTTTGAGTTTCTACTCTTAAAAAGCATTGGGACCCTATGGTAAGTGCTGTGAAATGTGTAAGCCTGATGATTCACAGACATGTACCCTGGGGCAAATAAGACATTATATGTTAATAAAAAAAATTAAATTAAAAGAAAAAGCATTGGGACCTCGATTGTGGGTTCAGAGTCAGTGTCATGGCTAAAAGCATGAACTGGGTCATACTATCTGGATTTGAATCCTGCCTCTGTTGTTTACAGTATAACTGTGGGTAAGTAACTTTTCTGTGCTTCAGTTTCCTTCTCTGTAAATAGGATTGGAAAAAATAATAATATCCACCTTATAAGGTCTTTATGGGGATTAAATTAGGTTACGTAGCTCATTTTCAAGAACATCCGGCACACAGTAAGCATTCAGTAAATGGTTCTTATTGCTGAAGTAGCTTTATGGTGAAGTCATTTATTTTTTTTATTTTATTTTATTTTTTTTTGGTGAAGTCATTTAAACAGATGTTTTAGAATTATATTTTTAACAGGCAGAATAACCAAATATCACACTTTTTTTCCTCCTTACATTTACTGTTATTAGTAATCAATAACTGTGGCCAATGTTATTAGCAATCATGTGTGTAGATACTGTTTTATGAGACAATTACCAGCTCCTTTTGTCTTTCACTTCCTGTAAAGTACTAATTAGATGTACGTATATATCAATTAGTTCCAACTGCCTGAAATATCACCCTGAACTGTCTTAAACTAGAAAGAAATTTCTTGGCTCACCTAACTGCAAAGTCCAGGCATAGCTAGATGGAGTCAGGCTCAAGTCGTGACATCAGGACTCAGTTTCTCCCCATGAATCAACTCTGCCTTTTCCTGTATAGATTTCAGTTGTAGGCACTATATGGTAGAAAAATGGCTGCAGCACATTCAACCCCTGGAGCCTTTCAGATTTTAGTTTTAGCAAGAAAGAACAGCTGTCTCTTTCCCAGAAGCCTCAGCAAAAGTCTCATATCTCATTGGTTCTTATGGAGTCACATGTCTTACCCTGAGCCAATCTTTGTGTTCGGGGCTGTGAGGCTTGGATTGGCCAGTTGTGGTCACATGGCAGCCTTCACTTCCTTGGTGCAGTCAACTCTTCAGGAACCGCATGGACTGAGAGTAGGAGAGAGGTGAATTCTCGAAGGGAGAGTACGGGCTTTTATTACCAGGAAGAAGAATGGATACTGGGTGGCCAAACAACTAATGATGTTAGTCTCTTTTATGGGTCAGCAGCAGATTGTAGGAGTTCATGGATTTGGATTGGAATCTTGGTTTCTGATTCCTGCTTTCTTGCCTGTGAAGTTACATACTCTCAAGCCCATGTTTCCCACAGGGGTCGGAGTTTGTAGAAAGTTACCGTGTCTTATATTCGTTTTGTGCAACTTGAATGTTTTTAACAGGAAGAGAAGAATCAAGGCTGATAGAGGGTAGATCTCACAATAGGCGGATATGCTGCTTCTTCCTATATTGATGTGATTCATGTGACTCAGCCTCTTTCCCTGGAGCTGCCTGTCCCCATGGGAGAGGCTCTCCCAGACCCAGCTTGGTCAGCGTGTGCTCTTGGATCAGGCTGTTCCGGCCAGCCATCGGGATCGGATGCTAATGATACGGCTGTATCTGTATCCTAGACAAGAGTGTCTGTCAGCCCCACAGTGAGGTGCAGCTGGGTGCCGGCCTCTTCTAGGAGAAGGAGTTTTAGATCTCTTACTACATAATTTCTGTAGTCCATTTTAGCATGGCCTGTGGCATCATCTCACTTGGACTGGCAGTTTTTATTTTACATTTGAGAAAGCACTTTAACTTCAGGAGTATGTGTAGCAAGGTCATGCTGTTTTCTGAAAAACCAGAGAAAACAGTTGAACAAGACCTGCTTCGTACTGCGATCCACACTACAGCCAGTACCCCTACTGAGGTTCAGGTAGGACTTAGGTAGAAACGAATTATCAGGACCTGATTAATGAAGGCAATTGAGGTCGAAACTTTCACATCCTCTTCTGAGGTAGGCACTTGAACCTAATGAATCAGATGTTAACTCTTCAAGTCATTGCCCCACACAGCTTCCGCCTCTAATCTCTACTCATAAGTTAATGTTACTGAGATTTCCCTGGTGAAAATGTTTGGTGGCTAATGTTGACAGGAGTCTTTCTTTGTGATCTCCCTTCGTAGTCCCTTTTAGGGGTTATCTCGTCTAAATCAGTGACATACAAACGTACTTACAAAGGCTGTTCTTCCATAATCATTATTTATTGAGATGGACAAAATGGATGAAAATAATTCCTCTGTTAAGTAAGTAAAGTAGTTATGTAGAGTGCTGTTTTGTTTTCTATAAATACATTATTGTATGTTGAGATCAGTGCAGTGATTCTACTTTATATAAATTGAAAACTTGGAATTTCGGAGAAATAATAATAGCTAACACTTCACTGAGCACTTACTGTGTGCCAGGCATTCTTATAAGTGTTCTACACATATTATTTTACCTAATCCTGCATTAACCATAGGAGGTAGGCATTAGTTGTTTTGCCATAGAGGTAAGTTGAGATACAGGAGGTTAAGTCACTTGCCCCAGGCCATGCAGCTGGTGAGTATCTGAGTGACAGAGTGACAGGACTGATGGTGAGTGAAGGGCTTGGTTAGTGAGGGGGGCTGGTGAGTTTTGAATGCAAGTCCTCTGGCTCTAAGCCTATGCTCTGGATCACTGTGCTGCATTCTT
The DNA here is from genome assembly GCA_028534135.1 of Potos flavus. Classification (NCBI taxonomy): domain Eukaryota; kingdom Metazoa; phylum Chordata; class Mammalia; order Carnivora; family Procyonidae; genus Potos; species Potos flavus. The sequence continues at coordinate 11,548,388 of CM052891.1, read as the reverse complement.
TTCCTAAGAAAGATTTTAGCTTGTGCAGTCTTAGTTTTTCTTTCCTTTTTACTTCTTTTTGTAATATTTTCTAGATGTGGGCTGAGAGTTTTATAGGAAAGATTTGCTCATTCTGGGGCCTTTGGTATCCGTGGGTTATCTACCTATTGTTGCTGTTTTCTGGCAAGTACTCTATGCTTGTTTGTACCAGTAGTTCTCAATCAGGAATGATTTTACCCCCCAGGGGACATTTGCTCATGTCTGGAGAAACTTTTAGTTATCACGGGATGGAAGATACTACTGGCATCTAATGGGTAGAAGCCAGAGATGCTGTTATCATCTTACAAAGCACAAGACAGCCTCCAGAAACAAAGAACTATTTGGCCCGTAGTGTTAGTAGCATTAACTGAGGTCTGTATAATAAGTTAGTGATTATCTTGTAATGTCATTCTTATGTCTAAGGGGCAAAGTCACTGTAGTAATATAGAAATCATTATTTTTGATTTTTGTTTGGTAATTGATTTCATCCAAATTAATGCATGTTTGTATAAGACATGAATACCAACTATACCTTACATATTTAAGCTCCCTAAGTCAAACTGGGTCTTGTGGTCCATTGAAAGAGAGCTGAGGAAGTTGAAAGGGAGGCAATGTAGAAAGTGAGGACACAGTACTCTAAATATTTGTTGGATTATTTATTTATTTGAAGATTTATTTATTTACTTTAGAGAGAGGGGGAGAGGGAGAGAGGGAATCCTCAAGCAGATTCCCTGCTGAGTGTAGAGATGGACATGGGGCTCGATCTCATGATGCTGAGATCATGACCTGAGCTGAAATCAAGAGTTGGGCACTCAACCGACCGAGCCACCCATGCACCCTTATTTTGTTGGATTATCTTGTGAATAACACAGATTCCTTCTTTTTTGTTTTTGTTTTTGTGGTTCTTGTTAAAAGTTAATTTGCTAAATGCAAACATTTAAAATATCCTGTAACTTTAAAACCATGTTTTGGTATTTTTTTCATTAAAAATTTCAAACTGAGAAAAGTAGAGAATATTGTACCCCATGTGCATACCAGCCATTTTAACAAATAGTAACAAAGGATGAAGTCCTTTTTGAATCTTTCTTGGTCCATTCCTTAGAAATTTCTGCATTTTTTGACATATAGGTATCTCGAAGTTGAAGGGGCCCGGACCTCTGCTGATGTCTGTCCTCCTGCCTCACTCATTGCTACTGTGTTTTGGGGACCCATCCACTGGTGTCTCCCCTCGGCTTTCGCTGCAGTGCAGAGGCAGCACGTGGCTGAAGAACAGCTGGGGGAGCGTGGGGCCAGGTGGTCATCAAAGCTGGAGAGGCCAGGCAGGAGTGGATGCGTGGGCTGGAGAGAGGCGAGAGGGACAGAGAAGTGTCCCAACTGGGGCCAGTTGGTAAGGTGGAAGGCAGGGAAGAGCAGGAGAGCGAGCGAGGTGGGAGCAGGCAAGAAAAGCAATCTCCATGCTTGAAGGAGCTGGTGGCTAGAGGTCAGCAAGATTGATCCTCGGGAGCAGTATTGTGATTGTCAGGTCAAAGGATTTTAGGTCTTCTCTGCCTAGGTTTTGTGCTCTTGCTCTGAGTGATCCAGCTAGGGAGAGGCTGTGCTTGAATTCTCAGTATCTCTTCCTTGGACTATCTCCTGGTGATCTCTTATTAATGGCAATGCCCGCCTCTCACCAGTTCTTCACAGGACTTCTATACGAGAGGGTCTTTCCTTCCTTAATTATTTTTATTTTTAAAGATTTATTTAGCTGAGGCGGGGGAGCCAGAGAGAGAGGGAGAGAGAGCCTTAAGTAGTCTCTGCACTGAGCACAGAACCCGATGCAGGGCTTGATCTCACGACCTTGAGGTCACAACCCGAGTCGATACCAAAAGAGTTGGACGCTTAACTGACTGTGCCACCCAGGTGCCCTAGATTCTTTCCTTATTTAAAAATCTATCATGCCCCATCTTTGTGGAATAAAGCTCTCACTTCTTGTGGCACGTGAGGTCATTCGTCTCTCCTCCTCCTCTTTCCCTGACACAGCTGGAGTTTAAGTCACACAGTTTCTCCTCTCGTCATTTCACTTGAACTCTTCTCTCTGAAAAGCCCACATATGCTCTTCCTATCATCTCTGTGTGGTGAACTTCTGTTCACCTTTTGAGGCCAGCTCATGCCTTTCAGCAGATGGAATAAGTCTTTCTTGTAATTGCTCATTTGTGCTTTGCTGCTCTTGCTAGAATTGGAGTTTCTTGAAAGCAGTGATGCCATACTCCATCGTTGACTTCAGTGCTCCTAACACAGGGCTTGGCCTCGGGAAATCCTTGTTGAGTTGAATTAATAGGCAGTTCAAGCTTGGATTTTAGCCATTTTTTAATGTTGGTGGGAAAAATCGCGTATAGTATAGATTTTGATTCTCTGCAGTCACAGTCACAGAATTACAAGACTGAAATTGGGAGGTTTGGATATGAAACATTTCTGTACCTCTGATTTAAAAAAAGCCTTCATGGTTTGTTGCACTCTGCAGTATTCAAAGTCATGTTTCATTTATCCATTTGCCTCATATATACATTTGATGTATTGTTTGTGTGATACTGACTTATGGTTGACATTTTGCTTGGATCTTGGTAAAGACAGTAAAATATAAAAGGGAAGTATAGATTTTGTAGCATCAGTCGCCACTGCTCAGCAGCAACTTGATCAGAAGGCAGATTGAGAGTAACTATTCAGATAGATAACTAAACCAGCTGAGGTAGGAATGAGGCTAGAATTTAGTAAAATTTGAAAACCTTCTCTGACTTGTTCCTTCTTCCTGCCTTTAGGATTTTTGTTCCTGAGTCATGGAAGACAGAAGAGCTGAGAAGTCATGTGAACAAGCGTGTGAATCACTTAAGAGGCAGGACTATGAAATGACCCTCAAGCACTGCACAGAGGCCCTCCTTTCTCTTGGCCAGTACTCCATGGCCGACTTCCCAGGGCCACGTCCACTGGAGATAGAAAGCATCAAAATTGAGAGTCTTCTTTACAGAATTGCCTCATTTTTGCAACTGGTGAGTAAACACTGTTGATAAGCCAATGCCAAACCATGTAAAAGGGACTTTTTCATTGAGTGGGGACAGTTGTTGGTCATAATCACCTAATTCTGGGCTCAGGAGATGAGTGACCTGGCTAGTGATTGCTGAATATGTTTAATTGGAACAACTGTTTTTAAGCCTTTAAAATTGTACTACTGTGTAACATTTTGGGTTATTCACTCATTCAGCAATGTTTATTGAGTGTATACTATGCGCTGGACACTGGTGTAGGTACTTGGTATACATTGATGAAAAAGATCTTCATGGTGTTTTTTCTATTAGGGGGACAGATAATAAACAATAGATATTATACGTAGGTAGACACTTTAGATTATTAGAAGGTAGCAGTCAGCTTGAAAAAAAAAAAGATGGACAGGGCAAGGGAGATTGTGGATACTAGGGTTAGGGATGGGTTGCCGTTTTAAATTGAGTGGTCAAGGTTGGTTTCACTGATCAGGTGATGTGACGGAGGTAAGGGAGTGAGCCAGGTCAAAATCTGGAGGAAGAGCATTACAGGCAGAGGAAACAGTTACTGCGAAGACCCTGAGGCAGAAGCCTGACTGGCATGTTTGAGAAATAGCTACGAGGCCAGTGTGCTGGAGAAAAGTATGTGATGGGGAGAGTGTAACAGGGCTGGATCCTGTGGGGCCCTATAGGGGCCTATATTTCTTCTGCTTAAGACAAGGAGCTCTTGTGGGTTTGTTTGTCTTTTTGTTCTGTTTTGTTTTGTTTAGATTTTATTTATTTGCCAGAGAGAGGAGCACTAGCACGGGGAGTGGCAGCCAGAAGGAGAAGCAGGCTCCTTGCTGAGCAAGGAGCTTGATGTGGGACTCGATTCCAGGGCCCTGGGGTCATGACCTGAGCCGAAAGCAGATGCTTAACTGACTGAGCCACCCAGGTGTCCCTCTTGTGGGGTTTTGAGCAGAGGAGTGGTATGATCTGATTTGGCAGGAATTCTTTGGCTTTTGTGTTGAGAATAGGGCTTTAGAGGGGTAAGTGTAGAGGCAGGGGGACTAGTTTGGAGGCTGTTGGAATAATGCAGGCCAGAGATGATAGTGGCTCAGAAGAAATGGTAGCAGTGGATTGAGAAGTGCTTTGGTTCTGGTTCTGAGTTGAAGAAAGAACTAGTAAGATTTCTTAATACGTGAATGCAGGGAGTGAGAGAAAGGGAGCAGACACAGATTCCTTACTTCAGTGTTGTTTTGTCTGAGCAATTGGAAAGTGGGGTTTTCTTCAACCGAGGTGACAAGGCTATAGATGGGGAGCAGGTTTTGTAAGGGAAGATGGGAGTTCAGTTTTGGACATACTGAGTCTGAGATGTCATTTAGATATCTAGCTAGAGCTGTTGAGTAAGCAGTCAGATATGCAGGTGTGGAGTTTGGGAGAGGGGTCTGGGTCAAAGATACTCACTTAAGAGTTGGTGGCTTGTAGGTGATAGATCTGTAAAGTCTTTTTTTTTTTTTTTTAGATCTATAAAGTCTTGAGCCTGGGTCAGATGACCAAGGGAACAACGAGTGTACATAGGGAAGAGGAGAGGGCCGAGCACTTAGATCTACAGTGTCAGGAGGTTGGAGAGAAGAGGAGGGACCAGCAGAGCAGTCTGAAGAGTAACCCTTGATGGAAAGGGAAGCTAAGGGAGGACGCTGTCCAGTAGCCATGTGAGGAAAGTGGGTCCAAGTGAGGGAGTGTTGAGCAGCGTCAGTCGCTGTGGATCGAGCAGTGGGAGTTGAGAGTGGACTAGGATGTGACAGTGTATCTGAATGGGAACATGGAAATGTCGTGTGTGTCTAACTGGATACGGTTCAGGTCACTGGAGACCTCCATGACAGCAGCTTCCATGGAGTGATGGGTGAACGTCTGACTCCAGAAAGTTTAAGACAGTCACGGGGAAGGCATTGAAATACATGGGTAAGATAGTTCTTGAGTTTTGTCCCAAAGAGGCACAGAGAATGGGAGTGGTAGCTGGTGGGAGAAGTGAACTCAAGAGAAGGATTTTTTTTAAAGATGGGTTGAAATAGCAGTGTGTTTGTTTATAGGACTGAACCAATAGAAAGCAAAAAAGTCAGCGATGTAGGAGAAATAGAGACGGCTTGCTGGAGTGATGTTCTTGAGTGGGCCACAGAGCAGGTATGCACAGGCGGAATGATAGGCTCTAGAAAGGGGACCTGGATGGCTTGTCTGGTAACAGGTGGAAGGCAGAGAGTGTGCTGGGAAGCAGGTAGATGTGGTATGACAATTCTCTTCTCATGGCTTCGGTTTTCTCAGTGAAGTCTTTAGCTGAGGGCGATCGTGAAGGAGGAGGTTCTGGTGATGTGGAGCTAGAGAAAGTGAGAAGTCGGAGTGAGTAAACGGACTGGGAAGTGCTTTAGAATGTTTATTCGTAGAGTACTATGTAATCCTCAGAGAGCACATGAGTTGGTTTTGCTCTGTGAATGTTGCATTTGAAACATTAATAATTAAACTTTGAAACAAAGCTGAGCTTTTTTTGGATAAAATCTGTGCTAAGCAGCCCTTGAACTACTTAATTTTATCTTGTATCTTTTATTTTGCAGAAAAACTATGGGCAAGCTGATGAAGATTGTAGGCATGGTATGTTTAAAAATGGGACTGTTTTCTGCTTTGAAAATTTTGAGTTACTTAAATTGAGCAATGTTTAAGATTTGATTTTTTTATATGCTAATTTCAAGGGAGATTATAATATTTTAAACACTTTACCTTACTGTGGTGACTGGTAACTAATTTGGATGACAGCTTCCTTGCCTTGATGAGTATACACTTGAACATTGTTCCTAGTCATGAGTAGGAGCATTGATAGTGTCCTTTTCAAGTTTGTGTATTTCCAGTCAATACGAGCCAAATTTTAAAACTGTAACACACATTGATTAAATGTTGAGCTTGGATAAATTGAAATGCTTGCCTGTCCCTCCTAAAATGTTTTTTTTCCCTTCAGTAGAAGATTTCCCTTAGCGAGGAGAGACTGAGTAGGGTGCTCCTTGTGTTTTTTTCCTGTTTTCTTTGGGCAAGAAATTAATTAAAAAGATTGTTACTCTTTGGGTACTCATAGAATAGGAATCCTTTTCTTCATGATTGCTGCCAGTTCACTGGAGTGAATTGAGGAGTGAGTGGGAGAAGGGATTCAGCGTGCATTCTCACACACCCTTGGTGGTATTTTTTGCACAGCTCAATGATTTGAGTAATGTACTATTTCATTTATCCAGAATTTGGGGGAGGGGTGCTGAGGTGTTAAACAGAATTTAAGCTTTTTATTATGCTTTCGTATCAGAACTTTTAAAAGTATTAACTGTTTTTGTTGTAAACCTTACAAAACTGTCTTACTCCTTTGGCATGTTGGACATAATTTAACCATTCATTGAAGAATGTGAACCTCCTTTAATAAAATCTTTACTACCTGTGGACATTTAAAGTTACCAACAAGCCAAATAATAAGTCAAATGATATAGAGGAATATGAAGAGGGAATCCGATCCCCTTTTTACCCCATCTGAAGAGGTCATTGTTACTAGTTTGCTTATCTTTAGTACTTTTCACTATAGTGACAAACATAAATACTTAAAATAAGGTAGATAGGGGTTTTCCTTTAAAAATTAAAAAAGATTTATGTGATCAATACAAAACATATTTCTTACATACCAACAGATCATGGATATCTTTCTAAGTTCCACCAGTTCCAATTACTGCTTAATATTCCATATGACAAATGTTTCATATTTACTCAAAAATTCTCCCATTAGTGGGCATTCAGCTGGTTCTAGTTTTCTAGTTTGTTCATTATAACCCATCCTGTAATAAAAATATATTCTTTCTTACTGTTTGTTTCTGTAGGATAGTCTTAAAAGTTGGATGTCTGGGTGAAGGAGGTTTTTTTTGTTGTTGTTTGTTTGTTTTATTAAAGATGTATTTCAGGGCATCTGGGTGGCTCAGTCCGTTAAGCGGCTGCCTTTGGCTCAGGTCATGATCCCATGGTCCTGGGATGGAGCCTCAAATTGGGCTGTCTACTTAGTGGGAAGTCTGCTTCTCCCTCTATGCCTGCCTGCTGCTCCCCCTGCTTGCGCTCCTCTCTCAGACAAATAAATAAAAAACCTTAAAAAAAAAAGACATATTTATTTTTAGAGAGGATGAGAGAAGGAGAGCGGGGGTGGATGGGTAGGGACTGGGGTAGAGGGAGAGGGAGAGAGAATCTCAAGCAGACTCCCTGTTGACTGTGGAGCCCGCCCTGAGATCATGGCCTGAGCCAAAATCAAGAGTCGGGCACTTAACTGACTTCACCACCCAGGCGCTTCTGGGTGAAGGAGTTTTAAAACATGGATATCTGGGTTAAAATTATATCCTTGTAGTTTTTTATTTTTTAAAGATTTTATTTATTTATTTGACAGAGAGAGAGAGAGAAAGGGAGAGAGAGAGAACAGGGGGAGCAGCAGAGGGAGAGGGAGAAGCAGGCTCCATGCTGAGCAGGGAGCGCAACGCAGGGCTCGATCCCAGGACCCTTGGACCATGACCTTCACCGAAGGCAGCCACTTAACCCAGGCGTCCCAGAATATGCTTTGAGTTTTAACAGACATTGTCAGATTCATTTCTGATGCACACACGCAGCAGCAGTACCTGAGAATGCCTGTGCCTATGACTCTGAACACTGGAACCTGTCAGTCTTGACATTCTGCCAGTCTCATGTGTGAGAAACGGAGCCTCTTTCTTTAATTTTCACTCCCTTGAGTAGTGAGGTTGGTACAGCCTTCTCATTTTGGAGACATACAAAGTCCCAGAAGGTTAAATGATTTGTGAAAAATCACAGAAGAGTAATTGCTCTTAGTGAAGGAGCATGTGGCAAATTTTTCTGTTGTTTTACTTAGCATTTTAAAGTTAGATACTATTTTACAACTACTGAATTACTAAAATAATTGTTCAACCAGGAAAGTTTTGGGGGTGATGGATATGTTTATTACCTATATTGTGATGATAGTAACATGGGTGTAGACATATGTGCAAACTTACCAAATTTGTACATTAATTATATGCAGTGTTTTGTATACCAATTATACCTCTGTAATGTTGGGAGAAAAAAGTTTAACCAATGTCTAGGATAAAGTTGTAATAAAATAAGTATACTCTTGTGTTGGTGGGGTGTGAGGGAGAATGCAGCTTGGTAATATGTTTATACCCTTTGACCCACTAATCTCATTTCTGGGATGCTATCCCAAGTAAATAATCCAAAAGAAGGAAGAAATTGTATGTGGAATGGTGTTCATTGCAGTGCTGTGTGTAAAAGTGAAAAATCGGTTAGCTTCCAGTAAGGGAGGACATCTTTAATTAAATTCTGTGCATTCCTTGTTACCATTTAGGTGATATGGAAGAACGTGGAAAATGCTTGCTTACATAAAAGCGGTGTATATAAAGTTGTTTATTTGAAATAGATATTTGGGAATATTGGCCAAGTTTATATATATGTATTGGTAGTTGTAGAGTTCTACTATTAGATGATTTTTTTTTTTTTCTTTTCAACTTTTGGTAATCTTACTTAAGAGAAAATACCATGGTTAGGCAGTGAGCTAGTAATAAAAAGGAAGTCAAGAATCTCAGTCTGGGGCATCTGGGTGACTCAGTTAGTTGATCGGCTGCCTTCAGCTCAGGTCATGGTCCCGGGATCGAGTTCTGCATCGGGCTCTCTGCTCGGCGGCGGGGGGATCTGCTTCTCTCTCTGACCTTCCCCCTCTCATGCTCACTCTCTCTCGTTCTCTCTCTCTTGCAAAGAAATAAATAAAATCTTAAAAAAAAAAAAAAAAAGAATCTCAGTCTGTTAGGTATTTTACTGCTTTGTAATGCTGGAGAGCTATGGAATAGCTCCTGTCCTACTGGCCCCAACCTTGTTTCCCTTTTCTATGCTGTCCTCTGTTGATGTGTGTTCCCTTACAGTCAGGCTGTAGGTTTGCATTGCTTGCAACTCTCAACATGCCTCATCGTAACTACCTTCTCCCTCTTCTCTATTTGCTGCTTTTGACTTTCTGATTTCACTTTCTCAGGCAGGTTTAGGAAATCAGACAAGCAATCTTTGTTACAAAGTAAAAAACATTAAAAGTTGTTTTTTGTTATGAAGAATATTTTCCTATAGGAAAATAGATGTTTTACTGAACATTCATATTCTCAAAACTTAGATTGTAAGATTTTACCGTATTAATTTTTTTCTGAGATATTTGAAAATAATGACAGATATCATGATATTTACCCCTAAATACATTAGTATCATCTCCAAAAATAAGGCCATAATTGTATAATCACAATTTTATTATTATTTATTTATTTATTTATTTTTAAAAAAAGATTTTATTTATTTATTTGACAGAGAGGAGAGAGATCACAAGTAGGCAGAGAGGCAGGCAGAGAGAGAGGAGTAAGCAGGCTCCCCGCTGAGCAGAGAGTCCAATGTGGGGCTCAATCCCAGGACCCTGAGATCATGACCTGAGCTGAAGGCAGAGGCTTTAACCCACTGAGCCACCCAGGCACCCCAATCACAATTTTATTATTAACCACATAAAATTGACAGTGATTCTCTAATACTACCTAAAACCCAGTCTGTAATCAAATTTATTTGGTTGTCCCCAAAATGTTTTTTATGGCTGATTTTTTTCAAGCCAGGAATTAATTAGAATCATAAAATATAAAGTTGGAATTTTACTTCAAAAAGAGTAAATAGACTCTGAGTAAGGACTTGAGAGCATCTTAAAAATTAACTACATAGACTTTGAGTTCATGGACCTTAGTTCTGAGTTTGGTGTTACGCTGTAGATAGTGAGATTTGCCACACTTGTGAGCACTGGATAAATGAGGTGGCAAGTCTGTTTTCATTATCTGAACATAAGTTGTATGTGGCATAACAGGATGCCTGTGAAATATTGACTATATAGGAACTTACAGTTTTTACATTAACAAAATAGAATAACACTGTATTTTAACCAACTGGAATTAAAATTAAGACTTAAAAAGAACCGGGGTGTCTAGGTGGCTCAGTGGGTTAAGCCTCTGCTTTCAGCTCAGGTCATAATCTCAGGGTCCTGGGATTGAGCCCCACATTGGGCTCTCTGCTCAGCAGGGAACCTGGTTCCCCCGCTCTCTCTGCCTGCCTCTTTGCCTACTTGTGATTTCTCTCTCTCTCTCTCTCTCTCTCTCTCTCTCTCTCTGTGCTAATTAAATAAATAAATAAAATCTTAAAAAAAAAAAAAGGCTTAAAAAGAACCAAAATAGAATGAGATAAATAGCAAAAGTGAAATCAAAAGAAAATATTATCAACTAAAGCAGTATTGTGCTACAAACTCAGTCATCATAAACATCAATGAATATTTTTCATAAGCTGCCAGATTTTTAAACCCTAGCTGAGAATGTCATTATTATGATTATTTTTTAAGTACTCTCTATACCCAAGGTGGGGCTCAAACTGGCAACTCTTGAGATCAAGATTTGCCTGCTCTATCGACTGAGCCAGCCAGGTGCCTGGTCATTAATTTTTTTTTAATTGATGTATAGTTGACACATAGTGTTAAATTAATTTCAGGTGTATATAGCATAGTGATTCAACAAGTCTATACATTATGCTGTGCTTACGACAAGTGCAGTCACCATCTGTCACCATACAATGCTATTACAGTTCCATTGGCTATATTCCCTATGCTGTACCTTTCATCCCCGTGACTTATTCATTCCATAGCTGGAAAGCTGTGGTGTACCTCCCACACAAAACACCTGCTTTGCCCATCTCCTCTCACCCCCCGACCCTCTGGCAACCATCAGTTTGTGCTCTGTCTTTATGGGTCTGTTTCTGCTTTTATTTGTTTTGTTTTTTAGATTCCACATATAAGTGAAATTATATGGTGTTTGTCTTTCTCTGATTCATTTCACTTAGGATAATACCATTTAGGTCCATCTGTGTTGTCGCAAATGGCAAGCTCTCATTCTTTTTCATGGCTGAGTAATATCCCTGTGTGTGTGTGTGTGTGTGTGTGTGTGTGCGCGCGTGCGTGCGCACACGCACGCTGCATCTTTTTTTAAAATATTTTATTTATTGTAGGATGAGAGAGTGCATTGTAAGCGAGAGAGGGGAGAGGGACAGAAGGAGAGAAAGAGGAAAAGAATCCTGATGCAGGGCTCAATCTCATGACCCTGAAATCAGGACCTGAGGCAAAATCAAGAGCCAGACACTTAACTGATTGAGCCACTTAGGTGCCCTTGTGCTACATCATCATCATCATCTTCTTCTTCTTCTTCTTTTTATTTTTTTTAAGATTTTATTTATTTGAGAGAGAGAAAAAACAAGCGGAGGGGAGAAAAGGAGGAGGCAGAGGAGAGGGAGAAGCAGGCTCCCCACTGAGCAGGGAGTCCAGCATGGGGCCCGATCCCAGGATCCTGAGATCATGACCCGAGCCAAAGCCAGACGCTCAACCAGCTGAGCCACCTAGGTGTGCCTATACTGCATCTTCTTAATCTTCTTTTTAAAAAATTTTTAAAAGATTTTATGTATTTGCTAGAAGAAGCACAAGCAAGGGAAACAGCAGGCAGGGGGAGAGGGAGAAGCAGGCTTCCTGCTGATCAGGGAGCCCTGAGATCATGACCTGAGCTGAAGGCAGATGCTTAACCCACTGAGCCACTCAGGCGCCCCTGCATCTACTTAATCTACTGATCCATCAGTGGACACTTAGGTTGCTTCCATATCTTGGCTATTGTAAAGAATGCTGCAATAAACATAGGAGTGCATATATTTTTTCAAATTAGTGTTTTCATTTTCTTTGGGTAAATAGCCAGTAGTGGAATTACTGGATCGTATGGTATTTCTTAATTTTTTTAAATGATTCTGTCTATCTATTTATCTATCTATCTATCTATTTATTTATCAGAGAGAGAGAGTGCGCATACATGCGTGCACAAGCAGAGGGAGTGGCACATAGAAGGAGAAGCGGGCTCCCCGCCAAGCAAGAGTCCATTGCAGGACTCAATCCCAGGACCCCGGGATCATGACCTGAGCTAAAGGCAGCTGCTTAACCAACTGAGCCACCTCGGGGTGGGTTTAAGCCACCTTAATTTTTTTTTTTTTTTTTTTTTTTTGCCACCTTAATTTTTTGAGGAATCTCCACACTGTTTCCCACAGTGCCTGCACTAATTTGCATTTCTTTCTTTCTTTTTTTTTTTTAAATATTTTATTTATTTATTTGAGAGAGAGAGAAAGTGAGAGAGAGCATGAGAGGAGAGGTCAGAGGGAGAAGCAGACTCCCTGCAGAGCTGGGAGCCCGATGTGGGACTCGATCCCGGGACTCCGGAATCATGATCTGAGCTGAAGGCAGTCGCTTAACCAACTGAGCCACCCAGGCGCCCCTAATTTGCATTTCTACCAACAGTGCACAAGGTTTCCTTTTTCTCCACATCCTCATCAACACTTACTATCTTTTGTCTTTTTGATTGTAGCCATTCTGATAGGTATGAGGTGATATTTTACTGCAGTTTTGATTTGCATTTCCCTGACGATTAGTGGTGTTGAACATCTTTTCATGTGTCTGTTGCCCATCTTTATGTCTTCTTTGGAAAAATGTCTATTCAGGTCCTCTGCCCATTTTTTAATTGAATTGTTTATTTTCTTGGTGTTGAGTTATAGAAGTTCTTTTTATATTTTGGGTATCAACCCCTTTTTGGATGTATTCTTTGCAAATATCTTCTCCCATTGTAGTTTGCCTTTTTGTTTTGTTAATGGTTTTCTTTGCTGCAAAAGCTTTTTATTTTGGTGTAGTCCCAGTAGTTTATTTTTACTTTTGTTTCCCTTGCTTGAGGAGGCATATCTAGAAAAATGTTGCTAAGGCCGGTGTCAGAGAGATTACTGCCTGTGTTTTCTTCCAAGAGTTTTATGGTTTCAGTTCTTGCATTTAGGTACTTAATCTGTTTTGAGTTTATTTTTGTGTAGGGTATAAAAAATGATCCAGTTTCATTCTTTTCCATGTAGCTGTCCAGTTTTCCCAACACCATTTATTGAAGAGACAGTGTTTTCCCCATTGTATATTCTTGCTTTCTTTGTTGTAGATTGAAAATTTTGGAAAAATATCTTTTTTTTTAAAAAAGATTTTATTTATTTATTTGACCGAGAGAGAGATCACAAGTAGGCAGAGAGGCAGGCAGAGAGCCCGATGTGGGGCTTGATCCCAGGACCCTGAGATCATGACCCGAGCCGAAGGCAGAGGTTTAACCCACTGAGCCACCCAGGTGCCCCTGGAAAAATATCTTGATTAGGCTTAGCTTTTCTTTCTTTTTTTAAGATTTATTTATTTATTTTAGAGAGAGAGAGAGAGAGTGCGGGGGAGGAGGGGCAGAGGGAGAGAATCCTCAATTAAACTCCTTGCTGAACATAGAGCCTGACTGAGGATTCGATTCCAGGACCCTGAGATCATGACCTGAGCTGAAACCAAGAGTTGTACACCCAACTGACTGAGCTACCAAGTCGCCCCAGCTTAGCTTTTCAATGAAAGATTTTAGAGATAACTAAGGACTTGATGAAAGAAATAATCTAATAGGGGCGCCTGGGTGGCTCAGTGGGTTAAAGCCTCTGACTTCGGCTCGGGTTGTGGTCTCGGGGTCCTGGGATCGAGCCCCGCGTCGGGCTCTCTGCCCAGCGGGGAGCCTGCCTTCCCCTTTCTCTCTCTGCCTGCCTCTCTGCCTAATTGTGATCTCTCTCTGTGAAATAAATGGGTAAAATCTTAAAAAAAAAAAAAAAAAAGAAATAATCTAATATAGTGTTGTGGCTGAAAAAATAGTTAGATTCAACATTTATTGTATTTAAGGCTTATTTTAAATCACCTTTCTCATTGCATGTAATTCTTTACAAGTAAAGGGAATTACATTTTAATTGTTGATTGTCTCCTTTTGATAGCCAGAGGCTATCAGACCCTAAGAGAGGCTATTTTGTTGAAATAGTTGAGTGAATATTCCTTGAATATTACACATTTCAAGTAAGACATTACAGAAACTGAAGAATGAGAAGGGATGGAGACCTGACTATAGCAACAGAGGTAAGTAAGGTGTTAGGTCTCCTCCTTAGTAACTCCCAGTAGGCAGGAAGGAGCTCTTCAGTTTGGGAATAGTTGTGTACTCACAGTAAAATCTCACAGAGAGTTGGTGGGAAGAGAATTTTTCTGCAAGGCATTGTAACATATTTACAATGCTCAAGATTAGATTATATTTTGAATGTCCTCTCTTTTGGCAAGTTCATTATTTTAGCTAAGGCAAGTTTAATAATGCACAAGGCTATACTTTATTTTCTTTCAAGCTTTTTCAAGATATTACAGATAATGACCGACCAGGTTGGCAATATCGCAGTTTAATTTTGTTATATGATGCAATAGCAGGAGACCTTTTTATCTATAATTGTTGACTATTTTTTGGTGATAATTCTTCATGTGGATCCTATAAGACAAATTGAATTGCATTTTAGGGCAACATTTGGCAAAAAGTAAATCAGTACTGATTCTTGTCTAAAAAAAGGAAAGAGAAAAAAAGAAATGTAATTTTGACAAATATTGAGGCCTTCAAACATCAATGTAATGGAGGATTTTGCAGAATAAAATTTGGCAAATACCTTGTACAAAACCAAAGATCTGTGAAAGGTGTTTGTAACTATCATGTGATTTAATACTCTTTAAACATGATGTAATTAATCTGAGGTTGAAATATTCTTAGATTTTTTTGTTTCCCTGAAACATTCTTTAATGGTTGACAACTAGTTTCTTTTTTTTTAAGCTTTTTTTTCTTTTTTTTTTTTTTAAGATTTTATTTATTTGTTTGTCAGAGAGAGAGTGAGAGAGAGAGATCACAAGTAGGTGGAGAGGCAGGCAGGGGCAGAGGGAGAAGCAGGCTCCCTGCTGAGCAAGGAGCCCGATGCGGGACTCCATCCCAGAGTCCTGGGATGATGACCTGAGCCGAAGGCAGCCGCCCAACCAACTGAGCCACCCAGGTGTCCCGACAACTAGTTTCTTAATATTCCAATTACTGAAAAGGAGTTAGGATATTTCCTTAGCAGTTCTCAATACTGCTGTGTAATTTTTAGAAGCGGAAGGTAACATCTAGGGAACTCCTATGAGGAGACTGTGCTAGATACTTTACATAATTAGCACAATCAATCTTTACCACACCTTCCTAGGTAGCTTCTGTCACCTCCATTTTACAGGGGAGGAAGCAGGCTTAGCGAAAGTAAGTAGTTCAGCCCTTAGTAGGACTATTGTTTCTTCTTCAAAGCATTTTATAATTCGATCCTTACAACAAATTTATATGTGTTTCTATTTTACAGATGACCACACTGAGGGCCAGAGAGATAAAGTGATTTGCCAAAGGTCATATCTGAATAGTTTTAGGAATAGTAAGAGCTGAGGGAGATGTGGGCTTACCAGGGAATTTTATAAGATGTTTAAGACATTCTTAATGATACTGTACTGGAGTTAATCACTTACTGGAATTATCTGGGGACAGTTGAGTAGATCTGTAATGTGGATGGAGTGAGACAACAGGCTGGCCCAAACTAAAAGTAATTGAATAAAACCTTAAATACAGAGAGACTGCAACTTTCAGTTCAGTAATCTGCTTCAATAAAGGATATATACATAAAGATATTTATTGCATTGGTAGTTTCGATAGTTAAAAATTGGGATTGTTCTGGAGCCAGAGAGTAGTTAAGTAAATTGATGTATCTACTTGCTGGAACACCATATGGGCAATAATATGATAAACATAAACACTCTGAGAACCATGGAAGATATTGAATGTGCTGAGGGAAAATAAAGTAGAATACAAACTACAAACTATTATATTTATATCGGTTACAATCGTGTAAAAATTATGTAAATATTGATAAAAATTGGAAGAGAAAATGAATAAGCGAAGACCGTTTAGTTGAGTGATGAACTTATGGGGAATTTTTAGGTAGAATTTTATTAGTTCTTGTAATGTTATTTGTATAATGGAAAAATTGAACGACATAATGAAAGGATGAGTTCAGTACAACCAAAATAAATACATTATGAACAGACCCAATGGACTTTAAATATGCAGTATATTATACTGATACTTAAACATATCCTTGGAAATAATTAGAAAAAATGCAATTTCGAAAATATTTTCTTTCAGCAAATTACTTTCTTGCAAAGGAAGCTAAAGTGTGTACAAACTAAAAATAGAATCTTGGACTAGCAGTGAAGAGAAAGCTACAGATTGTTTTACTAGTTGAGCCATTAGCAGCAGTTGCTGTGAGAAATCATCTCAAATGACATGGCATAAAAATGAGGATATTCTGTATTGTTACAAGTATGTGCTCCTGTGATTGTATTAAATCTGTAAACACATGCAAACAATTAGGTTAGCATTTGCTGTGGCCATGTGACAATTAGGTTCTTAGTTAATCTTGCTGGTTTTGATAAAAGCTAATTCTTAGCTGCTTAGGAATACCACATGTGGAGATTTGCAGTTTCTATTCTTATGCATTTTGATGGCACTGGATCTCTTGCGTCACTGTTAAAAATGTGGAAACTTGATTGAGAAAATATCTGTATTTTACTAGTCCTCATTTACCCAGGAATTACAGGCTGAATGGTATTTTTCACTGGAGAGAGAGCTTTAAGATGAACTCATCTTCCTGTGCCTTTGACTTGATCCTACTTGGCTATGGGCTGCAGAGGGTTAGATATGTGGATTGCCTCATGTTTCTTCTTGTCTTTACGCATGTCTTGGACAGAACTGAAACATTATAGGTTTCTACCAGTACTTGAAGTTAATTCTTCTGGCGTATAAGAATTCATCTTTGTGATAGTGTGCTAATTTTATTATCAAGAAAAAATGTGCATCTAATGTTACATGGTTGATGCTGGCTATTCTTTCCTGACAGTGCTGGGAGAAGGCCTGGCCAAGGGAGATGGGGCCTTTCAGGCAGTGCTCTGCTGTATGCAGCTGAAAGGAAAGCTTCAACTGGTATCCAACATTCTTGCCAAGTCACTGACAGGAGAGTCCCTGGTACGTTGATGAGCTCTGATTCTGAATGTGTGAAAATGGATTCATTCATGTGACTCCTTAAGCATATTGTGGGGGATACTCATTTCTCTTCAACAAACTGATGTTTAATCATTGGGTTTTTATGGTTTGTGATAATATATATAAGAATAGCACGTACTTTTTAAAGCTTTGAAAGTATAGGATAACTAAATAAGTTTATTTAAAGATGTCATTTAATAGAAGCTGGGAATATTTTGGGGTTTTAATTAATTTTTTTGGTGAGTAAAGGAATAGAAGTTTATTAAGTGAAGATATAGAAAAAGCTCTCAAGAGTGCGACCCCTCTCACTATCTATCTATTTTAAATAAATATTTAAAAAATATTTTATTTATTTATTTGACAGAGAGAGAGAGCACAAGTAGGCAGAGAGGCAGGTAGGAGATGAGGGAGAAGCAGGCTCTCCATCGAGCAGTGAGCCCGATGCGGGGCTCGATACCAGGACCCTGGGATCATGACCTGAGCTGAAGGCAGACACTTAACTGACTGAGCCACCCAGGCGCCCCTGGTTGCCCTGTTTAATTTATTTTGTAAGCAAGCTCTAGGCCCAGTGTGGCACTTGAACTCACAACCCTGGTATGCTCTACCAACTGAGCCAGCCAGATGCACTCCTTATTTTTGGGGTTTACTTACTTACTTATTTATTTATTTGAGAGAGAGAGAGAGAGGGAGAGAGCGAGAGAAAGCAGGGAAGAGGGCAGGGAGTGGGGAGGAGCAGAAGGAGAAGCAGACTCCCCGCTCAGCAGGGATCCCAACGTGGGGCTCTATCTCAGTACCCTGGGATTGTGACCTGAGCCGAAGTCAGATACTTAACCGACTAAGCCACCCAGGCACTCCTATAGTTTTGGGTTTTAAAATGCTCCTGTGCACATGAGATTGTATAGGGTTCTTAAGTCCATTCATTTATTTTATAAAATGTTTGAAGTTATCGAAACTGAGTAATAATTACCTCTGTTTCTGAAGATGTTATATGTGTGAGTTAATATTCCACTCTGACCGCTCCGATGGAATGATCTCATTCTATTCAGACTTTGGGATAATTAATTGTATGTAGCATTTAATTTTCTAGAGTTTTTTTTTGTTTGTTTTTGGTTGAGATAATTGAGGGACTACATTTTGGAACTTTAGAATTGGCAATCTGTAGAAATGAGAAGAAAAAGATGTTAAAACTTTTTTTCACCTGTTGGTTACTGTTATAAAGTTTGTGGATATTTCTGAGGAATCGGAAAACAGGAAAAGGCAGAAAGTATTTGTGTTCTTTGCCATACAGCATGAATTCCCTGCACCTCACTTAGTCTTCTGAATTGATGTAAACTGTGAAAATCTGGAGCAAAGTTGTGTTTTCACTGCAAATAAATATATTTGGTTGGGGGAAAAAAAGAAATTAGCAAAGTACTTGGTGTACTGCTGAGAGTAATGTAATGACCCACCTTAGGGGGTAATTCAGTTATTTTCTCAGGGATTACTATACAGTGAATTATTTAATTGGTTTAACGTTGTGGTTCCCCCCCCCCAAAAAAAATATTTATTTATTTATTTTAGAGAGAGTGTGAGATAGCAGGGGGAGGGGCAGAGGGAGAGGAAAGAGAGATTCTCCAGCAGACTCCCCACTGAGTGCGGAGCCCCGGGCCCTGAGATCATCACCGGAGCTGAAACCAAGAGTTGAGCTGAAACCAAGAGTCAGATGCTTAACCGACTGTGCCATCCAGAAGCCCTGGTTTAATGTTGATTTTTGATTCCACCAAATTTACAAGTGAATATAAAGCTAAACTATATTACTAATATAGCAAAATTGGATAGCTATTTAGTTCTAAATAGATGATAAAGAATCTATTTCTTCTTTATTAAGATAATTCTATCCTTAAGGAAGTCTTCAGTATAAGTTAAGCATCTTACAGTTTTACCTGTTGGGTTTTTGAATTTAAAACTAGGAAGAAGTATTTGCTTTTAAATCTCAAGTGAAATTTAAATTTCAGAAGAGTGAGTATTTTGCCTATTTTCCTTCAACTGCTTTATTAATATGCTATCTTTATTTATTTATTTATTTATTTTTTTAATATGCTATCATTAAAGTACAGTGATCATTTTATGTGAGTCTGAATCATGGGTAACTGATTGATTTTGCAAACTCATCATTTTGTAAATCTAAGCCCATTAGTTTTGCGGGGGGAAAGCTCAAAAGAAGTATAGGTTTATTTTTCTCTTTGCATATCCTATCTTGCTTTTCAGTGACATCTGTTGTGTATATTTTATTGAATTGATTTTAAACTCTTATACAAGGTGAACAAAGTGTTTTGGGCCACACTATATATTTTGTCCTGTTAACTTTTTAATCTTTTCTTACAGATAGATCAGCTTTATTATCACCATTAACGGTAGTGGGATGGGAGATGAGGATAGCATTGTCTTTTTACAGATAAACCTTAGAAACAGTGGAGGAATTGAGTTATGCCCCCATAGCAAAGAACTAATATACTAACTGGGTTTTGCCTTTTTCATCCACCTTTTTCAGAATGGGATGGTAACAAAAGATTTGACAAGACTAAAAACACTTCTCACAGAAACAGAGGTAAGACTATTTCAGTGGATCTCTTTGGAAAGAGTTTAACTCAGTCTGGCTATAGTAAGTGTTCTGTATTAAAACTGGAAAATCTTCGGGCATCAGCCAAGAAAGCAAGGCTGTTAAGGTGGGATAGTGGAACTTCTGGCCTTCTTTGGGACTATCTTGGTCCCATCCCAGGAACCTTGCTTCTTCTCATGTCTCTCCTGCAGCCCAGGTCTTCTGTTCCTAATTCTTATTAGCAGTCTCTGGCCAACAAGTGGAAGGATGATTGGGAAATTTTAGTGTTCAACTACATCTGGCTGTTAGAAAATGCTGTCATTAAAAATGAGATATCCCTCAAGCCTTCTTTTTAAAGCAACTGAAGAGGTCTGTGATTGAAGGACTGTTTTTAGGGAATGGAGTTTAGGAGATGGAAATAACGTGTATCAGGGTAACTGGTGAACAGAAACGTGCTCTGGTGAAGCACTTGAAGGGCACATGGAAGGCCAGGGGACAGCAGTGCCATGGAACAGGCCCAAAGCTTTGTAAGTTTCAAATTTCTGTTCCTCATAGAGGCATATAAAAGTATTTTTATTTAGATGTCGCTTTTTATTTTATTTATTTATTTATTTATTTATTTATTTATAAAAAGATTTTATTTATTTACTTAACAGAGAGAGACACAGCGAGAGAGGGAACATAAGCTGGGGAAGTGGGAGAGGGAGAAACAGGCTTCCTGCCAAGCAGGGAGCCTGATGCGGGACTCGATCCCAGGACCTTGGGATCATGACCTGAGCTGAAGGCAGATGCTTAATGACGGAGCCACCCAGGTGCTTTAAGATGTCTCTTTAAAAGCAGCCATTTTTGTCATCTTTTATTATAAATGGAAGCCATGTAAAGTGATTGGTGTATTTGTTTCTTTTTCCTTTTTTTCTTTTTTGAGAGAGTGCAAGAGAGGGCGGGAGGGGGGCAGAGAGAGAGGGAGAGAGAGAATCTTTTTTTTTTTTTCAAAAGATTTATTTATTTATTCAAGGGGGTTGGTGCACACACGTGTATGCGGGAAAGGGCAGAGGGAGAGAGTCTTCAAGTAGACTCCCTGCTGAGTGCAGAGCTGGACGAGGGGCTTGATCTACAGTCCTGAGATCATGACCTGAGTCAAAACCAAGAGCCGGATGCTTAACCCCCTGAGCCACCCAGGTGCCTCTGACTGGCTTACTTATTAAGGAAACTGGCACTTACTATGTGCTAGGAATACAGCACTCACCAAGACACCTATGGTCTGGGAGGTTAAAGTCTTGGGGAAGAGATAGACAACCAACAAATAAATTGGACAACTATAGGTATAATTCATATGATTCACATTGAGGAAGGTTGATATAAGGGGACAAAAATAAGCTTTCTGTGATGGAAAATGTAGCTGGATCGGGTGGTCAGAGGCTGAGATAGCTAAGCAAAGAACTGAGGGTTGAGAAGGTGCCGGTCCCATGGTGAGTGAGATGGAGGGTGCTCCACGTGGGTGCAGAGAAAGAGCAGAGGCCCAGGCATAAACTGTGACCTCCTGTGGATTACTTTCCCGTTCTAAATCTAATAATATGTCTCATACACTGACAAACATTAAGCAAAGAAGACAGTCATCATGAATTGCATGAGTTGGATAAAGATACTCTTTGTTTTGCTGCAATTATATAAGCTTTAAAAAAATATTATTTTCTTTCTCTTACTGTGAATTAACTGAGTATCGGTAAGCTCTAATTAACCAGAGCCATTTCCTTTCTTGTATATATGTAGTCTTTTTAATTTCTAAGGATTAAAGGAAGAAAATTATAAATTTAGACTTTTAACATGGATTGTAAAATAAGATGACTTTTTGTTTTATTAAAATTTTTGGCTTCTTTTTTAGTGCCTTAATTGAATTATCAGCTTTACATCCTATAATCACACAGAGATATATATTTTATGTATTTATATATATATATATATATATATATACATGAATTTTTTTTTAATATTTATAATGCTCTCACACGTAAGGCCACAAGTATCACTTGACTTCTATTTTGTGACTGTACTTTTGGGAGAAGTGACTTAAGTTTTGTTTATAATTAACTTTTCTCTGTAACCAATGTACTATTTTTTTTGGCTAGTGAACTGATACTATTTAAAAAAAAATCCATCTAGAAAAAGCTAACAATGATACCCTTATTTATTATTGTGCATGACGTATTAAAAAGTTAGAAACAATTTGTTTTAAAGATTGAACTGAGCTGGTATTTCAGTGCTAGTGGATAAGGATAAAGACATGAACTCAAGGCTGACTAATGGAAACAAAACTAGAATATAAAGATTTAAAATATCAAATTAATAGATTTGATGGTAAATTTATAGAAATTCTAGCAATATGAAATTTGGCTGCTTTTCCTGAAGGTGTCAGTACAAACTAAAGATGGCTCATAAACTAATTAATATTGCCTTTCTGTCTTGGGATCTGAGCATATAAAAAGTTATTTAAAAAAAACCCCAAAACACAATACCTTGGAACCTAAAAGCCATGGTGGCTAAATCCTAAGCCTGGGCCAAGCTTCTCATTCTTACCAGCCCTTGTGGGGCCGATGCCGTGTTCTCTGGACCCCACCAGCCTGAGAGCTGTGGTGTCAGCCCAGGCGCTCCTGCTCGCTTGTACATCATTGCAGATGCTGACTCGTGAAGCATGCCATGTCATCTTCCCTTCTAACAGTGATAAATGCTTTCAGCTTTGTTCTAGGACTGAAACATTTTATTGTTATTTTTTCTTGCATGTGTGGTAAATTGATTTTGATAAAATTTTAAAAGACTTTTTTTTTTTTTT
>CM052891.1:11407900-11525364 GCA_028534135.1 Potos flavus | reverse complement strand
AGAGGCAGGCAGAGAGAGAGAGGGGGAAGCAAGCTCCCTGCTGAGCAGAGAGCCTGATGCGGGGCTCGATCCCAGGACCCTGAGATCATGACCTGAGCGGAAGGCAGAGGCTTTAACCCACTGAGCCACCCAGGCGCCCCTAAGAAACTTTTTTTAAAGTTTACATATTTATGTAATCTGTGCACTTAACGTGGAGCTCAAACTCACGACCCCGAGATTGAGAGCCACATACTCCATCGACTGAGCCAGCCAGGTGCCCCTATTTTGATAAATTTTTTTAGAGGAGGTACTTTAAATTCACACATGAAGTGAGCTTTTAGCTTTTATATTTATAAATTTGATGAAGATGAAATGTATCTTTTTTAAAGGTTTATTAGAGTGTGGAGAGGGGGAGAGGGAGAGGGAGAGAAAAACTTAAGAAGGAGACTCCATGCTGAGGGTGGAGTCTGATGTGGGGCTCAATCTCACGACCCTGAGATCATGACCTGAGCTGAATCTAAGAGTTGAGTGCTTAACTGACTGTGCCACCCAGGCATCCCCGAGATCATATTTTAAAGGCTAGTGTGGGACTATGGCACTTAGACCTTGCTTGTAGAATTTAGAGAGTTTTTTTTAATGTATCTTTTTTGTGAACATTACAAGCATTACAAACATTACAAGCATCCTTGTAAACAATTACTCTTGGTTTAGCTTATGTATTCTTATAGTCAGTCCTCATTTTACAGAAAGATTGGATTGTCTTTAAACATTTTTAGTAAGTAGTTAGAGAATCAAGGGGCATCTTCCTATAGAAACAGTATTAATAGTGATTTAGTTCCAGCTCAACCTGAAAAGTCCAATTTAATTAATCACATATGAATTATAGTGATATTATTGTTTCAGTTATACCCAATTAGCATTTAGACATTCTCTCTACAGTACAAGACATTCCAAATTTCATGTTGGGATACCATATCCTCCGATTCAGTTCAACATTTACTGAGCTCCTGTGCTGTTTTCAAGGTTCTCTGGGTTTCGAAAAGCTGAGATATCTGTGAAAAACGATCTGGTGGGCCAGTCGGAGATGCACATAGCTAATGTACCCATGGGGCGGGCTGCCTGGGGTCAGTAAGTGCTGCAGGGGAAGACAAGCAGGGAGGGGAGAGATTAACAGTCTGTGGGGAGACCAGGAAGGCAGGAGATTAAAGGATGGGGTGCTAGGTAAAGACCCAGAGGTGACTTGGTACAGGGTAGCATTGGTGGTCACTTGGTTCAGGGGCAGATGAGGGCCTTGCCCAGGATAGTGGCAGTGGGAGTAAAGAGTATGAGACAGATATGAGGGACATTCTAGACCTCATTGGGCAAGATTTGGAGACTACTCAGAGCAGGACAGAAGAGGGAGAGTTCAAGATGGCTTTCAGAATTTTAGTCTTGCTCTCTTTGGGAGCATTAACTCAAGATAAGGAGCATGAGAAGGAGGATGAGATTTGGGATAAAGATGACGAATTTAATTTTGGACGTATTTGTTTGAAGTGTGTGGATGATCATCTGTCTATCCACCCATCCCATCCTGGATGCATTTACTGGGCACCCATTATGTGCCTGGTCCTCTGCGAGCTGTGGGAATGTAGATAGGCAGTCAGGCTGTTGGCAGTGGATCTGTGCATGGCTGACAGTGATCCAGCACATAAAATGCTGTCAGGAGTTAAGAAAATTAAGAAAAAGTGCGGTGGCTGGCACTCAGTTGAAATGGGAGGTGTAGAGTTTAGAGTAAAATTAGAGCCAAAGGAGCAGATTGGGGATTTATGTGCACCAAGGGGACTTGAGTCAAGAAAACCAGGAAGTCAGAGTGAGTGGGTCCTCAGCTCTGTCATGGGAGAAGGGCTCATCCCAGAGCGAGGGCGACCTGGCAGGATATGCTCTAGGCCCCACAGTGGTGGCATTGCACTCAGTGCAGGAGAAAGGCACCTCTCTAGTTGGTTATTCTCTAGATGTTAGGAAGAGGAGAGTGAAATGAATGAATGAATGGAGGCGCTACTCCATGGGCTTTATCGTTTGCTACCAGGTAATTTTTATATAGGGAATCTCTATTCGTTTCCTTAATGAAGGCCACATAAGTACCTCTTTTCTGTATTTAAACATAGTTTAACATAGAGCAGAGATGGATGCAAAAAATACTGTTTACAATATTAATGTTTATTAAAATTTCTAAGTATTCAAACTCAGCCTTAAAAAAAAAAGAAAATTTCCAAGTTTAATTCAACATCAACTGGTTATTTCTTATTATAAAAACATTTTCATTTGAAAAATTTCAGACAGCCACTAGTAACGTCCTCTCTGGATATCACATGGAAGACTTGGAAGGGGGTAAGTACCACATTCTGTGTTACTTCTGGTAGCTGTAATTGCAGGCATCGCTTTTTTATTGATTATTGGGATGACATTTACTGAGTTACAGTACATGTAAGTGGAGGTATAGGAGAGAATGTACAAATTTAATTTTAAGAAGTAGGTGTAGATGAAAGCATTTTTTTCACTGGCCCCTTTTCCTAGAATAATGGAGTCAAGGAGGTAGGAAGTATCATTTTCTTGCCTCCATGTACCTCTTAGTATAAGTAAACCTCATTGTTAGCAATGTCAAGTTGCTACATTCTACATTGTAGCGGGGAGTCTTTCTCTTTTTCCGTCCCAGGCTAGTCTGATTACTACTTTTTGGAAGTCCTGATCTGTAAACTAAATTATTCCTGCCACAATTAAAATCCATGACCTCCTCTTCTCTTGCCGGAGGAAAGGGAAGAGGGACCAACATTCATTGAGTGCTTGCTGAATACTGTGTACCGTGGTAGCGGCTTTCACAAAAACATGTATTGGCTTCTCCATCTTTTTGACAGATGATGAAACTGATATTTATTAAGGTTCAGTAGTTTTTCTAGTCACACAGCTGGAAAGGGATGAGACATGGCTTTAAACTCAACCTGACTGAATGTCTTTTTTGGGGGGGTTGGGGGTGGTAGCACATGATTTGTGAGGAAATGGAGAATGGCTGTGAGGTCCTTGAAAACTTAGTGCTGCTCAACCTTTGTTGCTCTAGCCTTTTCTTTTGTAAGCCTTATTTTCCTTGGTTTATTTGGAACTTTTTACCTAAATGAATCAAAGCTCATTGTATTCAGAAGTAAACAAATGTTATTTTTTAGCTCTTATGTCAGAATTTAACGTTTTGAACTTTATTTCAATTGTAAAAATGGATTACTTGATACCATGAGATGTGCCAGACAAATCCTAAGAAACATGGGTAATAATGTGGAACTTTTCATTCAATATGCAGTATTGAATTTGTTCTACAAAATTTCCTTCCAGGATATGATAATTTTCTCATTCCTGAAATAATTCCTAATAGAGACACATTTGATACTTAAGAAATGACAAGCATGCCCACATTTCCCCCTTTAGTTGTTAGGAAAGAGACTGCATTGGAAATATGTCCACCAGTTGCTAGGATAGAGTCAGGGTCATCGACCCAATTTAGCTGCTGGGTAACTGCTTCAGTGATGTCTGAGTTTCCTGTGGTTAATTGAATTTAACTCATTTGATTGGTAGATTACTTTTTTGGTAGAGGCAAGTATGTCATGTCCTTTTTACATCATCTAGGATGATGTGTGTGGAGGGTTTATAGTATTTCTTACACATTAAAATATCAGAATTATTAGCAAGCCTCAAATGATAAGACTATATCCTGATTACTCTCTAGGATCTTGTAATGGTTGGCATTTCCGCCCACCACCTAGGGGAATCACAAGCAGCGAGGAATATACTTTGTGTAAAAGGTAACGTGAATTTTTTTTTTAAACCAATGACATGTCTTTATTCAAAGGATAGATAATTTTCCTTCACTTTCTGAAAAGTAGTAATTCCAATTTAAAGACGATAATATGTGAAGGAAGAAGTATAATGACTGAGTAAAATGGTTTACTTTGAACTTGAAACAGAAGCCATAATTAATGGTCATTACCATTAAATAATAAAAGTCAAGGCCATATTAGTGAGCCTTCTTTTAATTACAAACAACAGTGATCTAAATCGGGATTGTTAAGACTTTGTATAGAAGTCTTTTATAATACCAGTTGAATTATTATGACTGAATTTAATTCTGGTCTCATTTATGTGAAATGTACCTCCAACTTATAGTGATTGCATTGAAATTATATAACTTCAAGTAGAGCACTAAATAGATGAAGAAATGTTAAATTATTTTAATAACTTTTCTAAAAAAAGAAAATCTATTACCTTCATGTTGTCCTTACATATGATTTATGAGTAATTTCTATTTGAAGGGCTAACCTTTCAAAATTCAATCGTTATTAAGCTAGAAAGAATTATTAAAGTCACATTCCGAAAGGTGAACTCCAGTTCTTTTTATAAAAACTAGTAGTGAGGGATTTTAGTTATAAATTCTCATTACTATAATTGTTTTTGATAATGAAGGAAATTGGATATGTAGTTTTGATGATTGAATTGTCAAGATCAGATATGATTTTATAGTTGAAATAAACTAAGTAATAAATTTCAAAAATCCTGGTGGCATCATGTTGTAGTAGAGGTAGAACAGAGTCCTATGCAGAGGAAATGTGAGAACATTTATAGGCCAGTAAGAATATCAAACCTTTAGTATTTAAAGAAATAATTTAAAACAAAGCAATAGAAAGACAAAGAAATATTTGGCTCATTAAGACGTTCTTAAGAGAAACAAATGCATGATTTTTAAAATGTGTCTTACAAAGCATAAGAGAACTTAATAAGTAGTATAATTTAAGTTCAAGTACTTTGTATCATTAAGAATAGCTTTAAATACAATCATCTTTTCAAATAGGGTGAACCATTTGATAATTTACATTGTGCTGTGGTTCATTTTATATTTCTTACTGTCCATATTTTTTCAATTGAAAAATATATATAAACTATAATACCTCTCATCTCTATTTTGCTATTTATAGTTTAATTTTCATTTTTTCTTTCGGAAGATCTATTAATTTTTTGATGTTTCAGTTGTTTAAAAACTAGCTAAACCCATAATTTTGTAGGACATTTAAAACTTAAAAAAATGAATAAAGTTTTGCATTTTTATCTGTTTTGACCACTGAATTTGTCGATTGAATTTTCTGAGTCATAAACACTGAGAAACCATTAACTCTGTCCTTTAATATGAACATTTAGGAATTTACCATTGAAGATTTTAATCTGGCCATTGAATTAATTGTGATTCTAATATAGAACTTTTATTCTTAATTTATTTAAAACTTCAAGCAAATGGATATAGTCCAGTGTTTTCAATGAAATATAGGTAATAGGAATATAGAAAAGAGTAAAGGCTTTACATTTGAAGGTGAAAAGTAGAAGCCTTAAGATGATAATTTAATGATATAGTAACTTTTTTTTTTTTCCAGAATGAAATTCCTAGTGTGTAGAGAATTGTCTTTAGGTCATATCATTTTGAGAAGTAGGGCACACCTGTGTTTGATGCATTGTTCCACTTGATGTCAGTGTTGCTTTAGGAAAATTCTGCTCTAAGAATTGTCTAAATAGAGTTGTTACATCATGAAGGAGGAAGCTACCTTTTCAATGCCGGTTTTTGTGGGTGAGGGGTGGTTATGATTGATTATGCTTTGCTTTAGCATCCCCTTATTCCAAAAAAGAAGTCGCTGAGTATGGAAAGTTGCTGTAGTGATTAACTGTTATAAATGTTCTTGAAACCTCTTCTTCCTCCTCTGTGCTAGTCAGTGTGATAAATATGGCCTTTCAGGAGATGAAGTTTTGTTTTTGTTATTGAAGAGTCGGAGGGCAAATGCTGGAAGTTTATCTTTTAAATGGTCCAACAAAGTATATGATAAAACAGTCTTTCCTATTCTACTTAGATTTTTAGAGCAAGGAATCTGTAGGTATGGTGCGCAGTGTACTTCAGCACATTCCCAGGAAGAACTAGCAGAATGGCAGAAAAGATATGCTTCACGCTTGATAAAATTGAAACAGCAAAATGAGAATAAACAGCTCTCAGGCAGTTACATGGAAACCTTGATAGAAAAGTGGATGAATTCATTATCTCCTGAGAAAGTGGTGAGGAAAATAAACTGCATTTTGTTTGTTTGTTTGTTTTAAACGATGACCTTGTTTGAGTCTTGACTTTATTTTGTGCTATTTTGGTTTATTTCCTTATCCTCTGTATGAAGAACTTGATTCTTGATAAAGTGTTTTTGTATTAAAAGTAGACCCTTTTGCTGAAATAAAGAGCAGAACTAAGCCATTTGTTTGGAGATTTGCAGGTATTACATTAATCTTCATTCAGGGAGTGTTTACTGCCATTTTGTTATTCTTAATTTTCTTATGTCTTGTCTAAGCTTTATTGTATTTTGTTCTTATAAAATTAATGTATAAAAAGTATCTTACTTTGTAAACAGTTTCATCAACATCTTTACCATTGATAGTTATTTACCATGCCAAAAGTTTTTGTTTGTGCTTTTGGGACTAAAAATATAACATTAATTGCTTTCTATTTTCAGCTTAGTGAATGTATAGAAGGAGTAAAAGTAGAGCATAATCCTGATCTGTCGGTTACTGTCAACACCAAAAAATCTCACCAGACATGGACCTTTGCTCTTACTTGTAAGGTATGAATTTTGTGCTAATTAGAGAATGTAATTTTTTTTTTATTTTCTTAAGGCTTTTTTTGACCTTTAAATCTCTGTGTTAGAGCACTGAAAATGTTTTAATCTAAGTACATCTTAAGTAGGTTCTGTATTGTGCTGAAGTATATTTCTGTCCTTTGTTCATTAAAGGTATAATATTTTTAGGTTTTGATATAAAAGTCTTTATAGATATTTAGATGTTTGCTAATTTACTAATTTGATAAAGAGGTCTTTGATATATTGTCTCTTATAGTTGGAACATAGGATGGGGTTCATGGCTTATAATTAACTATTTAAAAATTGAATTGTTTAATCTGGCAGTTCTAAGATATTTAAACAGTAACAGCTTGTTTTTATATTTGATTTGATGAAGTCACAGATTCTGTAATAATGGGTTTTTAATATGAGACATTTTCTGCAGTGCTTCCTATCTTGACTATAATATTCAAAGTTTAAGAATGAAGCAGAGTCAAACTTTTCTGTGAATGTGTGCAGTGGAAAAGTTCTGTGTACTTTTCGGTGGCATTTCTTCCACTGTACCATCTGCATCTTGGGATGAAAAATCTGGGAACATTTAGCCTCGGCCTTGAACCCAATCCAGTGCCTTCAGAGGTAACTGCCTTCTTATGAAGACTTCCTACTTGAAGCTAGATAAAACTTTTTTAGGCCAAAGGTATGGAAAGTTGGAGGTCAGTGATCTAACCGGGTAATAGAGCTTTTGCCACAAAGAAAGACGAGCATAACCTAGAAAGAGCAGGGAAGCTAGAGACGTAGCATAAATATATCATTTTTTTAAATTTCAGCTTTACGGAGTTAT
Organism: Potos flavus; assembly: GCA_028534135.1. Taxonomy (NCBI): domain Eukaryota; kingdom Metazoa; phylum Chordata; class Mammalia; order Carnivora; family Procyonidae; genus Potos; species Potos flavus. The sequence continues at coordinate 11,517,891 of CM052891.1, read as the reverse complement.
AAATGACATCATAAATATATAATTTTAACAACTGATTTTTTTAACCATTCTCATTTTTTTCTTAAACGGCTTATAAGCACAATTTGTATTTTTAACATAGTCTCTTAGAAGCATGGGAAAGTAAAAGTCCCTTATGGGAATATTTTCATTGAAGAGCCCAAATACAATTGGATTTTTCACCCCCTTGTACTCAATGAATTATTTTAACTTCCTTGTAGCCTGCAAGAATGCTGTATCGTGTAGCATTGCTTTATGATGCTCATCGTCCTCATTTTAGTATCATTGCAATATCTGCCGGAGATAGTACTACCCAGGTATCACAAGAAGTCCCAGAAAACTGTCAAGAATGGATAGGAGGAAAGATGGCCCAAAATGGATTAGATCATTACGTGTATAAAGTCGGGATAGCATTTAACACAGAAATATTTGGAACTTTTCGCCAAACCATAGTTTTCGACTTTGGATTGGAACCAGTACTCATGCAAAGAGTAATGATTGATGCAGCTTCTACAGAAGGTAATATTTAGACTTTTTTCCCCTGATACGATGTATTAAAAGGCACTATAATGGCAGTATTAAAAGATATGTATTGGCCCCTAAATATTCCATGGATAGAGAGGGAATAATAAGGAAAAATAATCCCAAAACAATCGACTCCTTTACTGTGTAATGGGATTAGAATGGTTCACATTATGCCCTGTTCTCTTTATATAGTCATCAGGCAAACTTGCTTTGAGCTTCCTCAAATTTGTATGAGTAGATGATCAGGTCTGTTTTGGTCTACTAGCTTTGTTTTTAAAGTAAGATGATTTTAGCACTGTAAAACCTTTCAGTATTAATTTGGGTAGACTGTTATTTCAATGGTAATCATGAGTACACCTCCAATGTCTATTTGCATGTCTGACTGAGTCTCCAGTTAACTTGCTGACTTTAGTACGTTATCTTTCAATGAAAAGCCCTAAATAGAAGATTTCATAGGTTAGTTTTGTACATTCACTAGTAAAGGAGACTGTGGTGCCTTTAGTAGGATCTGCTCTGTGTTCCTGGGAAGAGGTCCCTGCTTTCAACATTAAGCACCGACAGAAGATGATAATTACTTTGTACGTTGTTACATTACTGCCTATTCCTAAGTTTTATGCCAAGATCCAACGGGACAAGGAAAAGGGCACATTTCCCTGCATTTCTTTGGCTTTTGGTTTGATTACAGGTGCTTTATTTTTTTAATGAATACTAAATATTTATTTAACAAACACTTCGTGTGAAATTTCGTATTACATCGACTATAACCATATTGTAGAGGATGTTTTTCACTATGTACCACCGTGTCCCATTTATGAGGACCTAGAAATTTCATTCATGAGCAAATGCTAGGATTTTATTTTTTGGACACAATGAACAGGTGGAACTAGTTCTGTCTCCTTCTTTACTTCAGCTGCTGGTAAAGTTAAAGCAACATTTGGGCCCAGATTGAACAATTAGGCATTACCTTCTAGTGTGTGTGCTAATATTACCCAGACTTATTTCAACCTCACTTAAACCTTATTTCTTACTTACTTTGATCCCTTATACCTGTTCTTATTCTGTTGCATTCTGTTTTTTCATCTTCTCAGTACTCTTTGGAATCAGAATATGTTAATTCCTATAGCCAAACAGTTGACAAAATAAGAATATTTATATTTGTTAGTATAGGAGCTCTTTGGCAATTTTTTTCCAAAAAATTTTTTTCCTGGCTCTTTTTTCCAAAAAGAGCCAGATCGTCTTTTAGATGTTGCCAGGCAAATGGTGTGTGTTGCTTCTGCTCTGCCCTGCACTGTAATGGTGAAGCTCCTATGGATAAATGTAAGCAAATAGGCATCGCTGTGCTCCAATAAACCTTTATTTTCAAAAGTGACAGCAGGCTGGAGTTACCTTGCATGCTGTGGTTTGCCTACTCTGTACTAGTACGTTGCTTTTAGAGACTAGAACTTGAGAACTACTCAGAAGCATCCTTTTAAAATCATGAAGAGAGACTAACACTCATTTCCCGCTTTCCAGTGTAATTCTCATAGGATGTTCTTGGCTTACATGTGAGTTGTATTAGAAAAGTTCACTTTTAGATTGGTGATTTGTAGCTCATGATTCATTTTCCCATAGAAAGAAGTTTGTGTTGTCAAGAATCTGTATCTTGTTAATGAAAGCCTATTTAGTTAATAATATGTTACATGTCTGCATTAAAAAGTAAGAGAAAATGATACTGTTAAGGCCGATGAGGGAAGGAGGTGATGATGCGGATTTCAGGGCATCCTCATGGGCTTGAGAGATTAAGGGCACTTTGACTACTTTTGCCTCAGGTATATGGTAGAAAAAGTTTGAGAAAAAGAACAGTGAACAGACTTCAGAGTCAAGTAGAATTGGATCTGAATCTTGATTTTCTCATTACCTTTGTGACCCTGGGCGGCGTACTTGACATTCCTGAGCTTCATGTGGAAACCTCTATTAAGTGGGGCTATAACATTCTATCTTAGAGGATCACTGTAAGACTGAAAATAAGCCTTGTACAGTATCTGATACACGGTAGGCAGTCAGTAAATGGTAGCTGTTGGTTTTATCATGAGCCATGATTAGGATAATTCCTGGCTTGTAAGTAGAATGAAGAAAGTAGGAAGAAAGAAGAATTTTTTTAGAAAAGGGAGGCCTTGGGGCACCTGGGTGGCTCAGTGGGTTAAAGCCTCTGCCTTCAGCTCAGGTAATGATCTCAGGGTCCTGGGATCGAGCCCCACATCGGGCTCTCTGCTCAGCAGGGAGCCTGCTTTCTCCCCTCTCTCTCTGCCTGCCTCTCTGCCTACTTGTGATCTCTCTCTCTCTCTGTCAAATAAATAAATAAAATCTTTAAAAAAAAAAAAAAGAAAAGAAAAGGGAGGCCTGGGGCTAGGGTGCATGCAGAGGGGGTGCTGAGAAGCCTCAAGACCTGAGCCCTTCAAACCATGGCACCTGCGGATCTTGGCAAGAGAATACAAGAGAAGTTTGTGTAAGAGAAGTTGTCCAAGATGACTCGTGTTTTGACTGCGGGAGTTTCATTTCTTTGGTTTCTAGTATATCAGTTTGAAAATATAATGAATTTGAGGCGCCTGGGTGGCTCAATGGGTTAAGTGTCTGCCTTCAGCTTGGGTCATGATCTCGGGGACCTGGGATGGAGTAACGCATCGGGCTCCCTGCTCAGCGAGGAGTCTACTCTGCCCCTCCCTCTGCACCTCTTCCCACCTCCCTGCTTGTGCTCTCTGCTCTCCCTTGTGTGCTCTCTCTCTCAAATAAATAAAATGTTAAAAAAAAGGAAAATATACTGAATTTTATATTTTATTGAGATATGGTTGAAGGAATTAATACAGTCAAGGATATCCTCCCATTTGGAACTAATACGAATGCCTTACCCACTTTTTGTGATAATTCTTTACATCCTTTTTTTTAGTGATCACTTTGCAGTTTCTTATCTTTGCTTATTTCTTCAAACAAGGTTTTGCTCCTAAGTAGTTTCATCATAGAAAATGATTGAAAAAAAAATTAAGCATTTTCTTGAACTAATTTGGAAACAAAACAGTTTCACGTAGTGAAATTTGTTTTTCAAGGCCAGGAAAAATAATTATTATAAGAAGACAATCACATAGAATGTACAGAATGTATTTTCTGATAGGAGATTTTGAGTATTATAAACAGAAAAACTTAAATTTAGGTTTAGGCAAGTTAGGTGATGTTTGGGCTGATGTTTTTGGTCATTACTGACATTAGCTGACCTGTTGTGGTAATTTTTAGTTTTTTGGTATTTTCCCTACACTTTTTTTTTTTTTTTTTAATATTTATTTATTTTAGAGAGGGAGTGCAATCTAGAGCACAGGTGCAAATGGGGGGAGAGGCAGAGAGAAAGGGAGAGAGAATCTTAAGAATACTCCCTGCTGAGTGTGGAGCCCAGCCGGGGCTCGATCTCACAACCCTGAGATCAGGACCTGAGCCAAAACCCAAGAGTTGGATGCTTAACTGACTGAGCCACCCAAGCGCCCCATTTTTTATTTTTATTTTTATTTATTTTTATTTATTTTTTAAAGATTTTATTTATTTATTTATTTGACAGAGAGAGAGAGAGGCAGGCAGAGAGAGGGGGGGAAGCAGGCTCCCCACTGAGCAGAGAGCCTGATGTGGGGCTCGATCCCAGGACCCTGAGATCATGACCTGAGCCGAAGGCAGAGACTTTAACCCACTGAGCCACCCAGGTGCCCCCCAAGCGCCCCATTTTTTAAAATATTATTTTCATGATATCTATTTCTTTACTTTTATTTTATTTTTTATTTTAAGGAAGTTCCACACCCACTGTGGGGCTTGAACTCACAATCCTGAGATTAAGAGTCATATGCTCTACTGACTGAGCCAGCCAGGCACCGCTGTTTTCATAATATCTAAAGCATCAAACCTTTTGTATTTGTAGGCCATGAGTGAATTTTTTTTCTTCTAGTTGTAAATGACAGTTCTGCGAACTCTTCAGGAAATAGGTATAACTTTAACTTTGCTTTTTTCAGTGCTTTTCCCTTGTTGGTGAGGTTTAGGTTTAGCAAGAGAAACTGTATGCACTAAAAAATTGTTTTGGATTAAAGACATGCCTCTCAGAAATACGTGACAAGAGACCATTTACAAAAGAAGGAAGTTAGTGAGTTGTCCCCTTGCTTAGAAAACAAAGTGCATTATACACTTTATCCCATGACTTTGAGTAATGGAAAAGTTTTGCTTGGCAAAATTGATTTGGAATTCTGCTTTGAATATCTGGAAATTACGTGTTGAAAATTAATTCTTATGTTTAAATTTGAAAACTTGGTAGTACACATTTCTCTACTTTGAGTCTAGCAGTGTATGTTAACATTTACATTAAATTTTAGTATGACTTAATAAATTATCTCCAAATGCCAAAGTTGTTTGTAAATTAAGGGCAGGTTTATATGATGTATCTCTATCAATATCGATATAGATACTGATAGTATGAAAAGTCATAGAAAGATAGATTTAAAAAAACAGTGTACTTGTCAATAGAAGATTAATATTGAGTAGAAGCGTGTAAAAAGTAATGAGGTACTCCTTTGCTGTTATTTTGCTGTTTTAACTTTTTATTGTCTTAAGAGATGGAAAATAGGGTCAGACAATATGGGCAAGCTAAGAGCTGCTAATCTTGTTTCTATGTAGCAATTTTTGAGAAAGGAATGATACTGAAATGGATAGCTGAAATGATGGTTTGGGATTACTTTCAGATTTGTAATTTTATTGTTACTTTGGGCAGTCCAGACTTGTAAAGGCATAACCAAAATGTTTCCCAAGGAAGAGTACTTACCTCTGATTTTGGAACTGAGGATCATTTCCTCTCATTGTCTTTAACTCCTTGATAAGTAGAGCTGTTTTGAATATATTCTATATTTAGCGTGCATTTATTTATCGCACGCTGCTCCTACGTCCACCCTTGTGCTAGGCGCATAGGACACTGGATTTTTTTTTCTTTTTTTCCTGACTTTTTTCTTGTCTGCTCTCTAGGTTCTGTTAAGGATAATTTTCAAGTCTGCTATATTATATTCTTCAAGATAAAACAAACCAACCCTTTGGCTGCTTTGTTAGAATAGTAACTATGTGGCTGAAGGAGGAGGGCACTGCTGTCCCCAGTCAGCAGGACCAGGGAAGTTGGGAAGCATATCTTGTGTCCGCCTAGTCATTCCAGCCTTGACTTCTGTTGGTGGCAGTAGCAGCTCTTCCCTTATGTTATCTTCAAAAAATTAGGCATATTCTAGTTATCTTTAACTTTTTTTCTGAATTTCTCTTAAAAAATGTTTATAGCTTCTGCCTGCTACATCTCAGGGTAACAGATCCTACAGGTTTATAATTTCTGTGAGATTTGCTTTGAGATTTCTTACTGTAGGAGTTGGTTACTAAGTCAGTGTTAAGTTCTCCATATATGGTTTTCTGAGTTTTGATCCTTAGCCTGTTCACTTTTCATCTTGGCGGAGTGTTTTTCATTTTAGCCTCATCTAGGTTGAAGAAAGTACTTTCTAAGGATGAACTGGCTCAGCTGCCCCGAGTAGCACACATGTGTGGTTTAGACGTTGGCAGTTGCTACCATGTGCTGGAGGTGCGGCCGCAATGAGTCCCGGTAGTAGTCAAGTTCCCCACGGGGAACCCCCTCTCCCTCCTCTAGCTGAAAAGGGGCTCTTAAGGGGCGCCTGGGTGGCTCAGTCAGTTAAGCATCCAACTCTTGATTTTGGCTCAGATCATGATCTCTTGGGGTGGTGGGATCGAGCCCTGCATCAAGCTCTGTGCTCAGCGGGGAGTCTGCTTGAGATTTTCTCTCTCTCCCTCTCCCACTTCCCCTGTGTTCTCTCTCTTCCTTTCCCTTTCTTTCTTTCCCTTTCTCTCTCTCTCTCTAAAATAAATAAATCTTTAAGAAAAAAAAACTTTGAACAGGGACTCTTAAGACCTAACAATCTTTAAGGACTAGAAGTTAGGTGGGTGTTTGAATAGGCTTAATAAACTGCTTCTTGTAAGTCAGAGGATTGGAGGCAGAAAAGCTTGTCTCAATTTCAGATGAAGTGGGGAAAGAGAAGTAGCTTTGGCAAAATATGTCCTTAGTAGTCGCTGGCCACAATTCGTATTGATGTCTGAGTTAATGACTGAGATCAGTAATTTGTGGACTTTTTGATGTTGGCACACATGGATGTTTTTCAAGGTTCTTTTTTCTGTTCCCCGAACCCTCCCCTCTCCTGTGGTATATTATAGTCACTTAAAAAAATAAAATTTAACATTGCTGGGGAATTGTTTTGAAATTGTACTACCTGCTGGAGACACTAGTTTTAATAATTTCATAAAAACAGGGTGGGAATCTTGGCACTGTCTACATAAGATGAGAAAAACAAACACTGTTTCTCATGCCGCTTCTCCCAGAAAGACTGAGTACTTGTAGTCCAGACTAGAACAACTGTCTGTATAATTTGCTTCGCATACTAAATAGGTGATACAAAAATATTTTTAAAAGGAAAGCTCTATTATTTTAGGTTTCTTATTATTCTAGTTACTTAAAATTAAACATCGTTAGAAATAATTAGTGACTTTTTAAAGACTGTGAAGGTAATATTGATCAAGGCATAGTCTGATTCAATTTCTTATTTAAAATAAAATTTTGAAATATAATTGCCCTATCTCCAAACAGTAGACATCCTTTTATTACCTGTTACAGTGATTCTTTGATAGTACAGAGTTTAGTTTTTATTTTTAAAGAGTTGGTTTTTTGGTTTGTCACTGTACCATTGCTGTTTCTCTTGACTTTAGAATTAAGGAAAATAAATTTTTATGTACATTCTTGTTATTTTGATTATGATTATCATTTGATTTTTAGTGATGGTATAATCTCTTTTAGAAATGTTGGCATTTGTGTAGTTTAAATATTTTTTGTAGGTATGATTTAATGAATGAAAGGACAGGGCCCAAATTTTGGATGATTTAGGAAGAAAATATGGTTAGTTTACTTTATGAAACTTCTACTTTTGAAGCTATTGCAAAAACACCATCCTTGTCTCATCCAGTGTATTGTAAGAACGCAGGCCATCCTAAAACTTGATGATTGTAGTTGTATTTATTTTATCCTTTGAGAAATAATTAAAAGTGGCATCTAGAAATACCTTTTCAAGGAGCAAAGGCAAGATGTTAGGTCTTTTACATATGAATCTTTACTAAGATATTAGGATAAACTTTTCTAGTATTGAGAAATGTCTTTTGGATGACTATACTTATGTTTGTAATTTATATAGAATATTTAAGTATAGGAAAATCTCTCACTAAGCAGTATATGGCAATTATGCATTATTCTCTCATTGCAAAGATAGTACAGGGTAACTTATTTTTGTATTTTGAAGACTAGCTGATCTCTCTTTAAACTTATTATATCTTCCCAAATTTTAACACGAGTTGTGAAGCCATCTTTTCAATTATGTTACATTAAAACTGGATCTCAGCCTAATGAGTCAGTCAAGCAACTTTGTTTTTTCCCTTTTGGTTATGCTTTATATTTATAGGTATATGTATGCTCCACCTAATAGAAAATGTAATATGCACTGCAGTTAGAGTGTGCTTACCCAGTGCTCAGAATTTATGTTATGATGTATTTCACCCTGTGCTGGTACTATGCTACATTTTTTTCAGAGATGTCAGAACTTGAATAGTCATTCATTTTGACATTGTGCCCTACTTAACAGTATAATTTAACTGAGGCTAAACTGGATTTTTCTGAAATGGCATTTGAATGGTACATCGTATCACATTAATGAGGAATTAGCAGTATTGTTACATGAATATTTTCTAAAAGATTTTTGTTTGTCATAAGTTGACTTTCAGAGAGTTTCACTGTGCTTTCCTACACAAGAAAAGACATGGTTTTCTGATCTTCTCTTTCTGTGATGGGCAGGTATTGGTATTAGGAGGAGAAAAGTGATTATCACCTGATAGATTTTATCTTATGAGGAATTTATCCTGCAGTTCAGATTTCTTTTGACTGCCAGTTAAGTTCTAAATGTTAATCTGTATTTACAATATGTTAATAACTATTTTTGTTATGTTCTATCCTGATGTTAAAAAAGAGGTGTTTTTTTACATGGGTTCCTATTTATGTCATTTTGTTAAGCTAGACAAAAGATTTCTGATTTGGGGAAGATCCTTTGTCAAATGGGTTTTTATATTGTTTTGTTTTTAGGAATTATTAGCTCTAACATATAAAATGCTCCTACCACGATGCATAATGTATTATTTGAGAATTTTAATGTTGTGTTCCTTTATAAATGTGTTTTTTGTTTCCGTTTAGATCTTGAATACCTGATGCATGCAAAACAACAGCTAGTGACCACAGCTAAGCGTTGGGATTCTTCTTCTAAGACTATTATAGATTTTGAACCTAATGAAACTACTGATTTGGAGAAGAGCCTTCTTATCAGATACCAAATTCCTCTCTCTGCCGACCAGCTGTTTACCCAGTCCGTTTTAGACAAATCATTGACCAAGACCAACTATCAGTCACGGCTGCATGACCTTCTTTATATTGAGGAGATAGCCCAGTATAAAGAAGTCAGCAAGTAAGTTACTTTAGAAACACTTTGTTTTTTTAAAAAAAAAAACAACTCCCCATTCGATGGTATTTTTTATTTTTAAAATGGAGGTGTGGCTAAGTGAGGATGGGTAGTAAATGTTATTGTTACTGTTATTCAGTAGCTGTTGTTCAGTGCTGTGTCCTGTTTGTCTCGGCCTCCCCGGTGCACAGTGTATAGTTCATTTCCACAAGACTGCCATGCGCTAGGCGTGTAATCTTATAGTCCCGGCTGCACAGAAGGTTTCTGTTAATGGTAGTCAAAGTGAGTGCTCGGTAAATATTTGTTGAATAAATGCACAAAAACTGAAAGAGACCACATATTTTGGAATGTAATTTTATGAATGAAGTGATTTGGGACGCCTGGGTGGCTCAGGTAATAATCCCAAGGTCTTGGGATCGAGTCCCACATGAGGCTCCTTAGGAGCTCAGTGGGGAGTCTGCTTCTATCTCTCTCTCTGCCCCTCTTCCTGCTTGTGTGCTCACTCTCACTCTCTTTCTCTCTCTCAAATAAATAAATAAAATATTTAAAAAAAAGAATGAAATGAATTAAATCTTCAGGAAAACTATTTTATAATAATAAAATATCTTTCTAGTCACTTGTAAATGCTTTAACATAGTCTGCATTTTATCCATATGCCACAGGTGAAGTCCAAGGGTAAATCCAAGAGCTTATTTGAGAGCACCTGGGTGGCTCAGTCGGTTAATCGGCTGTCTCCGGCTCAGGTCATGATTCCGGAGTCCTGGGATTTAGCCCTATGTCAGGCTCTCTGCTCAGTGGGGAGCCTGCTTCTCCTTCTCCCTCTGGCTTGTGCTTTCTTGCTTGCTCACTTGCTCGCTCTCTCTCTCTCAAATGAATAAATAAAATCTTAAAACAACAAAAACCCAAAAGCTTATTTGAGTCATTATAAGAAAAGTAATCTTAGCAATTAAAGTTTGGGGCACCTGGGTGGCTCAGTCGGTTAAGCGTCTCACTCTTGATTTTGGCTCTGGTCGTGATCTCGGGGCTTTGAGAGCAAGCCTTGCATTGGGCTCCACCCTCAGTGTGGAGTCCGCTTGAGATGTTCTCCCTCTGCCCCCCTCCATCCCCCATTCTTGGATGCATGCTCTCTCTGTCATAAAAAAATAAAATAAATTTTATTAAAAAGATTAAAAAAATGAAAGTTTGAGTGAAGGAAGATATTAATGAAGTCGTTGTTATATTTGGTAGTAGCATTCCACTTTTTAGATAAAATGGAAACAAGCCTTAAATACTGAACCATAGTTACGAGACATAAATACATTTTTTATTAGTAGTTTTCTCTTTAGATATAGCCTAACCAACCTATTTTTTTCCCTAAGATGTCTTATTTTGGTGACTTATCATTAATATTATTAATAAATACTGAACACTCATTAAGGAATATATTCACAAAAAGTAAAAACTTAAACATACCTTGTGTTACTCTATAGATTAAATATGATCTAGCTTTTGGAACATATCTAATTTCAAATTAAATACTTGTAAAATTTACAAAGTTATATAGAATATATTTTTCATTATTCTTAAGACTTTGCATTATGGCCATTGATGGTCTCTTACAAGACTTTTATTAACTGTGTCCATATACAGTTCTAATGAAATAGTCACTTACTAAATAACAAGGACAAGGCAACCTTCTCAGGTTCCCTCCCTCCTTGGGAGCTTTGTGTTATCACTTTGCTGTCACTCAATAAACCTTGAAAAAAAATAACAAGGACAGTGGCTTGTATCATGTCTATTCACATTATTAATATGCATATGTTATTTACATGGTCATAGGTTCCTTTTCCTTAGTAAAGAAAACATTGATTAAAAAATTGTAAATATTGGGATAAAATGGAGTTTAAAAGCTTACCAGAATCTCAAGAGACTATTTTGGAGTACCATAATAGAAATTCAGAAAACATTATGTATTAACTTTACATTTGTTTAAATATAACAAATAAATATTATTTGTTCAGATTTAAATATTACTCCGTATACATTACCTCAGAACTTATAACTACAGATCAATAAGCTTATGGATTATTATCTTAAAAATAATTTTTTAAAAATGGAAATTTGGGATATCTGGGTGGCTTAGTGGGTTAAGCATTGGACTCTTGATTTCAGCTCAGGTCATGATCTCAGGGTCGTTAGTTTGAGCCCCATGTTGGGCTCCATGCTGGGCATGGAGTCTGCTGGAGATTCTCTCTTTCTCTCCCTCTGCCCTCCTCTCACTTGCTCTTGCGCTCTCTCCCTCTCTTAAAAAAAAAAAAAAAGGAAATTTGAATAGGTATAAGAATGACCCCTACAAAACTGCGGAGGTCAGATTCTGATTAAGAAAGTAAGTGGATGAAAGTTCACTCCAAGAGTGCCTTGCAAGAGCTTCTTAAGGGCCCATATAAGGGACATCTAGGTGGCTCAGTCAGTTGAGCATTGACTCTTGGTTTTGGCGGGTTGTGGTCTCAGGGTCATTGGGTTGAGCCCTGTGTCGGGCTCTGTGCTCAGTGCAGAGGCTGCTTGAGTTCTCTCTCTCCCTCTGCCCTTCCCCATTTGCTCGCTTTCTCAAATAAATAAATAAAATCTTAAAAAAAAAAAAAAAGCCCATATAAGAGGGGCTTGAAAATACCTGCATACCTGCAACATGAAATGAACACTGGTGGCAGACTAAAGTTGGTATATTTCTGGGGGAGGTTTTTTTGGCAGCTTGTATTAAAGGTCTTTAGAAAGTTTGAACCTTTTGGTGTAGTAATTCTACTTATGAGGAATCATCTTGAAGAAAGAATCAGAGGTGAAGTTAAAGATGCTTGTAAACAATTGTCTTTCAGAGGGTAGTGGAAATAAGTAAATTATGATATAGCCATATAATCCAGTGTTCTGGAACTACAATTGTTCCCCCTCATCCGTGGTTTCAATTACCTGTGATCGACTGTGGTCTAGAAGCAAATAATCCTTCTTGAGATCTGTCATCAGAAGGTCAGTGATAGCTTAAAGCTACGTCGCTATGCTTATGTCGTTGACCTCACTTCATCTCATCACCCAGGCATTTTATCATCTCACACCATCACAAGAAAAAGTGTGGGTACAGTATAGTAAGATATTTTGAGAGAGAGTGACACCCCACATTCACATGGCTTTTTTTTACAGTGTACACCCCACATTCACATGGCTTTTTTTTTTTACAGTATATTGTTTTGTTTTATTTTATTATTGTCGTTAATCTCTTACTGTACCTAATGTATAAAACTTTATCATAGGTATGTATGGTTAGGAAAAAACAAAGTATATATAGGGTTTGGCACTATCCGTGGTACAGTCACTGGGGGTCTTGGATCATATCCCATGCAGTTAAGGGGGAACTACTGTATTGAAATTACGTTCTTGAAGAATTTTTAAAACAGTAAAGATGCTGATGATATAATATAAAGGGGAAAATATGCTGGTTATGAAAGCATCCACTATAATTCTAATTTTGTATGTGTGTATGTACATCCATATACATGAATATATTTGTATATAAAAATATTGGAAAGAGTTAAAGCATTATGTGTTCTGGTTGGTGAAATTATGAGTAATTTTTATGTTTTTTTTTTGTTTTTTAAAGATTTTATTTATTTGTCAGAGAGAGTGCTTGCGTGGACAAGCATGGGGGAGGGAGGAGGACAGAGAGAGAGAGGGAGAAGCAGGCTCCCCACTGAGTAGGGAGCCCAATTTGGGATCTGATCCCAAAATCCTAGGATCCTAGGATCAAGACCTGACCCGAAGGCAGGCACTTAGCCAACTGAGCCACCCAGGCGTCCCTTTTTTATGTTCTAATGTGGTTTTCTCTATTTTTGAAATGTTGTACAATGACCACATGCTGCTATTATAATAAGAAAAAGCAAACAAAGAAATAGAAAGGAAGTTAGAACATTATTATTTATTTATTTATAACATTATTACATAGAACAAAGTTAGAACATTATCAGTTGCAGCACTTGGTGATTCAGGTGTAAAATTCAGGTGTAAAATTGCCCTTAGAGATGAAAAGAAGGATTGTAGTAAGACAGTGGATAGTAGGAACATCTGAGCTTTCTCTCTCTCTTTCTTAATCTTTAAAATTAGGTCTTTATTTATTTATTTAGTTAGTTATTTTTATTTATTTTTATTTATTTATTTTTTATTTATTTGACACAGAGAGAGAGATCACAAGTAGGCAGAGCAGCAGGCAGAGAAAGAGGGAGAAGCAGGCTCTCTGCCGAGCAGAGAGCCCGACATGGGGCTCGATCCCAGGACCCTGAGATCATGACCGAGCCGAAGGCAGCGGCTTAACCAACTGAGCCACCCAGGCGCCCTAAAATTAGGTCTTTAAAATAGTTACTGATTCAAATAGGGATGTTTACAAATTGAATATAAGTCTGTAGGATCACTTTTTATATTTATGCTAACTACACAAGAGTTTGAAGGATTTTTTTTTTTTTTAAAGATTTCATTTATTTATTTGACAGAGAGAAAGAGATCACAAGTAGGCAGAGAGGCAGGCAGAGGGAGAAGGGGAAGCCGGCTCCCCGCTGAGCAGAGAGCCTGATGCGGGGCTCGATCCCATGACCCTGAGATCATGACCTGAGCCGAAGGCAGAGGCTTAACCCACTGAGCCACCCAGGCGCCCCTGAGTTTGAAGGATCTTAAAGACAGAAATGAGAATTTATTCCTACATGTCTAATGTGACAAGTAAATAGTACTGTGTAAGAGAATTTGAAAATTTTCAGTGATTCTCTCACCCAGAGGTGACCCCCTGGATGTGAAGACTGGTAAATTACACTTCTGAATTTGACAGGCTTGTAAAATTTTGGGAAGTACAGCATAGTTTTTGTGCATATACCAAGAAGCAAATCCTCTTAGCTATTGGATGGAGTTCTCAGATGGTGTCTGTAAGCAGATGGATGAGGGACAAATAACATATAAACTGAAAGATTTTGAAAATTTTCGACGGAAGTTTTAAATATGCTTAAAAAATTGTATTTTCTGTTATTTTCTTCTTTCCTCTTTGAACTTAATATTTGTATATATTTTAATGTCGCCTTGAATTTAATTCACATTTGATTGTTAATTCTTTAAGCACAAATAACTTGAAAGATATATTTAAAAAATGGATTTAGGGGGCTCTCTGTGCAGCTACTAAACTATTTCAGCAAACTTTTTCTGTAAAGGTCCAGCAAGTAAATATTAAAGGCTCTGTGGACTTGATATAGTCCTTGTTGCATAGCTTCTTTGTTTTGTCTTGTTTTATTTTTTTGTTTTTGTAAAAATTATTCTTAGTTAAGGGCTATACAGAACAGGCCGAAGGTTGGATTTGGTTCTTGGGCCATTCTCTAGTGTGTCTGATTGGATCATTTTACTTGTCTGTTCAGTCAGTTATCAGTCATCAAAGCAAACCCATGTCACCATTAGAATGGTGAAGAATGTTGTGCTGTGGATTGAGACTCAATTTAAAGCCAGAAGACAGTGATTTGGGTAAACAGAGTCGTCCCTCTAAATGACTTGGATGTGTATTGACAGTAATAATGTATTCTGTATGCCCTGGAATATGCCTCTTTGAGATGTAGTCTTACTCATGATTAGTAGGATATTTCCTAAGATCAAGAGAATGTATTGGTCATTTGTGAACTTTGACAATTAACAAAAGATTTTATTTATTTATTTGACACAGAGAGCATGAGCTGGGGTGGGGGTGGAGGGGCAGGGGGAGAGGGGAGAAACAGGCTCCCCGCTGAGCAGAGAGCCCAACGTGAAGCTTGATCCCAGGACCCTAGGATCATGACCCGAGCCAAAGGCAGACACTTTACTGACTGAGCCACCCAGGTGCCCCAGAACTTTGACAATTGAAGCAGAATATTGCTAATCATGAAAGTAATGTCAAGGTTCTTACATCTTAATTGTAAGGTTTGGATTATAGTTTCACATGGTCACCTTAGCATTCCTTCCTTGAAAATGGGATTGAATGAAGCCTCTCAAGATGCGACAGAATATATTTTGGCTTGAGTTTGGATGTAGTAATCAAGTTTATCTTTTTATTTTTATACTTTAAAGAAAGGGATGATTTTTCAAAGCAGTCCAGAAATTAAGATTTCTTTTTATGTTAAGTTTTAGTGTGAGATGTGTGGGGGTGGTGAGATAATACCGCATTTCATTTAAGTTTTAGAAAACACCCCTTAGTTCTTTCCAGATTAAGAAAAAAAAAGTCTTTCTCTTGTCTTCAACTACATGTTGATATGCATGCAATTATGATTCTGCCTTGAGGTGAAAGCTATTTGATTCTTAGATGCACATTTTCAAAAGAAATTGACTTTGGCTGAAGCTGTTGTGTCCGTTAAACTGTGTAGTGGCGTGCCTAATCAGGTTGTCGTGGCTTCTCGGTGCTGACAGCTGGCGGGACGGGCCTGCTGTGTGGATGCACATTTCGTCATGAAGATGAGGGAGGCGAGGCCTCTGTTGGGTATGCCTCAGTTCTGCTGCTCTGCCTCAATAAACCCACGTATTGGCTTACTACCTCGGCTGATTTTTGTTATCATTCATTTGGTCAGAAATTGTACGAAGTGAAATTCTCTATATAGCTTTGAAATTCTTTTAAAGTTATACTCGAGATGTAACTATTACTAACATTGAGAGAGCCATATTTCTTTTAGCTGATATTAAATTGGTCAAAATTTGCTTGGCTGCTATTCTGCTGTTTCCCGAAACATTAGGAATTATGTAAGCTTTAAGGCTGGTTTCAAAATGTGGCAAGCAGTAATAGAAAGATGGTTTTTCTTTTTATTAAGAAATATCTTTGTTAATTGTATGATATATTTTGTATTCTAGGTATTTCTGAGTTATTAAATCTTAAAAATATATATGTTCTTTTAACTACTTAAGAAATCTTACTAATGTAATTTAGTTTTAGGCTGTTAATCTTTTAGAAAATTAAATATTACTAGCTATAACTTCTACCAGAAATTCTATTATGTCTGTATCTTGAACATATGATGTATCTTCTGGGGGAAAGCTATGTTTCTTAGTACTTTTATTTTTTAGTGCCTCTACCTCAAGAGTTTTGTTGTAAGGTACAACTAAATGTCACAAGAGGATTCTCTTACTGCTTTAAGACTGAGGTGAATTTCTCATGCTTGCTAAATTGTGATCAGGTGTTTTGGGATGGCAGATTCTAAAATAGATGTAATAGAAAAAATTTAATATATTGCCTTAGTTGAGAAAATATTATACAATTTCTAGAATTTGTTAGGGAATAGTATAAAGTAGTTGAAATGGAAATATGTTGCCTGGAAAAAATCATATTATTATGAAAATGTAAAAGTAATTCAATGAACAAAATTTTTTGTGTATTCAAAGTGTTAGGTTCTAGACTAGCCACTGCTGATTCTAAGGCAAACACACTATGTTTCTTTCTTCCTCAAAAGTTCGTAATCCATGGAACGAATATAACACTATATGTTAACTAACTGGTTAAAATAAACTTAGAATAAAGTTTGTTATCCAGTAAGGGAGACAGACCTATCAATATAGGGTCATAATACAGTGTAATAAGCACTGCAATAGAGGAATGCTCAAGGGCCCCACAGGAGAGCATCTACCCCACATTAGTGAGGAGGAGGATAGTCAAGTCAAGGAGGAAGTCAAGTCAACTTTTGGGAATAAGATGGTGTTTATGCTGAAAGAATTTTTTTTAAAGATTTTATTTACTTTAGAGAGGGAGTGTGAAAGAGTGCGTCCGTGCGTGCGTGTTGGGGGATGGGCAGTGGGAGAGAATCTCAAGCAGGCTCTGTGCTCAGCAGGGAGCCCGATGTGGGGCTCTGCCTTATGACCCATGAGTTCATGACCTGAGCCGAAACCCAAGAGTCGGACCGTCAACTGACTGAGCGACTCAGGGTGCCCCTTTAAGCTGAATTTAAAACAAAACAAAAACAAAAACAAAAACAAAAAAACAGGAAAAATTGTCAGATGAAGAAATAGGACAAAGGTATTTAGTTGGAAGGAACAGGATATGAGAATAAGAGCATAGAATTTTGGGGGAAATTGCAAGTTGGTCATCATAGCTGTAATGGAGGGCTCATGTTGGATTGGGTGGGGTGGTGAGAGAGAAAGCTGTTTACACCTTACCCTTAGAGCCAGAGGAAGCTACTTATCTTCAGACTTCTATTTTGCAAAGATCCTCTGGTGGTGGTTTGGAATATAGATTTGAAACAAGAAGTCATGTTAAGAGTTATGATTACCCATGTTCATAATGTTAAGATGCAGATGAACTAGGAGGAGGAACCAACAGGGCTTGGTGAATGTATGATGGGGGATTGAAGAATGGTGACAGACACAAGGTCAAGGATAACCTGGTTTCTGTCTTGTACACCTAGGTTGATGAGAGTGCTATTGCGAAAGGACTGGTTTGGGGTGACAGAAGGGGACGTCAGATGGTGACTGCGTTTTGCTTATACTTAGTCGGAAGAGCATATAAGTGAAGGTGTCTGTTTGATGGTTGGGTTTATGGCCCCGAGTTGAGAGATCTAGGAAAGGGCGACCTCACCTGAGGAGAACCTACAGAGTAAGAAGGGGGCAGGGTGGACTTTTAGCACGTGGCCGGTGCTTGGGTGGAAGATGGAGGAACTGCTAGAAAGGTAAGAATAAAACTAGGAGAGTACGACTTGGGAAGTCAGTAGAAGAGCGAGTTTCAAGAAAGTGGAAAGTGGTTGCAAAGTTAAAAATAAATAAAAAAACTATATCAACTTTAGCAGCAGAGACCATTTCTTTTTTTCTTTTTAAAGATTGTATTCACTTGAGAGAAAGAGAGAGAGAGAGAGAGAGAGAGAGCACAAGCAGGGGGAGGGGCAGAGAGAGAAGGAGAAGCAGACTCCCTGCCAAGCAGGGAGGCCGAAGTGGGGCTCAATCCCAGGACCCTGGGATCATGGCCTGAGTTGAAGGCAGATACTTAATCAACTGAGCCACCCAGGAGCCCCCAAAGAGACCATTTCTGAATGAAGAATGCACTATAAGAAATTTCTTTCCTTGGGGCACCTGGGTGGCTCCGTCGTTAAGTGTTTGCCTCCAGCTCAGGTTATGATCCCAGAGTTCTGGGATCGAGCCCTGCATCGGGCTCCCTTCTCGGGGGAGAGCCTGCTTCTTCCTCTCCCGCTTCCCCTGCTTGTGTTCCCTCTCTCGCTGTCTCTCTCTCTGTCAAATAAATAAATAAAATCTTTAAAAAAAAAAAAAATTTCTTTCCTCTCAGAAAACTTTTAATAACCCTAAATCTCATGTATGTGGAGTATAGAAAAGTAAAAATTTAACTGTATTTGAAAAAGTGTGAATAAGCCATGGGCTCCTGTTCTTTTTTAAAGCATATGTTTTATTACCAAAAAAAAAAAAAAAAAAGCAGGTGAACATAGATTATATGTAAACTGGGGAGTGTAGCATACTTTTTTTTCACTTTAAGACTGATTTTTATGTGAATTTTAGTGCACATGCCAGTCTTTAAAGAATCAAATGTAACTAGATAACATACAAACTGTATTTCTTTAAATTATCATCCTACTTTTCTATTTTGGATGTAGTAAAATATGCACAGAGAATGAGAAAAATATAACGTGATTTTTTAATAATTCCACACACATGGCAAATACTGTTAGAATTCATTTAATCCTCATTAGAGCCACATCATTAAATATTAACTTTAGTATGTATTTATACATGTTTTTGGAGTTTAAGTGTTCTATTTTTAGGTTACTAATGGAACTTGTAAACTCTTATTATTTATTACATGCTTAAGTAGCTATTCATATATGTTATATTCCTTAAAGATTTCTGTAACAATATTTCTTTATCCTTATACTTTTCTACTTTTTTCTATTTTCTTTTATTTTTTACTTTTCTAACTTTATATAAATGGACATTCAACATTTTAGTATAGTGGTTTTTTTTTTTTTTTAAGATTTTATTCATTTGAGAGAGAGAGAAAGAGAGAGAATGAGGGTGGGGGGAGAGGCACAGGGAGAGGGAGAAGCAGACTCCCCAATGAGCAGAGAGCCCGACTCGGGAATCTATCCCAGGACCCTGAGGTCATGGCCTGAACTGAAGGCAGATGCTTAACCAACTGAGCTACCCAGGCATCCCTTAATATGGTGTTTTAATTAGATTTGTTTTCCTAATATTGTAAGCAAATGTTTCCATTAAAATTTACAGTGTTTTAAAAAAGTTTTTTTTCCTTAAGAATTTATAAGATATTCCTAGCATCATGTATACAAAAGAAGATTTGAAAAGAAGACAGTTCAGTAGTACCATTAAAAAGTAGCCTTTAAAAAAAAAAAGTAGTCTTTTCCACAAATGGATATTTAGATTTTTTTTTTTTTTTGGATATTTGGATCTTAAAAGAACTTAATTTTTTTCATTCACGTAATTCGAAATCTTCTGGAGAAAAAGTAGAAAATGTTCCCTTTCCTCTTTTACCGCTTTGTCTTCTCTCTGACAGCATTGTTTCAGAATGGCAAAGGAGAGAGCTGTCCATTAGTTTAAATCTTTCTTCCACCTCCTATTTCTTGACCGTGTAGCTCTTGATTCTCTGTATTTGTTTGACACACATGTTCTTTCTCACACTCATGGGCACACACGGGAGTGCGAGTGTGCCGGCCATTGCCTGACAAGCTAGCTCTTAACTTCTTTTTCCTTAATTCCTGCATGGGATCTGTCTCAGTATAGTCATGAACAAAAGTTTATTCTGGATGTTATTCGTTAACAGCATTGAAAGAAAAATTTCACAGTTTGAATCTTTTGTGTACTTGAAAAGCCTCAGTTTAATGTAGTTTCAACACTGTTTCCTTCTGGCTTTAGTTAGGGGATTTTAAAGTTTTAATGTTCCCAGGGAGTGTTCAAGCAGACTTCTGTATTAATTAACATGTAATAATATTTCATTTTATTAAAATACCATACTTAGCTTTATTTTAAATGTTCAGGTTTTAGTTTATTTTTTTAAGATTTTTATTTATTTGAGAGAGAAAGAGTGAACGAGAGAGCACAGACTGGGGGGAGAGGCAGAGGGAGAAGCAACCTCCTCACTGAGTAGGGAGCCCCATGCAGGGCTCATGACCCGGGCTGAAGGCAGACGCTTTAACTGACTGAGCCACCCAGGCGCCCCTTAAATGTTCAGGTTTTCAAAATGTTTGTTTTCTTCAACTCAACTAAGTATATGTCTTTATGTAACTTGGGTGAGAGTTTATTGACTTAAAAAAAGTTTTGTTGTTTCCAGCTTGGATTAATGCCAGAGGGTATATATGGTTTGTAGCTCGATGGAGTGGAATTGATGATGAAGTTTTAATTTTTTGTATGTTTAAATTTGATTTCTTTTGTTCAGCTCTTCTAGTTTTTTGTTTTGATGTAAAGCATTCAGACTCATTTTCTACTTTTGATTTAGGTTCAACCTTAAAGTGCAGTTGCAGATTCTAGCAAGTTTCATGCTCACTGGAGTTTCTGGAGGTGCAAAGTATGCTCAGAATGGACAGCTTTTTGGTCGCTTCAAGCTCACTGAAACACTTTCTGAAGATACTTTGGCTGGACGGCTGGTGATGACCAAAGTCAATGCTGTTTATTTATTACCAGTCCCTAAAGAGAAGTTAGTGCAGACCCAGGGAACCAAAGAGAAGGTTTATGAAGCTACTATTGAAGAAAAAACAAAAGAATATATATTTTTAAGGATATCCAGGGAATGCTGTGAAGAACTTAATCTTCGGCCTGATTATGACACACAGGTGTGTTTTGAAGTGAGGTAACTCAGTTATCGTCGTCTGCAGTATCCTTGTCAGCTGGTACAATTCCGGTTTGATTTTCCACCTTCTGCTCTAACCAGAAATGCAGTTGATTTTGATGTGTTATAGAGGCGGGTGGAGGATTAGACCTCTGGTAACTCTCAGAGAAAACCAATTTGGTAATTAAGTGACATCTATAATGTCCTGGTCTTACATGAGGCCAAACTTTTCTGATTAGAATTTTAAATCAGCAACAGAAGAACAGATTAAAGGAAACTAAGCCACATCCAGGGACAGTTTTCATTGGAGGTTGTATCTGCTTGTGTTCTCCTCTCTTTAGGTTTCTTAGGTGAACTATGTGTTCACTCTGCCACATTTAACTGGAAAGCCAGTCTTCTTTAAAATTTTATTTTTCTTTTTTCGTTTTAAACATAAAATTTGGTGATTATTATTTATTCATAGTAAATTGATACAGTGTCCTAGGCCTGGTTTTTACCACTTAAGAGATGATATTTCACAGATGTTCTACTGATTTCATCAGATATAGTATTCATAGGAATGTGGTGGAACCAGATAACCTTTATTTAGTTACTAAGTGATTCACAAGTACTTCATTTTCTTTAGATGTCAAATGAGGTTAATAATGATATGTACATCATTGGTACTAGTAAATGGATAATTTGTGTAAAGTGTATATTACAGTGCCTGACAGTAAGTAAACAAAGCAAATATTAGCCATAATAATTCTTATTAAAATAACATTGCACTTAAAAGAATCTCTAAACTTGGCTTCCCTAAAGGTTATCTCCACAAAAATTTTTAGCAAGCTACAAGCATTGATGTTTGCGTTCGTGCATTTTTAAACAATTTTTATTTTGTGTTTCAGGTTGAACTTCAGTTTCAATTAAATCGATTACCCCTCTGTGAAATGCATTATGCGCTAGACAGGATCAAGGACAACGGGGTTTTGTTTCCAGACACCACTATGACTCCAACCATTCCTTGGAGTCCCAACAGGTACAGAAAAGGAGATGTCTCACTAAAGGGAGTTCTGTTAATGTGAAATCGAATCTCTGTATCAAATAACACCAGTATGGTTTTATAAGCAGATTTGCCATACTCTCCAGGAGTCACGTATTAGTGGAGAAAGGAGAGTGAAAGAGCCCTCGAAGGGAAACATTTGAGGTTCATCATGTACTTTCTTCACTTTTCCTCAGAGTCTAAATGAGTTCTATTGCTTATCTCAACAGCCTTAATTTGATAGAATGCCAAGCGATTCAGGAAGATTTCTGAATATAAGTTGAATGGGAAAATTAGGACCTTTTATTTATTTATTTATTAAATTAAAGACTTTATTTATTTGACACACAGAGAGAGATCACAAGTAGGCAGAGAGGCAGGCAGAAAGAGAGGGGGAAGCAGGCTCCCCGCCGAGCAGAGAGCCGATGCGGGGCTCGATCCCAGGACCCGAGATCATGACCTGAGCCGAAGGCAGAGGCTTTAACCCACTGAGCCACCCAGGCGCCCCAAATTAGGACCTTTTAAAAGTGGTTCAAACAGTTCATTTAAAATGATTTTTGTCATAGAAAAATAAATGTTTCAGAAACTGCTCTCAGGTTAATGGTTGTATAAATATTTTCCTGCTTCAGTTCACATTGGCACATCGTCATAAGTGTCTTTATAAGGGTACTTCTGATTTGTTTCCAGACTAACCCTGACAGCTGTATGACTGCATCTTTCTTCTCGTCCTTTTCCCAGAGTTTTTATCTTCTTGGACCCTGCCGCTGCCCTGCTCATTCCACCTTTTCTTTCTTTTTTAATCTCAGTGCCTCTACGCAATAGGTTATTTATTTATCTCTTGTGTCACTCCCGTCATGGCCGGGTGACCCTGCTCCACCACTGATGGAGGCCCTGGTAGCTTCAGTAAGTGGTTTCCACGGTTTCACCCTGTGTGTTGACATCCAGCTGGCAGGCAGGGGAAGAATGAGCACAGGGGATCACGTAGGAAAGTTTTATGGGCCAGGCCTAGAAGTAGCATATAGCTCTTCCCCTCACATTCCATTTCTTTCAGTTCTAAAAACAGAACAAAGCACAAGATGCCTTACAACAGAAAACCGAAATCATTTCTCCCTTGTTTTGCTTACCCTTAACTATCTTTTTTTGCATTCTTCTTTTTATTGTCAAAATTCTCGAGCAGGAGTAGTTTATATATTTCCGCTGTTCTTTATACTCATCCTGTGATCTCCGTTTTCTACTTCCTCACTCTCCTGAAACTAATCAGTGATCTATAATTGTAAAACTCCAGTCTTCTCAGTTCCCATTTGATTCGCCTTCTCTGCACCTTTTCCCCTCCTTCCGTTCTTACAGCCAGTACGTAATTTAGAGCTGCACTACTTAAGGAGCCTTCTAATCGGTCTTTTGTCCTGCAGTCTGGGTCTCTGTTCTCTGGTCCATCCCACATATTACTTCCACAATTAGTTTGCTAAAATAATAATTTCATTTCAGTGGTTACATATCTCTGAGGGTGTCTGCTTGATAGGTGGATAGCGTGAGTGGCTGAACACCAACCTCTTGTTATGTGGTCCCATTGACAGGGCTTTCCAATGGTAGCTTCAGATTTCTTTTACTTTTTTCTACTTGACCACCCCCCTTTTCCCTCTAAATCCCCATGCTCTAGCCATATTGAGTTACCTTGAAGTTTCTTTAATTGGCCCTACACTTAATTTCTTACAAATTTTTAAAAAATTGTAAAATTTACATAATGCAAAACTGACCCTCTAAACTATTTCTTAAGTGTATAGTTCAGTAGTGTTAAGTATATTTACATTGTCATGCAATCTCCAGAGCCTTCTCATCCAGCAAAACTGAAACTTCTACCCATTAACCTCAGAGTTTCCTCCTCCACCATTTTTATCTGTAAATGATTTTCTTTCCCTGAAATAATCTTTGCCCAGTAGTGACCTATTGATCCACCTGTCTAAGATTCAGTCCAGCTCAATTGCTCTTTCCTTCAAGGAGATGAACTTGACCCTTCCATTTTCATTATTCCAACAAAAATTTCTTGAGTACCTGCTGTGGGCTAGATTCAGTCAGTTTTGTGCTTTCAAGCACAATTTCTCTCAAATTAATTTTTGTCACTTGCGTACATTTCTCCTGTTTTTGTTATACTCTGAGGTCTTTGAAGGAAGAGACTGTATCTCACTTATCTGTAAATCCTCAACAGGGCATTACACATTATTAATGTATGACATTTAACTTACTTAAAATTTCAAGTTTAAAGAAGGAAATTAAGGTTTCAAATGTGAGAGCATACCAGTAAACTTTTAGGCATGTACTTGATATGTTTACTTCTGAAAATTATATTGTACATAACAGTATATTCAAGTACCACTGACTGCAAGTGTTAACTGCAAAAGTAACTAAGAAAATGTCAAGTATCAGAAAACTTCTGAGCAGGAAGAGATTCTATACCACTGTAATTTAAATAGTAACTAAAAGGTGTCTGAGTGGAGGAATATACTGAGAAACCTCATTAGCCATATAAAATCTTTTCTGGGATAAGGTGGAATATAGATAGATAATGAAGTTGAGAAATTATTCTTGAGCATGTGGTCTGTAAATTAATTATAAAAATGCATTAGACCAGGGAAAAAAAGGACTTTGAATTAATGTGGTTCAGGGTTTAAGTAATTTTTATTCAGAATGAGCTTGAAGAGACTATGTTATTTTAAACTGTGAAACTTGAGCTGGGTCTTACTGGCACATGTATTCTAAGTCCTCTTCCCTCTATCGAGCAGGTGGTACACTAAAGACAACTTGTGCTCATTGGCCTTCCTCATTCATGACCAGAAACTGTAGAGGTGACCAACATTGATATTTCTGATCTGCACTGAAGCATTTATTTATACTGAAGCAGTTGATAAGTAGAGTGGGCCATATAAATAAAGAGATGCTGTATTTTAGAGCTATACCTATAAATTCATCATGAATGTCTTAGATTGATACTTTTATATATAACTTACTATTTGTGTCATTTATAAGTTCATCGAAGTCCCCGCATTTGAAGAATTAGAGGGTGTTTTTAAAACTTTTGTTTAGGGACGCCTGGGTGGCTCAGTTGGTTAAGCGGCTGCCTTTGGCTCAGGTCATGATCCCAGGGTCCTGGGATCGAGTCCCACATCTGGCTCCTTGCTCGGCAGGGAGCCTGCTTCTCCCTCTGCCTCTGCCTGCCACTCTGCCTGCTTGTGCTCTCTCTCTCACTCTCTCTGACAAATAAATAAAAATCTTTAAAAAAAAATAAAACTTTTGTTTATTTGTTTTTGAAAGTATGTATTGGTCAAGTAGTATGTCATTTTTCTGAAATCCTCAGTGAACGTAGTAATAGAAACTAGCGTTAATTGAGCACTTACTGCTCAATTATTTTTCTAAATAGCTTGCTTATATTACCTCATTTGATCTTAGAATGACCATCTGATGCACAAGTCATTATCCCCATGTATAGATAAAAGGAGCCATTGGGGTTGGGTATGGATGCAAGTAATAGTTTACTGAACTAATTGTGGTTTAAACAAGTAGAGATAAAAGCCCAAAGGTAGGTGGTCTGGGACTTGCAAGGGCTTCTCAGTACCATCCAGGACTGAGGTCTCTCCTCCTGTCCACCTTAGAGCACGTTGGTTTTCTTCATGCTAGTTTTCTTCTTGACGTCTGTTACCTCTTGATTATAAGATGGCAGCTGTAGTTTTGTTTACCAGGATCTCATTCCAGCCAGGTGAAGGAGGAAAGCAGAGGAGCAAGAAGGGCTTTCTCCTAGTGAGGCTTTGTTTGTGTTTTATTGAGTAACAGAAGCCCTTCCGAGGGACTTCTTTCTTTAAACTCATTGACCAGAGTTGGAGCTCCAGCAGAGGAGGGCAAGAAATGGAGTGTTTTAGCTGTCTAGGCTCAAGTAGTAGAGGAACCGTTCCGCAGTTCTCCACATATATTAGATCAGGATTTAGCGATTACCTACAGTAATTTCCTCTTTTACGGAAAATGGAACATTGCTAGGTGCTGGCAGAATTATGAATAAATAAGCTGTTTAATGATGAGAAATTCTTTGAAGTCAAAAGCTTGAGTTTTAGTCAGTGGTTTCCAGGAAATCTAGTGCCACTGGTCAGAGTTCTTTTGTTTTTTACTTAAAAATTTTAAGTTTCAAAAAAATAAGTAAGGGTATGTTTATATAGTCAAAGTTTATTTTCTAAAGTTTTACATTTCCTCGGAGACTTTCGTTTGTTTGAAATTATCTGTCCAAATATAGCATTAGTTACAGTTTTTTAAAACTGAAAGTACTAAGATTTTCCACAAATAACTAGTTTCTGATTACTGTAGAGTACAGCCTTGGAGAGAAGGAATTTTCACATCTAAACCACGTTCTTGTCTTGCAGTAGTATTTTGTAGGCACTTTGAATGTAAATTTTCTAAGCATCTCTTTACACACCCTTCCTATTTTGGTTTACATCCCTATCATTTTTACCATAGTTGTTGCAATATTTAGTATTTTAATTGTAGTTGTGGGAAAGAATGCCGTTGATTCTCCACTTGGTTTGATCCCTTGTAGCATCTGCTACCCATTTAAATCTTCGAAACTTAGCCAAGTCATAGAGGGGACACTCGTAAGATGGATCCCATTACAGCAACCACTTGTGCTGCTGTGACAGGTGTTCTCTACCCTGAAAAATAGGACATATGTACATTATGTGTATGGGGGAAAATATTAGAGAACATTCTATATTGTTTGGCCCTTGATACTTTTTTTTTTAAAGATTTAGTTATTTGAGAGAGAGAGAAGCAGAGATAGCAACAGAGATAGTGAGAGAGAGCATGAGTAGGGAGGAGAGGGAGAAACAAGGCTCCCTGCTGAGTAGGCAGCTTGCCTTGGGGCTCGATCCCAGAACTCTGGGATCATGACCTGAGCTGAAGGCGGATGCTTAACCGACTGAGCCACCCAAGCACCCGTCCCTCTTTGATACCTTTTGAAAAAAAACTGCTACGTTTTGAATTAAGAACCTTGTAAACGTTTAATATCTCTTAACCAGGAACATAGAGGTTTTTTCTTTGCCTCTTGTTTTAAACTTCACTAAAGAGAGCTTTCCATGGACTAGAATTTAAAATTCGGTTTGTCTCCCTTTTGCATTTTACTTGCTGTGCAAAGAAACTGATACTTCTTTATTACCAGAAAAAAAGTTTTCTGATCTTTTTATGTAACAGAGGGAAATTAAATTTTTGAGACCTTGCCATTACTATTTATAGACTTGGTAGCAGCTAGACTAGAAGTGTGTGTGCTTTCTTTAGTTATCACAATCTTTTTGCACTTGGAATAGGACAAAGTAATTAACGTGCGTTTTGATCAACGTAGTGAAGCACCCTGCATTCGACTCTGTTGGGTAGTTTTCTGAAACGTTTTAGAATAAGCGTTTGTTTTTGTAGATGCTTTGCTTCTTTGGTATTTTTACTGGTTCAGTAAAATTTAGGATTCTCTTGTGCTGCGTTTTGTTTATTTATAAGATGCATGTGTTTACAGTCAATTTTTATTTTCTGTAGACAGTGGGATGAGCAGTTGGATCCTCGGCTAAATGCAAAACAAAAAGAGGCTGTTTTGGCCATTACGACTCCACTTTCAATACAGCTGCCTCCTGTTCTCATCATTGGGCCCTATGGGACGGGCAAAACGTTCACTCTCGCTCAGGCCGTCAAGCACATACTCCAGCAGCAGGAGACGAGGTGAGACGGTGGTATGTGTGCTCTGATTTCATCATTAGGGCACAACCTCTGTCCTTATTGTGAGTACGAAGCTAAGGCTAGCAAGACCGTTTTAATTCAGCTTGGAAAGTTAAAAAAAAAAAAAAGGAAAAGAAAAAGACCCACACCAAAATTCCAAAGAACTAAAATTTGAATTCTTTTAAAACATACTGTTTTAAAAAATTGGCAATATAGAGAATGATAGCTTTTAAATAGCCATCAGACTCCAAGTCTGCTAAGGAATTGTGATATAAGTTAAGAGTCGAAAGAGGTGCATAAAAAAAGTTCTGTGTGATAGATTTAAAAGTAATTTGGGAGAACTTGTTTCCTTTATAGCTTAGAGAGTAATAGTTTCTTGAAAACATCATTGAATAATATGTTGGAGATTGACGAGTAGGTTGAGGGAAATGTTTGATATTAAGATGGCCACTGCTTTTGTTTGGTATTATACTGCTTGAGTAGTTTTGTGTTTTATCATTCTTTTTATTTGCACCATTTATTTCAGCAGGATCCTCATTTGCACCCATTCTAATAGTGCTGCTGACCTCTACATAAAGGATTATTTACATCCATATGTAGAAGCAGGCAATCCCCAGGCAAGACCTCTCAGGTATTTTTTAAGGCTTATTATGTATCTGTATCATACTTTATTATTCTTAAGAAAAGGTGTCTGTAAAGATTTTAGTAACTTGGAGAACACAAAATCTTTAACTGTATACTGGCATTTGGAAGTGATGCCTTTTGAAGCAGTCATTTAAAATTAAGGAAAAATTTAAAAAATCTTTGACCATTTCTTAAACATTAAGTAAAGAGAAAGACATCCTTTTTTAAGCTTTGTTTGTAAAAATGTTGTTACAATCTGAGAAAATTTTGATGTGTACCTCTAAAAGCTACTATGATGAAATAATATAAATATGATTTATTTAAATCAAATTTAAAATTCCAGCATATTTTGCATGGCAGAGTAGTCATGCAGTAGATATAAAATTTTGACTGGGATCATGCAGGTAATTTCGTAGAAGTTATACTTTAGAGAAGCATGAAATATTGAAATGATTTCTGCAACAAAATGTAATTGACTGGTATTTACAACTTTTTACTATCATATAAGAGACGAAGTGTCAAAGAAAAGTTTATGTTGATAGAGAAAGGTCGTCTTCAGTGTATATGGAAATGAAATGTACTTAAATACGGATTGTGGGGGAATAAAATCCTTTTCTTCAGAAAACAATAAAGAATCATTAAATGGTTGTTTATACACCATTCGCTTTCATTGTTATATGAATTAATGTTTGGTTTTGCCATTTTACAAACTAATATGTCATGCCCTGTGTTGTTCGAATACAATTACTGCTTACAAATTAATTTCTAACCACACTTTTGAATCATAATCCACTAACTTTTTATTTCTAGTTGAGTCCAGGCATGGAAAAATGAGATTATGCCATTTAATTCTTAATAACCACAACCAAAGCCATTTGAATGATTTTATAATTGCATTAAAAAGAACAAAAGAGAAAAAGGTGGTGTGGTCTGCTAACACAGGTTTTTATGCCATTCTTTGTTTTCACTCTGGAAGATAAATTAGAGCAAAAATAATTGTTTTAAGTAGAATCCAGTTGTATGTAATAAGAAAATATCACATATATACAATCACTGTAAATGAAAATGTGGTATTTGTCACTGGATAAGTTCATCAGTAACTAGTTTGCTTCAAATTCTGATCTTTTTTAGTCATAACTAAAAACTCAGTAGCTAGTAGCAGTTTTGCTATGAGTGTTGTTACTTTAATGGAGGTGTTTCGTTTGCTTTTGTTGGTGTGTGTGTTTCTGTTTGTGTATGTGCGTGTTATGTAGGGACTGTGACAACCTCAATAATCATGGTGTACTTGGGCTCGGAAGCAATGGAGTAAAGTCCCCTCACATCTTGATTGACCTAGAATAGGTCATTTGATATTTGGGGCTGAAGAACTGTAGTTGATTAACATCTGCCATGTGACTAGCGTTATGTTTAACTTTTCCCATGTAAAATTATATTTTGAAGGTTATAATCCAACAGGTGGTATGTTTAAATGTGCAGAATAAGTTACATCTCAGTAGTATATATGCGTAGTTGTAGTGGCCCAGACACAGAAACTGGCTTGCTAGCAGAAAATCTCACCTCTCCATAAGTCTCGAGAGTGGTTCAGTCAAAAAGCTGGGAAAGTACTTAAATTTCTAGTTATTTCATTTAGTAAATGGAATAAAATAAGAAGAGGCTTGACTTTTCCTAAATCTTTTCATTTTGTGGTCCTATATTTTCACCATGGTTTTCTCTTTGGGAATGGTGTCAACTTGTAAATGTATTTCCTAGGAGGATAGAGCATTGAATTATTAAAATTTATTAGTGCCATCTGTTACTACATTAACTCGGATTAATTTGTAATTATCCTGATGGACAACAAACATGAGAGGTATGGGAGATGGGATAGAGAAAATTAGCATGGCTGAGCACTCTGGGGAGATTAGCTTTATCTGTCCCAGGATACAGGGGAAAGAACACAAGGGGGCACTAAGTATCTGCGTGTGACTTTGAAGATGTGCTGTCTCTATGGTGTAAATTGGTTGAAGAGTTTGCCTTTTGCATCGTGTAGTCTAGAGTGGGCCGTGGTAAATGCCATAAAGTGTGGAAATGGTCATAAATATTAAATAGTTTAATACAGTACGTATGTTTAAATATACACACTTACGGTTGAAATGTGTAAAATTCTATTACTTGCTGGGAGTTGAGCTTAAAATATTTGGGGATGGAGATTTTAGAAACTGTTTTAGATTATATTTTGTTTGGCTTTTACTTCTTATTTCATTAGAATTGGTAGACCTTAAGATGGACTAGAAAGGAAAAACACAGTTTCTGTGTATGGTTCTGAAGATCAGTATCTGGTTCGGACAGAATTATTACTTAGTAGATAGAGGTTATCTATGGAGAGAGTGTATAGTTATTGCTTTCTGGGCAAATAGAAGGTATTTGTTGCTTTATACAGATCTTCAGAGTAATAGATTTTATTCTGGAATCAGGTGTTTCTGATTCTGTAGCATCTTGTATAATAACATTTTGGAGGGATTGTTTCTTGTTTATGAATTCAATACATGAATAAAATTTCAGTGAATTAAAATTATGTATTACTGGACAATCTCCTACTTTAACAATCATTAATTCACGTGGGATCTGTGGATGGTTTGTTCCTAGAAATATGTAAATTACTTAATTGTAAGCTCATATGATGAGCTTGAAGATGTCACTTGTCACTGTTCTCCAGTTTTGAAAAATGTTAGTTGTGTTTTAAATAATCTTATAAACAGTGTCTACCTTAAATGTTGCACAAAATGAAAGCACCAAGAAAGTAAACTTTTTGAAGTCAGCACCAGAATATTTACTTTTAAGGAAATATATTCTTAACAATCAAACTTTGTCTTCTTACTAGTTTCAGCTTGAGGTGGCTTTCCAAGGTAATTGCAAAAAAAATCAGTAGTGAGACTTAGAACTTCAATTTTTATTTTTTCTTTGAGGAAGAAGTGGTGCTTGGCATTAGAATTGATGAGTAATTTGAAAAACCATTTTTCCAGTTTTACAACGTGAAATGTTCATTTAGGAAAGTATGGAAAATACAGAAAAGAACAAGGAAGAAAATAAAATTATCTATAATCTTAGCACACAGAGATAAATACTACTAACATTTTAGAGTTTAGTTTCTAGTAACTTCTTTAAATGCATATATTTTAGTTAATATTCATGGAATCACAATTTATAAATTATTTTTTCATATAATTTGTAAAACGAGATTTTTCATTTATTTAAAAGTAAATTCCGCTTTGCTGATCTGATTAAACATTTTTTATTAAAACCTAAGACATCTTTTTTATTTTTTGTTAAATTAATATTTTTATTTTTTATTATTTATTTATTTATTTACTTAAAAGGTTTATTTGAGAGAAAGAGAGTGAGTATGAGCAGGG
Source organism: Potos flavus (assembly GCA_028534135.1). NCBI lineage: Eukaryota > Metazoa > Chordata > Mammalia > Carnivora > Procyonidae > Potos > Potos flavus. Next base: position 11,486,232 of record CM052891.1, on the reverse strand, counting down.
GGAGAGTTGGGGGGAGAGGGAGAGTCAGGCTCTCTGCTGAGCAAGGATCCTGATGTGGCCCCTGGGATCATGACCCAATCCCAAGGCAGACGTTTAACTGACTGAGCCACCCAGGCGCCCCCATTTTTGCATCTTTTAGACGTGATATTGGTTACTTTTACCAAGTTTACAGTCCTTCCTGTCAGAGTAATGTTTTTAAAAGATATTTCTTTACTTTTCTTATTTATATTTAGGTATATTTATTAAATACTTTTTTTGCTTTGCTTAAAAGTAATAACCAGTTTTAAGTGTTTTCATGAAAGGAGAGAATACATTTTAGAAGATCATGAGATTCAGTTTTATGCGTATTACATTTGAGCTGCCTTTGAAATATCCTAAAGGAGACAAATGTTAAATAAAAAGTCAATATGCATTCTGGAGATGAGGTCTTGGCTGGAGAGAGAAAAATGTGTGAGTCAAGAGTATTTGTGGTGATTGAAGCCATGGGCCTGGCTGAGATGGGCAGGGAGAGAACAGAGCCCGAGAAGAGGAATGTGATGAGTAAGCCGCGGGGAACCCTCACCTAGAGAGGAAGAACGAAGGCAAGGAGAGGTTGGGTCATGGAAGCTGAGGGCAGAGAGTGTTGCAAGGAGGGAACAACAACAGAGCTGGACACTGCTAATAGTCAAATACCATGATGGGCCTGGAGAATATCCAAAAGATTTAGTAACATGGACGTTTGTATCCCTTGATTGGAGCCCACGCTCTCCTGAGTTCTTTTTTACTTTGACTGCTTCTTGACAGTTTTCCTTTACTGTTTGCCTCTTCTTTTCCCTGCCTCTAAAGGTTGGGGTAACCATCAGTCATTCTCCCAACTAGTTTCTTTTTTGTCTATACTTATTCTCCAGCTGATCTCATCTAGTCCCAAGGCTTAAATCTTATCCCAATTGTATATTTCTTGTCCCAGACATTCCCCTGAACTTCAGACTTACATGTCCCCCTGCTTATTGACTATCCCCACATGGATGTCTGCTACTGAATTTGTCCACAACTGAATTCTGTTCTCACTTCAAGTCTGTTCCTCACTTTCACCATCTTTGTAAACACCACTGTCATTCATCAAGTTTCAGAGGCACAGAATCATCCTTTCTCTTCAATTGCACATCTGGTTCACTAAATCCTGGCAGCATTACTCTCTAAATGTGTAGTGAATCCAATCATTTTCACATCTTTACTGTTACCACCCTGATCCAAACTGTCATTTTTTCTTGTCCAGACTCTTACAACAACATCCTAACTGGTCTCCCTGCTTCTCTCCCCTGCCCCTACTTCTGTTCCAGTCAGCTGTGTGTTACAGCCAGCTTGTAGTGGCTTGTGAGACCCAATCATGTACAAGTCTTCCCAAGTTTATGTTCGGTGACGTCATGTCGGTAGCTTGAAATTGGCCATGGTAGCGGATTTTATACCACAGAAGTCAGCAAACACTACAGATCAGCACCACCCCGACCCTCAAAGCAGGTTGTTCCAACATTTACCAGCACACCACTGTCCAGCCCTCCCCCTCCACTTCCCCAGACTATATATTCTGTCCAGAGAAACAGAGTGATCCTTTATCAACATAAGTCAGATCATGTGACTGCCTAAGTCAGATCATGTGACTGCCCTGTCAGAACTGTCTGATGGCTTTCCATTAAAATCGGAGTAAATCAAAGCCTTTATGAAAGCTTGGAAACCATGTGATTTGTCTCTGTGCTGGAGCATAGTAGACACCCAGTAGATCTTTGTTATATGTGAGTGGGTTAGAGATGGGTGTGTGGGTGGATGGATGGATGCCTTGTTTCTGTACCATTTTAGTAGTCTATTGCATGAGGCCTATTAATATTTTTCTTTTGCAATTAATGGAAAGATGCTCTTTCTTAAGATTTTTCTGATTGTCCAAAATTTAAGTTTATTTTTAAATCTCCTTTAGATAATTTAGATAAATTTCCTTTAGATTTAAACATGGGTGTAAGAATATATTCTGAAGTGAAATGCAGATAACTTTTAAGTTTCTGTTGTAGGTGTGCAATTCACTATTTTTTTACTAGCATAGATAATTACAATATTAATTAAGTATATTTTTGTAAGAATATTCTAGAAAAAAAGTAATTCCCAAATGGGAATGTTTTGAACTTAAAAAACTATAGTGCTTATGAAACTGTTGGTCATTCTGTTGTAAGATTAATCTGAACACTTAAAAATACTTCGATATTTATTTTATGATAGTGCATATGCTTTCTGCTTGGATCCTTTTTTGGTAGGGCATAGTCACAGTTGTATGTTAAATTCTAACTCAGTGGAGTGTTAAGGGTTACCAGATTTATTTGTTAATTTCCAGATATGGTAGTCTTAACATAGTAATGTTAACTTTTTGATTATGCTGGTAAGATGTTAATAAATATAAATAGGAAATATTATCTTCTTTTATAGGGTATATTTCAGAAATCGCTGGGTAAAGACTGTCCACCCAGTCGTGCATCAGTACTGTTTGATCTCAAGCGCACATTCCACCTTTCAGATGCCACAGAAAGAAGATATTCTTAAACACCGAGTGGTTGTTGTTACATTGAATACTTCCCAGTACCTCTGTCAGTTGGACCTTGAACCTGGTATGCTGACTCAAGACACAGATAGGGTGTCTCTGAATGCATAGGGTTTCTGCATTCAGTTTAGACCAGGGGTTGGCAAACTATAGTCTGTGGGCCAAATCTGGCCTGTTGTCTGTTTTTATAAATAAAGTTTTATTGGATGGAACACAGCCATGCCCATTTATTTACCTATTTATTATGTATGGGTGCCTTTGTGCCACAGTAGCTGAGTTGAGTAGATGCAACAGAGATTGTATGGCCAACAAAACCTAAAATATATACTGTTTGGCCCTTTACCAAAAAAAAAAAAAAAAAAAAGTCAACCCCTAGTTTAGACATTTGAGTGACCGCTATTCTGTTTGTTTTCTTATCAGATGGTATTTACTTATTATTGGTCATGTGAAAAATTGACATTTGGATAGTGTGTGGTTTTTTGTTTTTTTTTTTTTACAATTTTTTCAAGTTTTTATTTTAAAATGCTATGTGTTATATAGTGTAGAGACAGCACTCATGATAGGTTTTTTAGACATACTATTAAGATTATTATATTTAAGTACAGGAATCTGTAAAATCAAACTAATATTATATGAAATACAGATAAAGGGTAACAAGTAATTCTGATAAGTATGGCAGAACTTAACCATCAAAAAGTGGTACAACTTTAAGGTATTTGCTTTGGAAGATATTCATTTATTACTGCCATATTATAGTGGTTGACATTGCTCAACACTTTTTTGCTCTCTCCTTTTGGAATTGCTTTCAGAGCCAGTGACAGATTCTTTTGAACTTTCAAGTCCCTGGAAGGTAGATACTGTTCTCTTCACCTTGAATTCCTGGCATCTGGCCCAGGGTATAGACACCTGGAGGCCCCTGATAAACCTCTGTTTATCTTAAATGAATGAATGGTGGCCAAACTTTCTTTTTTGAGGGTAGATTTAATTTTAGAAGATCTTCAAAATCTTTCTGAGACATGTCTGGTAAATAAGGTAGGCGATCAAACTGAGCAGTACCATTAGGGGTAAAAAAAAAAGAGAGAGACGTGCCTCTCATGTAATGAGACTTATTTTCTTGTGCATACAGTGCATAGCTGGCTGGTGAGGGCAGTTACAAAAGCAGAGTTTCAAAAATGTTTTGAACAGTGACTACATCATTGGAGTGAGTTCTGTTTTCTCCCAACTGACTTCTTTGAATGGAACAACACTTAATTGAAATGTAAATTTTGGTATGTTTATTTAACAATCAGTCTCATTACTTCATGGTTATACTCTGCCTATTTGCCGCTTAGATGAAATTCCTAAACCTCCTAAACAGTATACATTTTTTTTTTAAAGATTTTATTTATTTATTTGAGAGAGAGACAGTGAGAGAGAATATGAGAGGGGAGAAGGTCAGAGGGAGAAGCAGACTCCCCATGGAGCTGGGAGCCCGATGGCGGGACTCGATCCCGGGACTCTGGGATCATGACCTGAGCTGAAGGCAGTTGCAGTATACTTTTGTGGGAAAGTGAGGAATGGCTTTGAAGAGCAAGAATGTAGGAGAATACTTAAAAGTTGCCCATGTGCTTTGTTCTGGGCTTGCTTATACTTGATTTCATTTAATTCTCGTATCAGCCCTGTGGAGGGGGGGTTCTTTGGCAGATAAGAAAACCAAGGCTCAGGCTAAATCAGTCTGATAAATTCAAGTTACCTGTATTAGCTTAAGTGATAGCTATAATGGTTTCATAGTATATCCAGTTCCTGATTCAAGCCTAGCTCTATTTAATTAAAATGTTATCTAATGAAAACAGTAGTTTTCAAGTAATTAGTTTTGTAGAACAAAAAGCACAAAGTCCCCTTAACAGGGAGAAAAATGCACAAGCCTCTGTCATGTTTAGGCCACTGTCAGGAAATAGACGACAGTTATTGATACACTATAAACCATAACCATAGCCATTTGTATAAATGGATGGTGATGGTGGTTATTACTGCCAGTCAGTAAAATTTAGAAGATTCCCAACCTAAAAACAAGTTGCATAAAAATGGTTTGGAACTTGCTGATCTTCATAGAAATAGGGATAGAAATAGAGGTTCGGTTCTTGGGCCCTCCTCACGAGAGGCTAATCAATCCAGAGAGTTTTAGAACTTTGTCATTCTGTTGAGAAACTATTTTGTTCTTTTGCTATGCTAGTAAAAAGAAGGCCCCTTTCTTCCTAACTCGCTGTATTGGCAGTAGAGGAGAACTTTTTCCTTCTCCAAATTGAGACCGTGAGATTTTTGCTTCTTTCCGCCCCTGTAAGGGCAAAAGGACTTTCTCCTCCCTTCTGTACACAGAATCCTGTGCCCCCGGGGTGAGTGGCAGTAGTACTCAAGATGTGGGATGCCTCCTACTCTAGGTGGTTGACATCTGTCTGTCCCTTTTTGCACACTGGTGATTTTGTTTTTCAGCAAGGGTAGGTTCTTAGACTAAATAATTTTATACACACACCAGAGACACACAAAAAAAACCCTAAATAATCTATTTAGTGAATCTGCTAATTGATAGTTCCTAAGTTTCAGTCAAGGTTGGATTATAACTTTCTCCCTTATATTAGATTTCAGGTATGATTTTCATTAATGTTTAATATGCATGGTAAAGCTAAAGTTACTTATAAACTGCCATTGTTTTATTTTCGATATTTCATCACGTAAATAATGAAAGGACTCTCAGTGTTTAGTTGCCAGCCCTTCTTTTTGCTGAAAAACTATCTTGTACTTTAAACATCTTTTTTATGTGTACTCAGTCAACTGTTCCTCTGGGGGCCCTTAGCCCAGATGCCATTTCCTATCTATTATTGGGTAGAATAGTTATTTCTTTCCATCTCTGTTCTTTAAATAATGATTTAAATTAACGATTTTCTAAATTGGGGATTGGCATTAAAAGTACTCCTAACTCTGAAATCGGCACACTGAGCTCTTTCCTTAGCAGAAAAGGAAGGAAGTACTGCTGCTGCCTTATTGCTGCTGTGAGACGCTTTACTGTGTTTATACTGTACTTTGTAGGGCTTTTTACACACATTCTATTAGATGAAGCTGCCCAGGCCATGGAGTGTGAAACCATTATGCCTCTAGCATTAGCAACTAAAAACACTCGGATTGTCTTGGCTGGTGACCACATGCAGGTATGCGCCCTCTGAGTCATCATACTGAAGGAACTACTAATTATGTTTTAATGTTTAATATTCTGTTTTCTAAAACGTCCTATGAAATTGTGCCATGTATTACAGTTTAAGTACTTTAAATATTTCTGCACTAATAATGAAAAATACTGCTTTTTCTGAAGGAAAATTACTATCCCACTGTTTTTTTCCTTCTTTGGATAGAGTGTGGAATGAATGAGTCTGTCAGTGTGATAATTTTCATGTTTTTAATTTGAAGATCAGCTTTCTAAGTGTGAATATTTGATTTTTACTTTTCTTTAGAAAATAAATTTAAGTTGACTTCCCTACAGTTCCCCAGTTCTTGTCCCTAACATTCATTTTCATGAAGGGTTGATTTTTTTTTTTTGCCATCATGGGAAACAGTATACTTAATTCAAAATAATATCTTACATCTCAAAGAATGTGTTTCATTTTATGTATTTCAATACCTATATAAGGAAAGAGAAATAGAATTTTTCTATTAATCTTTGTTTTACAGAGTTGCAGTTTGAAGTTCTTTCTCTTCTGCTGTAATCGAGATTGAACCTATATAGTACTGTAGCTCTGACGATATCCAGGAAAGAGCTGAATGTAGAAGAAATTCTGTTTTTGTTTCTTTGCCAAGAGTAATTTAATTTTGTTCTTTAGTCGTCAAAAGTATGATCAAGAATGGCACTTCATACTTTATGAGATAAAAAGCATTATTTTACTGATTATTAAATCAAATTTTTTAGTCATAGGCTGTATATCCTTCCAGCTCACCCTTTTAAATAGTTGATCAGTTTTAGTGAAATAACTGCTTAACTCCCGCAGTGGTGCAGTAGGTTGCATCTCTGAAAGTTACTAAAGTAAGAGCTGTTTATTATGTTGGAGGAGCCCTTTGTTAATCTATGTGTGGAAACTCTATGCTACTGTCGATATACTGAAATGAAGAGTTAGACATTTTAGCCTAGTTATTTATAGTAGTAAAATTGTTCAGAGAAAGTATTTTTGATTCTGCTTATTCCAGCGTTCAGCATGTTGAGATTTAGTACATCAGAGGTTTCAGCATAGTGGATTATTTTATAAGTAGGTTACAAAAGTACTACTTGCATATTTAGTTAAATTTTCTCTGTATGTTTGTCTGTTACAGCTCAGTCCTTTTGTTTACAGCGAGTTTGCCAGGGAGAGAAACCTTCATGTTTCATTACTTGATCGACTCTATGAGCATTACCCTGCCGAGTTTCCCTGTCGGATCCTCCTATGTGAGAACTACCGCTCCCATGAAGCTATCATCAAGTAGGTGTGAACTTGCCCCTTGTGTATCACACTTCCTGCAGTCTGGTGGCAGGGAACTCAATATGGCCTGTTACGGGGGACAGACTATTCCCAGCACAGCTGTATGCTGTCCCTGGCATTGCAAATTATGTGAAATTTTATTTCTGAAAAAGAGTACCTAGCAGGTCAGCTGTAATTTTTCACAAAATAGGGCAATCCTGGAAACTAAAATTTTAGGTTCTACCAGTTACGATGTTTTTCTGTGACTAAATATGTAGTATATATGTAAACCTACATGATGTAATAAACAGATGTATTGACAGAACTCATAGTAGTTTCTTTTATGTCTGGCTGTGTTATACTAGGCATCTGTTTTAAAAGGAAGGAAAGAAGGGAGGAAGCAAGCAAGGAAGGAAAAACCATGAAACTTAGTCATGAAGTTTTAAAGTTACAGTATGCATCTATAAAAATAAAAATATCATAACTGATAGCTCAATGAACAGTCACGAATTGAACATACCTTTGTAACCCAGCCTCCAGATTAAGAAACAGAACATTAGCAGCACCCTGGAAAGCCCCTTTGTGCTCCTTTCCAGTCACTACCCCACCAAAAACTTAGTTTTTTAAAGTTTAATATAACTTAATAATATTGATTATGTTAGTCAGTGAAAACCATTTTTAGGTTTTTCTGAAAAAGGATAGATATAAAAATAAATTTAGATTTAACTGACTTTTATCAATCTCTCAAAATGTGATTCTCTTTATTGTTGCCAATCACTTGCTGTAGTCAGTAATGAATCAAGTACTTAGATAGTATTTTCATCAGTAAAAAGTATTCTTTTCGCAGCTGAAGACTTGAATATCCTTCGGTTGTGTGTGTTTCAGTGTCTATGTATCTTTGTGTTTGCATGTATAAGTAAATGATCCATATAAATAAAAATACATATTAACCAAGAAAATAGCTAGTAATTTCCTCATGGAGCAAGATTCTCATCTCATATTGAACTATTGTCATTTCTTCCTTTCCTTTCTATATTCTGGCTTCATACCTGACCAGATTCATTTAGCAATGGTATACCAGGAGCCTACTCTGTTGTTATTGCTATGATTAATTCTGGGGACAATCTTGCCCTCAAAGGTGTTAGGTGTTTGAATTAAAATTAATCAAAGACATAAAGCAGCATTATTAGAGTTGACTGATAATTTTTTTTCTTATGGGTAAAGTTAATTTTGATGATAAATCACTGTCTCTTTATTTACTTATTTTGGTCTTTTTTGGCAGTTACACCTCTGAGCTCTTCTATGAGGGCAAACTGATGGCCAGTGGAAAGCAACCAGCACACAAGGATTTCTACCCACTAACTTTCTTTACAGCACGAGGGGAAGATGTACAAGAAAAAAATAGCACAGCTTTTTATAATAATGCAGAGGTACCTTAGTTCTTTGCAGATTGTTGGCATTTTCACAGTCACGTGGTCTGTTCTTGTGGAGTGTTTATTTACAATTTTGGGGTGTCATCCTGTTGTATGTCATTTACATGAAAATGTATGTGAAGTTTATTCTTTTGTATTACATGTATTTGTTGTCCTGTGGGAGACAAAAGCTGATTTACATTTTGATTACATTTGATTTACATGTCTTTCTTTTTTAAGATTTTATTTTTATTTGACAGAGAGAGAGAGCGCACAAGCAGGCAGAGCAGCAGGCAGAGGGAGAAGCAGGCTCCCCACTGAGCAGAGAGCCTGATGTGGGCCTCGATTCCAGGACCCTGGGATCATGGCCTTAGCTGAAGGCAGATGCTTAACTGACTGAGCCACCCAGGCACCCCTTGATTTACATTTCTTATGACAAAATACAAAATACATGACTTTGTTTAAAAGAAAAGGCAATATTATTATAATTATTAGTTAGCTAACTAAAATAGGCTGTGATTATGTTTCATAGTACATACTTAAATGCGTTATCATTTTAAATGAGTAAGATTTGAATTGCAGAATCCTGTGCTCCAGATAGATGATACAGGCCCGGATGACAGTGTTCCTAAGCCATTATGTGCTATAACTTGTATGGTTCTCTTACAGTTTCTGACTTTTTAAGTTTAGAGAGAATGTGGGTAATATGGTCAGATCAGGCAGCAGACAAAAACCTGGTGAAGTCTTTAACGGTCAGCAGGCCAGAGACTCTGGGGTTAGGTTCTGGCTGTCACAAGGGAGTGGAGTTCTGGACTTCAGGAAACCCAGAGGAGGGGGTATGGTTGGTTAGTCATTAGAGAAATGGGTCTTGATCTGTGATCTCCATTTCCCTTTCTTCTCTTGAGTCCCATGCTTTGCTCGTTTTATTTACAAAGAAATGGGTCTTATTATGTAACAGTAATTCATCTTTCCTTTTAAAAATTGATCAGAGGTCTATAGTTAGAAGTTAGTACAAGAAAATCAACTGCTGTTAACTGTTCAATATAGGTCTTCTGCAGGTTGGAGCTGTGGAAAATGGAATCTGATGCTCACCAGCTACCAAAACCACCTGGAGTAACTCTTTCAGCCCAGGGAGCTGGGAGAGATGGGAACGGCCTCTCAGCTACTGAGATAGCCTTTCCGTAGGAGCTGTGGGGGGGTGGGTGCCGTCCCTAGCTTGAATGCCCTGGCCTCTCTCTTCTCACTGAGTTTCTGTACACTTTGTTGAATAAATGCTTCTCAATTTCTTGTGAAGTCTTTGGTCAATCTCCAGAGACTTTGCTTGTCTGCTAATTTTGACCAGCTTAATAGATGTCTGTCTGGGAGAGAAGTTTCCCCAAGCTCCTTATATCACCATTCCAAGTCTGTGTATTTTGACTTCAGTTTTAGGCATCCCTTCACAGAGGGATGAGGTAGAGAAGTGGTTCTATATTGCTTAGTGGTAGGAACTCCGTGTGTATGTGTGGGTGGGTGGGCAGTAGAGGTGTCTCCCCAACTTTCATCTACCTCCATATTTAACCAAGTGGGTGAAGATAGGTTTTCCTTATTCTTTATTGCAGTAGACTCAGGCCCACCTTTCTTGTTCCTTATAGTGAGAGTGCCATGCCTTCAGTCCAGTTTACTCTACAGAACCCTTGGACGGTCCATATATCTGAAGCACTTCATGTTAAATCATCATAACAATAGGGCGACCCTAGTCTATACCTCTGTCATTCATTGAGTTTATATCTGGCAGTGAGAACTGAATCCTTGCTGATAATCCTCAAGTTCTTGAAGGGAATAAAAATACTGTCAAATTTTTATTAAGTATATTTAACATTGTAAATATAAGTATGTATTATTAACAAATATTAAATATTGTTATTTAAAATACATTTAAAAAACTTTATCCTCAGGGCGCCTCAGTGGATCAGTCAGTTGAGCGTCTGACTTTTTGTTTCAACTCAGGGCTTGATCTCAGGGTTGTGAGATCGAGCCCCAAATCAGGCCCTAAGCACAGTCTGCTTGAAATTCTTTCCCCCTCCTTCCCCTTCCCCTCTGCTTCTCCCCCTGCTCGCATGCACAGGCTCTCTCTCAAACAAACAAATAACTAAATAAATAAATAAAATCTTAAAAAACGAAACAACTTTCTTATCTATGCCCCTAGAGTCTTGCCTGACCCTCTCTTGAGCTTGCTGTTTCCATACACACACACACACACACACGGAATATACATATATATGGAATCTGTTTTCTAAATATACAGCAATCTCTCATCAGGCAAGGAACACGTTTTATTAATCATTGTGTCCCCCACTGTGCCAAGCATTGAAACTTTGATCAATTCATTGTATTAAAATAGATCGAATGAATTCAGCTGGGTAGAATATGGTATTACTTTATTGTAAGATTAATGAAATGGCTTGAGCAAACTTGTACTACTAGAAGGCAGTGAATTGTGAAAGTGTCTCTCCAATCCAGATTTATTTTAGTCCCAACTGTGGTTTGGTGTTAGCTCTTGGCTGCTTTGCTTAGTTGTATCAGTGGGGGAAGGCGACAATGCTAGATCTTGTACTGCTGAGACTTCATGGTGGCACTAACTCTAGGAATCTTTCAGCTGGCTGTTCATTTCACTGGCCTGATAAGGAGTGAATGGACTGAGAAATCCTGGAATGTGGGGAATTGCTTCCCTGACCCCCTAGATGGGGCTGCCAGTTTCATGGCCCTATCCCAGTCCTCCTCCCTACATAGGAAATTGAACTTGTCCCCATTTAAGAATGGAGGCTGAATGAAGGGTGAGGGCCAATTGCCCATTACATTCATATTTTCACTGGGTGCATTTTACTTGGGTAGAATTTTACTGTTTGAAATGTACATAAAATTTTTCTCCTTGTGTTCATATCAGCAAAGCATTACTTCTATTTAGAGGTAGTTTTTAAATGACATTGGCTAAAATGGCGTCCTTTATACCTCTGTTTCAGCTACTGTATCTTTAATATGCATATGTGTGTTTGTTTAAAGGTATTTGAAGTGGTGGAACGTGTGGAAGAGTTGAGAAGGAAGTGGCCAGTAGCGTGGGGGAAGTTGGATGATGGCAGTATTGGTGTGGTGACTCCATATGCTGATCAAGTGTTTAGGATACGTGCTGAACTTCGAAAAAAGAGATTATCTGATGTTAATGTAGAAAGGGTGCTAAATGTTCAAGGTATGTATTAATCGAAATGAATTAAGTTATTCAGATGCTTAAATCTTAAAGTGTGTTGTGCACATTTGATTTTTAATTCTCAAGATCTTTTTTTGGACAAGCAATTGTGTATTCATTTCATACCAAGTTCTTTAATGCCAATTTTGGCAATTAAAGGTCAAGCTCATTTACATGTTTATTAAGTTTTTATATCCAGATGAAAGAAGTAGGAACAAATGGATTTTTTCAGTGACCATAAGGGTGTGAATACCACACACTATGTCTATATGCAATAGTTATAATCACAGCAGTGTACAACACGTACTGTCAGTATACTCTATTTGAAGACTAATTTGTTCATAAAGGTTTTTAAAAACTTGTACCTATCAAGCATATTCTGTTTAAATGCATTTTTAAAGACACAGTTTGTTTTTTACCTGTAGACGTTCCTAAATGAATACTTACCAGCAGCTCATTTAAATTGCCTTCATGTATTTAGTTGCTATAGAGTTTGTGCCTTTATTTTTTTAATTTTTATTTTTTATAATTTTTTAAAAAAGATTTTATTTATTAACAGGGGCGGGCAGGGGTGGAGGGAGAGGGACAAGCAGACTCCCCGATGAGTGTGGAGACCGATGTGGGTCTCAGTTCTAGGACCTGAGATCATGACCTGAGCTGAGGTCAGACGCTTAACTGACTGAGCCACCCAGGCACCCCGAGTTTGTGCTTTTAAATATATGAAGCAACATTATCATGTGAGTGCTGGAAAAGTTCAATACAATTACAGTTTTAGGTTTCTTGGGAATATACAATAGTAAGAGCAATACAGTTTTAGATTATGGGGACAAAATAGTTCCACTATACCATGTGTTGTCTAGATCCCTCAGAATTTGGGCGTTTGTTTCAATATTTATTTATATTTTAGTTAACATATAATGTAATACTGGTTTAGGAGTAAAATTCAGTGATTCATCACTTACATACAACACCCAGTGCTTATCACAACAAGTGCCCTCCTTAATACCCATCCCCCATCTAGCCTATCCCCACCCACCTTCCTCCACCAACACTCAGTTTGTTCTCTGTGATTAATGGTTTGTTTCCCCTTCCCCCACCTTCCCATATGTTCACCTGTTTTGTTTCTTAGATTCCACATATGAGTGAAATCATATGGTATTTGTCTTTCTGTGACTGACTTATTTCCCTTAGCATAATACATTCTGGTTCCATCCACATCATTGCAAATGGCAAGATTTCATTCTTTTGGATGGCTGAGTAATATTTTGGTGTGTGGGGGGGAGAGCGTGGGTGTGTATACCACATCTTCTTTATCCATTCATCAGTCGATGGACATTTGGGCTCTTTCTATAGTTTGGCTGTTGTTGATAATGCTACTGTAAACATTGGGGTGCATATACCCCTCGGAATCTGTATTTTTGTATCCCTTGGGTAAATACTTACTAGTGCAATTTCTGGATTGTAAGGTAATTCAATTTTATTTTTTTGAGGAACCGCCATACTGTTCTCCAGAGTGGCTGCACCAGTTTGCATTCCCACCAATGTTCAAGAGGGTTTCCCTTTCTCCACATTCTCACGGATACCTGTTGTTTCTTATGTTGTTAATTTTAGTCATTCTGACAGATGTGAGGTACTGGTTTTGATTTTTTTTTTTAAAGATTTTATTTATCTATTTTAGAGAGAGAGCGTGCACACCTGAGTAGAGAAGAGGGACAGAGTGGGAAGGAGAGGGTAAGGGAGAGAATCTTGAACAGACTCCGTGCTGAGCAAAGAGCCCAGTGTGGGGCTCAATTCCAGGACCCTGAGATCATGACCTGAGCTGAAACCAAGAGTTTGGTTTCTTACTTACGACCGAACCACCCCGGTGCCCCATCATAGTGGTTTTGATTTGTATTTCCCTGATGATGAGTGATGTTGAGCATCTTTTCACGTCTCTATTTGTTGAAGAGACTGTCTTTTTTCCATTGGATATTCATCCTTCTTTGTGGAAGATTAGTTGACTATATAGTTTTGGGTCCATTTCTGGGTTTTCTATTCTGTTCCATTGATCTAGGTGTCTGTTTTTGTGCCAGGACCATACAGTCTTAATGACTACAGCTTTGTAATAGAGCTTGAAATCCAGAATTGTGATGCCTCCAGTTTTGTTTTTCTTTTTCAGAATTGCTTTGGCTATTTGGAGTCTTTCGTGGTTCTATACAAATTTTAGGATTATTTGTTCTAGGTCTTCGAAAAATGCTGATAGCATTTTGATAGGGATTGCATTTAATGTGTAGATTGTTTTGGGTAGTATAGACATTTTAACAATGTTTGTTCTTCCAGTCCATGAGCATTTCTTTGTGTCCTCTTCAATTTCTTTCATAAGGATTCTGTAGTTTTTAGAGTACAGATCTTTTACCTCTTTAGTTAGGTTTATTCCCAGATATCTTAAGGTTTTGCTGAGATTGCAAATGGGATCGGTTTTTGATTTCTTTTTCTGCTGCTTCATATTTGTTATATAGAAATGCAACAGATTTCTGCACTTTGATTTTATATCCTGCGACTGTGCTGAATTCATGTATTAGTTGTAGCAATTTTTTGGTAATGTCTTTTGGGTTTTCTACATAGAGTATCATGTTGTCTGCAAATATTGAAAGTTTGATTTTGTCCTTACCAATTTGGATGCCTTTTTTTTTTTCTTTTTTTTTGGTCTGATTGAGGCTAAGACTCCCAGTACTATGTTAAATAGTAATGGCGAGAGTGGACATTTGGGCATGCATTTAGAAGGAATATTACCAGTAAGGTAGGAGACCTAAGATAGGTAATGATCTAAAAACTGCCACATGGGAGGAGTCAGAAATGATTGAAAGTTAACCTGGGTTGTTTGGCTAGAGAAGAGAAGACTGAAGATTGATATTAAAACTGTATTCAGAAATTTACAGATTTGTCACAGAATGAGGGAATGGATGTGTTACTATAAGAAAGAGCATAAGAAAAAATGTTGTGCAAACTAGAGTCTCAGTAAGCCTTCCTTATGGAATCAGCTGTGTCTGCCTTGGTTAACGAGAGGCTGAATGACCCTGCTTCAAGGAATGGGCCTTGTATTGAGTGGGACCTTAGATGAGATCATCATTAAGGCTGGTTCCAGCAATAATATTTGTAAAATTTTAATAAGATTTATCATTCTAGCCATTTTTATGTGTTCATTCTGAAAGTATCTCTCCAGTTCAGAAATACATAAAATGCCACAGTTCATTGGCATTAAGGACATTAGCCTTGTTGTGCAGCCATCACCACCATCCGTCTCAAGAACTCTTTTCATCTTGTGAAACTGAAACTCTGTACCCATTAAACGATAACTCCCTGTCCCACTTCCCTCCTCCCCCTAGCCCCTTGCAACCACCATTCTGCTTTCTCTCTATGAATTTGACTACTCTAGGTACTTTATAGAAGTGTGGTCCTGTGGTATTTGTTCTTTTGTGACTGGCTTATTTTATTTAGTGTACTGTCTTCAGGGTTCATCCGTGTTGTAGCATGTGTCAGAATGCCCTTCCTTTTTAAGGCTGAATAATATTCCATTGTATGTATACACCACATTTTATTTATCCAATTATCTGTCGATGGACACTTGGGTTGTTTCTACCTTTTGCCCCCGTGACTAATGCTGTTATGAACATGGATATATAAATATGTTTGAGATCCTGCTTTCAGTTCTTTTGATTCAGTGCCCCGAAGTGGAATTGCTGGATCCTGTGTTAATTCTATGCTTAATTTTAATTCTATGTTTTAGTTTTATGTTTAATTGTTTTAGGAGCTGCCTCACTACTTTCCAGAGTCTTTTACATACCATTTGACATTCCCACCTGCAGGACACAGGAGTTTCAGTTTCTCCACATCCTCACTGACACTTGTTACTTAGCAATAACATTTAAAAACTGAAATGCTTTTATTATATCAATGGTTCAAAATAATCTTGAGTCTTATTTATTTATTTTTTTATAGGAAAACAGTTCAGAGTTTTGTTTCTTAGCACAGTACGTACAAGGCATACTTGTAAACATAAACAGACACCAATTAAAAAGAAAGAGCAACTGCTGGAAGATTCCACGGAGGATTTAGATTATGGTTTTTTATCTAACTACAAACTTCTCAATACTGCCATCACAAGAGCACAATCCCTGGTTGCTGTGGTGGGTGATCCCATTGCTCTGTGCTCTATTGGAAGATGCAGGTAATTATGTGTTACTGACTAAGACTTTAAAGGGGGAAATGTAGAGTGATTTGCATCCCTATGTATATACTTATTTATATGACCTCTTGGCTAATTGAAATCAGGTTCAGTCACCTGATATCTAGTGGGAACACAAAAATATATTGCAGGGTCTCTTCATTATGTTCATAATTATGTATTCTTTCATTTAGTCATCACTCAACAGATAATTCCTGAGTGCCTACTATGTTCTAAGCACTTTCCTAGCCACTAAGAATATATCAGTGACAAAAATGAATAAAAATCTCTGCCTTTGTGAGCTTTACGTTTTATTGGGGAGGAGAGGAAGACTGAGAATGAACAGAATAAGAATACCCTGTAGTCTTGTACGTGGTAAATTCAGTGGAAGAGAAGTAGAACAGTAAGGGGAATTAGGAGTGATGGGGTGCAGTGGGCTGGTTTGTGATTTATGGAGTGTGGTCAGAGCATCCCTCACTGAGAAGCTGACTTTGAAGTGAGGGAGTGAGCTATGCTGATATCTGGGGTAGAAGTGTTCCAAGAAGAGGGAACAGCTTGTGCAAGGGTCCTGAGGTGGTTTTGTGCATATGTGTATCTTTGATGGAGACAGAATTTTATATTGATATTATTTCTTTTTTTTCCCCTTCATTATTGTGTCAGCTTGTTTTTAATGAATTTCCTTCTCTACTTATTTTGGCTTTTCTCCTAAGAATTTTAGGAGTAACTGTAGTTACTTTATAATACATTGAAAGCATATTTGGTTAGAATATTGCTATGATATTTTACCATTTTGTTTATATTTATCATTTGAAAAAAGTGAGGATACATACAGTTTGATTAGAATTTAATAGATTAAAATACATATAAAATAGGACAACTTATTAAAAAAAACTAGGGGAAAAAAAACAAATTAGAAACTGTTGGGGGAAAAAGTAGGTATAACAATAGCCTTGAGCCAAATTTGTTTTGGACTCCTTTTATAAATAATGTCAAACATTTGTCAGTATGAATATTTTTTTTTTAAAAACCATTATCCCTTTTGTAGAGTTGTATTACACTGTGAATTCCATGAGATCAGCATTTTTCACCCCTTCTGTGATATAAATTGTTATTTTCTCAGAGTAAATATGTGAATAATTCTTTCTGAGGCTGTCAGAATTATCTAGGGCTAATTTTTAACTTGTAGCCAGGTCTCTTGGTTGCTTATTTCTTAATATGCAGCTGGAGTGTATTAAGGACTGCCAATTAATTTATAAGCTAGGCAAAATATTTTTAGAGAGGTTAACTGTATTATGTAGGGAGAAAAAAATCATGTGACTTATAGCTCATTTGGAATCCTGGTTATCTGTGTTATTTGGACAGTTTAATCACGGCTTTAATCCAAGAGCTGATAGTTGAAATGCATGGGTATTTGTGCTTTAATTTTTCTAATTTCATTAGAAATTAATTTAATCTCATAATACAAGTGAACTTGGGGGACATACACGATTTTCTTTTTCAAAGCTTTCAGCTTTTCACCATTAAATATGATGTTAGCTGTGGACTTGTTGTATATGGTCTTTTTTTTTTTTTAAGATTTTATTTATTTAATTGAGAGAAAAAGTGAAGGAGAACACGAGAGCAGGGTGAGGGGCAGAGAGAGAAGTCGACCCCACAGTAAGCAGGTTGCCCAACGCAGGGCTTGATCCTGGGACTCCGGGATCATGACCTGCGCTGAAGGCAGACACTCAACCGACTGAGCCACCCAGGCATCCCGACATATATGATTCTTAGGCACTATAGTAACAGAGGAATGAATTCTTTGTAGTTTGAGTTAATCAGCTACGCCCCCCCCACCCCGTGTCCCATTCAATATTTATGAAAAACTAATTTCCAAATATTGATTAAATTTTCAAGGAATAATTATGGTGTATAGTATACCAGTTTAGAAGGCAACTGTTCTATAATCTTTTTGTTGTATTTTTTTTAAAGATTTTATTTATTTATTTGACAGAGAGAGAGATCACAAGTAGGCAGACAGGCAGGCAAAGAGAGAGGGGGAAGCAGACTCCCTGCTGAGCAGAGAGCCTGATGCTGGGTTCTATCACAGGACCCTGAGATCATGACCTGAGCCGTAGGCAGAGGCTTTAACCCACCCAGGCACCCGTTTTTGTTTTTTTTTTTTTTTAAGGATTTTATTTATTTATTTGACACAGAGAGAGCGATCACAAGTAGGCAGAGAGGCAGGCAGAGAGAGAGGGGGAAGCAGGCTCCCTGCTGAGCAGAGAGCCCGATGCAGGGCTCGATCCCAGGACCCTGAGATCATGACCTGAGCCGAAGGCAGAGGCTTTAACCCACTGAGCCACCCAGGCACCCCTGTATTTTTTTTTTTTTAAGATTTTATTTATTTATTTGACAGAGAGAGAGAGAGAGATCACAAGAGGCAGGCAGAGAGAGAGGGGGAAGCAGGCTCCCCGCTGAGCAGAGAGCCCAATGCGGGGCTCGATCCCAGGACCCTGAGATCATGACCTGAGCCGAAGGCAGAGGCCCCAACCCACTGAGCCACCCAAGCACTCTATTTTTAAATAGAATTTATCTATGAACCTAAAGTGAATATAGTGAACCTCCCCCTCCCTAGCTTGCCAAGTCAACGAATATTAATATAGTTGCTGCTGTTTACTGACAGCTTTCTCTTGCCAGGTGCTTGGTTAAGTGCTTTGCACACTGAACCTTATTCAGTCATCCCAACAACCCTGCAATGTGGGAATTTTATTTGCATTTTAAATGGGCTGCCTGATTCAAAGTTTAAATTACTACCCAAGGTCATATACCTATTAAATGGTTCACTCAAACAGATGTCACGTTGACTTCAAAACCCAAGCTCTTCTCTCTGGGTTACCCTGCCTTTCCCAGGAACTGATGAATATGCTTGTATAAATCTACACTGAATGGGGAGAGCCAGAGAGGAGTCATACGTTTCTCTAAACCACTGTGTTTGGAGGAGGTCTTCCTTTGAACTGAATTTCTTCATTAGCAAATTCCATTTACTCAGTGAGATACAATCATATTTCGTATGTATGTAGAGATGTATGTATATGTGCGTTTATATGTATGCACTCTCTATAACTTAAGGAAGCCCAGTGATTTTTCAGTGTTTTATCGGTGATCCTAGAAGCAAGATTACCATAAAAACAAAACCAGACTTGTCCATGCAGTGATTAAAAGTAAGGTTATCTTCTTTGAAATACTTGTAATTATATTACAGTGTAGAAACATACTTGGGTTCTCTAGCCCAAATTGTTATCATAATAATATGTGAGAATTTTAGGGATGGGCCTCACAGAATTGGTGCAGGCTATAAATAACCATAGTGGTGAAGTCTTCTTCTCATTCTGAATAGTTGAAGTTCTCAAGTGATCTTTCAGAATCGAGTGTTCAGAATTGCCTCATAATGCCATACATAGTATTTTATTAAAGTATTAGGGAGTTCAAGGGCTGTGTGAGTAATCTTTGCAAGAGCCTTTATGAAGAGAGAAAATGAAAAAAAAAAATTTTTTTTAAAGATTTTATTTATTTATCTGACAGAGGGAGCGAGAGAAGGAACACGAGCAGGGGGAGTGGGAGAGGGAGAAGCAGGGTTCCCACGGAGCAGGGAGCCCGATGCGGGGCTTGATCCCAGGACCCTGGGAACATGACCTGAGCTGAAGGCAGACGCTTAATGACTGAGCCACCCAGGTGCCCCAACTTTAAGAATTTTTGAAGGAAAAAATACATTTCTCTGAAAATTTAAAAGTGAGAAAATAAAGTATAATAATAATACTGTTGGTGCCTTGTTTTACACATGTGGAAATTGAGCTACAAAGAGAGATTAAGTTATTGAATTGCCTGAAGTTACACAGCTGAATGACAGAGCTGCGACCGACACCCCAGAGTATATAGTTCTGGAATCCATGTGCTTGACCACTTCCCCGTACCAGTGGGCCCGTCAAAGGATAAGTGAGATTTAAAATGGAGATTTCAGGTTACTTTTGGAACTTGTTTAACTTGATTAACTTACTGTGTTTATTGTTCTGAAATGGTGTCCATTCGCTGTAAGCCTGTTTCTTTGAGATCCCTGGAATCTTGAAGACAAAGACTGTCACTGAGCTATTAGCTTCTCCTGAACTGTGGGGTTGTTCGAAGGTTCTGCTTAACTCCATGTAACTTCAGGTCTTGTTCAGTGCAGGTGAGGTCAGTGAGGCCGGTATAGGCACAGGGGATGAAGTTTAAAAAGGAGCTTGAACATAGAACAAGTTCTATGCTGGAAATGAAAATACATTATAAAAAATTGGTATTAAAAACTGAGTTAGAGTAAAAACCAGTCCATTCTCTCCTTGTTTTGCTGTGTCTTGAATTTCAACCCAAATATGAAATGCCATTTTATGAAATTGATACTTTATCAATTAGACCAGAGGAACTTCTGAATATAGCATGTAGAATCATGTTGATAAATATTCATACAGTTGAATATTGTGGTTTTTTAAATCAAAAGAGCAGGAAAGTTTATGGATTTTAGCTCCTGAGTGCTATATTAAAGATAAGCCAGGGCATCTAAGTGGCTCAGTTGGTTAAGTGTCTGCCTTTGCCTCAGGTCATGATCTCAGGGTCCTGGAATTAAGCCCTGCTTCTCTCTCTCCTTCTGCAGCTCCCCCTGCTTGTGCTGTCTCTTTCACATACTCTCTCTCTTTCAAATAAATAAAAAATAAAAAGATAATTCTTCCGTAGCTTATCAGACTGTGAGAAAAAAAGCCTTGATCCCTTCAGAAGAGTTCTTTTTTCCCCCTAAGATCATATTTATTTATTTATTTATTTATTTATTTATTTATTTATTTGAGAGGGAGAGAAAGAGAGAGCAGGGAGGGGCAGAGTGGGAGGGAGAGGGACAAGCAGTCTCTGCACTGAGCATGGAGGTTATTATGGGCTCCATTTCATGACCCTGGGATCATTACCCTGAGATCTTGACCTGAGCTGAAACCAAGAGTCAGATGCTTAACCAGCTGAGCCACCCAGGTGCCCCCAGAAGGATTCTTAATAAAAATAAAGGGTACTAGTGTACATTTCTTAGCAACACATACTTCCTGTAACTGAACGACTATCTTGTTAGCCTTTATGTCTTATTGTCAGAAATGCATATTTAACATTTTGTAATACTTTTACTGTTGTTGACATATAGGCCTGAAATTTCTTTTGGACCCTTTTTTTTTTTTGGACCCATTTCTTAAACTTATCTTTAAAAAAGTATAAAAGACATATATAAGAGAAACATAGTTCAAAATTAAACCCTGCAAAGTTTTATGAATATATTAATAACCCAATTCCCATTCATATACTAACTTTTATAATATAAACCTTTTCATTTATGCTTCTTGAAGCCATCTTGATTACTTCTTGTCCACCTGGACACAAGGATACCAACTTGGGAAGAAACCATATCATATATCTTTTATAGTGTAATAAAACATTATTTGAACCTCATATTAAAGATAGGTATGCATTTTTATAATAGTCATTTAAATTAAAAAAATTTTATGTCGTCTTTTGTAATATGTATTTAATATTTTTAATATTTAGAGATCAGTTTCCAAACCCGTAGGAAAAGAGCTACCTAACTGCAACAAGTTTTTGAATGTTTTTTTTTTCTTTACTATTTATTAATTTGATTAGGAAATGAATAATCAACATTAAAATTCGCATTCCAGCTTCCTGTATTTTTCATAATTAAACTCTCTTAGTCAACTAATGTTCTACGTTCTGCTTGTGACAAGGCATCTGTTTAAGTAAGAGAAAAATTTAGGAATAGCTAGTTATTTCTTAAGTATCTTCCATGAGGATTATCTACTTTGTGGCTCAGATTTATGTCCTGAGTTTAGTCATCCAGCAAGTTCTTTTCTTAGTTATCTAGCACCAGATTCCTTTGGTCCCATAATTCAAATTAGTCTGATTTATGTATGTGTCTATATTTGTGTGTATATATAACATATATGTGAGTATGTCAGAAGTACAAAGCATCTGTAAAATGAGGTAGCATCAGTTTTGAAATCCTTATTGTGTGGATAACAAAACTGTCATTCTAGATTAGTGTGGATAATTGAGCATTGACCACATTACTTGCATTGTTCAGCTAAAATTAATTGAGAGCGTTATTTATATTTTCCACAATATTCGACATGACTATAGTTTCAGAATCAAATTTCTGGAGTCTTGTGATCTGGTGGAAAGATTATACCTGAATCATAGTCGGGTGAATGTTGATCTGAGGATTTGGGGTGGGAAGAGGGAATTCAAAACTATCTTTAGTTGCTTGTGTTCATTTCTGTGATTTTATCCACTGAAATTGTAAACTGATCTTCTAAATCTTTTCTGTAGGAAATTTTGGGAACGGTTTATTGCCCTGTGTCATGAAAATAATAGCCTACACGGAATCACTTTTGAACAGATCAAAGCTCAGCTAGAGGCTTTAGAACTCAAGAAGACATATGTGTTGAATCCACTGGCACCTGAATTTATCCCCCGGGCTCTAAGACTGCAGCATTCAGGAAATCCCACCAAACTACAGCAATCACCCCCCAAGGTAAAGCCTGCTGATGAAGTCAAAGAGGGTAGAGGGAGAGAACAGCACAGAAGGGCCCAAGGTTCATTGGGCTGCAAATTAGTAAGTTCGTTAAGTATTGGAAATGAAGGTTACATTTGGTGGCAAGCAGTTTCTGCAAGGAGCTCGTCTCGTTTGGATATGTACGTGAGAATACAGTGTGGTGTGTAGCCATGCTCAATGTCATAATCATCCTCAAAAAAGTTTTCAAGTATCTGATTGCTTTTGGTGTCCTTTGTATAAGACCTCCCTGTCCTCTTTACCGATTTTTTACCGATAGACTTTTATTTAGCAAGATGTGAATAAAACAAAGCAGTTTAAAAGACTATCAACACTCATTAAAAGGAGCCCTCAGACCATATTATTACAAGGAATAATATTATATAATAGTGTTTATAGGAAACAGTTCTAATCCTGTGTTGACCAATTCATTTCAAGTAATATTTGGCACAGTGAGAAAATTTGGTTGACTTCTTGAAGATTACTTTAATTGACTCGACCTGTATTTGTTCTGTAAGAAGTAGTCCAATCAGGAGTGGAGCTGGGTCAGTCAGGGCCATGTCTACTTTTGAACCAGTGATTTTGGGCAGGGACAGCTGGTGTATTTGCTACGGTGCCTGAAAAAAATATGCTTGCACTTACCATCTAGAAAAGAAAGTTATGAGAATGGCGTGTTTAGTATCTGGGCTGGTTTTTTCGGTGTGTTTATATTCATCAGTATGGTATTAAATTTATTGACATGAATGAAGTAAAAGAATATGTCAGTTTGGGGCTTCATTTTAAAAGTGTAAAACCTGATGTATGAACAATAATTAATGGTTTAATATCTTGAAAATCTTTGGGCTAAATAGGTATTAAGCTGAGAAGAGACCTACTTCTGTGTTAATATACTGTTGTATATTACTAAATAAAAATGGTCCGAATGTGCAGTAATGTTTTACTGATTTGGGATTTCCAGGGGATTAACCATCTTGTATAAATGAATCTTCTAGATTTCTAAAGCTTAAAGTATTATGAGTTAATAATCAACTTATTTATCAGATAGTTAAGTTTCTTCTATGTGCCAGCTGCTATGGTAGGTGCTAGAGAAGCACAGATGAGCAAATTAGGCCCCCTGAGTCCTTTGGGGCAGGTGTTGGAGGGTGGTGGTCAGAGGAAGTAGGTGGGTTCAAGGCAATTTCCACCACAGAGACCTCGTTTAGGAGTCCACTAAATAGAGGGGAGTAGTGCTAGACTGAGGAGACATTTTAGAAACTAGGATATAAAAGCTCCACTAGGGCAGAGATTTTTGCCTATATTACTTCCTGAGCTAGCCTCTGTGCCTAGAACAACACTTGGCTCATCATAGGTGCTTAAAAGTATTTTTTAGATGAATGAATGAAGCTGAAAAAAGAGCTTATACAAAAGGTCAGAGGTGTGAGAGAACAGGGTCTGCAGGGACCAACAAGGAGTTTAGGGTGTGTGGGGAGTAAGGAGTCCAGGTAGGGATTTTTATATTTTACTGTTTTGTTTTTTTTTAATTAAAATGTGGTACATCCTTTGCACATCCCTAACTACAATAGAGTAAACTCTTCTTACTGACTTGGGAATGTAAGCATCAATTTATGTACTATAGGTCAGCTAGAGTCAAGCCAGGATACCAAATGTGGACTGATCCTAAGCAAGATCCTGCAGTTTGCTTTTTGTTTTCATTTTAAAGGTGAAGTAAATATATGTTCAATCCACTTGCTTTTCTAAAACCATAAACTCCCTGAAGGCAAAAATCCTGTTCTGTATACTTTTTATGGCCCTTAGTGCCTCGCCCCACACTTTGCATGTAATGGCTGCTCAGTAAATATTTGATAAGTAAGTAATGGTTATCATGCATCCAGTAGAGCGTAGCGTGGCTTTTCTCTCTCTCTCTCTCTCTCTCTCTCTCTCTCTCTCTCTCTCGTAATGGTTATCATGCATCCAGTAGAGCGTAGCGGGGCTTTTCTCTCTCTCTTTTTCTTTTTTTGTGGCTTTTCTCTTTTAATAAGAGGATTGTGTAATTAAAGCCAAAGCAGCCATCGCCCCAATTTTTTTTTGACTTTTGAGAAAATATTCTTCACTGATGCAACAGCTATTGTCTGTTGTTTCTGTCACTAACACAGTGGTTATCAAATTATTTATACACCTGGCTATTTAAAGTTATTGATTATTTATAGCATGTATGAGAATAATCAATAATTTTAAATAACTGAGGTATAGTGAGCAAGAGGTTATTTTTGTCACTTTATCTCCTTTCTCTCCCCAGTATTTTATTTTACTTCCATTAAATTGTTTTGAGGTTTGAATTTGTACTAGAGTCTTGTTTTATTTAACTCTCTATTGTAGGAAGTTTCAAACATACTCATAAGTAGAATAGTATGATGAATTCTCTCTCCTCTAGGGTTTTTTTTTTTTAAGATTTTATTTATTTGAGAGACAGCGAGCGCACACAAGTGTGAGCATTAATGGGGGGGAGGGGCAGAGGGACAAGCAGACTCCGCTAAGCATGGAGCCCAACTCGGGGCTCAAGCCCAGGACCTTGAGATCATGACCTGAGCCAAAACCAAGAGTCAGACGCTCAACCCACTGAGCCACCCAGGAGGCCCTCTGTCATTGAGGTTTATTAATTACCAACTTAATCTTGTCTCATCCCCCTACCAGATCTACACACTGGAAAATTTTGAAACAGATCCCATATATTTTATTTCATGTGCTAGAGTCTTTTGATGAATGGGGATATACTTCATTGCTAGCAAAGGATGCTATTTCTGAAAATGTGATACTAAACCATACAATTTCCCCTCAAGTTTTCCTTAATGTTTAACTTTTAACACAGTTCTGTGTGTAAGAAATATTAAAAATTAGTATTGTCGATGTTAGACTACGATTTAAATCCCAGTCTGATTTCACGGAGCTGCAGCCATCAGAAGCCTGGCCGGTAGTCGAGAGTGCTCCAGGACCCGCTTGCTCAGGCTTGTGTTTGGCAGCAACACATGCCCCGAGCTGTTTAGCAGTCACATAACTTTATGCTAAGAGGTCTGTTCTGTGACGGTGTTAGCAAAGGTCCAGAATGTTCGGGCTCCAGGAGCCGCTTGTCCGAGCTGGCCCTGTCTTGCCTCCCTCTCTGCAGGCATCATTTATTGCTGGGCGCCTGCAGAATTAGCACGGAGAAAAGCAATTTGCCTGTTTTCATTCCACTTACTCCGAGGGCATTTGCTGGGAGCAACATTTGGAAGCTTTGCTAAAATGGAACAGATTCATTTGCACACACTCTGAAAACTAGTCAGAGCATAGATAGTACTCAGAAAAGGATTCTCCGAAAAGACCACAGCATTATTTTACAGATTCTAGTTGGGAGTTGTTTTCATCATCTGTCTCTAGCTGCTTGTGTTGTGTCTCACTGTCCAGACATCGGAAGACATGTCCGTCTGTGTACTTCAGTAGCCTCAGTGCCCAGCCCGGGGTGGACGTGTGGTGGGCCTCATTAACATTTGTTGAATACGTAAATGGGAAACAATGTGTAAAAAAGGAAATGTTTGAATTAACAAATGGTGGAGTAAAAAGTCCTTACGAACTATGTTGACATGAGCTGTATTTGCTTATAAAAATCCTGACATTCTACTAAAGGTACACCTACTTTATTATTGGAATTATCACTGTGGAATGACTTTTATACATAGTTAGTGCTAACCCTCCTGCTTCATTATTATTTTGTTTATAAGCTACCAAACACCATATGATTTTTCTATGGACCAAGTACATTTACTGCCCTATAGCTGCACGCTAAGTCAAAGAATCCGAGGAAAATTTCTCCTGCACTGAACCATACAGAGTGCTGAATTATACTTGTAGAGGTGCATATCTTTTTACATGATAGGCCCAAGTTGCTTTTTAATTTAGCATATCCCCCAACCCAGAGTGCTGATGTATATTGTCTGGCCTGCTTCCAGCTTTACAGTGTAGGATTAACCTAGACCGGTTATTCTTTGTATTGGTTTCCTATTGTTGCTGCAACAAATTAGCACAAACTTAGTGACTTAAAACAACACAAGTGTATTATCTCACATTTCTTTGGGTCACATGTCTATGCTGCCTTGGTTGGTTTTTCAATGTTGGGTCTCACAAGGCCAGGATCAAGGTGTTGGCTGACTGGCCCCTTATCTGGAGGCTCTGGGAACAGTCTGCTTCAGAGTTCATGCAGAATCCAGTTTCTTGTGGTTGCAGGACCAAGGTCCTTGTTTCCTTGCCTGCTGGAGCGTTCTTAGCTTCTGGAGCCTTTTCCCCCCTTATTGCATTTGGCCCTTGTGTTGTCTCAGAGTCACCAACGATGTATTAAATCCTTCCCTCCCTTGGAATCTCTGACTTCCTCTTTTGCCACATCTGTCTGACTCCAGCTGGGGAAACTTTTCTGCTTTTAGGGCTCATGTGATTAGAGTGGGTCCACCCAGATAATCTAGGATGATCTCCTTATTTCAAATACTCCACTTAATTATATCTGCAGAGTCCCTTTTGCCGCATAACATGGCACAGTCATGAATTCCAGGGATCGGGGCGTGGACGTCTCTCGGGCGCTGTTCGTACCACACTCTTGACTACATCACTGTTTTCTCTGCATGCTGCACGATCACCCCTGCTTAATGGTTCATTAGAGGCTAAGAAATCTAAATGGTGTGCTACCCTTTTGGAACAGTCTTTTTTTTTTTTTTTCCTTTTGAAACAGTCTTATCTCCTTTCTTCCATCAGTGTATGTGCCCCGGCAGCTCTTGATGTCACTTCTGATTGCTTCTGCTTCTGATCTTCCCGCCTACTTTTGCCATCTCTGCTGCCTGCCAATGCTCACCTTTTCATGGTTTCTTCTTTCTTCTGCCCTGCTTTTCTTACTGCTCCTCTGTTCCTCAGAAGTTTGTTTTTTTATAGCTAGTGCCAATCACTGGGAACATTCTCCGGATTAATGGACCGACTGTGATTCTTAATGGACTGACTGTGATTCTTTTTTGAGTGTTTCTTTCTGACTCTCTAAGAGTTGGAGCTTCGTTGCCCTTGTCCGCTCTTAACCTACCTGACCACATGCCTTTGATGTTTAGTGCTGACCTGGATAATTAACATTGCCGACAGGGAGATAAATGAAGTGTCACTGTACTTTTGCTTTGGTCAGGAAGAAATTTTTTTCCTGCTGTAGATGTTATCAACCTCCCAGATGTTATGTACAGATAACAGATTTGTATGTGTCTAAGGGTAAGTTGTATAACGTGCTACTTGTGTTGTATCATGGCTTTGTGTGTTATATTTAGCCAATAGAATGAGAAATTTTTTAAAGTCTAGAAATTCAGAATCATTGTCTCTTCAAATACTGTTTTTGCGCTAAAGTCATCCCATTTAATGGTACATGAGTCTAGCATTGCTTATTTAATAAATCTTCAGTTGATGGACATTTAGGTTGTTAACATTTAACACACATATAAACAATGCTGTGATGAACATCTGTGCCCAAATCCAGTATTATTTCATTTGAATAAATTCCTGAAAGTGCAATTATTGGGTTAAAGTGTACATACATTTTTGATACTTCTGGTAATATTGCCAAATTGCTTTCTAGAACATTTGTACATTCTCTTAAGCAGATTGTGTCAGTGTCTTTTCCTGTTCCTTCAGTAAATTTTACACTTTAAGGTGCTGTGAATCATGCTCGAAATACCTAAGTCCCAAACCATGTTTATGTTCACATGGTTGTTTTAAAGGTTTTCATCCTCAGGAATTGAAGACTGATATTTTTCCCTTGAAAAGCAACTTTTCTTTTTTTAAAAGATTATTTATTTATTTGACAGAGAGAGAGACACAGCGAGAGAAGGAACACAAGCAGGGGGAGTGGGAGAGGGAGAAGCAGACTTCCTGCCCAGCAGGGACCCAGAGGTGGGGCTTGGTCCCAGGACACTGGGAATGTGACCTGAGCCGAAGGCAGACACTCAACGACTGAGCCACCCAGGAGCCCTGAATAGCAGCTTTTCATTTCATCATTTAATTAATAGAAAATTTGTAGAGAAGCTGCAAAGGAATAGAATTTAGGTTTCAGTCACATTGATTGCTTATTTCTTTTTATTTAAAAAATCATTTAAACAAAGAATTTTAGATACCCTTAATTTGAAAGCTGAGAAAATTAGAGGCCTAACATCATGACTTAATATTTAATTATTCATTTAAAAATATTAATTTATTTGAGAGAGTGTAAGTGGGAAGGCGAGCAGAGGGAGACGGAGAAGCAGACTCCTCACCGAGTAGGAAGCCTTCGTGGAGGTCGATCCCAGGATCCTGAGATGACCTGAGCCGAAGGCAGATGCTTAACTTACTCAGCCACCCAGGCACCCCCTGTGACTTAATAGTTAAAAAGAAAGTTGGCTCAAAGCCGTCTAATGGTTATTAATTACAGACTCGCAGTCTCTGAGTTTTAATTGTTGCTGTATATATTTAATTTGCATAGGATTAGGAAAGTGGTTATTGTTCTCCTAATATTAAATGTGTTTAAATTATTATATTTCTGTTTTTTTCTGTAAAGGGGAAAAGCCTCCATCATACCCAGAATGATCATTTCCAGAATGATGGAATTGGTAAGTGGAAAATTAGCCCTGTGATCACTTGCTTTTTTTGTATAAAAGATTTACCCCCAAACTTCATCACTAGAAAGAGGAGGTTGGGGAGAGGGACGGGGACACACACACACACACACACACACACACACACACACTTTGGAACTCACTGAACTCTTTCATTCAACACATCTGGTCTTGTGAATCTTTCGTTATGTTGTTCCTGAAAACGTGATTTGTATCTAGAAGTTTTGAGGAAAAACATTTAAGCCTATGCAACAGAAGTTTTTGGAACATATTTATATTCTCCAAATGTTGGGTCATTGAAATTTCAAGATGATGTTTATTTAAACGATTTAAAATATTACACAATTGTGCTTTTAAAATAATAATTGCTTAACCTTCATTTCATTTGTGGCTATATTACAGTTGTAAGCCAAAACTTTATTGTGAAGGATTGTATATATTTTCCTCGTCTTAGAAGAATGTTTCCTGAGTGTGTACGGTTTTCTTGAAGGACACACCTCTAGTTTCTTGGAAGACATTTACAATTATACTAGTTTAGAAAAGGAATACTTTGTATATCTCAAGCTAATTTTAGGGAACGTTGTAAAATGGTTATTTTTTTAAATATGCTTTTTTCTTCCACATTGGTATTTCCTTGATTATAAGATATCTTATGGCAAACCTGGGAAATGTATTTTGCTGTTGGCGATTTAAATTCTTCTTGTCTAGAGGAATGTGTACAACTACTGAGTGCATTCTCTCTCTGTTTATTTTTCAGTTCAGCCCAATCCTTCTGTACTTATTGGCAATCCTATTAGAGCATATACACCTCCACCCCCTCTTGGACCTCACCCAAATTTGGGGAAATCTCCAAGCCCTGTTCAAAGAATAGATCCTCACACTGGGACAAGTATTCTTTACGTACCTGCTGTCTATGGAGGGAATGTAGTTATGTCGGTGCCTTTACCTGTAAGTGGACATTTGAGATACTTTCTACTGAATAAAATAAAATAGGCTTCACTAAATTAGTAACTATCCCAAGTAGTGTTCTACCTTAAAAAAAATTTTTTTTCAATGCCTGTAGGCTTTTAAAGCAGCTCTTTCTTTAACCTTCAGATTTTGAAATGACCAAAGAAATATGATTGTTGCTTAAAATTTGTTACTAGATTGGGACGCCTGGGTGGCTCAGTCCGTTAAGCGGCTGCCTTCAGCTCAGGTCATGATCCCAGGGTCCTGGGATCGAGTCCCGCATCGGCTCCTTGCTCAGCAAGGAGCCTGCCTCTCTCTCCGCCTCTGCCTGCTTGTGCGCCCTCTCTCTCTCTCTCTCTGACAAATAAATAGATAAAATCTTAAAAATAAGTAAATAAATTACAAGGTTTTAAAAAAAAAACAATTTGTTACTAGATTGTCAGTGGCTATGAAGAAATCTATAAATTGGATGTTTTGATTGAGAAGTCTTTATATTCTTTTAAAATATTTTTACTAGGGAAATTGAGCTGAAAGTTAACAGAGCTAGTAAATTGGTCTCTTGTTTTATAAAGTGATGCTTTATTTTATCTTTTACTTTTTTATTCTTATATAATTCACTAATCCTTCCTAAGAAATAATAGGTTTTTGGAAGAGGCAAAAAGCTTGGGTTAGTCTAGCTCTCTGGATCTAAATTTATCTGAGAAATTTCCCTCCTTACGAAATCTTACTGGTACTTAAAAATATTATTAAATCCTTTCTAAGACAATAGATATTTAGAGGGCTTCCATCTTACGTAAAACCCATTTTCATTCCTTTAAGATTTTATAATATTTTGGCAATTTTGTTAATTTGCTGATATAATAATATTTCCAAATTTAGGAATTTTAGCCTAGAAAACGTATCTTCCATTTAAGGCAAGTATTGTAATTTCAAGCAGAGGTGATTATTGCTGAAGATTTTTGGCAAACCCCCCCCCACCAAAATGGAAAAATGCCATGCTTTACTGTGAACCTTTCTCAGCCATATTGATCACAATAGTTTACAATTACAGCAGCTAATGAGAATAACTGTCAGTTAGAAATATGTAATTCATGCCCACTCCCCATAGATCTTCAATTTTAGCTGACTTATTTCTTCCCAGACAGCCTGGCAACATTATACATCATTTGCTTTAAATAGTAAGTCCCTTAGGATTTATATTTCATTTTACTAGGTCAGAGAGGCTTTTATTATAGAAGATTTTTTTAAGAGTCTGCATGTAACAGTTATATTACAGTAAATGGGGCAGTAGCTTAGATGTCATTGTTTATCCTTTTACGTTAGTATGCAGAGATTATATGTTAAGATACACCTAAAGAAATGTTCTATTTCTGTGGTTTAAGGGAAGAGTTGAATTAATCAAAAGCATTAATTAAACTAACGGACTGAATTTTGCCTACGATAAGTGAACATAAAATGATTGGGTTATTCCTGTAAAGTTGGACTATGTATATTATGTATATTTTATGTCGAGACTCCTTGGGCTAAATTCTTTCTTAAGTTTTCCCCTGTTCTTTCATTTAGTCTCTTACACTATGTAACTATGTGGTTATAATTTAAAAGATAATTTTCTTGGTAATCTATGACATGTATACATTCGTACTGAGGAGAAATGATTCAAGATTATAAAATGATTTAATGTGTCAAGGAATAATTATCAATTTTAAGTCTTCAATTTCTTCCAAACTTGAAAAATGATCAATTTTCCCTACACGCTAAAGAATCAGGAAGCCAGTTTTTTGTTTTGTTTTGTTTTTGTTTTTGTTTTAGGAAGCCAGTTTTTAGATGTAGTAGTAATTCTGCCAATTGTTACAATTAGCATTGACTTTGTAGTTATTCATTTTGATAAAATTAACATCCGTGTGTGTGTGTGTGTGTGTTTGCTTTTTCCTAATCAACAGCACTGTGGCAGCTTGCCTTTCAGAATGTACTTAATGCAGTTATTTTATTTCTTGTAATAACTTAGGTACCATGGACAGGGTACCAGGGCAGATTTGCAGTCGATCCTCGGATCCTTACACACCAGGCAGCGATGGCCTACAATATGAACCTCTTACAGACGCATGGACGGGGGTCTCCCATACCGTATGGCCTTGGGCACCATCCACCTGTCAGCATAGGGCAGCCACAAAACCAGCATCAGGAGAAGGAGCAACATGAGCCAAGTCGAAATAGTGAGCTGCTTCACTCTTCTCATGTTCCTAAATTGATCATATGCCTGTTTGTATCAACATATAAGGTTCTTTTAGCAGTATGATTATTTAAAAAACTTATCTATCTATTTATTTAGAGAAAGCATGGGGAGGGGCAGAGGGAGAGGGAGAGAATCTCAAGCAGACTCCTTGCTGAGCGCCGAGCCCAACAGGGGGCTCGATCTCGCGACCCTGAGACCGTGACCTGAGCCGAAACCAAGAGTCGGTCACTCAGCTGCACTGAGCCACTCGGGTGCCCAATATTTAGAGTGTTTTAAATGATAGTTATTTATAAAGTTATTTATAATTGAGTTGGAAAATCCTCTCCTGCTAATCATTTTTATTGACCCAAATTATTTTTGTGCTGTACTAAACATGAATGCTACTCTTAAAGTACTTATGTAAAGCACAATCCCCTGTCTACTTGAATTATAAATAAGGAAAAATCACCCAGTCTGCTTTTTAAAGTCAGGTTTATTGAGGTATAATTTATATATAGTAAAATCCACTTTTAAAATGTACAGTTAAATTAAAAAAAAAAAGTAAAAAAAAAAAATCAAATGTACAGTTGATGTGTTTTACCAAGTACAGAGAGTTATTAATCACTACCAGAATCAAGATCCTGAATCAAGATACAGGATATTTACATAACTCAGAATGTTCCCTCATATCCCTTTGTAGTCTGCCTTCTTCTCCAACCCCCAGCCTTGAGCAGCCACTAATTGTAGTTTTGTTTCTGTGGTTTTGTCTTTAGGTATGTCATGTAAATGAAATCATAGACCATATAGTTTTGTGTGTCTAGCTTCATTCACTTAAGTTAATGCTTTTGAGATTCACTCATGTTGTCTGTGTCAGTAGTTTGTTCCTTTTTACTGTTGGTTAGTATTCTGTTATATGGATGCACCACAATGCTTTTATCTACCCATCAATTGATGGGCAATTAGTTATTTCTCATTTTTGGCTCTTATGAATAAAGCTGCTATGAACATATGTGTGAACATGTATTTTCATTTCTCTTGTGTGTATACCCAGGAATAAGATTGCTAAGCATATTGTAAATGCATATGTGACTTTATAAGAAACTGCCATGCTGTTTTCCAAAGTGGCTGATTGATTTTTCATTTCAGCTAGTAATGTATGAGATTTCTTGCTGTTCCACATTTTCATCAGCACTTGGTGTTGTCAGTCTTTTTAATTTTACCCTTGCTAGTGGGTATCTGATAGTATCTGATCATAGTATTAGTTTGCATGTTCCTAATGACTAGTAATGTTGAATATCTTTTCATTGGACTTATTTGCCCTCTGTATATCTTTCATGACATGTCTATTCATATTTTTGCCCACGTTTTTTTTTAACAGTTTGTTTTATGAAGTTATGGATACAAATCTTTAGTTAGGTACATGTTTTGAAAACATTTTCTCCCAGGTTATGGCTTGCCTTTTCATTAACGGTATCTTTCAAAGAGTGGAAGTTTCTACTTTTGATAAAATTCAATTTATCCATTTATTTTCTTCTTTGAGTCATGATTTTGGTGTGGTGTCTAAATTTCTTTGATCTATGTTTTTTTTTTCCCCTAGAAGTTTCATAGTTTTAGCTCTCACTTAGGTCCATTTTGAGTTAAATTTTATATGTGGTGTGAGGTAAGAATTGAGGCTTTTGTTTTGGTTTTTGTTTCTGTGTATGTGTATATATCTATAGACCACCATTTGTTGGAAAACACTGTCCTTCCCTCCATTGAACGTAGTGGCTTTGTTAAAAATCAGCTGACCACGTGTATGCAGTCTCTGCCGTGTGCTGTTGGTGCACATGTCTGTGTGTATGCCAGAGGTGCTGTCTGGATTCCTGTAGCTTTATGAAAGTCTTGACATCAGGTACTCTGAGTTTTCCAGCTTTGTTCCTTTTCAAAACTGTCTATTCCAGGCCCTTTGCATTTCCACATACATTTTAGAATCAGTTTCTCAGTTTCTACAAAAAACCCTCCTGGGATTTTGATTGGGATTGCGTTGATCTGTAGATCAATTTCGGGAGGATTGACATCTTAACAGTATTGAGCCTTTTTTTTTTTTTTTTTTAAGTTTTCAATATATGGCTTTTGCACATACTTTGTTAGCATGAAAGCTTAAATTAATATAGGTATTTAGTGTTATGATTTTCATCCTTAGTAGTGCATCCCACAAATTCTGATCTATTTTCATCAGTTGAGTACACTTTCTAATTTCACTTGGAATTAAGTTCATGGAATATTTAGAAAGGGGAGTTTTAGTTTTCAGTTATTAGGGATTGTCTGAGAATTTTTATGTTATTGGTTTCTACATTAATTCCATTGTGGTAAGAAAACATATTTTGTATGACTCAAACTCTATTGAATTTAGTGAGATTTGTTTTATGGCCCAGAATTTAGTGTATCTTTGCAAATGTTCCATGTTCACTTGAGAAGAATGGAGTGCTCTGTAAATGTTACTTAGGTCAAGTTGGTTGATAGAAATGTGCAGATCTACTTTCTTGCTGATTTTCTGTCTACTTTTTAAAAAATACATATTGAGAGGAGAATATTGAAATCTCCAAGAACAACTGGCATTTGTCTATTTTTCCTTTAAGTTTTGCTTGATTAATTTTGAAGTTCTGTTATTAGGAGCATCAACATTTAGGATTATGTGCTCTTGATTAATTAACTCTTGTGATTTTGGAATGACTTCCTTTATCCTTGGTAATAGTCTTTGCTCTGTGATCTACTTTGCTTAATAACTAATATAATCACTTTAGCTCTCTTTTGACTAGTGATGGCATGGTATATCTTTTTTGACCCTTTTCTCTTTTCTTTCTTTTTTTTACCTATTACTTTTAATCTCTTTGTGTATTTATATTTAAAGTACATTTCTTGGGGCACGTGGGTGGTTTAGTTGGTTAAACATCTGACTCTTGATTTTGGCTCAGGTCATGATCTCAGGGTCATGGGATAGAGCCCTGCTTCAGGCTCTGTGCTCAGCTCAGAGCCTGCTTAAGATTTGAATTTTCTCCCTCTCCACTTGCCTCTTCTCTCATGCATGCTCTGTCTCTCTCAAATACATAAAATCTTTATGTGCATTTATTTTATTTATT
Organism: Potos flavus; assembly: GCA_028534135.1. NCBI lineage: Eukaryota > Metazoa > Chordata > Mammalia > Carnivora > Procyonidae > Potos > Potos flavus. Next base: position 11,450,876 of record CM052891.1, on the reverse strand, counting down.
TTTAAAAAAACTTACTTATTTGAGAGAGAGAGAAAGAGGTGGGATGGGGTGGGGTGGGGAGAGAGAGAAAGAGAGAAAATCCTAAGCAGACTCCCTGCTGAGCATGGAGCCCTATGTGGAGCTCAATCCAATGATCCTGAGATTCTGAGATAATGACCTGAGCCAAAACCAAGAGTTGAGTGCTCAACCGACTGAGCCACCCAGGTGTCCGTACAGTGCATTTATTTTAGATGGCATATGGTTGGCTGTTGATTTTCTTTTTTTTTTTAAGTCCAATGTGACGATCTCTGCCTTTTAATTGGGGTGTTAGGACCATTTGTACTTTATGTGATTATATAGTTAGGCTTGATTTTATCATCTTGCTATCTATTTTTAATTTGTCTGATCTGTTTTTTATTTCTCCTTGACTTTTTTCCTGCCTTCTTTTAGATTAGTTGAATATTTTTTATGATTCCATTTTATCTCCTTTTTTGGGTTATTAGCTATAACCCTTTATTATTTTAGTATTTGCTTTAGAGTTTATAGTATACATCTTTAACTTCTCACAGTCTAATTTATATTCTTTCTAATTTATATTTTACCACTTCATGTACAGTAAAAGAACCTTATAATATTTCAGTTTTTTCTCTCATGGTTTTTATGATATTATTGTCATGCATTTTACTTTTATGTATGTTATAAGCCCAACATTGTTATTATTTTTATTTAAATAGCCAATTATCTTTTTAAAGAGTTTTAAATAAGAGCAATAATTTTTATATCTATCCATGTAGGTAGCACTTCTGGTAATCTTTATTTTTTTCTGTATATTCATGTTTTCATTTGATAGAATTTTCCTTCTGCCTGAAGGACTTTTCTTAACATTCCTTTTTCTTCATGTCTCTTGTGTTTGGGGTTTTGTTGAACTTCTTAGATCTGTGGATTTGTAGTTTTCATCAAGTTTGGAAACGTGGCCTTTATTTCTTAAGATATTTTTTGTCTCACCTCCTCCTGGCTGCTTCAGGAATTCCAACTACCCAAATATTAGGCTGATTAAAGTTTCCCCACAGTTCATGGATGCACTTTCCTTTTTTTTCTCTTTCTTTTTCTTTTTTCTTTTTGTGTTTCATTTTGTGTAGTTTCTATTATGCCTCAAGCTCACTAAGTTTTTATTCTACAATGTCTAATCTGCTAGTTCCATCCAGTGTATATCTCAGACATTATAGTTTTCATTTCTTAAAGTTTAGTAGTAAGCATATTCTGGCATGAAAATTCATTTTACAAATTTCTAGTGGCTTTCCTAAAAGAGTGATGTATGTACGTACGTATATATTTATAAGTAGACTCCATGCCCAGTGTGGAGCCCAATGCAGGACCTGAACTCATGACCCTGAGATCAAGACCTGAACTGATAAAAAGAGTTGGATGCTTAACTGACTGAGCCACCTAGGTGCCCCATAAAAGTTTTTTTTTTTTTTTTTTTTTTAAGATTTTATATATTTATTTGACAGAGGGAGACACAGCGAGAGAGGGAACATAAGCAGGGGGAGTGGTGGAGGGAGAAGCAGGCTTCCCGCAGAGCAGGGAGCCCGATGTGGGCTCAATCCCAGGACCCCGGGATCATGACCTGAGCCAAAGGCAGACGCCCAACAACTGAGCCACCCAGTCGCCCCTGCCCATAAAACTGTTTCTTTTTAATTTTTTTAAAGATTTTTATTTATTTGACAGAGAGATAGCACAAGTAGGCAGACCAGCAGGCAGAGGGAGAGGGAGAAGCAGGCCCTCAGCTGAGCAAGGAGCCCAATGCAGGGCTCGATCCCAGGATCCTGGGATCATGACCTGAGCTGAAGGCAGTCGCCTAACTGACTGAGCCATCCAGGTGCCCCCATAAAAGTATTTTAAACAAGAGCTCAAATCAGGGATTTTTTCAAGGAATTTAAAATATCCAGCAGTTAACTCTTATAGATTAAAAATCCTTTCACATGTGTGGGGCCCCTGGGTGGCTGTCGGTTAAGCATCTGATTTGATTTCAGCTCAGGTCATGATCTCAGGGTCGTGGGATTGAACCCTGTATGAGGCTCCCTGCTCAGCTCAGAGTCTGCTTCAGATCCTCTCCCTCTGCCCCTCCCCTTGCGTGTGCGCGCTCTCTCGCTCTCTCTGTCTCTCTCAAGTAAATAAATAAAATCTTAAAAAAAGAAAAATAAGATCCTTTCACATGTGTGAAATGGCATTATTTAATTCTATTATAATTGTGAGTTTTAAAAAATCTTAATTTACTTCTTTTACTATTTATCATCCACTTCTATTTAGTTTGCTACTACTACTTTTAAGCAGTATAACTACATTCCTTTCAGAATATCTATTCATTTAGCTTCCTTTGTTAAATTGGGTTGGCATATTTTTTGGATTTTGCTTAATTGCGTTTGTGAATGGCCAAAGCATTTAGCCTTTATAAGTAGGCAAGAATGCACCTTTTGTGCATCTAGTTTAAGAAAACAAGGCTATGAATTCCTAGAGAATGGGCAGTTATGTTTGAAATTATTTCATGTTTTAAGGTTATTCCTTTATTTGAGCTTTTGTTTTGACAACGAGGTTTGCTCTAATTATAAATTTTCTTTCTTGCAGGGAAACTGCAACTCTGAAACATTAGAAAAGCAAATCCCAAGCAGTAGTATAAATTGATGTAATTGGTGAAAAATGTTCGAAATATTCTGCTTCTGTCTAATAATGACTAGTCATTGGAGACAATTTATAAGAATTTTTAAATATTTTCTTAGGTAAAAGTGATACAAATAATCCTGGACCTGAAATTAATAAGATTCGAACACCAGAGAAAAAGCCTACAGAATCAAAACAGGTATGCTGCTTACATTTGGTGAATGCATTGTCCTAATGGATTTAGTCTTGGAATCTTGACGTTTTAAAGAAAATTTAAAATTTAAAGAAAATTTTCTATCTTTTTATGCATGTCTTTGTTTATTGTTTCATGAGGATCTGGTGGGTTGTGTTATCCTCTCTCCCTTCACCTTTTCTTTGTGGCTACATTATCTAATTTATTCGTATACCTTTCTCAGATTGTGTTATTCAGTGATAGACTTGAATTTAGAGCCTTTTCATGATAAAGTACTAAGTGAAGACACAGCTTGTAGACATGTCATTGAAAATAATCTCAGCATGCAAAGAGTTGTTACAGTGAAAAAGGAAGACTTAACTTCCTTAAGTACATTTAGCTTACCTTGTTCTCTCATTACATCTACTGTATAACTCCTTAACTTTTTTAATTGAAGTATAGTTGACACACAATGTTACATTAATTTCAGGCGTACGACATAGTGATTCAGTGAGTCTGTGTGTTCTGCTTGCTCTTCCCAGTGTAATTACCATCTGTCACTGTACAACGCTGTTATAATACCATTGATTATATTCCCTGTGCTGTACCGTTTATCCCCATGACTTACTCATGTCATCACCAATCCTAAACTCTTTATCCACCCATTCATCTACTCTCCTTGCTTCTGTGCTTGTGAACAAGTTAGGGAAAATAAAATCATTGGTTGAATTAGTGCCACTGGAAATCTCTAAGATTTTATTTATTTATTTGGGAGAGAGAAAGCGAGAGAGAGAAAGAGCACAAGCGGAGTGAGGGGCAGAGGGAGAAGCAGACTCCCAGCTGAACAGGGAGCCTGATGTGGGACTCAGTCCTGCGACTGTGGGATCATGACCTGAGCTGAAGCAGATGCTTAACCGACTGAGCCACCCAGGCGCCCCTCAGGTGACCAGCTCTTATGAACCCCCTTCAGTTGTTGTCTTATTACTTGTCTTTTCTCTGGTATTTGTTACTATTTTCTACTTTTTTCTTCTTGACCATGTTGTTTCTTTTGGTTTCTTTGACGTACATTTCTACTTTTCACAACTCTATCATGACCTGTCTCTTTTATAAGTTCCTGCCCACCCCCTTCCCATCTGTCCCTAGTCCTTATGTTGGGGTTTCCCAGGGTTCTGTCACTGTCCTACACCCCTCAGCATTTGCATTCTATGATTTCTCACTATAAACTAGTTCCATGGTTCCAACTAAACTAGTTCAGTTCCATGGCTTAAATCTCTACTGCATGATAATGACTTCCAAATCTGTATTTCCAGCTTCAGCTGGCTTTAAGCAATGGTTCTCTATATTCAGTGACTTATGTCCCATAAGCGGCTCTGACTCACAGTTTCTACAACTGAGAGGACCTAGTGCCTACCGGAGGAGTACAAATGACGCAGCCAGTGGCACTTCCTGCGGTGTCCGAGGGGAGCTGCCGTGCAAGTGGAGGTTCTGCATGTGTGGAAAGGGACATAGGGAGAGAACAGGTGGCAGGGAAAATGCTGGGGCAGCCCTTGCGGTCAGAGGTAGCGCAGGATCCAGTCTCCCATAGGAGCCTTGGGTGCTGTGAGAGCAGCTGAAGCCCAGGTAGCCAAGTGTCCCTCATGTCCTTGTTTTAAAATTTCTCTTAAGATCTTTGCCTGTTCAGGAACTAGGCAACCTGATAGACGTGTTTCATTTTCTTTCCATGCTGATGCTTTGTCCTAGGGCCTCGGGGCAAGCCACTTCCTAGCTCTCCTTGACTCAGTGCCTCCGTATTAAGAGGAAAATGATGGAGGATAATCTAATTCTGGTAATAATCTAATTCGCAGGCTCCTTCAGACGTTATAGTCCTCTATGCTGCTTAGCCCATTGTAGGATCACAGAGTAGCACAGTCTATTTATTTGTTTGTTTGTTTGTTTATTTATTATTTTATCTTTAAAGATTTTGTTCATTAGAGGGAGAGACAGAGTGCACAGGGGGAAGAGCTGAGGGAGAGGGACAAGCAGACTCTGTGCTGAGCACAGAGCCCGACGTGGGGCTGGATCCCATGACCCTGAGGTTACAACCTGAGCCGAAACCAAGAGTCGGATGCCCAACTGGCGGAGTGACTCAGGCACCCCGAGTAGCATAGGCTTTTTTTTTCTTTTTTAAGATTTATTGGCTTATTTTAGAGAGAGAGAGGTGGGGGGAGGGGCAGAAAGAGAGGGACAAGCAGACTCCCGGCTGAGTGGGGAGCCCAAGGAGGGGCTGGCTCCCGGGAACCTGAGATCATGACCTGAACCGAAATCAGGAGTTGGCTGCTTAACCAGGCTGCTTAACCGACTGAGCCACCCATGTGCCCCACTGAGTAAGAAGCACAGTCTTGATTTAAGTTTCTATGACCAGCCTAGCTTCTTGTCCATGTCAAAGTCAGAAGTGAAGGAGGCAGCTTATCCACAAACAACCTCGACATCTAATCACGATCTCCCTCATGTGATCTGAGTAATCTTATGGAAAGATATATATCCCAGCTAAATGTAGCATCAGTCATCAAAAAGATGAAGATTCATGGGGGACAACGTTTGTTTATAAAGAACCTTAAGTAAATTCTGAAACTTTTTTTTTATTTTGCAGATACAGTTTAATGATTTAATATATAAAGCTTAAATCTTGGCATTGTAGACAGTTAATGACAACTTGTTATTGAAGACTTCCATGTTTAATGCCATTGTGGGTAGTGGGCTCTGAGACACTCAGAGAGCAGGCATTGCAGCTGCTTGGGAAGACTGGGATGAAATTGTCATTCTTCTCATTTCATTTTCTAGACAATTTCTGTACACCCAGTCATCTTAAGGACCTTATTGGCCAAATTCAGTGGCATCCATGTGAACTAGTGATGAGAGATGAAAATGCCCTGGAGGCATGATGGGCTCATCACAGCCACTGGTGTGATAGCTTGGTTGCCAGGAGTACCTCAGGGGCAATTCAGGAACAAGCTGCTTGTTCTGGGTGTTTGACAGTGGTCAGTTCCGTGTTTGGCTTGAGAGCCTTTGGTGAGGCAAGTACTCTACAGTCCCCAGTGACTATTTCCGCACCGAAACTTAGAAGGAGATTGATATACCAAAGCAGCTCATTGAGTGTTTGGACAGAGATGGGAAAGAAAACTGCTTCTTTCCACGTTATATTTCAGTTTTCACACTGTCACCACTTAAGATCAAACTTGGACTTCAGCACTCCCTAGCTTACAAATCTTTGGTAGCTTACCACAGTTTACATACAGGATTAAAAATGCTTATTCTCAGTATTGAATCATTCAGGGTCTTGTGTAATTGGGCTCCTGCAGTTTTATCTGATGTCAGGAAGGGAAAACTAACATCTTAACAAGAGAAGTTGTAGCTCTGTGTATACACAAAGCTTCCCGTGTTCCTTAAATCTGCCGTATTTTTCTCCTTCCCTCCCTCGTTGGTTAAGCTGTTACCTTTACCTAGAATGTCCATCCCTCACGGGTAAATTTCAGCTCTTTGTGCAAGATTCAGTTCAAACGCCATGGCCTCTGTGACGCCACCTCTCATTGTCTCAGGCACTAGGATCTCCGATCATATCCTTTCGCGAACACCTCTAATTTTGTGTTTACTTGTTGGTATCCTCTACTGGACTCCAAGCCTGGGCTTTGCAGACTTTTCCTGCAAGAGGCCAGATAGTACATCTTCAGGCTTTGTGGCCATATGGTTTCTGTGGCGATCACTCAGCTCTGCCGCTGTAGTGAGAACGCGGCATAGGCTGTATGTCAGCGAATGGGGGTGGCTGTGTTCCAGTAAAACTTTAACTGCTTAAGTTTGGTGGGCCAGAAACGGCCTGGGGACCATCATTTGCCAGCCCTCGATGTGAGCTCATGAGGGTACGGAGTAAGTCCTCTTACTGCCTTTTTAATCTCCAGCTCGAGGTGGAGTGTCCTTGGTAGGCTCTTAGTAAATGTTTGTCGAAAGAATAAGTGTCAATACCGAATGGCAAGAATTGACAACCAAACTGGTTATACAAAGGTGATGATAAAGTACTTATTTATTTGTTCACTTCAGAGTTGTTTAAATCGAAACAAGTATTTTTAAAATTAATATAGATATATTTGAAGAAAGAGATGTATAAAAACAATAAAATCGGAAGGAAAGGACACATTTTGATGATTTATATCAGAAGAAAATAGTTATCTTTCCAAGGAAGAAAGTGTGAAATTAAAAATAATGTTTTTAAAGGAATTAAAGTGGGCATGTTAATAAGATGGCAGTATCTCTTCTTATGAGTCAAATTTAATATGCTTTTTTCCCTGTTTCATCTTTTCTAATTTAAAAAATATTTATTCCCTCACTTGACTGTCAGAAAGCGATTGGGCACCTGGCACTCAGCTGTGACTGATAACAATCTCTCCTATCCTGCCGATGCGCTGGGGGTGGGCAAAGGTGGAGAGCCACAGGACCCAGATCTTCTGTAGTTAAGAAAGACTTCTTATTTTTTTCTAGATTGATTTGGAATCAAATCCACAGAACAGAAGTCCTGAGTCGCGTCCTGGTGTTATTTATCCCAATACCAAATTTCATCGCAAAGATAATCTCAACCCCAGACACATAAATCTTCCTCTCCCCGCTCCCCACGCACAGTATGCCATCCCCAGTCGTCATTTTCATCCCCTTCCCCAGCTGCCCAGACCACCGTTTCCAATTCCGCAGCAGCACGCCTTGTTAAATCAGCAGCAGAGTAATTTACCTGAACAACCAAATCAAATGCCACCCCAACCAAATCAGGTAGTCCCGCCACCGAATCCGTTGAACCAGCTGACTCCGCAGCCGCCGCCTCAGCTCTCTCCTGCCTATCAGGCAGGACCCAACAGCGCCTTCTTTAATAGCGCCGTGTCTCACCGCCCACAGTCCCCTCCCACAGAGGCTGTGATCCCTGAACAGCAGCCGCCTCCCATGCTGCAGGAAGGCCATGGTCCTCTGCGAGCCATCGCGCAGCCCGGCCCCCTCCTTCCGTCACATCTGAGTAACTTCACTGATGAGAACCCCCCAGGATTGCCTGTAGGGGAGGCTTTAGGTAAGTTCTCCTGTCACCGCGGGATGTGACAAAGTCAGAGATTATTTCCTTAAATTGACATGTCCTGTGCAGTATTAATTTGGGTCAGGATTGATTCAGTTCTTCAAACAATGGCAGCAAAAATCAGTCGCTTAGTGTAATAGTCAGAATCTTGTTCCAAATGCTGTATGATATTAAGCATCCCGGTGATGCCAGTTTACATGATTACGTAGGTGAGGAAGAATCATCACCACTATTACGAGTGACCTTAATTACTGGCAAATTTAGGAAATACTACTTTCTCCAAAATCCAAATTGTAGGCATTTCTTTGTCTCTTGTGAAGAAAATCTGGTTGTAAAAATACTTGAGTAGCTTGAAACCCCGGATTAACCTGCAACCCCAAAGGCATGAAAATTTAAACTCTTCCCAAATATTTTGCAGATCGTATGCACGGGAGTGTAGCTCTAGAAACACTAAGGCAGCAGCAAGTGCGGTTACAGCAGTGGAATGAGCATCACGCCTATCTCAGTCAGGGCAGTATTCCATACCCACACCATCACCATCCTCATCCTCACCTCCAGCACCTTCCTCAGCCGCCCATCGGATTACATCAGCCCCCAGTGAGAGCAGACTGGAAGCTCCCCAGCAGTGCCGAAGATGAAGCAGAAACAACAGACTCGAGGTATTTCCGCAGAGTAAACCTAGCCTCTGAAGCATGACCCCATCCCCCTCCCCCCACACACTGTTTCCTTCCTTGGATGTCGTCCTTTTAGCCTCAAGTTGGAATATTGTCCCAAAGAAATTGGATGCTGGCCTTCTAGGCACATGCTACACAGTCTGTTGATTGACTCTAAAATATAGAGAATCCATTTAGAAGTAACTAGTGCAAATCTGGGCATGGACGATCCGTTGTGGATTGAAAATTAATGTGGCCCCTTGCTTTGTGGCTCTCCTGAGAAAGAAATGTACCATCGCTATGAGCATTTTTTTTCATACTCAGTAGTCATACAAGAAATGAATGGACACAGAAGTAAATCAGTGATTAAAAGTTAAAAATTAGAAGTTTGTCATCAATTTTTCCCCCTACCTGCACAGAATTCTGTCTTCTTTTAACTGTAAATGTTTATGAGTGTTTGGTCCTTATTCTAAACTTGTTTTTATGGCCGGTGTCATGTGAATGCAATGAAGTGTTTCCTGATCCCTCTGAACAAGACGCACCACGATGGTGACTTTTTATAACGGCCAGTTATCAAAGACATGTAGACACAAGGACAGGTTTTTTTTTTTTAAGATTTTATTTCTTTATTTGAAAGAGAGAGCATGAGAGGGGGTAGGGGCAGAGGGAGAAGCTTCTCACTGAGCAGGGAGCCCGATGTGGGACTCAATGCTGGGACTCCAGGATCATGACCTGAGCCAAAGGTAGTTGCTTAACCGACTGAGCCACCCAGGTGCCCAAGACAAGGACAGTTTTTAATGCCAAGGGAAAAGAAAGAAATCAAATATTTGGACATATTTAGTATCTTCAACTCAGCATCTATTGCCTGTTAATGATCACTTTTTTTTTTTCAAGATTTTATTTATTTATTTGAAAGAGAGAGAGAGAGTCCACATGTGCGAGCAGGGAGAGAAGCAGAGGGAGAGGGACAAGCAGACTCCACGCTAAGCGTGGAGCCCAACGTGGCGCTCAGTCTCTTTATCCTGAGATCCTGAGCCGAAACCGAGTCCAACCAAATGAGCCACCCAGCCGCCCCTTAATGCTTAATTGAGATTAATTAATGTTAATTCTAATGAAGTATTCTGATTTTGTCTGTAAAAATTAACACATGTAGTTGACTAAAGCTCTCCTTGATGTGACGGAGCTTTTCTTTTGTTTTCTTTTCTTCATATTTCATCATCTTTATGTAGGTTTCAAGACTTAATCAGAGAACTGTCTAATCGTGATCAAAGTGAAACACGGGAACTAGCTGAAATGCCACCACCTCAATCAAGACTTTTGCAATATAGACAAATTCAGACTAGGAGCCCACCAGCAGTCCCATCTCCCCCATCCAGCACAGACCACAGTAGCCACTTTTCTAACTTTAATGACAACAGCAGAGACATTGAAGTAGCCAACAACCCAGCATTTCCACAGCGCCTACCGCCCCAGATATTCAGCTCGCCTTTCTCGTTGCCATCTGAACACCTTGCCCCTCCTCCCTTGAAATACCTGGCACCTGATGGAGCATGGACTTTTGCTAACTTACAACAGAATCACCTAATGGGGCCGGGTTTTCCCTATGGCCTACCTCCATTGCCTCACAGGCCACCGCAAAACCCTTTTGTACAAATACAGAATCATCAACACGCTATTGGTCAAGAGCCATTTCACCCATTGTCATCTCGAACAGTATCTTCTTCTTCGCTCCCTAGCTTAGAAGAGGTAAATGTCTTTCTTTTCCTTTTTTCCTTTGGGGATTAAATTTTTGTGAAAAGTACTAGTATTTATTGATTTGATGAGAACAGTGGACAGGTCTTACTGAATTTAATAGTCTTTTAAAGATAATCTTTTCTTGGAATTTATTTTAATTTCTCCTCTTAATTGTGGTATTTCAGGCTTTATAGAATCGTCATTGTTGTTGAAACATGCCCCTTAGAGTCTTTTGTTGCCGTTTTGGAACATTTAACATCTGATTGACCTGACGAGGCTCTTCCTTCAAGCAGCTTTTTGTTCTGTCTAATCCGGGCAAATGGTTTCTGGTGATTTGTCTTTTTACTTAAGTTACATTCGTCAGTTATAAATGTGTTAATTAAGCTTTCCGTAGATGTTGGCTTTTTCAGCCAGTGGTGAATTCCTAGTGCTGTGCTTTCTCCTGGCACTCATCCTGGTGCTTTCTTAGCCTGGGGCAGTGGAGACGCAGCAATACTGGTTCCCGAGTGTCAGAATGGGCAGTGTATTTAACATGGACTTGACTCTGCTCAACTAGGTATTTTAAGGTAAACTGAATTTTTATCGTGAAATACTTAGGTATTTCAAAGGAGCATCTATATGGACCTTCACTGATATGAAAATCTTAGTAATTTCCGGTTATAAAACTTCCAAAATGGTATCATTGGTGTAAACTATAAACATGTTGTCTAGCTGGTCCCCTTAAATTTGCAGTGATTAAAGATGAGAATGTAGAAAGCTGGTTGTGGTCATTATCAATCGCAGATGTCTTATTAAAATAGGATAAACATTTACAATTTTGATACATGAAAGATATCTTTTTGACATCAGCTTCATTTTGGCAGTTCCTCGTTGATTTCTAAAGGCTTTAAAAATAATTCATGTGTTTTGCAGATTTTCTGCTGTACATGCTGATTAAAAAGTCAGGTTTTCATAGGGGTGGTTCTGTATCTTATTTGTAGAGTTTTGGAGGTAATTTGTTCAAGGGGTTCTAGTAGACATTGTTTGGCTCTCTTAGTTTAATAACTGTCATGAAAACAACTTAATTGCCATCTTAGGCTCCTAATATAAATTGTAAGGATAAGATATTCATCTTATCTGTATATATAGTATCTGTATATATGTATTGTGGGGATCTAGAAATTTGGAACCATACTTTTAAAGATTTGACACATATCTGACATTATTTCAAGTTATAACAGAGGGGCTTAACATCTAAGCGGTAATGTAATTTTCAGTTAGGTGATGTTTTTCTGTATTTACCTATGTATTTATTTCTGATAAAATTCATATAACAAAAACTTCACCGCTTCGACCATTTTACTGTTTAGTGGATTTTAATATATATACAATATCGCATAGCTGCTCTCTAATTCCAGAGCATTGTTGTCACCCTGAGAGAAACCCCATAACTGTTAAGTAGTTGCTCCCTAACCCTCTCTGCCTCCAGTCCCTAGCAGCTAATAACCTACTTTCTGTCTTTATGGAGACATTTCAGATAACTGGAATCATACAAAATATGGCCTTCTGAGTCTGGCTTTTTCCTTTAGCATGTTTTTGAAGCTCATGCACATTATAGCATGTGTCAGTACTTCATTCCTTTTTATGGCTGAGTAATATTCCACTGTGTGGATGTACCGCAGTTTGTTTATCTTCTTATCGATTGATGGATATTTGAGTTGTTTCCGTTATCTTGCTATTATGAATAATGCTACTGAACAAGTTTTTGCGTGAAAGCATATTTTTTGTTCTCTTATTTAATTATGTACCTAGAATTCCTGGGTCATCTGGCAACTCTGTGTTTGAGGAGCTGCCAAGCTGTTTTCCACAGGGCCTTGTACCATTTTACATTCCCAGTAGTGATGTATGAGGGTTCCAATATCTCCTTTTTAAAAAAAAAAAAATGATAGCCATTTAGTGGATGTATAGTGGTATCTCTTTGTGGTTTTGATTTCTCTAATGACTGATGATGTTGAGCATCGCCTTGTGTGGTTATTGGCCATTTATGTATCTTCTTTGGAGAAATGTCCATTCAAATGCTTTACCCATTTAAAAAAAATAGTTGGTTGCCTTTTTATTATGGAGCTGTGAGAGGTTTTAAATACATTCTGGGTACTAGATTCTTATCACACATATGATTTGCCATATTTTCTCCTTCGATAGGTTGTCTTTTCACCTTCTTAATAGTATCCTTTGATGCACAAAAGTTTTTAATTTGGCAAAAGCCCAGTTTATCTGTTCTTTGTCATTGTTGCTGTTCTTGTTGCTGTGCTTTTGATGTCATACCTGAGAAACTATTGCCTAATCCAAAGTGATGGAGATGTTTTATAGTTTTAGTTTTTACATTGAGTTCTTTGACGCATTTTGAGTTAATTTTTGTGTGTTGTATAAGGTGGTGACAAATCCATTATTTTGCATGTTGGTTATCCAGTTTTCTCAGCACTAGTTATTGAAAAGACTTCTTTGTCCATTGAATGGTCTTGGCAACCTTGTAAAAAATCAAGTAACCATAGATGTATGGAATTACTTGTAGGCTTTCAATTCTGTTCATTATTGCCGATGTCCTTATGCTCTACCACACTGTCTTGTATACTATATCTTTGTAGTAAGTTTTGTATTTGTACGTATGATTTTGTACTTTGTTCTTTTTCAAGATTGTTTTGACTATTCTGGGTCTCTTGAATTTCCATATGAAATCGAGGACCAATGTGTAAATTTCTGCAAAAAAACAAACAGAAAACCAGCTGGAATTTTAAGAGAGATAGCTTTAAATCTGTAGATTAAGTTGAGGATTGTTGTCATCTTAACAATATTAAGCCTTCTGGTACTTGAACATGGGATATCTTTACATTTATTTAGGTCCTTTAAAAGTTTTCTTTTAACAGCATTTTGTAATTGTCCAAGTTTAAGTCTCATACTTCTTTTGTTAAATTTATCCTGAAGTAGTTTATTCTTTTTCCTGCAGTTGTAAACAGAATTGTTTTCTTAATTTCATTTTTGGATTGTTCATTATTAGTGTATGGAAATACAATTATTTATTATATATGTGCAAATTTGCTGAACTGTTAATTCGATCTAATAGATTTTTTGTGGATACCTTGGGTTTTTTTTTTTTTTAATATATAGAAGAAAATGTCATCTGCAAATATATCTTTGTTCTTCCTTTCTAATCTGGTTGTGTTTTCATTTTCTTGCCTAATTGCCCTGGCCAGAACTCTAGTATAATGTTTAAGGCACTTATTTGGTAAATTAGAGAAAAACAAGTATATCCAGGGTGGGTTTTTCAAATTTCCTTGTGTTTTTCATTTCTGATTTCATTCCATTGTGGTTGGAGAATATACTTTCTATAATTTTAGTCTATTAAAATTTATTGAGATTTGTTTTGTGGCCCAACATACCGTCTTTCCTGGAGAATGTTTCAGGTGCATTGGAAAAGCATGAGTATTTTGTTCTTGTTGGCTGGAATGTTCTATAGTTATGTTAAGTCTATTTGGTTTATATTGTTCAAATTTTCTGTTTCCTTTGGATCTCTGTCTAGGTTTTATATCTATTACTGACGGTAGGGTATTGAAATCTCTCAACTATTAATGTTGAATCTTCTGTTTCTCCCTTTCAGTTCTGTCAGGTTATGCTTCATGTATATTGGGGCTCTGTTGTTAGGTTTATATATGTTTATAATTGTTATGTCTTCTGGATGGATTGATGTTTCTATCATTATATGATGACCTTTCTCTCTTATAACAGTTTTTGTCTTGAGTATGTTTTTCTGATGTTTGTGTAGCCACCACAGCTCATTTTGTTTCAGTTTGCATGTAATCTCTTTTCTCATTCTTTTGCTTTTTGATTTTGTTGTCATTTGTTTAGTGGCTTTTCCAATCCAATATAAAAAATAATTTTAAGTTAATTAAAAATTCTGAACTAGTTTTTTAAAGTTTGTGGTTGTCATGTGTCACCTCTGAAGTCTTTATGCTATTAGCTGCATGGTCAACTAATCATTGCACAGAGATTTCCTTAAATGCCCAGGGCTAAAAACACGGCCCAGTGTTTGCAGAGGCATCCGAATGTGCGTTGCGGCGCACCTTGGCTACTCAGCCAGGCAGTTCACATCTCTGCCTTTGCCCTAACTTCCTGCCTCTGCAGAGCCTCCAGATCAGCCGGAGGTAGGAGCTTTTCAGGTCTTTTCTGAGCATGTGCACAGCATGTGTGTGGCCTTTTAGATTCCCAGGAATGTGTCAGAGCTCTTCAAAGCCCTTACTCCCTAAAGCATCTCATTCCTCGCCTTTTCTCCAAAGCTTTTGGTTAGTCTGCTGTTTGGTCCAGCTGTTATCCGTTGCATCAGGCAGCAGTGACTAAAACCTTTGCCTATGAATGTCTTTGATACGGCCCTCTTAGCACTGGTTGAATTCTCAGACAAGATAAGGCAAGTGTTCTTGTTTGTTTTTGAGCCAGTCTTCCAGGGACCACCAGGTCACAACAAATAATTACAGACCTTTGAGAATGAAGCCTGTTCTGCTCCCTCTGGTCCTGGTGCTAGAAATGCAAGGTCTTACTTATATCCAAGGCCACCATTGTGCTGGAGAGCAGGGGGTTGGGACTAAAGTAAGTTAAAATACCACATAGCTCACTATACTTCCTGAATTTTCTGTTTTTCTTGATGAACTGCTCCCTTGGTTGCTGCAAGCTTTAATTTATCAAATTTAAGAAAGTTGATAACAGTTTTGCCAATTTTTTCATTGCTTTTATGGAGCGATGGACTTTGGAGTTACTTATCTCCACCATTTGTACCAATATCTCTTGTGATTTTTTAAAAAAGATTTTTATTTGTGAGAGAGAGTGTGTACACACAAGCAGTGGGGAGGGGCAGAGGGAGAAGGAGAAGCAGGCTTCCCGCTGAGCAGGGAGCCCCATGTGGGGCTCGATCCCAGGACCCTGAGATCATGACCTGAGCCGAAGGCAGACACTCAACTGACTGAGCCACCCAGGCGCCCCCTTGTGATGGCTTTTATTTAACTTGCCTAATGAGTTCATAATATGTGGGAGAAACAATGCCAAAGGCTTTATAGGGTTCTATAAAGATTTATACTTTACTAAATAATACTCAATACTGAATAATGTACTTTAATCTTTGATGTATTTAAGTATTACTTAGTTTTGGAATTTAAGTTCTTTGTACCTTCAAGCTCTTAACATTTGATGTTACTGTTTAGCTGTGTGTGAATAAGTACCTTCAATTGTCACTGGGTCCTTAGGGTGAAATTACTTTTGCAGAAATATTTGGTCACCTTTATTTTGATGCACAAGATTCTCTAATGATGACTAACTTGGAACACTGCAAAAAAAATACCTTGACAAGGAAAATATTATTTCTACCATATTGCAGATTTTGACGTTTTTCAGGTGCAATGTGTGTTATGTGGTACAAATGATTTTGCATGAATCATCTCACAGAATAAATAGTTTATATGTTTGGTGTTTATTTCTAGCCTTTTAAAGTAATTTCTTTAATATTAACAATGTAGAAAAATGTCTTATTTCCTTCTGTACTGTGAATTCTTTTATTGTTAGAAACCTTGATAGATTATCCTATGTGAGATGAAAACATCTAGATGTTAGCTTAACAGTTAACTTGAACAGAGGTGGTTTTTCATATTCTGTTTCATTAGTATTTTCTTTTTTTATAATAATTTCCCTTTTCTTTTGACAAATAAAGTACATGGTCAGCGTGGAAAATGTAGCAACTAGAGATTTTTTTTTTTAAGATTTTATTTATTTATTTGACAGAGGGAGAGATCACAAGTAGGCAGAGAGGCAGGCAGAGAGAGAGGGGGAAGCAGGCTCCCTGCTGAGCAGAGAGCCCGATGCGGGGCTCCATCCCAGGACCTTGAGATCATGACCTGAACCGAAGGCAGAGGCTTTAACCCACTGAGCCACCCAGGCGCCCGCAACTAGAGATATTTTTAATTTTACTATACAGAGATAGCTACTGTAACATTTGGCTTTTCATAGCATTCATAGAGATGAACATGCAATTTCACAGCCTTCATAAATATGAACATTTAGTTGATTACTTGTTGTTGAACCATAGTTGAAACAATTTTTTCCCTTAATTTCTGTGCTCAGTTTTATTACCCTATCAAGCCTTTCTTTCCACCAGGTCAGGGTGCCTAAGTGAGATCTTGATCCTATTCTGTAACATTTTTTTGCTACTTAAAATTTTTAGAGTATTCTCATCTAGGTGTTTAGGTCTTCACTCTAAAAATGCAGTGGGTTTTCTTACCTAGTTTAAATGCAGCCAAAGCCCTGGCCCTCACCCTCTCCCACTTCTAGTTCTTTTTGATGATGGGATAAGGAGGGGAACAGAGGGCAGAGGTGCCACCCTTAACCTGGGCCAGGTCACAGACATTCCTGACTGGAAATACAGTGGTTAGTTGCTCCAGTTTGATTTCAAATTTCAGTATAAGCTTGGGATTAGGATTTAATGTTTCTCTAAATATTTAGCCAGTTGTCTTCATACTTGTTAAATTACTGCATTCTCACTAACGAGAATAGTAGCTTTTTTATCAAATGCTAATTCATTTATAATAGCACTGTATCATATTTGCATTTCAGCTAACCACTGTGGGAGTGGGGAGAGATGAAATGTAAAGAGAAACAGTAGAAGTTAATTCTTGGCTTCAGAGCTTCCAAGGGCTCAGTTTCTAGTAATTTTGGCATGATTCACAATTTTTCAAGGGTAATTTTTTCTATATGAGATTTTCTACCTTGTATGACAACTTTATGATTTAACTTCTGGGTAGGACGCTATTCTTCAATATACACTCAGATCTGTTTCCAGACTTTCAGTTTTTCTCCTCATCTAGCTATATTTATTTTTCTGTACCAGAATTGAACTGTTTTAATTTTTGAGGCTTTGTAGTATTTTAATTTGATAGTGTAAAGTCTCTCTTACTGCATTTTTTTTCCTTCCGGAGGTGGGCAGAAGAATAGAGAGTTATTTGTTGGTTTTTCTACCATAACTCTTTGTGAAATCTTCCTCCTCCCACATAGTCCCCCACACCCAAAGAAAAACCTTTCTTGGGTTGTTCTTTGTTTTTTGTTTTTAATTATATCAAATGTGTAGCTTAAATTAGGGGAAATTTTGTCTTTACAAATATCTTATATCTCTCATTTAGGATTTGGTACAGTATTCAATATTTTAATTTTTCCCCCCTACCTCTTTCCCTCCCTTCTTTTTTTATTTTCTGAATGTTCCTCTGTAAAATTCAGTAGCAGTGTCATTACTGGTTAAATTTACGTTTATTGTTCCTTGTTTTTTATTATGAATGGAACCTTTTTTTTTTCCCATTATACTTTCCAGTTACTTTATCTTGAGAGACAAATCCTCATTCTTCTTAAGCGGGCATAGTTTTACCACTTTAAAAACTTTCATTTAACATAGAACCAGCAATACTGATCCTGGTACAGAACAAATGTTGCCAGGTAGGATGTGCTTCACCATGAAATAGTTTGATTAAAAGTAATCAAACTATTTATCCATTACATCAAACGCTTATGAGTAACGCGTGGAAAATTCTTTTGTAAAAGCTTCACTGCAAAACTCTCAGAATTTGAAACTGCATGCTTTTGTGTTGCCGTGGTGGTGTTGTGATGGCCTTCCCATGAGAATGGATGCTTGCAAGTCACTCATCTTGACCAGCTTTCAGTCCGTCCGCATTTACTGATGCCATCTCAGAGATGACACGTATGCCTCTGTGATGAATCTGCTTTGAAATATCTCTTGTCTTCTGTGTTGGTTTTTGAACAAAGACACTTTTGACTCATCTATTAGTTTTCATTTTTTCCTTCAAAGAGCTCTGGTTTTGAAGTCAGTTGGTAGTTTTGATTTTAGTGTTGTCTGATTACCCCACACCCCCATGTTCCCTTCTCTGGCTCAAAGTCTTGTACAAATGTAGCTTGAAGATTATATTCTTGGCTGATTGACATATTCTGCCTGTTCTGACTTTAGAAGTGGGGGAGGACAGCTTGTGACTTACGTTGTGTAACCAGGTGGTAATAGTGCCGTCTTCTTAGAGGGATCATTAATGTATGGTATCTAATAAGCCATCTGATGCACATAACAGAGACAGTTAATCAG
This sequence comes from Potos flavus, assembly GCA_028534135.1. Taxonomy (NCBI): domain Eukaryota; kingdom Metazoa; phylum Chordata; class Mammalia; order Carnivora; family Procyonidae; genus Potos; species Potos flavus. Next base: position 11,432,445 of record CM052891.1, on the reverse strand, counting down.
CAGATTAATAAATTACACCTCTATTCATGCTTAAATTATCAAAGCTAATCATTTAAATGAGAAGTTCTATTTTAATAAACGTTTCTGGCACCATCGTTAATGACGCTTGGAATTTGCACAGGAGCATTTAGCTCTTCCTTAGTGATTAGCTTTGATAGTATAATTCTAAATAGAGCACTAATTAACTTAGTTGTGACCTTTCCCCCAGTTATTTATTTATACATATGCTTTTGAGATGTTAGCATTATATTTTGATATTTAGAAAGATGTATATTAGCACTAGCCTTATTAGAAAATGACGATCATATGTTTAGCAACATAACAGTGTCACACCTTAGCATAAAGAATATTTATAAACATAAATGTACATGGAGTTGATACTGAACCTAGAAGTAAGGATCTCTGACAGAGTAAAATGAGCCTTTAAGGAATAAATAATGAAATTATTTAGACCCAAGGACTCTAAAATGAAACTGGAGTGTTGGACATTGATTGCGCTGCCGTCTAAAAGTAAAGGAATAATCTGATTGGCAGGAGATAGATGTAGAAGGAAGAGTGTCTTCATGAAAAAAACTGAGAACTGTGCAGAACAGGAAACAAAACGTGGTCAAGAAATAAGGATGAAGGGGAGAAAAGTATGGTTTATATCTTTAATTAGCCCACAGGGCTGAAGTATAGGTGGAAATACAAAGGGTACTCTCTTTTGGAATTTTGTTTGTTTGTTTGTTTGCAGACAAGGAAGCTTTCTCTGAAATTTATAGCTGTAGGCCCTTGTCTTTCAATGTAAATTTCATAGAAATTTCTCTCTGGGGGGGGCAAAAAAAAAATTGAAATTTTGAACTCATTGCCCAGAATGCATTTTATCGTAGTCAATTAGCATGCTGTATAGGTTTTGAATTTAAGTAAGTTAAATAGGCTTGTATGTGGTATCACATTTGAATTATTTTAGCAGATAGAGCAAATTTTTGTTGATTGTTAAACTTGTTAATGGATTATGTTTGGACATTTTAATAAAAAAGAGTTAAGGGGCACCTGGGTGACTTAGTCAATTGGGCGTCCAACTCTTGATCTCAGCTCAGGTCTTGATCTCGGGGTTGTAAGTTCAAGCCCCACGTTGGGCTTCACTCTGGGCGTGGAGCCTGCTTTAAAAAAGAGTTAAAATATATTCTCATTGAGAAAGAATCTGATTTATTGAAGACTCTTTTAAAAAACAGAACTTTGAAAGTAGTTGAGGCCTTGAAGAGCATTTATTCTCACTCCTCCTTTTTAAAGGAGCCTGAGACACCAAGATATTGAGGGACTTGCAGCTTAAGCAGTTTTACTAATTAAAGCAGATCTGAGACTCCAGACTCCCCGTCCTCCTCTGCTTCACACTGTTCTTCAGCTTTTAATGCAACGAGTTAGGTTTCTTCCTGGAAAACGAGAAGTAATTGAAATTACATGAGGTAGATATGGGGGTGGGGTGGGGGATACCACATTATGTTCCTGGGACCAAAGAATTAAATCTTTGGATGTATAAAATTTTCCTTTTTGGTGGGGAGGATGGGAGGAGGGATGGTTCATTTTAGAATTCTTGATTTCCCCCCCCCCCCCCCGAATTCTTGATTCTTAAAAGCTGTCTGGTTCCGGCTGCTAAATGTTTGACTGTTTAAATGATTAATTCAGAAATCTCAAATACCAGAAAATTAACTATGAGGAATGTACTATGCTTCTCAATGTTCTTTTTTTTTTTTTTTTAAAGAGAGGGAGCGATGGTAGGGGGAGGGGCAGAGGGAGACAGAGAGAATCTTTTTTTTTTTTTTAAGATTTTATTTATTTGAGAGAGAGAGAGAGAGTGAGCGAGCGGCAGGAGGAGGGAGAGGGACAGGCGGGCTCTGAGTTGAGTGCAGAGCCCGAAACAGGGCTGGATCCCATGACCCTGAGATCATGACCTGTGCTGAAATCCAGAGTTGGATGCTTTACTAACTGAGCCACCCATGCGCCCCCATTTCTCAATGTTCTTTAAATATAAAACAAAAATTCTCTGGTATTACCTTGTTTTTTAAAGCTTGGAAATTTATTTAATTATGATAATTATGATTCTTTAGAGAAAATACAAATAGTTATAAGTTAAACTTATGTGTAATATTTATTTCCTACCCAAACTGACTCTTTCTCACTGTAAGAGGCGTTGTGGTCTGTAATGGATAACTTGACTGTTTCATATTCAAGAAGAGTAAAACAAGAGCCAGATAGATTCAAGGTAGCTCAAAATGTCACAGCAGCGAATCTGACATTTCTTTCTTAGATGTAATATTGCATTCATTCTAGTATCTCCTCTATTACCTTGTGTTTGGATGTAGGAAAATAATATTGCTTGGTGGGAAGATACTATTTGCAAATTATAAGCCCCCTTGCCTGTGAGCTGCTTCAGATGGTATTTTTCTTTATTTAGAGCTAAATTGATTTTAACACACTTTGCTACAAAGTCACGTTCATTTCAGTATACCTTTCTTTTAAGAAAAACAGTAACAAAACCCAGAGATAAATGTACCACCGTTTTAAGAAATTAAGACAAATTTTGCTTCTATTGTTATGATTGAATCTTATAAACCTGATGTTGACATTAAAGTTGTTTTAAAGTTCTGCTTAGGTAATGCATTTTATTTTAAAAATAATTCCTTTAAAGTGATATAAAAGAAATAATGGAGAGTGTCATAATTATCTGGATAAGAGAATGATGGTGGCTTGGATTATGATGTAGCAGTAGAAATGTGAGATGTAAATTAAGTCAAGATCTATTTGTAGTTAAAACCTATAGGAATTCCTGATGGGTTAGATATTATTTAAGATGAAATGAAATAGGGGCGCCTGGGTGGCTCAGTGGGTTAAAGCCTCTGCCTTTGGCTCAGGTCGTGATCCCAGGGTCCTGGGATCGAGCCCCACATCGGGCTCTCTGCTCGGCGGGGAGCCTGCTTCCCCCTCTCTCTGCCTGCCTCTCTGCCTACTTGTGATCTCTCTCTGTCAAATAAATAAATAAAATCTTAAAAAAAAAAAAAAAAGATGAAATGAAATAAAATAATCTGTTTCTTATTTCTACTAGCCACATTTCAATTGCTCAGTAGCCACATGTGGCTAGGGGTCACTTTATTCAACAGCAAAGGTACAGAACATCTCTGTCATCACAGAAAGGTCTTTTCAGACAGCAGTGCTCTAGAGAAAGACTCATCCCCTTCAGCTCTTTGAAATCGTCTTACATTATATTTTTGATAATGTTCTACCATCTCTTTTCTCTGTGTCTCTTTCTTTCTAAAGCATTTGTTAGACCTCCTGGACTCTCCATATCTTTTTTGGTCCTGTCATATTTTGGTAGCTTTTTATTTTTTCCTACTTTCTGAAAGATTTTTTTTAAATTTAATTTTATCTATAAACCCTTCTATTGCATTTTATATTCGAGCCCACAAATGTTTTAATTTCTAGGAGTTCTTTGTTCTCAAGTTTTTCCTTTTTCATAACGTCTTATTTTTGTTTTTATAAATGTAATGCCTTTTTCGAGGAAACCAGTTGAGGATTTGTTGTTATTGTCTTATTTTAGAATTTTAGTAAGAACTAAAATAATATTTTAAAAATATTTTTAAAACATCATTGTTACTTTTTTTCCTCTGGGCCTCCCCTTTCTTCTGTTTGTTTATCTATGACCATCTTTTATGCTGGAAACTCTCCTTAAATGTCTAGTAACCTTCAATTGTCTATGTCACTAAAGAGCCACTTGGGAGTTCTGTACGTGTCTCGGGACTTACTGCCTGGCAGGCTTTTCCCTGGGGATCTTTTACTGCTTGAATTCCTCTGATTGTTGGGGGAATGCAGAGTGAGACCAGCTGTTCAGCGCACAGACTTTCAGTTAACCCCCCCAGTTTTATCCCTTCACTTGTCATGGTAGCTGGTGTTTCTGAGGCTTGAGCTCTGTGGCATTCTGCAGGGTGAATTGGTCCTCATCTTAGTTTGTGGCTCTAACTCCATCCTTCTTTCACAGACACTATTCCTCCACTGAGTCTCCGTACAGTCCAGAAATTGTGTCCTTTATTAATGGCTGGTCATTTGATCTTGACTGTTGTGGATCTTTTATATTCATTTATTATTATTTTAGTGGAGTCTTGGGCCAGTCTCCACCACTAACTGGAAATCATGCCTTTTTAAAAAATACTGTTTTATAATTTATCAAGTACTTTTCAATAGATTATATCACATGAACCCGTAGACATTATTGGCGCAAACTGTAGTTTATCCATCACATTTTGCCTAGCTTGCTAATATTGATTGTTCTTAATCTAACAGGGATACTCCTCACCTCCCTCCTTTCTAGTTTCTTTCTTTCTGGGTTACTCTGTACCTCCCTAAGAAACGATAGCACATTGCTTTAAACATAAGATGATAACCTTATGAGGAGCTAAATTGAAGGAAGTTAGTAGAGCCCAAGAGTGCTTTATAGTCACAAATTTCTTCTTCAAATCTTGAGAAAATTAAATGAAAATATGGTATTCAACTTTCAGCATTTTAATTTTTGTTAAATATTTATTGACTGTCAAAGAAACTGAGTTTGTAGTTTAAAAACCTTCCCAAGAAGGAATCTTCAGGCTTGGATAGCTCACTACTGAATTCCTTCAAACATGTTCAAAAAGAAATACCACCACTTTACACAATCTCTTCCAGAGAATGGAAGAGAAGGGAACACTTTTCAGCTTATTGTATATGGTCAACATTACTTTGATACCAAAACTAGACAAAGACAGTACAAAAAAAGGAAAACTACGCACTGATATTTGTGAACATTAATGCAAATATCCTCAACAAAACTTTAGCAAATTGAATTCAGCAATCTATAATAAACAATAATACACTATGACAATGTCAGGCCTTATTCCCGCTCTGGGCCAGTCGGCACGTGGCACCTACTTAACGTGCACACCAGTCGCCAGTCAGGGAGTTTGGAGGCCAAAGAATGCAAAGCTGGTTTGGTATTTGAAAATAAGTCAATGTAATCCATCACACTATCTAAAGAAAAAAAATCACAAGATTATATCAAGAGATATTACCCCCCCCAAAAAAAACCCACAAAGCCACATACATTTAATATAATACAATATCTGTGATGTAAAAAAGCTCTTAGCAAACTAGAAATAGAAATTCCTCAACCTATTGAAGAGCACCTATAAAAATCCTACAGCTACCATCATATTTAATGGCAGAGACTGAATGCTTTCTCTATAAGACTAGGAACAAGGTAAAATGTCCACTCTCAACACTCCTATTCAACATTGTACTGGAAATCTTAGCCAAAGCAGTATGGCAAGAAAAAGAATTAGAAGCCATGGGCATTGGAAAGGAAGGCATAAAACTCTCCCCTATTCAAAGATGACATGATTATCAATGTAGGAAAGCCCAAGGAATCTATCCAGAAAACAAACCAACAAAAATCCTCTAATAGGAATATAGCAAGGTTTCAGGATATAAGATCAAAACACACAAATCAATCTCATTGCTATATACTAGCAATGTATAATTGGAAACCAAAATGTACAAGTCAATGCCATTTATAATAGGTCAAAGAAAAATGAAATACTTAGGTATAAATCTAACAAAAATTGTACAGATCTGATGCTGAAAACTACAGAACTGCTAAAATGTAGTTTCTTTAGTATATGCACCATTTTTTTCAGTTGTCATCAAGATTTCTCTGCCTTTACTCAGATTCCTTTGAGGACAAATGCTAAAGTAGCAAATCATATTTTCGTGCATTGCCTTCATCTGTGTTGTATGAAATAGATGTACCAGTAGACTTTTTAAAAACAATTTCAAGTTTTGGTTCCTTTTCTAACATAAAGGATCAATCATATTTATGATGTGATTTGAAATTAATTTCATATTTCATCTGCACATTCATCTTTGTCAGTAGCTGCTTAGGAACTATTATAATAAATATGTTACACAGTACTTCCACAGTTCCTGCTATGCATGCCAATTGTGTGATTTTTTTGGATTTCGGTTGAATGATACAAATGACACACATTTTCTAAAAAGCTTAATTGAATATTGTCTCCTTTCATTTCAGCTTTCCATCGCTTTCTGATTTTTAGTTTTCCTCATTTAAGCATTGTGGTTTATGTGTATCTATTCATCATAAGAAGATGTTTGTTTATACTGCCAGCATATGTATGCTTAGTTTAAGGAAAAAAGGCTTATAAAGCTAATGCCTGAAATTTATATGAATATATTTAGTGTTCTATATCACCAGGGGATTTGATTATCATAACCTGTTCTTTTGAGGTCTTAACAGATGTTAGTTTTGTATTTTCATATTCAGATATAAAGACTTTAGAATGTGATTCCCTACAGATCATGACTGGGCTTATTACTAAATACTCAGGGCATGGTAATACAAAGAAACATTTCATTTTGATTCTAGGAGCTGATGGTCTTCGTAATAAACCTTGATAAAAAAAGACACTCCACAGCCAATTGTCATCAGTCATTCAGGGATTACCTAGCCCTAGAGAACATGAAGCAGTTTAGGAGGGTTGCTTATTCTACTGAACGTCATAATTTAATGACCTAGACAAAGACATTGCAAATGTGCCGATTAAATTCACAGTTGGCAGTTATATTCTAGAAAACCAGAATCAAATTCGGAATGATCTTGATCATTGAAAACATTCTTTTAAAGCAGAGCAAAATTAAAGGTGAATTTCGATATTATACTTAGAGACAGAAGAGCAATAAAAATATATGAAAAAAAGAACTAGCCAGATGGAAGTATTAACTCTTGCCTTCCTCATCCAGTAACTAAAGCTTAGAAATGAAGAAATAATCTGGACACTCATCATTTAATAGCGAGATAATTGCTCTCCTCCTGTTCTTTCCTGCCTTCTGAACAAGGGGAGACAGTCCAGGCCCATTCCCTCTCCTGCTTTATATCCTAGTGGTTCATCTGGGATGACTTTACCCTCACAGTGCTTATATCCACAATTTCTTCCATTCATTTGGCTTGAGAATATCAGTTTGTGCTCTTTTGTATTCTCAACAAACATTCTGCGATTACTGTGCTATTCATCTCTCTCTCTCTTCTTTGTAATCTAATCTCCAGTTCCTGATTTCCAATTATTGCTAACAGCAGTGGCAAAAGAAAGATTCCTCAGAACCATAGTGATCACAAACTGAAGAGTAAATCTGTTATTATTGGGGAGGCGGGAGAGGAGTGCAATAAAAAGTCAGTCTCATTCCATCATTTAAGATCTACACGGAATCTCATCTTTATATGTTGTATTAAAACACTCGTATGACAACAAACCCTTCCTATGTGCCAGGAACAGTGCTTAATGCTGTGCATGCTGAACTCATTTAATTCTTACCACAGTCCTAAGAGGTAGGTCCTGTGGGTAATGAAGCTCCGTTTATAGACGAAGCTCCCAAGAGGTTAGGCCAGTTGCCCAGGTGACAGTGCTGGCTGGTAAAAGGCATCCTGAAGTCTAACCCGCATAGTCTGGCTCCAGACTGAGGCTGCATACCTCACCGCCCCTCATGCCGCCTTGCCACCAAGACGGAGACAAGTCGGTTCCAGCAGTCAGGCAGGAAAGAATCAGAGAGTCTGTGGGGAATGGTAAAAAAAGTCTTGAAATGGCTGGCTGATGGCTCTTGTTGAGAGCGTTAGCGGGATCTAGGCTGTGCGGTTTAGGGAGAAAATACAAGGAGTAAGTTAGTTGGGTTTCAAATGTATAAAAGGATTTATTTTTTTGAGAGAGAGAGTGCGTACGCACAAGAGCACAAGTGGGAGAAGAGGGAAAGAGATTCTCTCTCCCGATGCAGGGCTCGATCTCATGACCCTGAGATCCTGACCTGAGTCGAACCCAAGAGTCAGATGCTTAACTGACTGAGCTACCCAGGTGCCCTAAAGGATTTTTTTTTAAAGATTTTATTTATTTACTGGAGTGAGAGAGAGCGCGCACACATGAGCAGGAGGGAGGGGCAGAGGGAGAGGGAGAATCGTGGCCCAAGATGGGGCTGGATCCCAGGACCCTGAGATCATGACCTGAGCTGAAGGCAGACACGTAACCAACTGAGCCACCCAGATGTGCCCCTAAAGGATTTTTTTGAAGAAAATAATGTTCTGTGTCAGCTGAAGACTCTGTGAAAGGATGTGCGAGCCCAATCAGGAGCACTTCATGTGGGGTTGGGAGAGTCATGTCTTGTCATCAAGTCTAAGGGATAATAAATTGGGAGGCTGTGAAGCTTTGGCACAAGAGAGAAGTCTAGACTGGGTTACTATTCAGGGTGACTGTGGTTCAATTGACTGTGACTGTAGTTTAATTTTGAGCAGATACGAATTCTTCATTCTTAATCGAATGTTACCTAAGATGGCAATAGAGTTTTAGAACCAAAGACAGGTAGTTGAGCTCTATATCTTACAGACAAGAAAACAGAATCAGAAAATAGACGTGTGTTGCCATAGGACTGCCTGCTAAGGGCCAGAACTGTTTTGAACTCAGCTCTCCTGAACTCCGTGTCCAGAGCTCAGGCTGCTTTTCAGGGCCGGGGTGGTGGGGAGGTGTCATAGTCATAGAGGAGAGTATTTTGAGAGTTGGCTGTTTAATACAGTGCGATTGCTGTGTACCAAAGGGGGGAGGAGGTGCAAGTTTCATTGATTTATGAAATGTCCTTTTTCTTTGTGTAGTATGAACCCAGAGGACCTGGTCGGCCCTTGTACCAAAGAAGAATCTCATCTAGCTCAGTCCAGCCTTGTTCTGAAGAAGTAAGCACTCCTCAAGACAGTCTTGCTCAGTGTAAAGAGCTTCAGGACCATAATAACCAATCTTCTTTCAACTTCGCATCCCCGGAGTCCTGGGTAAACACCACCTCATCTGCCCCCGATCAGAACATTCCGTGTAATGGATCCAGCAGGACAGCTCAGCCTAGAGAGTTGATCGGTAAGATGGAGTTGGTGGGTTCTTAAAACCGCAAATTTAACTACTCAGCTTCTGGATATTGGAGTTTTTCTTCTACTACCCCAGCCCCTATTTACATTGTTGTCTTGGAATAATATTTAATGCTCATAGCTCATTGGTGTGTCTCAGGCATGCAGTGTTAATTTAGCGCCATATTGAGTCCATTTATGGTCTGAAAGGGACGTAGATCTATCTCTGGGAGCTCATCACTTTGATCATTTTGACCTGTGCATGAATGAAAGAAGTAATGGATTTAAACTGTATTTCTAAATAGAATCACCTTTGCTTAGGAAGAGTTTCTTTTCCGGCTTTTGATTTTTTCCCCCCCTCAGGATTAGGGGTGGGAGGAATTTGTTGGGTCAGCATCAGTTTTCAAGGATTTATTGTCAATAAAGTTGTTGACAGTTTGCTATGCAATAGAGTTTGGCCAGGAGAGAAACTAATGAAGTCCAACATTTTGAGATCTAGAAATCTTGTGTTTTTGTTCCTTGTATTCTAATGAACTGAGAAATCCAAGGCTAAGGAGGAAGAAAAAAAAAGGCATAGAAAGGCATTGGAATGGCCCTATACTGTATAGTTCAGTGGAAGTTGAAGTCTTTAGCCTTGAATGCAAATAAATGCACTTTTATCTTCCCTCTTTTTTTTTTTTAATATTACATGTAAGGAAACAAGTGGTATTATTTGAGTTCTCCAACCTGTGGCCTTCTCTTTGTAGGCTGTAGATGTTTATCTTTGTGAACAAGCCTGTGATCTTTGTTGGATGATTTTCTAACCCGGTGGCATCAACCATTATATTTGAATTTAATTTTGTTCATCTTTAGAATGTGAATCTGTTGTTTCTGTAACTGGCCCATTTTTGAGTATGTGCCATATAAGCATATTTCTAGAACAATAGACATGGTAGGACAAAGGCATTAGAAAAATTTTGGTTTTGTTTCCTGGCAAAAGACATTGTCATTTTAATTTTAAAACATTCATTAATACCTACAGTGTATAAGCGGCTATGTTTTTGCTGGGGTCGCTTTGTCATTTTAAAGGTCTGACATACATACACTCATATTATCATACCTGAATTTCTTGAGAAACATCTCAATTACAAATTAGTGATAAGGATTTGTTCATTTTTAATTGTTTTATTTATTATCATTTATTTTATTTTTATTATAATTTATTTTTTATTTTTAAATTTATTTTTATTTAAAAAATCTTTTAATTTAAATTCCATTTAGTTAACAAATACTGTATTGTTAGTTTCAGGAGTAGAATTCAGTGAGTCATCAGTTGCACAGAACACCCAGTGCTCATTACATCACGTGCCCCCCTTACTACTCGTCACCCAGTTACCCCACCCCCACCCCTCCAGCTCTCAGTTTGTTTCCTAGAGTTAAGAGTCTCTTATGCTGTGCCTCCCTCTCTGTTTTTCTCTTATTTTTCCTTCCCTTCCCCTATGTTCATCTGTTTTGTTTCTTAAATCCCACATATGAGTGAAATCATATGGTATTTGTCTTTCTCTGACTTATTTCAGTTCGCATAATATACTCTAGTTATGTCCATGTCGTTGCAAACAGCAAGATTTCATTCTTTTTGATGGCTGAGTAATTATTATAATTTATTTTAAAGCCAACATCCTTTCTCTTTTTTTTTTTTGCACCTTAAATTTTAGGATAACTTTTGGCCCAAATCAGTAAAAACCTGACTTGAACTGATAAGGTAGAAAGTTTCTAAGTAATCTGTCCAAAGCACATGTCATTTTATGGTGTCTTTTCCACAAATATACACTTATCGTTTTGTAATAACTAGCAGACAAATTGTAGTATTCTTTAGTTGAAAGTGACAATTAAGTGTTAAAAAAATGAACTCAAGACCACGAGTTTCCTGAAGCACAGCTTCCTGTCCATTAGTATTTATTTATTTACTCATTTTTAGAGGAATGCAGCCACTGCCAGTGGTGAATCAGAGGGAAAAATAGTCACTGCGTTGGGCAACTTCTTTCTGAAGTTGGAGACTTCTTGAGTTAAAACTGTTTATATCAAATTGGTTTGGTATTTAAAAGTGGTCATTGTGTCTGATGTGGTCATATTTTTTCCACAATTGAAAGCCTGAGAGCAGAGAATTGGGTTTTTGACCTTTTTGAACTTTGGATTTCCTGTTTTGTCGCTGCTCACACCTCACGCTCATGGTGAATGTCTGCTGAGGAAGAAGATAATGCGAACAGGCTCTGTGTGCTTGAGGAGATGGGGTCGCGGGCAGTCTGCCCACGCTGCGCAGCCCTTATGCCTGGTGACGCCCGCCGGGGACGATGCGTACCTCGTCAGACATTCTCCAGTGACGTACGGATGAAAATTTAAGATTAGCCAGAGATACGCACTTTGAAAAAGATCACTGGGTGTCAGATTAGTAATAGTTTTAAAGGATAGTTTCTCTTATTTGGACAATATGTGATAAGTCACATTAATAGAGATCTCGGATTTGTGGTTCAATAAGTATATAGGCATTAGGTGAAATTGCCTCTGGATTTATTTTGTAAGTATTGATTATTTAGTTGAAAATATTTTAAACTCCAATTATATTGTCATGAAAATGGGAGCATGGTTAAATAGTAAATCTTAGTAAATAAGAACAGTAAGTTTTTGAACAACCAATAAAATGTTTGTGTTATACTAGCTAGTACAGGCCACCGTTACAGTGAAATGTTTGGCACATTTTTTTTTTAATGTTTCAGGTTTTTATTTAAATTTTAGTTAACATACAGTGTAATACTCGTTTCAGGAGTAGAATTTAGTGATTCATCATGAAATGTTAAACTAATGCTCTTAATAGTAATTGTTTTCCAAAATCAGTGACATCAAGATGGACAAGTGAGAAATGCTAAAAATACGTTAGGCAGCTAATTTTTTTTTAAAGATTTTATTTATTTATTTGACAGAGAGAGAGAGAGACACAGCAAGAGAGGGAACACAAGCAGAGGGAGTGGGAGAGGAAGAAGCAGGCTTCCCGCTGAGCAGCGAGTCTGATGTGGGGCTCGATCCCAGGACCCTGGGATCATGACCTGAGCTGAAGGCAGACGCTTAACGACTGAGCCACCCAGGCGCCCCTTAAACTAATTCTTTAAAGATGTTATGTATTTGCAGGGGGCGGGGTAGAGTGACAAAGAGCATGAGTGGTGGAGGGAGAGGGAGAAGCCGACTTCCCTGCTGAACAGGGAGCCTGATGTGGGGCTCGATCCCAGGACCCTGAGATGATGACCTGGGCCAAAGGCAGACGCTTAACCAACTGAGCCACCCAGGTGTCCCTAAACTAATTTTGAACAATTTTATGAATTTTTAAAAAAATATTTATTTTTAAAGAGAGAGAGAGTGTACGTGAGCAAGCTTGTGAGCAAGGGGAGGGGCAGAGGGAAAGGGAGATAGAGAATCTAAAGCAGGCTCAATCCCACAACTCTGAGATCATGACCTGAGCCGAAGTAAGAATCAGATGCTTGACCATTTGAGCCACCCAGATGCCCCTGAACAATTTTATGAATTTTTTAAGTTTTAAAATAGTACTATGAAATTAGCATATTGAATCAATGAAATGCTAAGACTAAAAAATGAAATATTTTCACTTTAACATCCCAGCACACAAATAGATAATAAACATAGGGAAAAAAATCCATAAACATCAGTAATCAAAGATATGCAAATTAGAGCTACAACAAGATATTTATTTATATAAAATAGGCTAAGGCTGGAAAAAAAAAACAGCAAACCCACTGGTGTTGTGACTGGGTAGGGAAATGGGCAAGCATTGTCGGTGGAGTGTATGTAGGCAGTATCTGTCTTTAGGGACATCTGGCTATAGTTAGCGAAAGCTTTAATTGTGTATATATCTTAGGACTCAGGCATTATACTTCTAGGGGTTTGTCGTAAGGAAATAGTCATGAATATTTAGAAGTATTTGTCTATAATAACATTTATCACAGTATTTAAAAGTGAAAAGTTGACTATAATCCAAATTTCTGAAAACGAGAGGTCACTTAAATAACTTAGGAAGTATCTGTGTTATATGATGTCTTTAGGAAGAAGCACACCAACAAGTTAAGGCTTATCTCTGGTATATGAGAAGGTGAATGACTTATTTTCCTCTTTGACTTTTTCTGTAATTTCCAAATTATCCTCAATGAATATGTATTATGATTATAATCCAATATGATATTAGTGAAGGGGAGCAGAATTTGCCACCATCAAATAGGCTTTTTTGCCATAAAGAGTATTTTAGGCTGATTATTTTTAAGAAACTATAGACACAGAAGTTCTGAAAACTGGGTGAGAATTACCCTTTTGTAGGAGAGATGTACATTTACAAGGGAAATCTCTGTTTGTAAGAGTATCTCCCTCCCTGTACCAGAAAGAGAAGGATGATTCTGAATTTCTGGAAACTATCCATGGAGAAGACAGCAGTTTACCCTTAAGTTAACTTAACCCGGCATAACAACCTTCCCCTTATTCACTGTGCCTTTCCTGGTAACCTTGCATAACTGCCCTCTATCCCCAACATCTTTTGCCTTTAGCTGGAGATGTTATCTTAGTTACTGGCTTGGGCCATTTCAGGGAGTTATTCAGGTTTCCCGGATCTCTTTCATGTATACAGAAGGTATACATGTTTATTAAACTTTTCTTTGTTTTTCTCCTATTAATTTGTCTTACTATGGGGGGGGGGGTCTCTCAGCTAAGAACCTACAAGAGTAGAGGGAAAATTATTTTTCCTCCCCCTGCTTTAGTTAAACATTTAAAAGATTGAAAAAAGCAGTGTTTGAAAACAAGTCTTGGTTTAGTGGACAATAAAATTAGGGAAGAGTGGAGTCAAATCTTAAAGGATGTTAAGAATCAGGCAAATTACATACAGGAAATGTGAAGAAAAATTTATAGCCATTTTTCCTCCACCATATTCTGTGTTTACTTACATATTACAAGAAAAGAGGGCATTCTTAAGAAATGGAATCCAATGTTACTGTTACTTAGGTTAATCATAAGAGCTCTTTGGGGCGCCTGGGTGGCTCAGTCAGTTAAGCGGCTGCCTTCGGCTCGGGTCATGATCCTAGGGTCCTGGGATCGAGTCCCGCATCGGGCTCCCTGCTCCATGAGCAGCCTGCTTCTCCCTCTCCCTCTGCCTGCTGCTCTGCCTACTTGTCCTCTCTATCTCTGTGTCAAATAAATAAAACCTTTAAAAAAAAAAAAATCATAAGAGCTCTTTGACCAGATAGTCCACATATACAGATCTTTTCTATTTAAGAAAGAACATGTATGTTCCCATAAACTCAAGCAGTTACTTACAATAAATATCACAGTATACACATGTAATATTAGTTTTTTGAAGCAAACCTTAGGCTTTGACCTTTAGTTTTTATATGTTAGCTCTTCCAGTTTACATAGTTAATTCTTTTGCAAGTGTTATTAATGAGATTGAGATGTTTAATTAGACGTGTTGTGATTTCAACATTCTATGGTGGAAGTGATCTGTCCTCGCGGCTATACTGTCACTGAGTTCCTGGAGATGAGAACCAGTCGTGACCCGTGAGCTGACGAGACGCACGAGTACTGCCGGGCGTGCCCTTAAATCCTTATTACTGTTCTCTGCTCTTAGTTCCACCCAAGACCGTCAAACCCCCTGAGGATCAGCTGAAGTCTGAGAACCTCGAGGTGTCCAGTTCCTTCAACTATAATGTGCTGCAGCATCTCGGCCAGTTCCCCCCTCTCATGCCCAACAAGCAGATTGTGGAGTCGGCCAACAGCAGTAGCCAGCAGAGCTCTGGGGGCAGCAAGCCCGCCATGTCCTATGCCAGCGCTTTGCGGGCCCCTCCCAAGCCCAGGCCCCAGCCTGAGCAGGCCAAGAAGAGTAGCGACCCTCTATCTCTGTTCCAGGAACTTAGCCTCGGGAGCTCATCAGGCAGCAATGGCTTTTACTCCTATTTTAAATAATCACTTTTTTTTCCCCCCTCAAGGGAGAATGTTTTAATTTCTGTTTGTATCAGTAGAATTAAGATAGTTGGACTTCATCTATAGATGCACAGTTCCCTTTGTTTTAATATTAAATATGTTCTCACTTAATTGCTTTGCTGCTAGACTTGCAACTAATTTTTTAAAAGTATATTCCATTATTTTGCATTTTTGACGTGAGTCTTTTGACAGCCTTTATGTAGAATAAAAAATATTTTTAAATTTGTGTATTGTTACATATGTTTGCATCAAGCTAGCAGCTAAGAGGTTAATTGTGCAACTATAAAAAAAAAAAGAGAAAAAAACTTTGTCTAAAATGTATTTAAAAAGAAAAAAAATTGTAAGTAGCATTTACATTTATTCAATAATATTACCATATGCTGGGTTTCTGTACCAGAAATGGCCAGTTGATGTACAAATGTATGTTATTTTTGCTTAAATTCATTTAAAATTTTTTAAAATAAAGGGGCAGCATCTTCTAAATACTTTAAGTTTTATCAGCTTTTTTTTTTTTTTTGGTGACAAGATGCTGCATTCTAAAACTTTTATAGTTTTAGACTATGTATGATGTGCTGTTGTAATCTCCATCCACTGTAGGATAGAGTTAAAGGCATTCTTTGCAGGTGTATTTTGTATGCCACTGTTTTTTGTAACATGAAAAAACATTGGCATATTTAGTTATTTTTTGGACAAGCTATACTTCGAGCTTGTTTTTAACGTTAATTTGATAGTGTGTGTGTTTTTTTTTAAACAAATCATGAAGCTGAAAAATTTTTAGGATTGTTGGTGCTTAGTAGACTTGATAACTATTTTAAAAATGCGTGAATTTAGTAAAATCCTTTTTTTCTCACTATGCATGTGTAAATGTTTGTAATCTGGCTTTCCCCCCCTCTCCAGTGGTATAAAGAATTGTGCCGCTTTAAGGTTTGTTTTTTTTTTTTCCCCTCTAGTAAAAATTTTGGTACCTTATTTGATGTTTACATTAAAATGTGACATTATATATGGCAATTCAAATATTTTGCTAACTGTTTTGTTTGAGGAACATCATTAAAAAGAAATGCAATGTTTGTCCAAGATGTATCAAAATTCATCAAAATCTGGGGCAAAAAACTACCCTTGTTTTTCATGTCTTTTGATTCTTATAAAATAACCCCACTGAACTTGTATAAAAATATAAAATTTAAATAGCTATCTTAATTATTCTACCGTCTAAAAATTGTTTTGAATGAACTTTGGTAAAATCCAAAGGAAAACATTTACCCTCTTAAAACTTGTGGTCTTGTAACACATTTGAAACAATGCATGTCCTTATTGTTTTCCTGATTTGGTAGTACTACTTTTATACTTCAGAGATATCTTGAAACTACAATATAACTTTTTTTAAAAAAAATAAGATAAGGTTGGAAAACATTGCTAATGAACCAGTGGATCCCGATGATCCATTCCAAAATAGCTTTTTGGAGGATTGCTTTTGAATAGGCCATCCTGTATTCACAGTACATTTTTAAAATGGGGTTGAAAAGTAGCAGGAGTAAAAGAAAACTTACATCTCTTCTGGGTCTGGTGTTTAGCTGCTGACGGCCAGCTGCAACGCACCCCCCCACCCCCCATCATCCTCAGACAATTTAGCAGAAGAGAATGCCTTTAGTTCAAGGTTAGCGAGCCTGCAGGACAAAGAGCACCTCTGTTCTTCCCTTCTGTCTTTCTGCTCAGAGTGGGTGCCTATCATTTGCCTGGGGCTTTCGTCGGGCCGCGAGTCTCCGTGTGAGGCAGCAGGTGGAGGCGTGGCGGCTGCAGACGTGTTAATGGTTAGTATAAATCACAGTGGGAAAACAGAGTCGGCAAGTTCCAGCACCACGCTTTCTCTGGGTGATGTCAGACCACCACATTTAACTAGGTCAGATTTTGCTCGACATAACTTCAGTCACAAGAAAGGAAGAAAATTTTTTGCCACATAGCTATGTATTTCCGACTCTGACGAAACCCAAGACGGGGCCCAAACAAAGAGTAGATCTCCCCGATGTGAGGATATCTGTGAAAAATAGTTTCTTCATCAGTGATGATTCTCTTCCCCCACAACAGAAATGTTGAGAAGCATTTGAGCCTAGGAAGACAGAACTGGCACTTTGTCAGGGCTTTCCGTTAATCCTTTGCTGCGGAATGATTGCCTAATTTTCGGGTTTCCCATACTTGAACCTTTAAAAAACAAAAGTTTGAAATTATTTGTATTTATATTTAAAGAGGTCAAGGGGGCACACCCCACCGCTTGATATAAATACACCAGCGCTGGAAGCTTTGGATAAGGAAGCCGCTAAGTCGTCGTGACAACCTTATTCTAAGCAGTTACTTCCCAAAAAACTAGAAATAATAGCTACTTATCAGTCCCCAGCTCTGCTGTGTCCAAGTGGTCCTCATTTCCTTACTGTTCCTGCAGCCAGTCAAGGATTCGGATATTGTTTTCATCTCCTACCTTTTTAGATTCTGCTTCGAGTGCGTGTGCTAACACACTTCCTCTTCCTCGGCATTACTTAATGCCATCTTTCCAACCATGAAGAATGGTTCTGAGCAAGTCTTACTGCAGGAATCGCTGTAAGTTTCTCTCAGTGGGACATGGCTTCTGAGGGCCGCTCATGCTCTCCGGGTATCACTTGGGTACTACGAGCCAAGTACCCTCGAGGCAGACTTAGAAAACCGCTTACGTGCTGGATTCAACCTTCGAGTTGAGACGGAACTTTTTGGTTGTTTGTTTTTTTAAGGAAACTTTGATGTTAACTCTTGGATGATACCAAGTATCACCAGCTTCCTTTTCTTTCAGAACAGATTTCTCTTCAGTGAAATTAATTGTTCACACAATGTCTATCTACTTCTTTGTTCTTCGTATCACTCTGAGGTTTTTCCGTTTTCTTGCCAGAACTTTTTTTTTTTTCCATCTCACTTTTTAATTTCAGTGCCACTTGAGATTTTCTTTTTTTACCTTAAAGAAATTCTTTTGGGTGATAGCACTTGTGGAGTATCTATGTTAAAGGTTTTTCTCTTGATCTAAAAATGAATTTTTGTTAAGGTTCGAAGAACCTCATTCAGTGTAATGTGGATATTTTCTGGTGTGTTTTTAAAAGGGGTTTTGGCTGCGAATTTGGCACACACTTTGCCAAATTGGTTTAGCAGAGCTTTGTTTTTGATTAATCAGTAGTTAATTATTGACCATTTAAACTAACATGACCTTAATTTTCCTTTCCTCAGACAGATAGGCTTTCTATCCAGGTCATTTTGTATATATGAAATAACAAACTGCTTTGTGTGGTTTTTTTTCATGAGAGATTCTAGAATAAGTTCAGGTTCAGTGTAAACATCAATTGGTCTTTTCAGTTCAAAAAATTGCAGAATAAGTAAAATAAGCAGAATTCCCACTGAATAAGCATTACCTAATTAAACATAGCCATCTCTAAGACCTATTTGCGAAAATAGTTTCCTTGTTTATGGAGGCATTGAAATTGCTGAGAAAGCTAACTGAATTTTCTCACTTTGAGATAATTAATATATGGTATTATCTTGCTCTAGTGTAGTTACCTGACATGTTTAATATTTTTCATGTATATACATCTTAAGAGCAAAACTATAAACATAGAAGAATGTATCTCTAGCTACCTTGGCTAGAGAGAGCCACCCCTTGCCTAAGAGCAAGGGGCGTGAAAAAACAATTTCAAGTTAAATTTTAGATTTCAGCTATTGTTATTAAGAAAATTAGATTTACTGAAATAGTCATTTAAAAAGAGACACCTGTTAGATAGCATTGTTTCATATCGGAGTTGTCTCTAAAAAGGGAGTCCCAGGAAAAGTATAAAAATGCAAGATTAAAACTTTAAATATATTGGAAGATACAGATTGCTGCCTTAAAATGTAATTTGAGGCTACCATCCGTTGTTGTTTTTTTTTCTTCTAGTCCCACAAAGGTACTAATTTGTCCTTTATGATTTACCAGACATTATTTCTTGCAAGCCATCCCCCCTACAATACAAAAACCCTTCATTTTTACCACCACCCTATGTGTCTTCCTAAATCTCGGAAGTAAATGTGTTAATCTGATTTTGCTTTCCCCTCTTTGCCATCTGATCCACAAACTACCCAGCAGTTAGAAATAATGGATAATGTTCTATGATTTCTTGTTCAAAATATCACGTAGCGATGTCCGTCACATTACAAAGATATGGTCATGGAAGAGTACGTGGCATGATAGTCTTCAAAGTTATCATTATATTAGGCGTCTCGCCTTTCCCTTCTACTTGAAGTTGGATATTTATTTGCTGAGATTTTACTGTAAAGCTGCTAAATTCACACTTAACTACTTTCATACATCTGTTTAACTAGCAATTGCAAGACCATTGTTAAAAGGAGTGAATCTTAATAACGTTTAACATTCTTATAAGACACATTCAGAAAAATGTATTGTTACTACTTTAAGCTAGAGTATCAAACATTAAAAATAAGACATTTTTAATGTAACATTTGAAATTTTTGAAATGATGGAAAATATCTACTTTGGAATAAACTTTAAGGAAACAGTCACAGGAGTTTCTAAATTTTTTTGAAGGGAGGTACCTGATAGAAGAATCTAGACTTAGTAATGTGAGCTGCGGTTAATCCCAAACCCAGTTATACAGTTGTCTAAAGCTTCTAAAACTGGAGCGTGAAGGAAACCCAGAGACATTCATACACATATAGTTTCAGTAATCAGTATTAGACCAGATTTTATTTGCAATTTGTTCAACAGAGAGATTTTATTTTGATACAAATATTAAGCATAAAGCATAGTAAGTTTTATATAATTCTATGAGTTCATTAAACAATATTATGAAACTTTCATTATGTTCTTGGGGTGTCTTTTTAGCTATTTCTACACCTCATATGGGAGGCCTCTTCTGTTTTTTATTTTGCATACTAGCATGTGACTGCCTGCCTTAGAACTATGTCTAGGAGGGGAAATCAATATTACTTTAAAAAATACTTGTTTTTTTCAAATAAATTTTTTCATTAATACTTTTTTTGGTATTTGAGAAGTGAAGGGGATGGGAGTGGTAGCAAATGACATAGCTTCAACACAGAAGTCAACCCAGGAGTATCTGTTTAAAGATCTGTCCTATTTTAAGCTTTTAGAAGTTCGTGCAGGGAGGAGCGTGGTTCTCAAACTTTAGCCAGCGTCGGAATTACCCAGGATCTCGTCGAAACGCAGAGCCTGCCCTGGTTTCTGATCCCGGGTGGAAGCCTGATCATTTGCATTGGCAACAAGTTCTCCGGCGATGCTGATGCTGCTGGTCCAGGAACCACACTTTTGAGCGCTGCTGGTCTAGAGAAAGTCCAAAGGTCTTTCTAACCGTGCAGTTCTTTATTCAGTGTAAGCAACTTACCACCATGAGAAATGTTAACAGTTATGATGCCATGAGTGGAACATTCATGGAGAAAGATCTCTGTGGAGTGACGAGAGCCTCCAGATTGGCCGCCGCCACCCCCCCCACCCCCGTTGCCCACCCCCATTAAGGTCTGTGCTACTCTCCCACGTTAGGATGCAGGAGCTCGTTCATTTCTAGGAAGAGATTGGTTTTGTGTACCTTGCAGCCTGGGCTTTGTTCTGGAAGCCATGCATTTGTTTGGTGGGCTTAAGAGTTGGTCTTGGTCCCTACCCGTGGAGATGAGAATTGTGAAAGGGAGCCATCGGAGTGTCACGGTACAGGAGGCCCAGTCCTACGATGGCAGTGATGTGGAGCATTGAAAACAAGAAGTAATCCCCAAATAATGTGTTCGTGGTTTTTACGGCTTTATTGGGGGGTGGGGTGGGCAGTGGGGCTTCGAAGGCAAAAGATTTGCTTTTCAAATGATGTGTTTCTCAGGTTAACAAAAGTTACATTGGATTCTCTGCCGGCAAGTGTTAGGGGAGCCTGAAGTGTTGTAGATGGCAGAAAATCGGTAATTGTCTCCGACTCCTAACCTACGTATGTTTGCAACAACGGTCTAGGGGGATCCACACCTACGCAGCATGAGTTATTCATAAACCATAGGTGCGCATGTATGAGCAAGGTATTTTTGAGAAAGAAACTGAGAAAGTCTTTGGATATTTAAAAAATATATATATATTATTGTCGTTGTTGGTAATGTTCCCTCCAGACTGCAGCTTAAGGGGTATGGGCTCTGACTCTGGTTTTTAGTTTGGCTTTGAATTTACTGAGTTATTAGAAGGAGAAAAAAATATCTTGAAGGCAATAGATTCTAGAATGACTTAGGTGTAGAAGTACCCATGATAAGCATCAGAGAACGCACGGCTTTGGAATTCTTCAGCCCCAGCACTTCCTCCTTGAAAGGCTTGATTCCCCTTCCGCGAGAATTGTCTCCATGTTCCGCACAGTTTTCTTTGTCCATGTCCAACCCACAAGGAGCTTTGGGTGATTTACACTTGGCTTTGCACGATGCCTTGCATACAAAGACCTCTCTCTGTCTTTCAGTAGCTCACAGGTTGAAGTCCCAACGTGTGGGTTCCACCTGAGAATGTTTCTCAGTCCTCCCCTCCCGTCCAGAGGAAGGGTCTTGGATTTCCATAGATCCAGACCGTGCCTGCTTCCTGTTAATCCATGTCTAGGACACTGTACTGTATCTGCTTTTTCTGTGCCCGTCATCCGACCTGATTCTTTGGAACCCACGAAGGTACTGGTTACATAGTTGTAGCCTAGGTAAATATCGTGATGAAAATACCTCGCCTCTAAATTATAAAGGTAATGGGTTTTGCATTTTGGAATGGGTCCTGTTATTAGTGACAGGTGTGTGTGTGTGTGTGTGTGTGTGTGTGTGTGTGTGTGTGTGTGTTTAATGCTTCAAAAATACAGTACTTATCTAAACTTTGTTCAGCTAACTTCATACAATCGGTTACTTAGCAAATCCATACGGGGTCTTACTTTGGCAAGTCTTCTAGAGGGAGGCTTTATAAAACTGAGATGGTCTGTCTCCACCTCCTCAGGCCCGGTTGTGCAGCCATCTAATAATCTTAATTTCTGGCAAAATTACAACGATTATTTTTTTCTTTGCAGTGAATGACACCTCATCTGAGAGGTTCTAATACCTAAAGAGTTTATCCTTCAAAGTAAAAATGACTTTGTACCATAAAATAACCCCAAAGCCATTCTCCAGGGTCTTTATTTTCTTCCTTTTTTGCGGGGGGGGGGATCATTTTCTTTTTTTTAACCAGGTTTCTGGATTACTTTAGCCGCTTTGGTTCCTTCGAACAACTTTTCCATTTTGGGAGGGGGGGTACGGGATCTACACTTCTTACATTGTGATCATTGTCTCAGTGAAGTTCTTTTGTCTTAAAAGATTCATGGTAACACAAAATGTATTTTACTGCTACAACTAAAATGTATTTATAATAAAATGCCTTTTTAATAATTTGTAGATTGGTTTATTGTGTGCGAACCATAATTCTCTGCTTCCTTTTACTTTTAGGATCCAAGGTCTGACAGAAGTTAGGCACAGCACCTTGACTTTATTCATGATACTAGCCATGAAACTAGCTACAGTAATGACTCAGTGTTCATTTCTAAAATTCTAACCAGTTTCTGGAAATTTGTGACTTGACTTAAATCTCTTGAACCTCAGCGGTAGCAAAGGCCTTTCTTTATGAGGGCTTAAGGTGTGAGCTGCAGGTGGGCAGTGAGAAAATGTACCCGTCTGAGAAGTTGCCACTCAGTACAGATCCGAGGAACTGGGAAGAGTTACCAGGGTCGCTTGTTAATGCTGGGTTTGTGCAGCCCAGAATTAATTTCAGAACTCGTAAACCTAGTTTGCGTCAATATACTATATGGGTGTGATACTAATACACGACACAGTGGTGTGACAAGCATTAATTCAACTATCCTCTGAGCCCCAAAATGCTGGCTGTGCAGAAAATCACTGTGAGGCAGGGTCTCCTTTTTTGCTGGGGGAATAATTCTTTGCATCGGCCATGATGCGATTTTGAGAAGCATTAGCAGGTCACAGAATGTCGTGTGCCCTGGCTGTTTTATTTTTAACATCCTGTTAGCGTGGCACCATAAATCTAAGTTGAATACACTGTGCTTGAAGTTTGTAAACGTAAGTGGATAGGACCCTCAGCCTCTCCTAAGGACAATTTATAATCCTTACTCATTGCCGCGAATCAGTTTCTAAGGTGGGTATCTTGCTTTTTTTGAGTTGAATTGATACGATATGACATCAATCATCTCTGGATTTTGGAAAGAGAAACACTTCTTTACGTATAAATCAAACGGATTTGGAGGAGCCCCCGAGCGGCTGTCTGCTCTAGTTGAAGTAAGCCGGGCCCGGTCTGCAGCGGGAAAATGCAAATAGGACACTCAGGTGTTAATCCCTGTGTCGCTTAGGTGCTCTTCGGAGTATTTTCCGGAGAATGAGATTAGTGTGAAAGTTAGCGGGAAAATAGTCTCCTCATAACTGCAAGGTGGGGACATTGCGTATGGAGCGCAGGTCAGGCACCAAGATGGAAGGGAAGTCGGCTTAGTGGAGGCTCCGTGCTGGAACGGAGGGTTGTGTGCGCTTGGCTTGGCTGCACTGCAACGTCCAAACCCCCGCGCGGGTGGTTCTAAGCAGCTGAAGGTCCCTCGGTCTGGAATGGACTTTGCTGCCCGACCCACATAGTATCGTCCAAAGGAACCAACTCCCCAGTGGATGGAAGTCCTTTTCTTCAGGTTTGAAGAACCCCGTCCTGTCCCAGTTCATCCTGCCAACTGCAGCCACTTACTTTTCTGAAACAGATCTAGCTGTGCCGCTCTCTTTCTGAGAAGCCCTCGGTGCTTTGCCATGACATCCCGGATTTCTTAATTGGACTTTGGAGGCACCTCCCCAGCCCCACCCCGTCCTCCAAGCACCGCATACAGCAGACTAAATCAGACCACTTGCCATTCCCCACCCCCTGCCCCGCCCCGGGATGAGCCCCTGGCTTCCTTGCCTCTTTGCTTTGGAGCATGCCTTCAGCACCCCTGCCTCCAACCCCAGGTCTCCTTTGGGGCGCTCTACTTGCTCAAGACTACACTCCAGCGGTTGGAAGTAGCCCGTTTTTCTCGCTGCCTGCAACTGAGCCTTCCACCTCCGCTCTCCTAGTGTGTGCTTCACAGGCAGGGGTTCGTGAGTTTGTGGGTGGCAGAGACGGTGTCCTAGGACCTCTCCACCTTCGGGCCCCATGCCTTTTACATAGCAGGTCCTCGAACGCTTGCGGAACTGGCCGGCTCCCAGGCTTGGACCGGAGAAGAGCTTCAAGACACGGTCCCCTCTCCGCTGACGTCCTCTGCCAATGCAGTGCAGGCAGGTGACAACCGGGCCGGAGTGATGGCCTGGGGTGCAGGAGGAGTGGGCTGTCCTGCGCTGCGACGTCCCCACCCACCCCACACAGCTCCCGGAGCAGTGACAAAGCATCAGCATTCACCAGTATTTCGTGTCCTACCAGGAACGACTGTTGGAACCCTGACTTTGACAGCTTCACCATGGTTATGTCGATTTGGATGGATGCTGCCTGCTTCAGCATGTCCCCGTCTGTAGGCCTGTACCCGCCATGCAGAGCCGGGGG
>CM052891.1:11378209-11407400 GCA_028534135.1 Potos flavus | reverse complement strand
GGGTGGGAGAAGCAGGAACCCTGTAAAGAAAAAGAGGACAAAGAGAAAATTCGGGGAATTTCTAGAAGGAACAGAGCCTCGAAGTACAAAATGCTACTGCAGGAGCCATGCCTTGTGTGGGGATGAATTTATGGCCTCAGTGGCTGCAAACAAGTGACACCATGAACTGTGAGCGAGAAGGGGCCGTGGGCAGCTGCATCCCAACCTGAACAGCAGCCATCAGTGTAATAGACATGTTTCACATCTCAGGTTTCTTAGTCCCTGTCTCTGCTTCAGATCTTTTCTGAAAGTGGGCAGGGTATAAATTAGAAATGAATTTGTAAATAAAATATTTGATCCAAATGGGACAGGCCACACTGGCAAGGGAAATATTGCTGTAGGATGTGGTTAAAATCCATCTTTATTGGGGCAGTCGGGAAAAATAGACGTACACCAGATCCTTGAAAGTTTTAGTCTCAAGGAGGGATTAGTAAGAACCAAACCGCTTGGTCAGGACCTTCTCTGTGTTAGCCAAAGAGAGGGTGAGATGTCTCTTTGCCGCTCCCCTCCCCCGCCCCAGTTACTGGACAGAGGTCAGGGGAGGACTAACTGGTAAAGGGTCCTGGTTAGACATGGGCAAAGCAGCAGCCTCGCTTCGGTTTTCCCCTGTGTACGTGGGGACGGTTGTGGCTACTTTCCACTGTGATGCCAAGCCACAGGAGCATGACAGTAGGACAAAGCAATAATCTGGATCCTGTCTTCACGTAAAATCTCGATACTGTATTCGTCATGGATATTTTGCAATAGTTTTTTTTTTTTTTTCCTTTTTTTCTCTTTTTTTTAAATTAACATAGAATGTATTATTTGCTTCAGAGGTACAGGTCTGTGAATCCTCAGTCTTACACAGTTCACAGCACTGCAATAGTTTTGATTGAAAAAATGTCACACTTGGTCGATATCCGGAAGAATTGCAAACAGAGTCGCGAAGACACACTTGGACGCCCGTGTTCACAGCAGCATTATTCACAAGAGCCAGAAGGTGGCATCCCCCCAAGTGTCCATTAATGGGTGAATGGATGAGCAAAACGTGGTAGAATCCGCCATACAATGAAATACTACTCAGCCTTAAAGAAGAAGGCGATTCTGACACAGGCTGCCACATGGAGGAACCTTGAGGACGTTATGCTACGTGAGATAAACCAGACAGGAAAGGACGAATGCTGTATGATTTCACTTTTATGAGGTCCCTAGAGTAGCCAACTTCACAGAGACAGAAAGGAGAATGGGGGTTGGCCGTGGGCTTGGGGAGGGGGAGTGGGTGGTTGGTTAGTGGGGGCGGAGTTTCAGTTTGGGACGATGGAGAGTTCTGGAGATGGGTTGCATACAGTGTGAATGTACTAACCGTTACTGACCTGCACACTTAGAGATGGTTAAGATGGGGGGACGCCTGTCGGTTGAGCTGGACTCTTGATTTGAGCTCAGGTAACGATCTCAGGGTCGTGAGATGGAGCCCCGTGTCCGGGCTCAGTGCCGTCTCTCTTTACCCCTCCCCACTGCTCTTTCTCTCTCTCTCAAGTAAATGAGTCTTTTAAAAAATGGTTAAGATGGTACGTTTTATGCTATGTGTATTTTACTGCAGTTAAAAAAAAAAAAAAACTCACACTCAAATATTTCTCTTGATAACCAAATTGCTAGTCCTGGCTTCTCAGGAAATCCAGTGACTTCTAAAGAGAGTGAAGGTGTGTGAAACCTCGATCTGGTGGCCGTGACATGCACACGCACCCGCTCGAGGGGTCGGAAGCCCTGTGTGGCAGCTTAGCCTTGGGGTCCTCGGGGCGTGGCCTGGCTGCACCCCGCCCTGAGGTCCAGGGGACGCCCTGAATCCCGAGCCAGACCCAAGCGGAGGAACATGGTCCGACTGCCCCTTGTGGACCTCCTTGCTGGCAAGCGTAGGTCAGCGGGCTGGGAGAGAAGCAACAGATCCTTGGTTTGGTGGATCTGTTTCTTTTTTTGGCATCGGGCTCTGTTTTGCCTTATTGTGGCGTGTTTTCCTCCACGGCAGAAGCTGGAGCAGATGCGATCATGCGTGGCGCTCTGGCAGCTTCCCTCGGACGCTTTCGTGTGCAAAGCAGTTTCGGGCGCACCTAGGACTCTCTCGAAAGAGTTCAAGTCCTGGGAAACCAAACGTATTCTGTTCAGTTGGTATTCCACTCAAGAGGGGACTTTGGGGCCGAAAACACGGGCGCCCATGTAGGGATCTAAAGTGCACGCCGGTCTCATTCGGGTAAAAGTAGTCATAATAATAAAAACGATGATAAAACTGACTTCCAAAACGGAGTCTGGGACGAGGTCATCTGTCTTCCTTCCCAGTCCTAAACTGTGGCCCCAACTCCCTGGCTGGCCCAGACTTGGCGTTTTCCGGTTCTCTTACCTGCAGCACGTTTGCTCTCGGCTTCTGTCTCTGCCTCTTCAGGACGGTGACATGCCAGTGGCTGTAGGGCCACGTGGGGCTGTGCAGCGTCCTCCTGGACTCACCGGGCCCTCCCTTCTCCGCGGCTCCTGGCTTTGGCTTCCTGGCATTTATGTCACCCTGCTCTCTTTGACCCTTTTGCTTTCACAATCATGTGCCAGCCATTTGCACCGGCCCTGGCTGGAGAGAAGGCTGTGCTCTCTGTCCCCCAGGCTCCTGGGCTAGCCCTGCAAGCCCAACCCAGACCCCTGAGACAACAGGGAGGCATCTGGACAAGGCCCACCATGACCGCTGCCCAGATGCCCCCAGACTCATGCTTCTTCCTTTTAAATTGTTTTAAGCAGAACGAATGGGTCTCTTGTCTCTCCCATCACCGATGGGAACAGCGAGGGGCGAATTAGCTGACTGATGAGTGTACAGTTACTCCAGAAAAGGGGTCAACAAACTGTTTCCAGAAAGGGCCAGGTAGTGCAAGCCGGACGGCCTGCCATAGTTTATACCAGATTCTTCCCTATCGCAAGAGTTTATTACTGATTAAAATCTGCCCTTCCCACTGGATTTCTTTTTTCTTTTCTTTTTTTAAAAAAGATTTCATTTGTTTAGTCATGAGAGACAGAGAGGGACAGAGAGAGGCAGAGGGGCAGAGGGAGAAGCAGGCTTCCCGCTGAGCAGGGAGCCCGATGCGGGGCTCGATCTAAGGGCCCTGGGATCATGACCTGAGCCGAACGAAGGCAGATGCTCACCCAACTGAGCCACCCAGGCATCCTTGAGTGACTTTTTCTTTGACAGTTCCAATAAAACTTTATTATACGGACACTGAAATGGAAGTACTTTCCAAATATCATAAAATACTCTTTTGATTTTTAAAAACCATTTAAAATTGTAAAAACCATTCTTAGCTTGCCGACGGTATCACAGCAGGCGGCGGGCCAGGTGTGGCCCTCCGGCCAAGTTTGCAGCCCCTGCTGTAGAGGACTGAGGGCTCCCAGGACTGCGGGGCGTGTTCAATGCAGGGAGCACAGGGGTCCCCTCTGCCGCCTGTGTCTGACTTACCATTTCTGAGGGCTGGGTGAGTGGGATGGGGTTTCGGAAGGTAGAAAGTGTAACTGACGACACTCCAGGGGGGCTGTAGGTGTCTAACTGCTAAGCCCTGCTTCCTGATGTTCCTGGCAACAAAAATCCAGCATCTGAAATCAGACCTGGGTCGCGCCGCTGCTGGATGCTGTGTTAGCACTTGGAGGCCCGCATGCTGGGGCTCTGGAAATAACCCCTCCTTATTTTTAACACCCTTGCCTAGTCAGATGGTCTCTGATTTCTCCAGAAAATCCCGGGGCCCAGCGATCCAAGCTGGAATTCAGAACCTCTAAATCTTATTGGTAAACAGGACCCCATTACCCCATCATCCCCCCCCTCCCCGTCATCCACACGCCTCCCTACAAAAGTCCTCAACATACGCCAGGGGGCCATGCTTTTCTTCCTCCTTGAGGGTCATGGGGCCCCTGGGCCGTCTGAGGTCGGGAATCCAAGCAATCTGTGTGCAAGGTGCAAGGATAAAGTAAGTTTTCAAAGAGCTTTTATTTTAAACAGACTCTACCCAGTTAAAAAAATTCTCCTCAGGTGTCTTGGAAACCAACGAGGGAACGTTTAGTTCACTGGAAAGGGTGCATCTTGTCCCAGAGAAGGAGGGAGGGGTTGGCTATTTACACAGGCGACACCCAGAACTGGTAAATGAGCACAAGGCGTCCCTACAGGGCTCAGGGAGGACTCCCGGACCCTGCTTATCAAAGACAACTGGCTCAGCGAGGGCCACTTGGAGCTCCAGGGGAAGGTCGGTCCTCACCAGACACCTGCGCGCCTGCCAGCCCTGCCATCTCCCTCCCACCCCGAGCCGGTGTGGCTCATGTCCACTTGCCGGATTCCCAGGGGAGCCTGTCACAGCCCAGAGAAGGGCTCAGAGAGGGAAGCGGCAGCGGCTGTCGTCGGGTAGGTGGGACCGGGGACAGGAAAAGCTCCCGCCTCCTCTCTAGAACGTTCTGGGCCAGGCTCGGCTTCCTGAGGGGAAAGCCCCGAGGGGGGCCTGGGGCTCCGGGAGGGCTAGTGCTCGGGCTCGGCGTCCATGCACGACTCCCAGGGGTTCTGGGGCATTCGAGGCAAGGAGAAGAGCAGGAGGGCCAGGCCGCAGAGGAAGAGGAGGACGAAGGCGGCGCAGGCGCAGGCAAAGGACCACGAGTAGTAGTACTCGATCCACACTGTGTGCTCGCTGTCGATCATGCGCTTCACCGACTGCCGCGTCACCTCCACCGACACGAAGATGCACAGGCCTGGGGCCGAGCGGGACCTTCAGGGCCTGTGCCCAGAGCGCCCGGGCCGGGCTCGGGGCCGGAGCCTGCAGAGCGGCCCGGGGCCCTGCCCGCCGCCCGCCCCGCGCGCCAGCCGCCTCTCCATCCTTCCCCGCGGTGCTGGCGACGAGCCCCGCCCTCCGCGCCCCCAGGTCCCCGCGGGAAGCGCACAGCCGGCCCGGATCGGCGTCCCCGGGGGGCTGCGGCCCTGCCCGGGCTGGATCCCCACCCCCAGAGCGGGCAGCCCCGCTCCTCACCCGGGCCTGGGGGGGGGGGGGCGCTACCTGCGAAGGCGAAGAACATGGACGCCGGCCTCAGCAGGTAGTCCCGCTTCTTCCCGAAGGACAGGAGCGCGCACGTGGTCCCCATGATGATGAAGCCCAGGCTGAAGATGGCGATGGCGGCGGCCGAGATGCTGTACTCTGCGGGACGGGGGCGGGGGGCAGGCGCGGCTCAGCGACCCATCGCTCTGGGGAGCACACTGAGGGTCCGAGGCGAAACCCCTCCCTCGGAGTCACACAGCGGGGGCAACAGGACCCCC
Organism: Potos flavus; assembly: GCA_028534135.1. NCBI lineage: Eukaryota > Metazoa > Chordata > Mammalia > Carnivora > Procyonidae > Potos > Potos flavus. The sequence continues at coordinate 11,402,071 of CM052891.1, read as the reverse complement.
TTCCCACTCCCGGGGGCGGGGGTCGTTAAGCTGCAGGTTCCTCCTCCGGGGGCAGAGGCCTGGCAGCAGGCGGGAGCCACGTGGCCGCAGACCTTTCTGGAACAGAAAGCTTCCTGGGAGCCAGGGGGCCTCGGGTGGTCTGCCCTGAGACGCCAAGGAGCCGCTGCAGGTGTGGCTTGTTGCAGGGCTCCCGCGCGTGATCGCGTGTGTGCGCGCGCGTGCACACGCGCCGCACGTGTAGAGATTGCCAGAGCGGGCGTGCTTGGGTGTGCACCGGCACATGAGGCTCTCTCCGAGCCGGCGTGTGTGCGCTCCGAGATGGCCCCCGCGGCACACGTGCTTCCAGACCCCTGGGCCGCTCCCCAGATTCCCCCCGAGGGGGCGGGGGACTGATAGGCCACGGAGGGAATCAGCTGCCCGCATGCTCTGATCCACCCTGAAGACCAGCCCCGGGGGTTGGAGGACTGTTGCATTTCCCCATCACTCTGGCCTCCCTCGGGCTCGGCAGGGAGACGACTGCGGGGCCTTCCAGCAAACGTCTCCTTCCAGGCTCTCTCCAGCCCTGATGGCCGGACAGCTCGGGACGGCGGGCCACGCAGGGCTGTGGTCTCAGAGCGCAGAGCATTAGGCCTGAACCGCTTTTCCTCGAAAGCAGCGGAGACAGGGCTTTTGGGCCAAATGACTTCCTGGCTCAGCGACCTGGCCAGGGGTCCCTCTTCATGACCCTCCCTGCTTTCGCCCACCCACTCACCTTTCTGAGTAGTGACGTGGAAGATCTCCGAGGTCTCGCCTGGGTTAAAATGCCTGAAGTAGGAACAGTTTTTCTCTGCAAAGGAGGGAGACAGCCTGTGAGTTGAGCCAGAGGGCCTGCAGCCGCGCCAGAGGCTCCACCAAGAGAGGGTGAGTGTGATACCCCCCGGGACAGGCCCTCCCCACCCTAAACCCCGAATCTGAGCCGAAACAAACATCTTTCTCGACCCTTACACCAAAATTTCAGTAGGATAAGGGGGTTTCATAAGAGGCTAGGAGATCTTCAGGAAGCAAAGGCTGACCCAGGCCAGAGGGCGCAGAGTACTGTGGGTAGTGAGTCCATTAGGCAGATGGGGTAACTAGGCTCAGGAACACGTTTGTAAGGGGGTGCAGGGAACACCATCAGCAGAGGGCCAGAGAGTGGTTCTCACCTGGGGCTTGTTGGGCAAGGTCTGGAGACAGGTTTGGGGTCACAACTGGCAGGGGTAACTGGCGTGTAGAGGATAGAGGCCAGGAATACTGCTAACCACCCTACAACTTCAGGGCAGCCCCTCAAAACATAAATTTAACCAGTCTCAATATATCAACAGGGCTGAGGTTGAGGAAGCCTGGTCACACCAGCATCTAGGGCTGTCTTTCCTATCGGGGTCGAGACCCATCCTGATGCACTGGGCGTGACCGCGAAGCAAGCGATGTTTTTCGAAAGCTTTCCAGAAGATTCTGATGCTCACCCAGTTTGGGAAGCCGTGCTCCAGGTCTCTTAAAATGCCCCACAGAGAGCTTTTCTGAGTGGGCCAAATGGATGGATTTGGGCGCAGGGTAGGGATCTTCCATTCAAGGGCCAAATGTGAGTGACCATTACGTCATTTCATCAGACCCTTGGCACCTGTGGCCAGACAAAACCTCCCCTGGCCAGCTGCTTGTTCTAGCTGATCAGCGTCAAAAAAAACCGTGGAAGATCTGTGAACAGCAGGACCGAAAACCTGAATTTGATGGGGTGCAGAGGAAGGATTCAGAACAAAGAAATTCATGCTGGTTTTAAACACAATTTCAGGCATAATTTCTCTTCCATTTTTCTCCCTTAATTTCTCTTGTAACTTGACATACTTTAAAATAAAAGGATATTCATACTGCTTATTGAGTACAGTTTAATATCCTTTACTCCGTTTTTAGGAAGCAGGTGAATAGTTTTTTAAAAATATATATTATTTTATGTTCCTTTAAAAAAATTAAATTGGGTTGCTTTTTATTTGCATGAGGCCCTCCATTGATTTCTTCTTCCTGTGGGTCCATGACCCTCAGAAGAAAACACCTCCACTCCTCGTTTAGATGGCGTCTAGTTTGTGCATTCATTTCTTCACTTTCAGGCTGTTCTTAAATTATCCTGAGATGATTACTGATGCCTGGTTTCCTTTGGAAAGTTACCGGAGGTGTGGCCAAAGTCATAGCTTTCATTGGTCTGCAGGCTTTCTTCTATGTGACCTAAGTCCTCTTATTGTCACTGAAGCCTGTGGCCTCGCAGTCCTCTCCCCTCCCCCAGTGTCAGAGTTGCCGCTGCTCCTGTGATGGAGAAGGAAGTGACCCCTGGAGGCGAGCCTGGTTTAGCAGCAGTAAATATTCTGCGAGGTAAACAGCCATCTCTCTGAGCTTCTGTATCTAAATCACTTTCTTTCTGAGCAGAGTTACCTGGGGTGTCCGGCTGCCAGGCTGATGTCAGGTTAATGCTGCTCTTTCCTCTCTCACAGCTTCCGGTGCTATTTTAAAACATAATGCGACCCTCTTCTGCTCGTTAGATTATTAGCTCTAGATTCTTTTAAATCACTGCTGCGGAAAAGCTCGTGCTCTGTCGTAAGTCTCCGTGTCTCCCTCTGGACAAAGGACCATTTCTGTCTCATTCTTTAAGGGCCAATTTCGGTTGTCATTGAAAACCCTCTGAAAAGAATTGACTGGATGCAGGCGTATTTCACGGTCAGCTGCCTCCCTGACTACTCGCAATCCGTGAGTTAAAAGCCTTAGGAGCCGAGGGCCGTGAGATGAAGGCCCATCAGAGCCCGGCCAAAGCACGGAGCTGTTGGGCAGCTCGGGCCGCTGGGGCGCTCTTGCCCAGGGAGTGTTCGTGTCGTCAGCCCCCCCAGACCAGAGGCAGGCTCCAGCCCAACGCACCGCCGCGCGTATGGAAACCGTCTTAGCTCAGACCGCAGTGGGATGCTGCAATGTCTGGGGAAGCCCGCCTGTGGATTTTCTGGGGAGATTTTCCCCTTCAGTGGCCCAGGGACACTCCGACCCCCTCTCCTCCCCTGTTACATGATACCACGTCGTGTGGGATGGGAGGCACCCGGTGGGTGGGATTCCCACACAGGGCATCTGGAAGGCTCCGCTTCTCTCTGATCGGGCTGAACCTAGGGCACGAGAACGGTTGGGCCAACCGTGTCCCCTCTCTTGAACTTAGCACGGGAGCTAGGCCAGCGTCTTCTGCCCTGAACCTGGGGGTGACATTAGCTCAAGGGCTCCATGGCTGCCCACGGAAGACCACAAGCCCCTTTGTGGTCCCTGATGATCCCAGCAGGGGTGGAGGGCACGTCAGACCCACGTGCCATTCCAGACACGTCCAGGACCAACAAGATGCTCATTCAGAAAGAATCAAGCCAGGCATCTGCCTGTGTCACTCAGGATTGCCCAGGGTTCTGTTGAGGGGGGCAGACCTCGATTCTGCCCCTTTGTCTGGGGGGTTCTGGGTACACTGAGCATCGAGAGCAACTTAAAAAGGAAGGACACCAGAGATGGGCCCAGTGTGGGCCACTTAGTCACAGGCGAGGGGCTTGGAGGAGAGAGACAGTGACAGCTCTGTGACGACTGTCACAGAGGCTTCTGAGCCTTCCCGCTGCTGCCTTTCTGACGTCCTTCCATGCCTTTCCCCAGCTTCCGTCAGAGCTGCACAAAGCTCAGGGCTTTGAACTTGGTCTTGGTGGGCAAAAGAAGCAAGTGCTTTGGATCAAGTCAGTGAAGATACCAATGTCAGGGCAATGATCTGGGGCTAATAATCAGGAAGTTGCAAGTTCCTCCAGCCTCCTTTGTCTCTGCAAATGGCTCATGGCGACTCTAATGTTTGCATTTCTGTTTTTCGGTATTTCAGAAATGTCTGTCCTAGACAGTCAGAAGACTCAGTGGTCTAAAAACCTAAGTGGGTTATTCCTTAAAATATATGGTGAACTCGGGGTGCCTGGGTGGCTCAGTCGAGCATCCCACTCTTGGTTTCAGCTCAGGTCATGATCTTGGGGCCGTGAGACTGAACGCCATGTCTGTCTCTGCACTCGGCCTGGAGTCTGCTTATGCCTTTCCCTCTCCCTCTGCCCCTCCCCTCTGCTCTCTCTCTAATAAACAAAAGTAAATCTTTAAAAATAATACGGTGAATTCAGCTATTGAGCTTGACTGTGTTTGGAGTATTCTGGCTAACCGAGTAACTGGTTAAGGGAATGATTACACGGAACTATATCTAACTGCCAGTTTGAAAGAACAGCAAACGGCATGTTTAACTCGAACCTGAACGGGAGTTCATGCAGGTTTTCTCTGATGGTTGGGATAACTTCTATGACTAAGGGATACCTCTGGGTTATCACTGAGAAGGTCTCAGTGTACCCGAAGCTGGCCGATGCAGATTTTAATATCTTAAAAAAAAAATACCTTGTTGATTTACACAAACCCAAGGGAGCTAGCGACTTAAGCGTCGGAAAAAATGTTTCACTTGCTTGTTACTTGCATCAAGGCCAGGGCTGTCTTCCCCCTTTTTGTAAAAGAAGTTCTTGGTGCTCCTGACAGTGCTTTGTGCTTTGTGCTTTGTCTCCCCTTACCACTCTGATTGGGGACTTGTGTCCAGTGGGTTGAAGAAATCCCCAAGACCCAAGCCCAGAGGGTCCGAGCATTGGTGTTCTGCGGGGGGAAAGTCTGGTTATGGCCTGGGTCTCTAGCATGGGCTCATGTGGATGGGAAAGGGAGCCCCTGAAAGTCTTGGGGTGCATAACATGATGCTCTTTCCTGTGGCTCTAGTTCCAGGTCCTAGAAGAGAGGACGGGCCATACGGGAAGTGGGGTATGGAGGCAGTGTGCTGCCTTTGCCTAGGGAGACAGAGCCTGAGAGAAACGACATTCTGCCCAACCCAGGGGCAGGGGACGTCCCCTCTGGGGTGATTCACTTGGGCTTTCGCACAGACAGCCTCTCCTGACGATGGGGGAAGACCCTACTCTTACTCTGAAGGCATTAGAATTAACCTCAGATGTCAATCTTTGTGTGACGGTTCTAAAACTCTTTGGGTTGGTGGGAAAAACCAAATTAGACCATTTATGTCCTCAGAGCCTCCAGCGTTCTGTGGCCAAATGGGACCTTGAAAAGTCTCTTCTATTGAACTAGCTCCTGGGTGAGCTTTTTCCAAACCATGTTATGTCAAAGGTTGGCCTTCTCAGCATTTGCCTGGATCGGCAGCTTTTAGGAGTTGTATTTGAATGTGCAGTGGAGGGTATTGTATGGGAGCAGGCTGGAGAGAAAAAGGGGCTCTGGAGTTGAGACTTGGGTGTTGAACTTGTGAGAAGGTTAGCTTTGGGAAGGCCTCTCGGAGCCTCAGTTTTCCCACATGTAGAATGAGAACCACCTGAAGAATGAGAGCCTCCTTACTGGGTTGTTGTAAAGCAGTCTAATGTAGTGACCAAAAAGGTGAATTTTAGGGGTACGAACTCTAGCTGCTCTGCTGTGGTAATCATGTGACCTCGGTCAAGTCACTCAACCTCTCTGTGCCTCATTTTGTTTATCTGTGAGATGGGATGATGATAATAGTATGGGCCTCATAGAGGATTTTGTGAGGATTAGATGAGTGTATATATATTTCTATTTGTCATCCCGCTGCCTTCTGGCCTCCATTGTTTCTGGAAAAATATCAGCTGTATATCCTACCTTAGTAAGATCCCTTGTATGTGATGAGTCATTTCTTGCTGCTTCCCAGATTCTGTGTCTTTTATCTTTCAACAGTTTTGATCATGATGCCTCTAGGTGTGGGTTTATCTTACTAGAATTCGTTAAGCGCCATGGATTTGTAGATCAATATTTTTCATCAAATTTAGAAACTTTTCAGTCATTATTTTTCTGTTTTTCTGCTTCCTGCTTCTTTCTCTCACCTGTCCTTCTGGGACCACCATTATGCATATATTGCACATTTGCTACTATCCTGCAGGTCTCTGAGGCTCTGTTCATTTTTCTTCCTTTTTTCGTGTCTGTTCCTCACACTAGCTAAACGCAATTGATCTATCTTTAAGTTCACTTATTCTTTCTTGCACCTGCTCAGATCTGCTCTCGAAACCTTCTAGTGAATTTTCCATTTCAATTATTATAGTTCTCGATTCCAGAATTTCTATTAGGTACTTTTTTAAATTTTCTTGTGTGTGTATGTATACTTTTTTTTTTTTTAAGGATTTATTTATTTATTTGAAAGAGAGAGACAGAGCACAAGTGGGAGGGGCAGAGGGAGATGGAGAGAGAATCCCAAGCAGCCCCGACTCAGGGCTCGATCTCATGACCCTGAGATCACGACCTGAGCCAAAACCAAGAGTTGGACACTTAGCCAACTGCACCACTCAGGGATGCCCCAAAGTATTTTTTTTTAAGTGACTCCATGCCCAGCACAGAGCGCAACACAAGGCTTGAACTCACGCTATTAGGTCCTTTTACAGTAATTTCTATCTCTCTATTGATAATCTCTGTCATGAGACATCATTCTCATCCTTAGTTGTTTAGACTTATTTTTAGTTCTTTGAACATATCTAAAATTTGAAGTCTGTAAGTCCAGTATCTGGGCTTTCTTAAGGCTCGATTGATGGATTTTATCCCCCTTATTATGGGCCATACTGTTTTACCTCTTTGCATGTCTTGTGATTTTTTTTAACTTAAAATTTAAATTTAAAGCTGGAATATTTAAACAGTATAATGAGCAACTCCGGAAATCAGAGCCCCACCTTTCCCTGGGGTTTGCTCTTCTTGCTGTTTGTTACTGTTTGTTGAGTGGCTGAATTAATTTTGTAAAGTCTGCTTCCTTTGTCATGTGGGACCACTGAAGTCTCTGCTCAGTTGGTTTGGTAATCAGGTCACATTTTGTAAAATGCGTGGAATGAATCCATCTCCCAGTCTTTACTGAGGGGCTCTGTGCTAAGCAGAGAGCTAAGCACTCCACCCAGCAGCCTACATTTCTGCCTTAGCCTTCACTTTCTGCTTGCCCACAGCCTCTAGATCAGCCCAAGGTGAGAGTTTTGGACCTTCTCAGGCCTTTCTGTGTACACCATACAGTGCGCTGCAGGCACAAGGCCTTCTGAATTCTCCGGAACATGTTGGCGCTTTTCAGAGCCACCTACGGACCTCTCATTCTCTAGCTTTTTTGGTTAGCCTACTGTTTGCCCTAACTGTTGTGTAATGCCTCAGGAAGCAATACTATTAAACAATTATTTCTAATTGTTTTTGACAAATGCCCCCTGAGAAAAAGACTGTTTCACTGAGTGAGCTCAGCATCAGGTCAGATAAAGACAGCCTTGCAAGGAGGGACTTCCAGGAAACCACCAGACAGATCAAATCATGACAATTCTCCAGGAATGAGGCTTCAAAAGGGATCCAGGCCCATCTGTCCCCTTTGGGGACTGCCAGACCGCTAAACTTTCAGCGTGTGCAGGCTGTTGGTTTTCAAGGCTACGACAGAGTTGGGGAGGAGGGAACAGGAATAGAGCAAGCTTAAGCCCCACAGAACCCCCTGTTCTTACTTAGATTCACCTATTTTTCTCGAAGAAGCACGGGCTGGATCGCCGCAAGGCTGGTTAATTTCCAGCGTTCGGAAAAAGTGTATTCTGACCAAATTTGCCAGAGTTCTCATTGTTTTTATGGAGAAGAGGGTTTTTGGAGATTCTTATTCTGTCATTTCTTCTGATGTCATTCAAAGCTAAAACATGGAAGGCACTGAAAACAATATCTGGCGGATGGGGCTAGATTGGTGTTTGTGGTTATTGCTGCCGTTAATAATAAACGAGAGGACATGCGCGAGCCCTCTTCCTCCCTCCAGCAAAGAGTAATCTCACAGAGCACAGGAGAAGTGGGTGGGGAAGGAAAAAGGTGTCCATCTGCAGGGAAAGGAGAGGCGAGAAGGCAGGATCATACTTCAGAAGCTTATTGGGTGGGGGGGAGGTAGGGCTCATAAGTACGGGAGGGAGGATTCACTCTGGACCAGGGCAAGCAGGCATAGAGATGGACTCTGGTCAGGCTCAAGGCCAAACCATGCCTGCTGGTCCTCTGCGGCTAACCTCCTGCTCGTTTGTCTCTTCCTTGTATGGGCATGCCTCGTCTCCCTCCTCATCTGCTCTATAAACTCACCAGACTTTAAAAGGCAGGTGCTTCTGAGGACAGGTGGACTGGACCGGGACAGTGCCTCCCCATGCACGGTCCGGCGAGAACCTGCCTCGCCCTGCCCTGCCCTGCCTCGCCTTGCCCTGCCCTGCCCTGCCCTGGCCACGGGAATTGGCTGGGTGATGCGTCTGTTTACGGGTGTGCTCGGCCGCGGCTGAGAGCGTGGGCATGCGAGCTATGTGATACCCTCCAAGCACATGTCCACGTCCATTAAAGCCCTCAGCCCTGGGACTCAGTGTTTCTAAGACAGCTGGGTTTTTACAAGGCTTCCATGCATCTTAGGGGGAAATGAGCAAGGCCGGAGTTTTCTAGAGCCAGCAGGAGGGAAAGGAGGAGGGAAAAGAGAAGTGGAGGAATGGGGTTTGGGCTCCCTTGTCCCACACACAGACTGCCAGATCTCCGGGGACTTAGCACTGACTTCCTTGGAAGGGGGAATGATTCTGAAAATCAGGTGGGTCACGGTCCTCACGCTGGTCCACTGCCACCTTACAGTGACATCGGGCAACCCTGGAAGGGACTTGATGTTGCTGAGCCCAAGCCCTGTGCTTTACAGGAGGCAGCGGAGGCCGCAATGGGCTTTGTTGACCCCGGAGTCACTGGGGGGTCGTGGGCAGTGCGTGATGGAGCTCAGACCTCCGATTCTCCATGCAGGGCTCTTTCCGAGGCATGGGCTCTGTCTGCTGTGAATGCAGAGGGCTCCCCATGTGCAGAATAGTCTGGTCACCCTCATACCAGGTTTCTTGACAAGGAGCTCACCTTTAACGTGCGGTTCAGTCCCGTGGGGGCGGGGAGGAATTGAGGAACGCATCTAAATTTGAGCGGGGGCCGTGCTGCCCAGCTCTGACGGGGTCTGAGCTAAGAGAATGCACCGGAATGACGGTTGGGACAAAAAGCAGATCTACGAGCAGGTCCTGCTTCACAGAGATGTGGCCTCTGCCTTCAGGCGAGGGCCCCACACCTGGCTGCAGCCTTCGCCGTGGCCATCCTGAAACTCTCCAAAACACTCCTGAGGAGCCCCGCGTTTCCACTGGGCTCTATGCCGGATACGCTTTGTGGCCCATCCCCTCTCCCGCCCCAGCCTGGGGGCTGCGGAACGCACATCCCCGCCCCACGGGTCCCTCCGGCCTGAGGACTTAGGGCCACTTAGCCTGTCTGTGCAGGGAAAGAGCGGACGAGGGGCCCCCGCGGGGCCAGAAGCCTCTCTTTCCTGAGCCTCTGGTCCCACCCGCGCAGCCCCGTGCTCGGGGCCGGAAAGCCGGAGGCCTCCGTGGGACAGACTCCGGTGTGACACATGCAATCCTGATCCTCCTCCCCGGGCACAGAGGGCTGGGCGGTGTTTCTGTCCCTGCCCTCTCTCCCACGGGCTGCTTCTCCGGGGCGCGGGGGATGAGGAAGGGCCAGAGGCGGGCACGGGATCGGAGAGTGAGTACGTTACCCCCAGGCAGGGTGATGGGTCCGCAGGTCTTGTCCGCGCTGTCAGTCATGACAATACGCTTGGTGCAAATCCGCCAGAGGCCGAAGTGGGCCGCCTCGCAGGTGGCATTGTGGAGTTCCACCTCGGGGCTCAGCACAGCCCAGTGGTCAGTCACCACGGCCACCGTGGCCAGCACGACGCCCACCAGGATGCAGAAGAGGGTGGCGCGGACCTTCGGTGCTTTGGTCTGGGACATGGCGGTGGCGGAGGAGTGGGTGCCCGGGGCTCGGTCTGGTGGCAGTGTCTCCCGGGCAGGTGGCCGCTGGGCCGGGGAGGTGGTGGCGATGACCGAGCTGGGGGTGGAAGCTAAGTTTAGTGTGTCTGGCTGAGCCAGAGGGGGCTGGCCTCGGGGCTGAGGGACACCAGACGGGGCTGAGCAGCTGCCCAGACGTGTCAGGGGCCTGAGCGAGGCTTCTATTAATGCACATCTCAGGCGTGTCACCAAGGATAGCTTCTCCTCAGGTTTCAGGGCTTTCTTTCCCTTTGGGACCTAAAATACCTCAAGGATGGGGCAGGAGAGAAGGCTCTAGATGGTGACTTGAGACCTCCATGGTTGGCAGCTCAGGACACCCGAGTTGGAGGCAGTGGGGGGTAGGCCACAGGGACACTAGGTGTGTGGGGATCCGCTTGCTTTGGACTCCAGGAGAAGGGGACCCTGCTGGGTGGGGGCAGGGGAGCCTGGGGTTCACCGGTGCCACAGCGTGGTGGGCACTCAGGCTGGGAAGCCAGTCACCAGTGGGGGCCGGCGTGAGTGGGTCCTTGTCCAGGAGGCTTAGGGTACTCAGGATCCTGCCTAGGGACATCTCAGGGGTCCTCTACCAGAACGTCTGGAGCCCTAGCATGTCCCCAAACTGCAGGAAGATTTCCAGTGGTTCCCGACCCTGGCATTACTCAGCACCGTGCCCGGTGGGGGAACGCTGTTTCCTTTTCTTTCTTGCCTGCTTTTTTTCTTTTTTGTTTTTAAGATTTTATTTATTTATTTATTTGAGAGAGAGAGAAAAGAGTGCATGGTGGGGTGGGCTGGGAGAGAGGGAGAGGAAGAAGCAGACTCCCCGCTGAGCAGGGAGCCCAACACGAGGGGCTCGATCCCAGGACCCTGAGATCATGACCCGAGCCGAAGGCAGACGCTTAACCCACTGAGCCACCCAGGCGCCCCCGCTTCTTCCTTCTCGATTCTCCTCCCGTCTCTCCAACTGGGTCTGGAAGGAAAACCCCGTTTGGGGTTAGTGAGTCTCGGACACCTTTCCAATGCTTGCAAATCAAACAGTAGCCTGGGGGGGGGACGAAGAATGCAGCTAGTCCTGACTGTGTTTCCGGTTTCATTTTACTGTTTCAGTTTTACTTCTATTCAAGATTTGCCGGTTACGTTTTCACTTACAAAATACATATATTTAAGTAAAAAAGAACGAGGGTGGGTTGGTCTGCGGGGGGCTATTCAGAGGCTAATGGTGTGTGGACACAGCAGGGGACAGAGGACAATTTGGGGTGGACCCAGAGAGTCCTGCCTGCCCATGTGGCCCCCAGGACTCGAGCCCCTGCCCCCCGCCTGCCTTCTGCGTCCCTTCCTTATCTGTTGCCCAGTTGCTTCTTTGGGGGTCTATGTGAGAGGCTGACGTGTGGCCAGCAATAGACCCCTGTGCTGGGCAGGGTTCTAAGCTTCAAGAGCCTGGCCTCGGGTTGCGGCAGCTTACAGAAATACTCCTGTGAGCGGAGAAACACTCACGCTTCCGGTCTCGGAATCACGGTCTGTTCATAATAACGATGATCGTAGGAACCGTGCATCTTGAGTGAGTGTTTACTGTATGGCATGTGGTATGCTAAGACTTTCCACATCATTGCCCTTAAACTTCATGAGTCCATGAGGTGAGTGAGACTATGACATCCATTTTACAGATAAGGATACAGAGGCTCAGAGACGTGAAGCAACCTGTCCAAGGTCACACAGCAGTTAACCGGTGAAGCCAGGTTTCAGAACCCAGAGCCCAAACTCTGAAGCAGTGGTTGGAGCTGGGAGGAGAGATCAGGTTCTCTTGTGGCTATAGGGGAGCAAAAGCATCCTTTTCCTCTACCCTTCTAAGTTCTCAGCTCAGGCTCCCGTCCCAAGAGAAACACATACACACTTACTCACTATAAGTTTTCCAAGGCATGGGAGCCTCAGCACGGGAAACAAAGACCCAAAGGAACGGTTCAGTGTGAGTGTTTTTATGCGCTGGGACGTGCAGTGGGATGAAGAGCGGGAAGCTGGTGAAAACTGTGATCGGAAAACAAGAGGCTACGAACGAAGTGCAGTGAGTTGGGGAACCAGCGAGGTTGACTTAGATCCCTCTTGGGGTCCTGGAGTGACCAGCCGTGGGTCAGAGCCTCCCAAAGCTGCCCTCCTGCACCTTAAATGAGGGCGGTGGCGGCTGGCTGGGGAGCTGGCGAGCATCGGGGAGAATGCTCATTACCAGCTTAGCCTGTGCCAGCTGCTGTGGGCAGAATCCTGTCCCCCTCAGTTCCGATGTGGAAGCCCAGACCCCGAGGTGATGGTGTTTGGAGGTGGGGGCCTTTGGGAGGTGATTAGATGAGACGAGGGCCTGGGAATGGGGCCCCGTGATGGGATTAGTGTCCTTAAAGGAAGACATACTGGACGGCTTGTTCTCTTTTTCTCTGCCACGTGACGACTCAGGGCGGTGAAACCCAGGAGGAGGGCTCTCAACAGAACCCAAGCGGGCTGGCACCCGGATCTCAGATGTCCAGCCTCCAGAGCCAGGAGAAGGTACATCTCTGTGGTTTAAGTCATTCTATGGTATTTTGTTATCTGAGCTAACAGAGTAGGCAGTCATAGCCAGGATGGCTGGTGATCTTATTATTACTAACAGACCACAGATGGATCAGCTTTCTCTGATGGGCGATAAGCGTCTAGAGGGTAGAGACAATGAGGCTATATCACATACTCATTCTGGGTGCCCTCAGAACACCCCCAGATTTGAGCCCAGGTGGAGCTTCATATATGTTTGTTGAATGACTAATGGATGGCTGGGTAGACAGAGGGACTGAAAGAAGGGGACAGAAACTCAAATGATTTACCCTCCCAGATGATCCAGAGGACCTTTCTATGTGGTTTGAGGCCATAGGGACCTTAGAAATGGCAGCTGGGGCAGACCGAGACAACTTGGACCGATGGCTAATTTGCCTCAAGATGCGGAGGGACAGCCCGGGAGGGCATCATTGTTACCCCTGCGGTCAAGTTCAAAAGGAAGCAGCCTCCTGAGATCCAACATTTTCTACCATCTTTAGATATGCCACACTCAGCGAAACAGGAGTTGTATTTCACTCGTCCAGATGAACCAGTTTTCATTTGTCCCAAATGACTGCTCTTTTCCCATCAAGGACCAGACATAACTAGGGGAAGGAAGAAAAAGATCTCCCAGAGGTGGACCTCATTCGGAGCTGGGGCTAGGGCACACCTGGGAGGGGGCCAAGTAAGTCTTCCCCGGCAACGTGATGATCTAATTTTGAGCTCAGCCTTAATTAGGCTGCGCCATGGCCTTGGGCGTTTGCTCTTAAGATACTGTAAAAAAGCACGGTGCCACCCAATTGGTCCAACTCTTTACACCACTTCGTCTGCCTCCCTGCACTGTTCAGCTCAGACCCTCTGTTGCATCAGGCTTGCTGCCCCCAATTCCATCCCGTGAGCCCAGGGGACCAGGAGCTCCTCCATCTTTGAGGCCCATGATGGCGCCATGATGACCTCTGCTTCCGTCGACATGTCTCCTCTGACTCTGCTGCCTCCCTCTTGCCCTTAGGTAGACCCTTGTGATGACACTGGGCTGCCCAGCCAATCCAGGAACAGCTCCCCATCTCAAGATCCTTACTTTAATCACGCCTGCCACGTAAAGTGACATATTTGCAGGTTCCAGGGATTAGGACTTGGACATCCTTGGAGGCCTTGGAGGTCACTATCTGCCCACACACGAGTCGATTTACAATTTGCTTGACTTTCTCTGGCATCGCCTTGCAGCTCGGGTGCAGGAGAAGATGGAAGGCGAGATTAGGAGGGCTGGGGTCTTCAAGGGGAAAAGCTAGAAGGAAAAGGGACCAAGGGAATGGAGGGCATTGGCGAGGATGAGTTGGGATGGTAACTCTTGATGGCCCTGCCACCAGGAAGGTCGATGTGTTGGGAGACTATGGGGCAGTCGAGGCCCTGGGGGCCTTGAGAGGTTGGAGACCAGGTAGAGTGGTGGTAAGGGAGTGAAGGAGTGCAGCTCTGGCGGCTGTGGTCAGAGAGGAGGACGCTGTCCCAGAAGATTACGCAGGGCGGGGGGACGGTCAGGGGTGCTGCCAAGATTCAGGTTGGAGACAGAGGTCTTCGGAGGCACGAAGGAAGGAGAACTGTGAGACCAGGGCATTGGGGTGGTTGGCCCCACGGATGTTGATGGTGGCCGGACGTGGGGTGCAGAGGTGACGCCTCTGACGAATGTGAAGGAGTGGCCAGGAAGGAGTTTGAAAAAAGACAGTGAGGAGAGGGGCTCGGGATGGCCTGCCCCAGGCCCTCAGAGAAGGCTTTTCCCCAGGAACGTGGAGGAATAATGGCCCGGAGGCATCAGCATCCCCCACACTTCCCTCTCTCGCTATTACAAGTCCAAGGACACGAGTTCATAACCTTCTCTGACCACAGACTTCTGTTCCTGAGGTTGTACCGGCGGTTTTGTTGGAAGCTGCAAATTTAAAAATATCCATACCAGGTGTGCGGGCCCCAGTCTTCCTCTGGACCCTAGGGTCCCTTGGGTTCCCTTTCTCCCTTTGCAACCCCACATCTCTCGGGACCGAGTATGGGGCTGAGCAGCCAGGAAGGTCCTGTTGGGGACCTGGACAGGGTACCCCAGCAGGAGAAGGGACAGCTTCCACCAGGAGGACATGGTCGGGGGTGGAGGGGGTATGGGGGAGGGGGAAGGCGGGTCCTTAGGAGGGAGGATCCCTTCATGTGTCCCAGGAGGTGGAGCTGCGGGGAGTTCCAGAGGGCGCGGTGGAGACAGAGGATGGAAGGGAGAATTGGTGGGCGGAGAAGCAGCCAAGAGCCAAGCAGGGTACCCAAGAGATGTGGGTCGGGGGAGGGGAGATTTCACTTTCCGAAAAAACGGCCACAGAAGTATTTCTGTGCCCATGTGTTTTTCCAGCCCCTTGTCACGTCTCTTCAAAAGCGTAGACTATTTCTTCTCTCCTTCAACTCAAGCAGGCTTTTGACTGTCTTCACCCTTAAAGTGCAGTGGAAGTGATTTCTGAGACGTCCACCTTTCTCTCTTGCTCTGGGGACCTGGGGACCCTGGCCCTCCGACCCAGCCACTGTGCTGTGAGGAAGGTCAGGCCACACGGAGAAGCCACGGGTAGACATTCAGGCTGAAAACTGTGGCTAAAATCTTTGCCAGTAGCCAACGTCAAGTGCCAGACATGTGAGCAAATAAGCTTCCAGATGATTCCAGCCCCCAGCCATCGAGTCTTCCAGCCAAGGCCCCAGACACAGTGGAGCAGGGATAAGCCATCCTGATGCTGTCTCTGTCGGGCGGAGATAAGAATCCACGACCCTATTTCATGGTTGTTTAACGCCGCTCAGTTCTGGTGTAATTTGTCACACGGCCCCACTAACTGATCAGCTCCGAGAGAGAGGAAGGAATTGCATTCAGCCTGGCCGAGGGGGGCTAAATGCGAGGCCTGGCGGAACGACGCAGCCCCAGCCTTTCAAGAGGAACGTGGCATGAAGCTGCTTCCCAGCTAGTGGGGAGGGGGGCTGTTCTCCCCCCAGCCCGGACCCCCAGGTGTGCGCGGAGACGAGATCCGGAGTGTCTTTCGGGGTGGACAGGGAGTCGGACCTTTTCACCAGCATCTAGGACAAAGCTGAGCCAGAAGTTTGTAGTGAGAAGTCACCAGATCTTAGCCAAATGCACCCTGAGAATCCCAGCGCTTTGGCCCCATTCAGACACCCTCTAAGGTCCAGGGAGCAAATAAGCCACATCCAGCAATAGGACACGAGTCAGATAAATGACAACATCTCTGTTTTATGCAGCCATTAGAGACTGCGGTTTTGAGGAATATTTAAAGACACAGAGAGGGACACCTGCGTGGCCCCGTGGGTTGAGCATCTGACTCTTGATTTCGGCTCAGGTCACGATCTCAGGGGTGTGAGATGGAGCCCTGCGTGGAGCCTCAGTCGGGTTCTGTGCCCAGTGGGGCGTCTGCTTGAGATTCTCTCTCTCTCCCTCTGCCCCTCCCCCCACTGGCACACATGCGCTCTCTCTTTCTCTCTCCAAAATAAACAAACAAATCTTAAAAAAAAAAAAAAAAGACCCCTGGAAGATTGCCATGATGAGAAACAGTGAACAGAAGCAGCGTATTAAGCCACACCCCGACATACATTGGGGTGCGCTGAAAGGTTATACCTGTGTTTATGTCTTGGGTGGTGGGATTTCGGCTGATAATTGTTTTCTTCGATTTCTCTGTATTTCTCAGATTTTTAAAGGTAAAAGGGAATACTCGTAGGATTAGGAAAACAGTACTTGTTTTAGAAAGGACCTAGCTCTTTGCAATTTAATTTGTGGTTCCTGGAGATCCCCCGGGGGTTAATGTATCTCTGAGAAAACTCATCAGGGGACAAAGGTCAGGAAGGAGGTCCTTCCAAGGTCCCCGTCCTACAGTTGTAGGCACAGGGAGAAGCACTTGTAACCCTCTTCCACGGCCGACTTCTGTTCCTGAGGTTGTACCGGCGGTTTTGTTGCGAGCTGCAAGTTTAAAAATATCCTGTATCAGGTGTGTGGGCCCCATCTCCTCCTTTGGATTCTAAGGTCCCCGAGCGCCTCTCCTACCCTCAGTCCCTCACCCCGCCCCTCATGTCCAGGGCCGGGCAGCCAGGGGAGCTAAATTAGGAAGCTAAAGTCACGTGCTGGCTCTGAGCTTCCTTCGGGGAGGCCTCCCCTCCCCCAGCCTTCCCCTCCCCTTCCCCTCCCCAGGCCTCCCCTCTGTGCCAGCGTCACACTAGGACCCCAGACCTTCTCGTGCAGCCCGGGGGCACCTGAAAGTGGTCAGGACTAGGCTCTTGCAGCCCGCATAGCCTGCGAGGAGCTGGGAAGGCCCCGGTAAGGTTTGGGGGCCTGCAGAAGCTGCGAAGAAGGCAGGAGCCCTGTGGCAGCCATGCCAGTGGTGGCCTGGAGACCACTGAGGGGGGAAATGAATGGGCTTACGCCGGAAGAGCAGCTGCGGCAGGGACCCCCTCTCTGGGGGTTGGACCGGCTGGGTGACAGGTGTCTCCCAAAGAGCATTAAGAGTGAGCTTTCAGGAGCGTTTGTTGACTGACAACACACAAGGACTGTTCTAGAACAGTCCACCTGGAGAAACTCCTTGTGTGTTGTCAGTCAACAAATGCTCCTTGCTGAGCTGGGGCATTTATGTACGTTTCCTCATTCGTTGGAGTTTTATTCATTCTCCCAATAACCCCGGGAGGGAAGGGCCCCCTCCTCATCTGGCCCAGGAGGAGGGAATGGGGCTCCGAGATGTTGGGGGCCTTGCCCCGGGCTGCCTGCCGCTGAGTTGGTCTCTCTGGCTCCGGGCCCCGTCCCTGCAGCTGCCGGGTGGGCGCGGGCCGGGGAGGGCTCGGCAGCTGTTCCCTCCCAGCCTTGAGCTGGGCTGGGCTTGTCCTCTGGTGGCCTGTTCGGTTGGACTCCGTCAGCCTTTCCCCCCCAAACCCAAGCACCCTTGCCCCCACCCTGGACAGGTGGCCGTTTTCCCATTTCCTTCTGCCACAACCAGAACTGTTCCCCAAACTGCTGGCTCAGAAGGGAAGAGGAAAAAGGCAAAAATCAGAAAGTGTCGCAAGGAAAGGAAATCCTGGAAATATACGAATGAGTTTTCCTAATATGTGCACAGCGTCGATGCAGATTCCAAAAGCTCGTGTGGGTGACCTAGACCCAGGGACCTCGCCCGCTGGCACCTTCGTCTCCCTCGCTGTAGAATCAGGCCATGCACGGTTTGGGGCATTATTGACGTTTTGGACTGGGTCATTCCTGGCGGGTGGGGGGAAGGCGTGGTAGGTTGAGCACCATCCCTAGCCTCCACGCACTAGATGCCAGGAGCACCCCTCCCCTCCCCCCCCCGCTAAGTTGTGACAGCCAAGAATGTCTCTAGACACTGGCAAGTGTCCCTCGGAGAACAAGATCACCCCTGCTTGAGAACCACTGGGCTAGTGGCCTCTCCCTTTCATGAGCCTTGTGAACATCCTCAAAAAGGGTTTCTTTCCTTCTTTTTCTTCCTCGATCCCTCCCTCCCTCTTCAGGCTTATTTCCTCTCCTAGGATGAATACATCAAATGGGATGATTCCTAAAGTACCCACCCCTCCTGCTGGGCACGATGTCCGGGGATTCTGTGGTTCTTGTTTGGGTCAAGGTGCAAACTCAAGCCTCTTCCACCAAACCTCGGGAGAAGGGAGCCTGGGCCCATTTTACAGATGGGCATCTGGGGCAGAGAAGAGGCCAGACATCCCGCTGGTGCTGAAGGAGGGCTCAGGCTACACAGAGGGGGATGCAGTCCCAAAGTCAGCGTCAAGGGGGCATTCCCCCAAAGATTGGTCGGAGGGGAGGCAAAAGAGGGAGGAACCGAAGGACATAGACCTGGGAGCTAGGACTGGCCAGCTGCTCCCCTCACCGGTTTCCTTTCCCCCGGGCTGGACTACATTTCCCATCTCCCCTCGCTCTTAGAGATGTGACTGTGTTCCTGAATTCTGGCCAACGGCACATGAGCAGAAGGGAAAGTCACAGCTTCCTGGTCCATTAAACATCCCCCCAAGTCTCCCCTATTCCCAAGATCACCTGCCCTCTCTTCTCCTTCGGGCTGCTGGATGCTGATGCTAGGGCGATGTCGGGAGCCTATGTCGAAGCTGAATGAGCCTCCACGGGATGGGCTTTACCCCTGAATGCCCCACTCCCCCCCACCCCCGTTGGTGGGACTTGCCATGAGTGAGGAGGAAGTTTCTGTTGCATTAAGCCATTCAGGACGGTGGGGTGGGGGGTGGGGGGAGGGTCCTGGTTATGCTGGTAGCCTGCTCTCAGGGATGCAAGTGGAGGGAAGAATGAGGGGGCCGCTGTTGTGTCGGTTCTTGAACGCTGCAAATTAGGGTGGCTGAGTTTTGAGTTGGCAGAAATCCGTGACCGCATGAGTCCCACATTGGAGGCCCCACATCCAGAGACCGCCACGGGATCCCCCCAGAAGGGCTGCAAAGCTCGTGCTGAGCCAGAGTTTCCTGAGGGCTAAGAACAAATAGGAGGCAGGCATGTTTTGGTTCCTGGGGCTCGTGCGGGGCAGCGTCGGCTCGGGCTGGCGGAGCCACCGGCCTGGAGCTTGGCAGGGGCTCAGTCGGTGGGGGCGGAGGGCTGAACGCCCCTGGCCCTGGCACCTGGTGACTCGTCCGGGACCTCCATCTCCCCACGTACCCATCTCAGGCAGGAGGACGGAGGGTGAGAAAGCCAGGGTTGGAAGATCGGACCTGCCGGGAGTGGTTCCCGCAGCCACCAGAGTGGGGACGGGGTGTGGGACCAGGGTGACAAAGGTCTTCTTGAAGCTGAGAGCTTAGTGCCTCTGGGTTCCAGGAGAAGCAGCAAAGCCTGGGGCTCTAGGAGGAAAGCCCGCAGTCTAGGTCCTGGAAGACAGGGGAACGTGTACTTGGATATTGAAAGTCCCCTGGGCTGCCTCTCGGGTAGAACTGGGGGGGACACCAATCATCCCCTTGTCATGGCTCCCGAGAGGGGAGGGCTGACAACCTGCCAGTGCCTGTCTGCGAGGGTGAAG
The DNA here is from genome assembly GCA_028534135.1 of Potos flavus. Classification (NCBI taxonomy): domain Eukaryota; kingdom Metazoa; phylum Chordata; class Mammalia; order Carnivora; family Procyonidae; genus Potos; species Potos flavus. The sequence goes on along the minus strand of CM052891.1, from coordinate 11,382,612 downwards.
GTGCTGGGTTACGGCGGGTGTCTGCTGTGACCGGACGGGGCCTGCAACAGGATGTCGTCATCTCCCTGATCAGAGGGGTCACGCCGTCCCTCTCTCTGACCCTGACCTCACTCCCCCTCGGGGGCTGCGGGCTGGTGGTGGCCGGCTGCCGTGCCTGCTCCCGTCTGGCCTCCTGTCGGGCTTCACCGGTCATTTAGGTACGTGGCCCTCCTTTCTTTCTTAGTCATTTCCGAATGTGGCAGGCAAAGGGGGCTGGACGCCTTAGAAACCCAGCCGGGCAGCTTAGGGCCCCCGAGGCTGTGGTTCCATCAGTCTGGCCGCCGCCCTGCAAGGTCCTGAAGACAGGCCAGGCTTGCCCGGCTGCCCGGCTGCCCACACCGCAGCCCCGGAGCGGCCCGTCCACCTTCCAGCCCAGCCGTGAAAAGGCGCCTGGACGGCACCGCCCAGGAGTCTGAAACCGGATTAAAGCCAGGTCGAAGCCAGAGAAACCCACCTTCACCAGCACAGGATCCGCCCTCCCTCCCCCTTCTCCTGGAGGGCCCCCCGTGTCCCCCAGACTCAGGGACCCTGTTTGCCCTAAGGGCCCACCCAGATTTGGGGGGAGAGCTCTACCCTTCCACCCCCACAGCAAGAAGAGAACATTTTAAAAATGTTTTTATTTAATTAAAAAAAAGACAGAACTAACAACCCAAAACCAGTAGTAGGTACAGGATTCACAGGTGCTTAACTGGCGAAACACACAGGGGCTGGCTGGAGAGGGCCGTGGGATGGGAGGGGGCGGGCACGGGCCACTGCGTCCGGCCCTGGACGCAAGGTCTCAGACTGACAGGTGGCAGGGAGCCGGCTCCGCCCACGTCCCCAGGCAACCTTGGCTGAGAGGCGGGGAGCAGGAGGGGTGGACCAGGGCCGAGGGGCCGCCAGCCCAGGGGGGCGTGGTGGGGAGCAAACCTCTGAAGACCAGGGGCGCTGAGGTGCTCCTGCTCCCCGCTCTCCCGTCCTCTGTTGCTTCTTTTCTACTCTTTCCTGGTCCCTAGAGCGGGCCCCACATTCTCTGCCTGGGACTGGGCAAGAGGTAGGATTCATTGGAACACAGCTTTCTCCGTGAAATGATAGAGACCTCCAGGGCAGCGGGTGAGGAGGTGGCTTGCGTGATAGAAACAGCACGGCTGCCTGGCTTTGGGAAGTGACAGAGAGCCTGGGGACCTTGCTGGGGGATGGGTTCCCAGATTTTGCCCCCTTCCTTCGAGCCTGGTACGATGGTGTCCTAGATGGGGGGGGGCGGGACGGGGACGGGGTTGGCCCCCAGCAGGGCGGGCCACGAGCCCTGACACGCCATTATTTACGGCTGCACATGCTTGGACAAACCACCACACAAAGCCAACCTCGACGGGAGGAAGGGGTTTCGAGCAAGCACAAGGGGGCCCCCAGCACACTGCGCCTCCACGGGCCCGCACTCTGGGGCGGTCAGGTGAGGGGTCCCCGTGGAGATGTCCTCTCGGGGGGGGGGGGCGAAGGACGATGGCGGTGACCATGACCCAGATCTGAACTCCTCAGGGGCTGAGCCCACCCAAGGAGTGGGGTGGGGGTGGGGTAGGGGGGGTCACCGAGCAGGTGGCTGAGGTAAGAATTTGCTTGTCACTTCTAAGGATGACAGCTACTGGGACCACAGACGACCGCTCGAGATCGGATTACCAAGTCTCAAAAAGTAAGAAAGGATTTGTCTTTAGAAAGCACGTGTTTGATATAAAAGAGGCTGAGCTCCGTGTCCCAGAAAGTTGGGCTTCTGAACCCACACAGGCTTCCGCGTTCTCCGCTAGCTTCGGGAGGGGGAGGAATGGTCGTGGATGGAAAGAATGTCGAACATGGAGCCGCCTCCCGGCCCCCCGGGGCTGGGACGTCCCTCTCACGAGGAGGGAGGACAGCACGGCGCCGCCTTTCCATCCAGACGTTCTCGGAATCACAATCCTAGGAGTCGGGGAGGGGTGGCTGCTGCTGCCTTTTTAGGATGAAGAAATGAATGTCACTTGCTCTCCTGGCCTTTATTGGCCATACGTCATGATTAATGACCGCTTAGGAAGTGGACGTTTGATCTGATTTTTTTGGTCGCTATTTACCCTCGGGTCTCCCTTTCTTGCTCAGAAGTTCAGGCTCCTGTTGGCAAATACCAGTGCGCGTGGGGGGTCGGGGGTCTGCCCCTTCCTCTCCCTGAGGAGGGACAGAGCAGCTCCTCAGGTCAGCGGGGAGCGACCCTGCAAGAGGCCACATGGCCACTTTTCCTCGGACCTGTGGAATCTTCCAAACTCTCAAGTACCGTCTGTGCGTTCTGCCCTATCCGTGTGAGGCTGAAACTTCTACAAGCGGATAGGAATGCCAGCAACAGACTCCGGCCTTGACCTCACCGCCCCCCCCCGGCCAGCGAAGGCCTCCCCCTCTGCGGATTCTTCCACAGGCCTTGGTCTCCTCAGGTCGAGGGAAGCTGGCCCCAGGACAGCGCGAAGGCCAAAGCACCAGTTGGCCACAGGGCTTTCTCCTCAGGATTACTGTTATTCCAACAACTGTCCACTGCCAGAGAGAGAGAGAGAGGGAGGAAGGGCACGTGATAGACAGATAGGAGGGGGGCAAGCTTCGGCTTCCTTGTTTCCCGCTCACGGACACGGAAACCTCAGATCAGAAGGCAGCGGACCAGTGTCCGAAGGTCCCCGTGTACCCGGCGAGGCCCTCCCGGTGGCCCAGCACCCAGGCAGGGAGGGAGGACCCCGAAAGCCCATTCTTCTGGCAAGATTTATTTCCGAGAGGAGATAATGGCTCGATTTTGTCTTCCCCGAGGTCGCTCGAGGCTGCGCGGCCTCAGGAGATTTCAGAATCCCGGGGCATCAAACACGCTCTCTGGGGGACAAAGTCAGCCTTCCGCCTCCATTTCCCGTTCCCCGGGTGGCCTCGCGCCAAGCCAGCCCATGACACTTGCCGGAGACCAGGGAGGGGTGGGTTTGGCTTCCATCCATTGTGGGTCCGTCTTAAGGGGCAGGTGCCCTCGTGTGGGATCCACACAGCGGTTCTGGGGGGAGGCCGGTGCTGAGAGGAAGGGGCCGCTCACACAGGGGTCGTCCGCCGGTTAAGCATGCTGACGTGCAAGCCTTCCTTCAGGTCCTGCTGGAAGAAGTCGTGCACCTGCAGGAAGCCGGCCTCCTGGTCGGGGCTGTAGCTGGCGGCGGTGGTCACCTTGAGGGGCTCCCTGGACAGCGTGTACATGGACAGCTCGCCCATGGGGATGGCCCCGGTGATCTTCAGGCCCACCGGGGAGGCCGCCCTGGAGGGAGAGGCCTCGGTGGACCTGGAGCTGGACCTCGAGCGCCGTCGCCGATACCTGTAGCTCGGCATCCTTGCGTAGGGAGACGAGGACGGAGCCTTGAGGAACTCCCGTCTGGTCTTAAACCTCAACTCTTTATTTTTCTCAATGTAAATGTTTACAGCCAGGACACCCACGGTCTCGGCCACAATGAAGGACAGGGCTCCGAAGTAAAAAGACCAACCGTAGTTGTAGTGGTTTTTTTTGTCTTCATCGCGCTTGTCGCTGGGGTCGCCGGTGTTGCTGGAAATGTAGACGATGATGCCTATGATGTTGCTGAGGCCTGAAAGAGAAGCGGAAGAGGGGTGGGAGGGAGTGAGGCAGAGGTTAGACCCGCAGCCAGACAAGCAGAGGAGGGGCTGGTGGCCACAGTCCCTTGGACAGGCGTTGCTTTGTTCTGGTCGTGAACTTTTCTTTTAAGTAGCTTGTTTTGAACGGGTAGGAAAGGAAACGTTCAGATGAGGTGTGCAATAAAACTCAGGCACTTAGCTGCCCGGTTCCCCTCCTGAAGGCGGCTACTATTTGTTCATTCTTTTTTTAAGATTTTATTTATTTATTTGAGAGAGAGAGCATGAGCAGGGGGAGCAGGAGAGGGAGAAGCAGACTCCCCGCTGAGCAGAGAGCCCGATGCAGGGTTCGATCCCAAGACTCTGAAGACCATGACCTGAGTTGAAGGCAGACTCCTAATCCACCGAGCCACCGAGGCGCCCCTGATCTTCTTCTTATATTATTGTTATATCCAATCTCTCTCTCTTCCTCCCTGTCCGTCTCCCTCCCTCCCTCCCTCTCTCTCTCTCTCACACACACACATCTATTTTTTCTTTGCACAATACTCTTTGTCCCTTTGCCTCTTCCTGGAACAGTCCACCTGGCAGACGGTTCCACGTCAATACGGAGAGAGCTGTCTGTCTTTCTGAGTGCCCGTGGCAGCCGCTGCACCGACATGTAACCAGGCCTCTGCCACGGACGTCCAGGGAGCTCCCAGCCCTCTGCTGTGACAGAGTTGTCACAGACATCCTTGTGTCCACACCATCCCCCACACACATGACTACAACTG
>CM052891.1:11357339-11378109 GCA_028534135.1 Potos flavus | reverse complement strand
CTTATATCAAACTGCTGGGTCTTTGCCAGTCTCAGAGGAGAGGTGCCATCCCCTGTCGGCTGTCTCTATCTGATTCAATCTTATTATAAGTGAGGTTCAGTAGAGCCAAGCCGCCTGGGTTCGAATCCCGGTTCTACCAACTACCAGCCATGGAACTTTGGGCAAATAATGTCCCATGTCTCCATATGCTCACGTGCAAGACGGGAATCCCCATGGTGCACGCTGCACAGGGCAGATGTGACGACCGAACGAGCTACTACAAACCCAGCCCTTATCCCGGCCCCCGGCACTCAGTGAGCCGGCTTTTACGTTCTCGTACAATCCATTGTGTTTCATCATAAAGTAACGTGTCGTCTGGTCTGCGCACCGCCATGTCCTTGGTCCATTTGCCTACTGCAGAGATCCCAGCGTGGACAGTGGGCTCCAGGCCCTCCCAGCCTTTGAACCATACCTCTCCCCAGGCTCTGACTATTTCCCGCCTCAAATGCTTTCTGGGCCCGAATCACCTCACTGCTGGGGCTGGAGTGGCCTCGAGCTGGGGGCCCCATGCATGACCCCTGGCCTGCCACTGCCTTGGCCCATGATCAAAGCTTCCACAAACCAGGGAATAAACGGGAACAAATGAACATCGCTTTGCTCGCCTGCCGTGACTGCTCCTTGTCCCTGCTTCCTCTCCTGTCTGGACCCAAGGTTTTAGCTGAGTGTCCCCGGTGACCTGGAGCATTGGCTGTGGCTTTGTACGGTTCCTCCTGGGGAGACGGGCAGCTGCAGAGGGCACCTGACATTGGAGGCACCCGACATTGGAGCGCTGGGCACAGCCTGTGTCTTTACCACCAAGTGACCTCTGGGAAGCCACCTGGGCCCCTGACGGCCTCCTCAGCACCTGGGATGCTGTGGTTGTGCTCACCGGGCACCGGGTACCATGGCCCTAATATGTGGTAGTGGGGGTCGGTGCAAGTCTTCTTTCCCTTCCTCGGGGGGAAGGAAAGAGGTCAGGACTCAAATCTCAAGGCAGGGATTTCTTTAACGGTTCACACCTTCAAAAATCTGGGGGCTCAAAGGAGGAGAGAGAATGGGGTGTACCCCTACCTCCCACCTCTACCCCAGGAGGGGCCAAGAGGGAGACTCTACACTCGGGCTCTCCTTGCCAACACACACACACACACACACACACACACACACACACACGCACACCCTGCACCCTTGACACACACACACAGACACGCACACACGTATTTATTGCCTTGGAAGGACACAAAAGCAGAAGGCGTGTCGAGGAAGGAGCGTAGGAAGCCGGCTGAAAGATTTCGAGCCAGTCCCTTGACTGCTTTGGCCCTGAAGTCACCTTCCTTCTCTCAGAGAAACCGCGAGGAGAGGACAAGAAGGGGTCTGGCACCGCGAGGCCCTTCCACGCCCGGCCCCCCGGCCCCCCACCGCCGTCCTCAGCGAAGGAAGCTCGACCACCAAGGACCACCGGCGACCACCGCCGTTACTGGCATGCTCGCTGCCCCCTCATGGGACTACTGGGCTGTTTCAGGATGTAGAGCCCTGGTCAAGCTCGGGCTGCCTCACCGGACCGGGGGGAGAAAGAAGATGCTTTGAAAGCAAAAACACTGTTCCGGCCTGACAAGGAGCTATGGTAACGATTTAGGAAAGAATCACTGAGCTCGGAGCGCCTGGGCGGCTCAGGTAAGTGCCTGCCTTCAGCTCAGGTCATGATCCCAGAGTCCTGGGTTCAAGCCCCGTGTGGGGTTTCTTGCTCAGTGGGGAGCCTGCTTCTCCCTCTCCCTCTGCCCCCCACTCCTCATGTTCTCTCTTGCTCTCTCTCAAATAAATAAAATCTTAAAAAAAAAAAAAGAATCACTGAACTTTGTAACATATCTCAAACTTATTTTCTAGAAGGCCTAAGACATCAGGCAGGTCCTGTGTCTCCCGACAGGGGCCCTTGTTGCAAGTTTATCTGAACCCCACAGGGGCCACCTGGAGCCTCCAGGACCAGATTCGGCCCTGGCAGGAGCCCCCTCTCGACTCCCCCCCGGAGACTCCGGCCAGAAAAGCCAGGGTTTCGCCCTGGACTGCGTACGGGCCCCTGCCGGCCACTGACCAGCTGTGAGACCCACTTCCAGCCCGGACTTCTGCCCTGTCTGCGGTGGGGAGACATGCGTCGTGGTGTCTCCATCGAGAGGAGTGACAGCGTGAAGCCATTTGGGACCAGGTAGGCTGGGGGAGCGTGACCCACAGGTCTATGGGGGACACTGGGTCTGGGGGGGTGGCTCCGAGGCGCACCCTTGCCGGTTGTGTACCCCCTTCCCCTGTCCTCATCTGGTCAGCTCTCAGGTCCTGGCTGTGGTCGAGTCCCTCTGGGTGCCCCCCGCGCCCCCCAACCCAGCCAGGCTTCCCCGTCACAGGCTTGTGAGACACCAGCCCTGCCCCCCTGGGGCACTTTGCACACTTGGACTTATTTATCTTCCTGGTACAAATTAACCGTTTAGAGTGCACACGTCTGTGGCATTGAACGCCTCTGCAACGTCGTGCACCGCCCACCACCTCTGGGTCCAGAACATTGTTCATCATGCCAAACGGAGACCCCGGGCCCGTTGAGCAGTTGCCCCCCACTCTCCGCTCCAGCCCCCCTCCCACCTGGACGCCTGAAATCAACTTCAAGAAATGACTTTCCGTCCCCCCCCGCCCCACGCCCATGAATGCACCAGGACGCGGACCCGGTGCAGGGGGGACAGAGCTGGAGGCTCACCTGCAGCCACGAAGAGGATGCCCGCGCTGAGGACGATGTTGTTCTTGTGGCTGTAGAACCTTCCGGCGCCGATGCAGAGCCCGCCGAGCAGCAGCAGGATGGTACTGAGGATGGGGAAGACGCTGGAGGCGCGCACGATGCCTGGGTTGGGCAGGAGACAGCGCGGAGGGCAGTGAGAGGGGCTGCCGTCCTGGGCGTGGCCACGGGCACTGGCCAGGAGCCCCGAAGTTCGGGGCCCTTCCCCCGACCTTGAAGGTTCCCATCAGGCCCTGGAGACCACGGTGGGTTGGGAGCTGGCCCGGTGGGTGCAGCCGGGCCAGACTCAAGGGATGGCCCAGGCTGGCTGGTTACTCCCTGCAGGATGCCGGGTAGCCTGGAGTCGTGTCTGCCCGTGGCTCGCTTAGGCCCTCCCTGGTGTGGGTCACACTTCTGCCAGCTCGCAGGCAGGAGAGCCCCTCAGTGGCATCTGGGAGCTACAATGACAGCCATGAAAAGGCTCGTCTGCCTTCCATTCAGATGAGACCTCACCGTCCATGGAGCCTTTCACCGACACCGTCTCTAAGAAGCCTCTGGAAGGCTCGAATGGGCAGCTGAGGACACAGGCTTTGGCATCAGGCAGGCCTGGGTCTGCTCTGCGCCGTGCTGGCTGTGTGGCTTGCGTCAAATTACTTCACCCAAGACTGAGCTCCCCCATTTCCAGAAAGCAGTTCACCATGGTACCTACATCCTATGGTTGGTTTTGTACGAATAAGGGGCTTAGCACAGGGCCTGGCCATAGCACACACTTCCTAGGGGAGCGTCTCTCTGGCATCTTCATCACTGTCCTCACCCCCCAGTGACGGGGATGCAGAAGCCCGGGACCTCTTGAGGTCACAGAGGAGGAGGGCACGAGTGGACCTCGCCGTCCCGCGGAGCTCGGTCTGCACGTTTGTTCCACCACTGACCAGGGAGTGGACTAGGGCTGCGGACTTCTGGCAACGGCAGTCGCCTCTTTTATAACCTGGGGAGAGTAGTAATACCTATCCGTGGGGGTTGGATCCTTCCCGCCCCCAGATATGACCACGTCCCACCCACGGGGACCTACGGATGTGACTTTTATTTGGATAAAAGCTCTCTGCAGATGTGATTAAATGAAGGATCTCAAGATGACACCATCCTAGATGGGGAGGGGGGTCCCAAATCCAAGGACAAGTACGCTCGTAAGAAGAGGCAGAGACCCAGGCAGAAGACAAGGCGCCCAGGGGAGAAGCCGTGTGAAGACAGACAGACAAAGGGGTGAAGCGGCCCCGAGGCGAGGAGAGTGGGGAGCCGCAGACGCTGGGAGACGCAAGGACAGCGTCTCCCCCGGGGTCTGCGGAGGGAGTGCAGCCCAGCCACCATCCCTTAAAGACTTCAGCCTCACCCCGTGAGAGAGTAAATTCCTGTCCTTTGAGGCCACCCAGCTCTTGGTACTTTATCCTGGTGGCCCTAGGAAAAGGATACGCTCATTGCACTTCGGAGGGGCTCCGGGGACCTGGGTCCCCGTTCCTTAGCATCTGGCTGGGAGGCAGGCCAGGAGGAGCCCCGAGCTCAGCCTGCCTGATGCACCTGCTGGTCTCCTAGCCCAGGAGAAATCCCTACAGGGACCCTTGGTGGCCCCAGCAGGGGACAGTGAGCCGGGGAGCCCTGGCAGGCGCCAACTCCTGAGCCAGCTGAGGCAGTTTGTGGCCTCTCAGCCTCTGAAGGCAGCATTTGTCCCCTTTCTTGTGAGCCCACCAGTGTGTGCCCTGCTTCACAGAGCGGGCGTTGTTGGGGGCATTAAATAAAGCTCTTCTCTCCAGGACTTCCTCCTCCTCCTTCCTCTGCCTTCTCGCAGCCACAGGCTCTGGGAGGAGGTTTCCCGTGGGCTTTGGAAACATGCCTCTGAGCCATGCTGGCCAGAAAAATCTGATTTCAGCTCCCCCTGGACGTCCTCGTTCTGCAGAGAGGTTGGAGGCTGGGGAGGAGGAAGCCCAGCTCCTCCGAGGTCCCTGAGGTCAGACTTGGCTCCGAGCCATCCATCCTGCCCAGGTAAGTCATGTGTGTACCTGTCCTTTGCCACACGGGCTCATCCCCGAGTTCCGGCTGTGCGGACGCCAGCTGGGGTCACTGTGGACGGTGGTGCGGGTTGGGTCTTGCACAGAGCTGAGGGACAAGCGGGGTTGAGGTCCCGCCCATGCCTCAGGGCCAAATCAAGCCCTGGTGAGAACCTGTGTCTGTCTAGAGGGCGGGCACCTCCTTCTGACTCCCCCGCAGGCACAGCATGGCCTCCCAACAGCCCTGACACCTGCCCTGCCGGGCTTAGTGCAGAAATCAGCCGCCTGATGGGAAAATGCGGAGCCTGGAGAAAGGGCACCAGGCGCAGGACAGGGTGGACGGGAATCCCTGGGGCCGGCGGGGCCGGTGGAAAAGACACGGCAGAGTGTGGGATGGTGACCCTCCAACCCCACACCTGCCTGTGGATCTACCAACCGGTGGGGGCACTGCCAGAGCCCCAAGGCCGGGAGGAAGCCCTCTGACGGTTATGCAATTCCATGCATGAGCCTGGTTTCTCTGGAAGACCTCAGAATGCACGGCCCGAAGGCTGACCTTGTTCTTGAATTGCCGAAGACACGGTGTGAGGAGCACAGCCTCAGACCTGCCGGGGCTGACACCCCACGCCCGGACAGCTAAGCTGCCCCCCGACAGGCTCTCCCACAGGCAGACACCATGGAACCTTCTGTGACCTTCTCTGACCCACTTGTTCTCCACTGGAATGTCAGCACCAGGACGGCAGAGCTGTTTCGTTCACCGCGGTACCCCACATGCCTAATACAGTGCCTGGCACATAGGCCCATAATCACTTTTGTTACATGGGTGATTAAATGAGCTCTCATGACCCTTGTCTCTCTCTCTCGCCTGTGCGTCTACACATTTTTGGGATCACAATAGTCTGGGGACCAGAGGACCGAATATTGGGAATCAGGGGGGGATGGGCACGGTGACCATAACCTTGGCCTATCCTAGGAGGTTGCCTGCTTCCTCTGGCTGAAGCTCACAGGTCCCTGCACTCTGAACCTCGTTGCAAGACCAATTCCCTGTTTCTGCAGCCCCTGTTTCCAACAAGGAGGAAAAACACCTTAGGTCTGCCCTCTGCCCCAATTCCACCAGCAGCCGGAGCTACCGGCCCAAAGCCATCACTTCTCGTCCTTGGGCATTTCTGGGCTTGTTAATGAACCCGCTGCTCCCCCCACTGTGTACACCCGAGGCACACGTTTCCTTCCCAAATGAGCTTTCGTTGACGTTCCATCACCATCAATCTGGGAAAATCGCTGCTAGGCCCCTCCCAGCCCTCCCGCCCCCCAACCTCAGGTACCACGGGCAGAATCTGAGGACAGCAGGAGCCTGAAGCTGGACCTGGACGGGAGAGTGGGCAGCACATTCCTGATCTGCCCCTCCGCATCCTTGTTCCAACCTTCTGCATTCTGCCTCGGGCCCCGGGAGGCACAAGCCATGCACAGGATCCTGGGGCTCCCTTGCCTCTGGCTTTGGGAGGAGCCTGCGGGGTATGTCCCCCCCCCACCCCCTTAGCTTCCTTTCTGCGGGCTGCGGCGGCGAGGCAGCTGCCTTCCTTCCCAAAAGCCACAGCTCCTGCCGGGCAGCCCTGTCCTCATGGCTTCCCTCCTCCCAGCTCCCGTACCGGCTTTCCTCACCTGCTCAGGCCCAGGAGTGGAAGGGCTCCCTTAGCTGCTAGTCCTGGTGGTCTCACCATCCCCGGCGAGTTTCCTTTAACCCTGCTCATCCCTTTGTAAACAGTCCTTCACTAGCTACCCTTCACTCACCCCGCCTGAGCAAACCGTCTGCTTCCTGCTGGGACCTCAAAAAGCTACATCGTCTGACCTCTGGGTCAATAATCATGAGAACAATCCAGAAAGAGATTGCAGGGCTCTGGGCATGAAGAGGAGACAGGGGCAGGGAAGTAAAGAGGAAAGCCAGTGCCCGTGTTCATAACCTCAACTCACTTCAAGCAGGAAATGGGAGAAGGGATGCTTCGTTTCTCCATGCCTCACTCTTCACACCCTAGGGCTGGTCAGTGGGGGCAAACCTGCTCTCAGAGCCTTAAGAACCACCTGATTGCCCTGGGTAGGGCAGAGAATGTCAGGTTCTGAGTCAAGGTTGATTTCCAGTTGAGCCGTCCCTACGGGGCTGAGCACCAGGGGTCGCCCCGGATGGCTGTGTAGGCCACGCACTGTGCAACTCGAAGCGTGTCATTTATGCCATAGTTATGTAAGTGGCATTCCTTGAGCAGTGCGTGAACTGCACGGCCATTTGCAGCGGCCCTACGGAATATCATTTGCTTGCTTCCGTATTGGCCCCCCGAAAGCAGAAAGAAAGGACCAGCAGGAGGAAGAAGAGAAGGTGACAGAGGAAGGTTGGGAGGCAGATCTAGCCAAATTTTTTCAGGTTCTGGGCCCGGCCAGAGCCGCCCAACACTTTCCCCAGGCTCCATGGGAACCACACGCTGTCTGTTTCACCAGATGACTCAGAACACAAATCCTTTCTCTTAGAAAAAACACCAAAAACCAAAAACCAAAAACGATCCATAAGCAGGTGCAGAGTAGATTGTGCTCCCTCTGAGGACGCTAGTATCGATTCTCCATAAATGAAGCCAGGCGCCGGCCCCCCGGGGGATACTGTGAGCAGCTCTGTGTGTGTCTTAGCTAATGGGAAAGGGAAAGTTGCTTCAAAATGGGCAGTTCTTCCATTTCCGGCCCCTTCCCTGGCTGCGGCAACATCCTTCCTCCCAGGGAGGTATTCACAGGCCCAGGAGTGAGATCCGGCTTTAGGGTGTGGGACGGGGTTTGTCCTTGTCCAGTATGTGACTTCCTGTCAGGGGACCAGCAGCCCTGGGGAGGGGGACGCCCACAGACTTATCGGCCTCGGTCTCCCCAGACGTGGGCCTACCCACCGAGGAAGCCCCCTGGCATACCCAGCAATCACGGCTGCGTTGGACAAAAGTCCCTCCTCTGGACTAACAATTCTGAATCAGAAAGGGAGAGAAAGAGCATCCGGAGAACAGTACCCCTTTTACCCGCCCGGGCCGGGCTTTCCTCCAGCCGCATCCCCGCCTCCCCCACGCACACCAAGGAAGCGAAAGATTCTCGACACTTACGCAGGAGATACTCGGAGCTGTCGTGGTCATAATCATTGTCCTCTGGGAAGTGATTAATCCGGAAACAGTGGCCTTTATAGATCCCTGGGGAGAGCAAGAGGGATAGCACATGGTAAGTGTTGCCTGGGTTCACGCATCCGCTCCCTCCGGCCTCGGGTACCGCATGTGCGCCCAGCTCCGGGCAGGCCCGGGGCTCGAGGGAGGAGAGAGGCCGGCTCTGGCATCCCCGGTCTGTGCGGGGACGGGCGCACACATGGAGAAGGACCACACAGAGGGACGAGCGCCCCGGACGGGACCCTCTTGCTCATGGTCCACGTCCGGGCACCTGTAAATGTGAAAGGCCCACCATCAATAACTCCGCGGGGACAAGAGGCATCGAGCTGAGCTGCTCGGGGCAAGCAGGACGTTCGATCCCCCGGATCTCCCCGTCCGTCCGTCCGAGGGGACTGCGGAGCCATCTTGAAAAATGACAAAGAATTTGCCCCTGGGAACCGGGGGAGGGGGCCTTCTGGGCAGAGGAGGAAGCCGAGAAAAGGGAGGGCTGGGGTCGGAGCCTGGGGAGTGGTGGGAAGTTCAGTGGCTGGACTCAGTGGTACTCAGGTAGGGGAAGGGGCTGGGGGCTGCAGTGGGGCAACGTCTGGGTCTAGGTCTGGGTCAGGCGAGTGGGGAAATCTGCCCCTGTGATGTGTGTCTGTGTCTTTGCTCTCTCCTAAACACTCATAAAGCCCTCCTAACGCACACTCCGCATCTGCAGTGCACAACCTCATTCCGATCCCCTCACTCAGTGTGATGGAGGGAAGAGAACACGGAGCTAGAGAAAATTCCAGAAAGGCCGAGACCACCTCCTGCCTGCTTTCCCTTCCCCGCTCAGAGAGGTAGCTCTGCAGAGAGGGAGGCGGGACACCCTGGGTAATTTTGCAACTGCAGGAGAAGAGGCCAGGCCTCCCTTCCAGAAGCTTCTGCCCCACTCTCCCAGCCCTGCTCCCCCGCAGTCTGGAACGCCCAGCACGGCAGTGGACACAGGCGGAGAGCGGGGCCCCCAGGGCGCAGGCCCTGCCCTGCCGGCCCAGCTCCTCCTGCCCGGCTCGGCCTCCCTGCTCCTCTCGACGACGACGCTTGGCTGCGGCTGGGGCTGTTTCCACCTGGGCCCAGTTCTTGTTTTGCAGCTGCTGCCAAGCGTCCCGCTGGCCTCCCACAGCCCAGCCTGACCTCTCAGTGGGAGGCACGGAGTCAGAAGCCGGGCGTGTGCCCGACCGGCATCCTTCTCTCGGTGCTTCCAGGGGAGAGAGGCCGCCGACGAGCTCGGCGCACGCTGTCCTTCCGCCCCTCTACCAATTCGCCGGCTCGCCGGCTGCCTCCCCACGCTGTCCCCTCTGCCGGGACCCTTAGCTGCTGCCTCCAGAAAGCCGGGGAGCTGGAGGAGGACCCCCCCTTCCTGAAGGCCCAGGGGCCTCGAGGACCCGCGGGTGGGCGGGCTGGATTTGGCCGGGGAGCGGTGGGAGGACAGACTGTGGGTCTCAGAGGTCATGCCCCGAGTGGGATAGGCTTCGACGGTGTCCGCCGTGCCGGGCCGAGCAGGAACAACCCCGCGTCCTCATCTGTAGAATGGGACGACCACGCGCTTTGTCTCCGGGGATGTCAGAAGAATCACGGAAGGCAACACTTGAAAGTCCCTCTGATGATCTTGGGCCCTGGTGACGGCTCAGGGGAGGCTCGCTGCTCCCGGGCCCGGAAATCTCCCACCCTTTACTCTGCGGGTCCTGACTCCTCCGTGGGTGCCTGGGTTGGTGGAGAAGCACGAGAGGTCGTGAGTGAGAGGAAAGAGCACGAGGGGGGGGCATAAGCGGGTCCCACGGAGGCCAGAGGGGACCAGCCATGCCCTCCCCTCACGCCAGACTCCCACGGCCCAGGTCTGGGGTGCTCGTGGAAACACAGCGAGTGTTTTCCAGGTGGGCTAGCCGGGCCGAGCCCTGCACCGTCCTTCCCTCTCCCCGGTCACCTTTTTTGGGCTACTCTATGACCCTAAACCAAATCACCAAATCACGCATGCCTGTTGGAAACAAGTCAAATAGTAAGAGGTTGACAACGAAAAAGTAAATAATGTCCCTTCAGACTCGTTTTCCGGAGGCCAACCACGTGTGTGTCCCCACGTCTTCCTCTGTGGGCACACTGGCACGCGTACGCCTATGTGAGGTTCCCCCCGTTTTTTTTTTTAATTGAACTTTTTGCCTGGAGATAACGGTAGATTTGCAGGCAGTTGTAAGAGATAATAATACGCGATACGCGTACTCTCTGCCCAGTCTCCCTCAACAGTAACATCTTGCAAAATCATAGTCTCACAAAGAGGACGCTGATACTGCTGCAGTCGTGAGAGGACATTTCCACCACCTGTGGGATCCTTCCCGGCACCTCCTTGAGCCCCCAGCACCCGCTACGACGTTCTCCATTTGCGCAGAATTGTCATTTCAAGAATGTCCTTTGGCTCTTTTCTCCTGGCATTATTCTCTTAAGATTCATCCACGTGTTATGTATATAAACACTTTGTTTCTTTTTATTGCCCAGCGCTGTGTCACGGTGTGGGCGTAGCACGGTTTGGGACATCTGACTGTTCAAAGCGGTTACACCTGTGATGTCCAGCTATTTCTAATAACGTGGCCACGAACGTTCACGTACAAGTTCTCGGGTGAACCTAAGTTTTCATTTCTCCGGGATAAATGCCCAGGAGTCCAACTGCTGAGTCACATGATATAGTTTTATAAGGGACTCATAAAAGTGATTTCGAAGATGCCTATTTTTTGAATGGAATTATGCATTACGCTTCCATCCCTAACCTGCTTTTCTCATTTAACAATATGTACAACCATCCTTCCAGGCCAGTACCTATAGATTGAACTTCTAGAAAAAACTTTTGTCTATTTTTAATAAAAAATGACAAGTTGATACTAATCCAACAGTTGTGGGAAGCCCTAGCGAGAAACGGCCTAGAGTCTAGGCCAGGAAGCTCGCTCCGGCACTAATAAGGTGAAAGGGAAATATGCCCTTGGCAGAAATGAGAAAAGAAATATATTTATATATTCGACCTGAAAACAAAACTCAGGTTTTGAACTGTTAGCTCGCATACAGATACCTTTGCTCCAAATGCCCCTTCAGTATGTCTTGCTCCCCTCAACTCTGCATTTAGGAAAGAGTTTATATTCGATAGAAACTGTACATAGGACTCGCACTGTCCAATACATCGACTGGTTTTTAAAAGCCGTTCTTTTTCGTGGCTGCATAGCCACCCCCAGCCATGGTTTGTCGGTTCAGCTGGCCCACAGGATCCCTTTCTTGGGGCCGTGTGCTCACACCGGAAATCCCACCACATCCAGTTACGCTCCGAGGGATGTTGAATGCACACACACGTTGGGCATTGACCCCTTTCCCTTCCTTCTTTCCTTCCCTCCTTCCACTCTGAACTCTTATCCACAGACGGAAGGAATGGGCATTGTTGGGGCTTGAATTATGTCCCCCTGGAAGACAGATTAAAGTCCTAACCCCTGGTACCTGTGAATGTGGCTTTTTTTAGAAATAGGGTCTTAAAGACCTAAGTAAGTTAAAATGAGGTCACACTGAATTCAGGTGGGCCCTGAATCCAGGGACCGGTGTCCTTATTAAAAAAAAATGGGGGGAACCGCGGAAAGAGACACACGCAAGGGAGAAGGTCATGGGAAGACAGAGACAGATTCTGGAGAGCCGTGTCTATACGCCAAGGGAGGCCAAGGATTACCTGTCACCACCGAAAGCCAGGGAGAGGCAAGGAAAGATCCTACCCACGTCCCAGAGGGACCACAGCCCTGCTGACATCTTGCTTTTGGACTCCGGCCTGCACAACCGGGAGACAAGACATTTCTGATGTTCTCAGCCCCCCGGTTGGTGACAATTCGTCACGGCAGCCCTAGGAAGCTCGTACACGTGTTGTGCCGTGTGGGAGAAAATGCGGCGCGTCCCCTTCACTCCCAGGGGGAGCGCAGCCTTACAGAAAGGTGAAGGCGCCCTGCCCAAGGTCGTGTTCCATCTTCCCGCTCCTCGGTCCGCTGTGGGAGCCCGTGGGCAAAGGCTAAGAAGTTGGGTTCACTGGGCATCTCCTTGTTAAGTGTGCTGGAGTGAAACTCACGTGGTCTCTCAGGCTCAGGCTTCCAAAGCGACTTGGCCAGTCCCCATCGGGGTCCCAGATCCTCTCCTGATTCTCTCGAATTTTGGTAACTGCCAGCCACGGGGACCTCATGACCTCCCCAAGGCGTTCCATTTTTAAACAGCTTTAACTTTGAAGTTCCTGACGTTCCTGCCTCCCTCCACTGGTGCTTCTTGTGATCCCTAGGAATAAGAGAATCCCTTTGCCATGTGTGGACCCTTCAAATCACTGAATGTGTCTGACAGGATGGAAAGCCAAAGCTACTTTTCCAGCTGCCCAGGATTTGCAAGTGAGGCCCAAAGCTGAGGACAAGCGATGACCTACCACCTGCCAACAGTTGAGACCAGACCCCTCCCCTAGCAGACCTTCTTATCAGGCAGGAAGCCTGACCCCCATCCCCATCAACCTTATCCCCAACCCTAGTCTAAAGAAGGAGGGCTGTGGACAAGAAGGTGCCAATTGTCTTTGGTACATGGAGAGTGAAAGAGATTGCTCCCTTCCCCTAGAGTCAAGGACTTGGGTATTTCCCTTAAACGAATGTCTTCTCTAGCTCAGACATCTTCAGTTCCTTCAGTCATTTCTTTATTGATGATTCCAAGAGACTTCTCCAGCCAAGCTCCCTTCTTTGGGTCAGCTTCCAACTCTCAGCTCCCACCACCAAACCCAATGTTTCAGAGCACAGCAGAGCTGTCCCCTCCTCTCCTCTGGACTCTATGCTTCTGTTAATAGGACCTGGTGTCGACTCAGTCTCCCAGAAGTTTTTCTCAAGAACTGGCTCACCTCCCTCAACTTATTTTTGTTGAATAGTGTGTTTTTTCCTAGGAACTTCACATTTATCCCTGTCAAGTTTAATTTTGTTAACAAGTGTTGGCCCAAAGCATCTGATAGGGAGAAAATGAATGGCTGATGTGAGAGGTAAGAGAGAGAGCCATTTTCAATCCACTTCACATGTGCTCTCTCTCCGTGAACAGCCTATTTGCCAAGTTATCTATTAAGTGATATGTAGGGTTAATGACGAGATCCTGACTGGGCCACATTGCAGAAACACGGAGGCATTCCTGGGGTCACTGGCCTGTGATCCTCTCCTTCCTGGGGGTCAGGAAACCACTTTGTTTGTCACATGGCCTCCCCGCAAGTTATTCCTTCTTCTACAAAACTCAGGAACTGGGCCAGAGGGAGCCTCTCCTACTCAAAGATTCTAGAACCGTTTTGTATAGAAAAGATATGAGTTCAAGCTCCCTGCTCAGTGGGGAGTCTGCTTCTCCCTCTGCCTGCTGCTCCCCCTGCTTGTGCTCTCTCTCTCTCTGTCAAATAAATAAAATCTTAAATAAAAAGATACGATTGTGTGCATAGGTAACACAGTCATTCATCTACAGACATCATAGGCCATTTTTGTTAAAGCTATTTCTAAAGGCATAGGAAACATCTGGAAAGAAATATCCTTGAAATGTGCAGTGTTTTATCTCTGGGTGATAGGGGAACGAACGAATTAAAGTTTTCTTCTTTACATTTTTTTTTCTCAATTTCCTACAGTGCCTGAACATGAACCGAAAGAAAGAAAAGAAACAGAATCTTTGATTCTTAGCGACGACGGGAGGGTCCTTCTGGCATGACCACAGATCGGCTCAGATGCGGCGGCTGGTGAGTGCGGTGTGGACCGCGGGGGTGGGACCGCTGCAGGCGGCATCGAGCCTCTCCTGGGGGAGCGTCCCCGGCGCCCCCTCTGCGCGGCGCTGATCATCCGGGTTACGCCCCTCCCCCTCCCCCGTGCAGCCAGGGGGAGCAGCCCCCACGGCGTGGCGGGGCTGGTTACGGGATGTAGGACTTTCAGTGCAAAGCGGGAAGAGTCGGTCACTGGACGCATGCTTTCCGGAAGGCCAGCGTCTGACACCAGCTCCACAACCGGCCGCTTCCGAGGTCGTTGTCCTAGGGGAACCCTGGAGGAAAGACTGGCGGAGGGCGACCACAGCGAAGGTGGTCGTTCGCGCAGTCCTCTACCGCGTGCAAAGCATTTCCATAAGTAGGACTTCCTTCGAGCCTCACAAACACTAGCGGCAGCCACCGACACCCACTGAGTACAGACACCCGTTGCCCCTCCCCCCGTCCCCCCCCATACTTCTCTGCCGGCTTCTCACTCCAGCCCTTCGCCCATGAAGCAGCTGGCTCCACGCACGGGTCACCTGCCCATACCTCCATTCGGCTGCACCCCTCTCTCTGGTTTTTCACCGGGGATACTGGGTAGGTTGGGGGGCGGAGGGGGGGAAGCCCCTGGACTCCACGCCCATGCATCGAGCCAGAAGATTGACATGGAGGGATGATGACGATCCTCCCGCCCCCTTCACCTTTGTGCAGGAGGATGGGAGCTGGTGGTCAGTGTGCCCATCCTCCCTTCTGGGGGGCCACACTGCCTGCTTCTGGGGGCAGGTTCCAAGAGGACCGAGTCAAATGATGGCCAACTCAGGGACATCCCTGGCGCTGGTTTTCCCTCTAATCCAGGTTTTGCTCTCCCCAACCCCCCCCCCCCCATCACCGTGCCCACTCCCTAGGACAGCCACCCAAGATACACCCCCGGCATCCAAGCCCCGGGCTCAGGCTACGGTGAAAAAGGTGATGTGCTGAGCGGGCACCATGCACCGGCCCATTTCGTCTTTGCAATAACGCTCCTTTGAAGACGGAAGAAAGGAGCTGAGAGACGTGGGAAGGTCTGCTCCCCAAGCCGCACTGCAGAGGTCGAATTCGGAAAGCCTGGGCATTCTCCCTTAACTGGAAAGTCTCCTTGGCTCCATTTTAAAGAAGAGGCTCGGGGGATGCCTGGAGTGCCCTCGGCAGAGCGGCGGCGCCTGGAATCCATCTTCCTGACGTCTCATCGAGTGTTCTTCCCTGGCGCTACCTTCCCGAGACCCCTCAGCAAACGTGGGGGGGGGGCTTCTCATGCAGTGTGGGCTGCCGGTCCTCCTCCCCAGGACAGGTCAGGATGTGCAACCCCACGGCCGCCAAGGGCGCCGGGTTAGCCTCCAGGAAATGGTCTCCTGATCCCGAAGGAGGCAAAGGCACGTCCGGGCCTTGGAAAAGGCAGCTGTGGGTCAGCGGGGACGGCTGGAGGCTCAGAGAAGTCGGTCTGACACGGCAAGGCCCCTTTGGCTCGAGGGTGGGATGAATGTGAGCTGGGTGGGGCTTTTCTTGCCTCAGTCATCCCCCAACAGGATTTTCACTCTCGTGTGCCAAGCGTGGCCCAGGCGCTGGAGCTTCGGGTCTGAGTGAGGCCCCGTCCTTGCCCTCACGGAGCGAGCTCTCGGCTGGGGGCCCCCACAACACGAGACACTTGGAGAAATCACTGTGAGTATCATTCCGGGGGGTGATCGGGGGCTGGGAGGCAGGGAAGGCATCAGAGGCACTTTAGATGGTAGGCTCTTGTCCTGAAGTTCTGGCTGAGCCTAAAGCTGAGGTTGGGGGGCTCAGGGATGGGGCCCACATCTGGGAAAAGACACCGCTGCAGAGGCTGCTCGGACCCATGACGGCGGAACATCCCCAGCCCCAGCCATCCCCGCTGTCCCCACCGTCCCTGCGGTCCCCGGCCAGTACAAGGACGGGAAAAGCCCAGAGGAGGCCCAGCTGCTGACGGAGGAGGTGAGGGCGAGGCCCACCCGTGGCCCAACACATTCCAGCAGACTCATCTAAATCAGCTTACGTGTTGGAAATCGAACGGCACTTACTTTTCTCCATAGTTATCAGTCGACTTGACAGTAATCTGCAATGGCTGTCTCCTAATGAGTCCAGATTCAGGACGTGTTGCTGGACCATGCACTGCGAGTTGGGCCATCATATGCCGGTCCCGGCCCTGGTCCAAGGGCCAAGTGGACCAAATCCTTACCTCGGGGTGGGACACGTGGGAGGAGCTCAGAGGGAGCCTGTGCCTCCCGGTGCCGATGACCCACCAGGACTGCTTGCCCTACAAGGTCTTCCCAGAGCCGCGTATCTGTCAGCTGGCCCCTAACCCCAGTCCTGACTTCCTGTGGGAAGGGCGGGAACAGCTTAGAGGACTGGAGGGCTGTACGTTTCCAGGATGATACAGGCCTTTCTAGAAAGGACCCAGGACCTTGCAGAGGAAGTGGAGAAATGAGAGGCAGCCAGGCTTTGACCAGGCTAATGGGGGGCGGGGATGTGGGGAGGAGTATTATCCTCGTGGCAAGAAGAGTGGCAAGGACTTACTTAGCACCTACTATGTGCCAGGCTCTCCGATAAGCACCTGTCACTTATCAGCTCACTTCACCTTCCTACTAAGCCTCTGAGCTAGATAGGAGGACGAATACCGTTTGCTACTAGGTGTCCTAGCCGGGATTCGAACCAGGGAACCAGGCCACCCGGCTTCAGCAGCCAAGCCTTTACGTCCCTCACTTTGGAGGCAGAAGGATGGGTGTGTTCTCAGAGCTACAAGGAGCTCTGATTGGTTGGTGCATGACGCAGCCATATGGGTCCCTGACACTCTTTAGTGGCGGGAAAACTTGTTTTCCTGGACTCTTGGGCAAAGGGGCAGTGTGGCTAAGGTGGGGGAGGCTGGATTAGCCTTTCACCGGAAGGTGGGGTGCTCGAGCTGGAGGCAGGGCCATCCAGGGCCCCAGACCAGTCCGGACAGTGGTAATGGGGGCAGGGGAGCTCGAGAGCAGAGCTTGGCTGAGGCTAGGAATTGGGAGGGGTGCTGATACGTACATAGGAGGCGCTATGGTGGGCAGCACAAGCAAAGGGCATGGGGGGCGAAGGTACGCAGGTAGGCCAGCCTTGTGTTCTGGAACCTCGGGGTGCGGCATGGGTGGAGAGCAGCAGTGGGGGTTGAAGAGACTCAGGCGGGTGTGGGGTTCTCACGTGGTCACTGAGGAGATGGGGCTTTACTGCACAGTCTTCATGGGGGTGACTTGAGGTTGGAAGGCCCTGGCGGGCTAAGGCCGCTCCTCAAGGGAGGTGCGTGGGGTGAGGGTCGTGAGGGGTGTAGGGAGAAGAAAGGCAGCACAGGGCTGGGCTAGGTGAGCGGGGCCCTTCGTGTGAGGAGACCCTGTGTCCTGTCCTTCGATGTGCTTGCAGATGAGGGACTGGAGGCTAGGCCGGAAGGGACCTGGGCGAGATAGTTCCAGCTCAGACAGGCGGCCTGTCTTCATTTCCCGGGCGGCTGTCACGAAGTATCCCAGACTGGGTGGCCTGGCCAACAGAATTCACGATCTGTCACTGCGGAGGCCAGAGGCCAAGATAGCGGAGGGCGGGGTCGGTTCCTCCCGAGGGCTCTGAGGGGAATCCACTCCCCTCACGGTGGCGGTTTGCCCACAATCTTGGCCTCCCTCGGTCTCGCCTTGATTTCCACTTCAGCCTCATGCGGCGTTCTCCCTGTGTGCGTGTCCGTCTCTACATTTCCCCTTAGCGCGAGGACAGCAGTCCTATGGTTTGGGGCCCACCCTAAGGACCTCATTTTAACTTGATTATCTCTGTAAAGACCCAACCTCCAAATCAGGTCACATCCTGAGGTACTGGGGTTAGGACTTCAACATAAGAGTCTGAGGAGGGGGGCTCATGGCACAGGGTGAGGGGCACACGGCCAGGTGTCCAGGCCTGGGCCTGGAAGGCTCCACACTTCTCCCACCCCTCCAGCTCTTCGCTCTGCCCCACCTCCTGCTCCCGTAATCCCCCCTCAGAGGTCCCCTCATGATTCCTCCCCCTCCACGCCTATCTCCAGAGAACCCTCCCGGTAACTGGGATTTCCCACTTGGCACGCTCCCGTGTCCTCCCACAGGCTGGTCTCTCTCCAGCGGCAGCGACGTGGGCGGTTGGGGAACCACTCTCTGGGCTCCCGTAGAGAAACTGTAACTGGAAAGCTTGGGGATGGTGCTAACCACTTGAGTCCTTTCCTTACTGAAATGCAGGGCCGCCATGTTTGCTGTTAGATGAGGCGGCATGACCGAGGTGGTGAATGGAGTGGGAGTGGAGGTGATGTGTGCTCTGGAGAAGTGGGTGTGCCCCTCCATCTCCATGCCACAGGGAGCCGCGTGACAGAAAGGGCCAGCGTCCCTGGATCCAACTGTGAGGGAAAGCTGCCCACTGAGAGGGCTATCCGCTTTGAACTGTTCCATGAGCAATAAATCCACTTCTAGGAAACTGAAGACATTCCAGGTTTTAGTGTGTCTCTGTTCCAGCAATAATGATACGAGAAGAGAGCAAGGCAGATGTGGCCTCTGCCATCCCGGAGCATTCCAGTTACAGAGTCAATTATGACTGAGGGGAGAGGTCTGAAGGAGGAGGCCGGAGTTTCAGAGAGCACTTCACGGAGACCTGACCTGGGCTGCCGAGTGGGAGTTAGGAACGTTTCTCCTCGTCTGGAAAATGGAGAAATATTTTTATGATCTTTCAGAGCCGAAGGGAGGCCTAATGAGCCCCACGTTGGTCAGAGCACTTTGAGAAGAGTATAAATCCTGAGGATGTTGTGAGGGTGAATATATAGTTTCTTGGAGATGCCTTCAGGCCAGACCAGAGCCCTCCATGGCCTCTCCATGGCCGCGTGGATTCAGAGCCTGTGCGGCCTCCTTGGGCATCGTGACACTGGCCACCAGTGGCTGGGACATGTTTCATATGTGCTCTTCCCTTCTCTGCGTAGCCCTGGGTTAGTCACTGAGGTGCCTAGAGGATCTGTTGGGGTCTTTCCTTTGATAGAGACATGGTTCATCCCTTTGACCTTTACCCTTCCTTCCTTCCTTCCTTCCTGTTTTAAAGATTTATTTATTTATTTTAGAGAGGTGGGGGGAGGCAGAGGCAGAGGGAGAGAGAATCGCAAGCAGACTCCATGCCAAGTGTGGAGCCTGATGCGGGGCTCGATCTCACGACCCTGAGATCACGACTTGAGCTGAAACCAAGAGTTGGATGCTTAACCGACTGAGCCAGCCAGGCACCCCATGCTTGTCCTTTCTTTTACTTCAGGATTCATTGATTGATGCCAGGCCCTGTGGGAGCCCAGAGACGTTGGTCCTGCTGGCAGGAACTTACAGCCCAGGTGGGGAGGTGGATGTGTCCACATCACCTTAAAACAAGCGAGCCAGTGACACGTGCTTTGAGGGAAGTACGGGGCTCATGGAGTTTCAAAGAATGAGAGCGAAGTGCTGGACGGGGTGTCTGGGACAGCTCTGGGGAGTGAGTTTCTGGAAGAAAGCATGCACAGTGAGGAGGAACGGAGGCTCAGAAGGCTCGGCAGGGCTGCCGTCACGAGCATGCCTGCATCACTCCGTAAGGGGACCGGATTTCATGCCATTGGCCCCGGGGTGCTGTTGTGAGCTTTGCTGCGGCCGCAACGGTCTCCTCATGACGAACGCGGGGAGCCCAGTCCCCGGGGGCTGTGCACGGCTGCGATTCTGCTCCCCGGCCGGCTGGGTGTGGGTTGGCCTGTTAGGTGGCCCCACCCGGGGGGCCCCTTGGGGGTCTCGTTTTCGTCCCGGGGGAACCCAGCTGCCCGGGAGATGGCAGCTCTGCTCCCCCAGGGTTAACAAGCTCCCCTTCATCGCTCCCCTCTCACTGAAGCGCCTTGTGAGGAGCGGCGCTTTTACAGTCTGGCCCAGAGTCACGGCTTCCTGCAGCTGCCCGACAACCATGGCAGCCTCGGCGTGGCCGCTGCCAGGAGTGTGGGGCGGGGAGGCCGGCGGGGGATCCGGGACTCAGCCTGCCCCGCCCCCGCCCCCCGTCAGTCGCAAGGAGGGAGCCTCGGTGAGGAGTGATGGGCGCCAACAGAGAAGACTGGATTCCACAGCGACTTGGACCCCAGGCCTCCTCCCTCGGGTCTCGTCTGCATAACCAGATGGCGGCTGGCGGCCCGGGGCTCTGGCTCCAAGACGCCTCCTCCCTCCAGCAGTCTAGGGGAGCTACGGGGGAGGTACAAAGGGGTGAGTCTCTTGACTAGCAGAGCCCTAGTGGAGCATTCCTGAGAGGTCACTCTTATCAGCAACAGAAGGAAGACGGCACCTGTTTCTAGGGGGGCTAGACCCTGGCTCGGTGCCTGCTAGGGCTCTGGTTCAAGCCCCTTCCCCCAGGTTGTGGGATTCCCAGAGAGAACTATTTCTGCCCTCGAACTCTGTCTCTATGAACCCGGGACCTGGAGAGCAAGGTTACTCTGGTAAACTGAGACGGCTCTCCAGGACCGGGACTCTAAGGCTCTCGTGCTTGCCCAGAGGAGGGGCGGAAGATGGGGACAGAAGGGGCAGGCCGTGTGCCCGAGGTTGTCAGGTACTTCTGGAGTGTGCCCGCGGGGAGCCCCGTTCTCTGGGACTGGGTCCCTCATGCAGAGTTCTCGCCGCTGGCCACTCTGGATGGCCCTGCCCCAGCCAGGAGTCCTGCACGCACAGCTGGCCCAGCCAGGAGCTCTCTCGGGAGTTTGGATTTTGGATCGGAAGCGGAGGGGACCTAGGGGTCAAGGGACATTGGGGAGTTCACGTACAGGGTGTTCTCAGGGGTCCGCTGCCAAACTTCCTCAATCCCTGGGACCCTCCGCATCCGATAAAGTCCTCTTTTGGGATCTCGCCAGAAGGAGTTGGTTTCTGTGCCTACAACCAGGAGAAGCCCAGCCCCCAGCCAACCGCGCCTGCGTCAGGGGAAAGAGATGCCCACCCAGCCCGGCTCGGACGGCGCTTCCTCAGGACACGTGTGCAATGCTTCG
>CM052891.1:11312742-11356839 GCA_028534135.1 Potos flavus | reverse complement strand
ACCCAAAATGAGCCTGCTAGGACGTCAGCGATGCCAAGGCTCACGATGAGTAAGTGGCGTGCACAGAGCTGAGTCCTCCCGTCTCAAGTCCATGGCAGACATTGCTAATCGATCGCAGTACTTTCCTCCCCTGATCACAGTCTAAATTCTTCTCGATGCAGAACCCCCAGCCGGGCCTCTGAGTCAAGATGATATCTACTGACCATCTCGTGGCCAGATACCACAGAGCTGGGAGGTTACGAAATTATTCTGCTTGGGTTTTAGT
Organism: Potos flavus; assembly: GCA_028534135.1. Classification (NCBI taxonomy): domain Eukaryota; kingdom Metazoa; phylum Chordata; class Mammalia; order Carnivora; family Procyonidae; genus Potos; species Potos flavus. Next base: position 11,356,574 of record CM052891.1, on the reverse strand, counting down.
CCTGGCTCTGTCGCACAGCTGTGTGATCGTGGGTCCCAATTAACTTCTCTGTGCCTCATTTTTTATCATCTGTGAAATGGGACCATAAATGGGAAACCCTTCAGAGGGCTGTTTGGGGGATTAAACAAGTTAATGCTATCTTCAGATGTCACTGTGCCTGGGCCATTGTGAGTGTTTAAGACGTGTAAGCTGTTGTTATTATAATCAGCACCGTTCTAGTGTCAGGGAGACAGCTGGTCCTGCTAGGAGAAGGGAGCAGGCCAGGTTTGTCCCCTGTCAGGACTGACACAGATTTTTCCTTGTCTTCATAGAGCTGCGATATTGCCGCTTTCGAAGCAAGCAAAACCTTCCTGACTCTTGTGAGTTTGCTTTCCCTTAGCCCCATTGCCCACGGACTACTCAGGGCTGGCTTCGGTCGAGCACAGATCTCCCGCAAAGCCCTGTGCTAAGCTCTTCTCATTTTCTCACGAAAGCCTTGAAGTAACCTCAGAAGTAGAAAAGCTCGTAGGAACCCATTTTACAGATGAGGAAACCAAGATTCTCGGAGGGCAAGTAACTGCCGGAGGTGATCGAGCCCCCAGTGGCCAAGCCAGGATTCTGTTCCTGTCTGACCCTGGCGCCAGACTCTCATCACTGTGCCGCCCTGCCTCCTTCTTCTGTTTGAGAACAGGGCACGGGCGAAAGAGGAAAGATGGGAGGCAGAGAGAGCCGGCGTCTCGGAGGGCGCACACCTGCCAGGTCACCAGCATTTTCTGATGGTGCGGATGGGCTGGTCTGTGGGGCCCAGAGTCCCTCCCAGAGCATCCTGGGTGCTGGGGGAACGCTCCTCCCAGGCAGCCAGAGGCTAGATGCAAACCCAGCTTTTAAGATCCCTCTCACTGGGGCGCCTGGGTGGCTCCATCGGTCAGGCATCTGACTCTCAATTTCGGCTCAGGTCATGATCTCAGGGTCGTCCCCAACCCCCAGAGTACCCGACGGTGCTGCCTGGCAGCTCTCCCAGGAAGGGCTTCTCTATTTTTGCCCCCCGGACCTTCCTTCCTCTTTGGAGTCAGACCGAGCATGTCAGTTCCATCCCCCCTCCCAGGGCCCCACAGCCCGGTGTTCACCGCCACCCAGACCTCCTCGATTCGGGTCATCACCCGCGTCCCCAGAGCCTGCCGTATGCCAGGCACTGGCCTGGGCACTGGACTATGGCGGGCAGGCAGGCAGCCAGCCTCTCTCAACTTGGAGTCGGCACCAAGGGGGCCGGGGAGCCTGCAACAGAGTCAGGGAAGCTGTCCGTGGAACCGACGCGGCCGCTGAGCCCCGAAGGAGGAAGACAGGGCAGACACCGCAGACTGGGGACACCGCACCGCCAAGGCCCAGAGGCCAGAGGTGGGGAGGCCAGGGCACGTCCGAGGAGGTACAAGGAGGCCCATGTGTGCGTGCGGCTGGAGGTAGAGGGCTGTGGGGAGGAGGGGGCAGGGCCTCGGGGCTCCAGGGGACCTCGGGAAAGTGTTAAACCAGCTATTGGATGTGATCAGATGATTTTATAGGGAGGTCTGTCCCTCTTCAGGGTGGAGGGTGGAGTGGGGGCAGGGATGCCAACTGGAATCCAGGCTCCGGGACAGGAGCCTCCCTCAAGGTCACCCGCCGACTTGGGGCAGAAAGGAAGGGTTCCCCAAGGCTCGTCTGTGCCCCCATCCTTATCACCCATCCCCTCTGGAAAACAGCCCTGGCTTAGAGAGACCGACACCCTCTCCAAGTGGCCTTCCCAGGGCCGTTTCACCGACTTCCTCCTGGCTATGCCCAGACTCAGGGCCTGCGAGACTTGGCCCCTCGCCTTCACTTGTCCTCCCTAGCCGGCCCCACAGGCCATGCTTGCACCCCTCCAGAGCAACTGTCCTGCACCCCGGGCCCTCCTGGCTCCGGGCCCTGTACTCCGGGCACAGCTCAACCGGCCTCTGCTTCCTCCAGGAGATTGGGAGCTAAGGCCTGGGCCTTTCGCTTGCATGGGAAAAAATGTATATATAAAAGCTAGCTTCCCTCCCTCCAAGGCACAGCAGGGCCCACGCGCAGGGTGTCGGTGGGCTGGGACGTGGCAGCTCCAAGCTGGCTGTGGGCTAGTGTCGCTCGCTACGACGGAGAAACCCCCCAGGAAGAGAGCAGAACTGTCATCGTGACTCAAGCAGACCGTTTATGGGGAGGAGAAAAGTTAATGGGAAGCCATATCTCAGCTTCACCATTAAGCAAGAGAAATGCTGGCAAAAAACACCAAGGGGGAGAGGAGAGGCCCCGCATGCAACAGGGTTCTGCGCGCAGGGAGCGGCGGGGAGGGGGTGGGGAGCAGGGAGCGAGGAGCCACATTCGTCACCTGATTAAGAAGGCAATCCATGTCTGCACATCACCGATTTCTTATCATCTCCAGGGGCTTCTGAATCTGGGACCCCCATCCCTTCCCAGGCCCCCTGAACGTCAGTCGGGGTGAAGGGGCCGGCCCTCTCCCTAATTCATCTAAACAACCCCGCTGTCCGGAGCCCACCCAGCCAGGCAGCCTGAACTCGTAGCCTCCTCTATCCTGATCGTGTGCGGGTGCCCTGGTTTCTTGCCAGTCCTCGGAGATGGGCGAGGGACGCAGGAGCGAAGTCTGCAGAAGCGAGCCGCTCAGGGGGGCAGGGGCCAGTGCTCCCACGCTAACTACCACCATCGCTACAACGGGGGCGACACCAGGAGCAGCTAACATGCTGGGGCTCGCCCCGTCCTAAGCGCTTTATGTTTTAACTCATTGAGTCCTCCTATAACCCCCTCTTGTGGGTTCTGCTGTTATCATCAACCCCATTTTCCGGATGGGAAAACCGAGGCCCTGAGGGGTTAAGTGACTTGCCCGGGGCTGCCCGAACCCTAAGTGCAGAGCTGGAATTAGAACCCAGGCCATCGTCCTTCAGAGCCCGAGCGCTTAAACACCCGGCCCTACCACCGGCACGGACTCTACATAACACGTCCGTGGATACAGGCACTTGCTAGCAGTGCAAGGGCTGAGGGAGTCCTAGGCCATCTGCTGGAATGTTCCGTGAGCCGCCTGGACCATCTCAGGAGCACCTCCTTCTCACCAGCTTCTGGACGTCCCGGGCCGGGGGCCCAAGTGGACCCACCAAGAGGATGGCCGTGTGTGTCCTTGGAAATGCGTGCCGAAGGGCTCGGGCGGGAAGGCAGAGCCTGGGTGAGGGAGAAGGACGTGCGGGGCGCCTGCAGATGAAACAGATTTGGAAATGGAGCCTGAGGCAGGGAGTGACACTGGGGGGCCGGTCCCTGCTGCTGAAAAGGAGCTGCCTGCCGGGGGGGGACACTCCTAATTTCCCTCTGAGGGTCCTCACTCTCTCCAGGGGCTCCTCCCGCCCCCTCCTGCCAGGGCTGTCCACCTCCCGTCTGCCTGCAGGTCCTGTCTGCACACCCCCAGGGGCCTTGGACTCCCCAGGCGGCAGCTTCTCCGACTCCAGACCCAGTGACACCCCCTTGGTGGACATCCCCACCTGGATGGCATGGCTCACACTTGTACTCTCGTCCCACCCCTGGTAACCCTCCACCTCCTCCCGCTGTGGTTTTGCCCTTACCCTCTGGGGGGTCCTCACTGGAAGGCACCCCGTCTTCTCCCTCTTCGTCCCCCTGCCTATATTCCATCCACCAGCCAATCTTGCAATGTGACCCCTTCCGGATGCCTCAGGCCCCTCACTCCCCTCTATGCGCACCCCCCACCCTCGTCTGGGTTTGCGTGGCCTTTCTCTTAACTGGTGTTCTTGTGCCTCCCTCGGAATCACCTGCTGTGGTGGTCGGGTGGCACAGGACTGGCCACAGCACCATCGGTGACTTTCTACCTCCTGCAGGACAAAGTTCGGGCATGCCGGCCATCACGGGCTGGTTCCCATTGACCGCGAGTCTCCTGGCTGGCCCCATCCTCCAGCAACACTGAGCGGTGTGCAGCATCCCTCCCCGAGGTGTGCTTTTCTGAGCTGTCTTCTGGTTCTGGCTTTCCCTCCCGTCTGGAGCTTTCCTCCTCGTGAACTTCCCAAAGTCCTCGGGGCAGGCGCCGCCCCTTCTAAGAAGCCTTCCTTGACCTGCCTCCACCTTCTGTTTTGGGTCCGCATCATGCTCGGTGCACACCCCTATAGCTGTGGCTTCCTGCCTTGTATTTACATCGTGTCTGCTCCCTGAGCCAGAGGGCCAGGTTCTGGACTTGTCCTTGAATCTCGAGCTCCTGTTCCGGCAAAATAACCACAGGACCCATTTGGTCCATGGTGGTTGGATTGTACTAAACTTTCTCCAAAGGGAGTTTCTGTGGAATTGGGGACACGAGGGGTGTCGCTCTTCCCTCCTGGCCCCCCGGTTCCACGTCCACATGGGACAGGTGGAGAGAACATCGGCTTTGCGGTTCCATCCATCTTGCCCACCAGGGGGTGAAAATTCCCAGAAAAGCCACAGAATGCCGACTCGCAAAGCCCCAGGGCACTGGCAGGTCAAGCACGGCTTCTGTTCTCGAGATGCTAATGGAACGCACCGCTTGTCATCAACCCTCCTAAGTCAACAAACCTTGGAAGCATGAGCCGATTGTAATATGATAAATACAACTGACCTAGAGGCGAATGCTTGGGCAGCCCGGCCGGGGACCCAGGGTGACTGGCTGTCACCAAGCTCCATTTTAACCAACTCTAAAACCAGAGTAAAAACGGCCGCCTCATAAATAGGGAGGGACAAAAGGGAAGAAGGAAAAACTAGAGGCCTGCCTGGATCCCACTTTCAACATGGCACACAATGCCATAAACTCCTTGTCTTGATGTCTCAGAAGACAGGCTGGCCCATCCAGAGAAGACGCCAGCAAATGGGAGGTGTGGGCTCCCAAGTCCCTGGCAGGGTCGACCCCTGGAAGAGAGCCTGAGCCGGCCGGCCGTCTGCCCTCGCGACACCTGCCCCCCACCTTTCTCAGCCAGAGCCCAGAAGGCCGCACTTCCTCGCGCGCCGCAAGAAGCCGCTGCCGAGCGATGGTAAGGCTTTCATTATTCAGTAAGCCATTTTTCCTCCCGATTGAAACCCTGAAATCCGGATCCAGACATAGGAGCAGCACGGCCTTCAGCTCCCCGGCCGGACCTCTCCCTGCCTGCGGACAGAAGCTCAGGACGCCCGTCTCCAGCACTTCGGGTCACAGCCGGGAGAACGAGGCTCGCGGAGGAGCGGTGACCCGGGTCAGCAGCGCGACGGTGGCCGGGAGCCAGCACCGTGTCCGTGAAGGGTGGAATGTGTTACATCTAACGGCTCTGAGTTAGAGGCTTTCTACCTTGAGCTACCAAAATAAACCCGATTTGAAACTGGCCCAGGGGAAATTTGTTAAAGAGAAATAAAGAGGTTGGATGGAGTCTCCTGCACGTTGCAAGGTAGCTTTCTCCAGCGCCGTTTGCAAGGCCGTGGATTTCCGGACGATCCAGGCGGCACGCGGCTCCCGCCCTGCTCGTGCCAAGGCCGTGGCGTCCCCACTCCTCACCCCTACCCCCATCCTGGAGCGGTCACTCTTTAACTCACGACCTGCCCACCAGTCAGCCTCCAAGAAGGAAGGGGGCAGGCAGCGGAGAGTGACTTTGTGTGGGCACCCTGCCCCACAGCCCTTAGATTTTCCGCCTGTCCTCATTTTACAGAGAAGGAAACTGAGACTCCAAGAAGCAGTGGAGAGGTCAGGATTTGAACTCGGCTCTCTGGTTCCAAAGCGCACGTTTTTTACTTACGCGACTCCCAGCTGACTTGTCACCGGGACTGGGCCACCTGGGGGCCATTTGGGAATCAGCTGAGTCCACTAGGGGCTGTTCCTATTCGGTGAGTTGCTTAACCCCTCTGTGCCTCGTTTTCTGGCTTCGAGCAGCCAGGACAACCACAGAACCTGCCTCTGGGGGTGGGGGGAGGATTAGGTAAAGCGTGAGAGATCCTTGGCCCTGTGCCTGAGGTGCCTTCCCCACGTGTGTCTGCCCACCCTCGAGACACTCCTGCCCCCGAATGACAGCATGTGTCATCCCATGCACGAGTGGACAGGCACGTGGGTGGAACGGCGATGGGGGAGAAGGTAGATGGGCAGGTGTGCACTGATCCCGGGCGCCCAGACCGGCTGCAGCAGGGGTGAGAAGCTGCCTTCTGCCCCCAAATGCATGTGCTTAACTTCGAGCAGACAAGCCCTTTGGGGTGTAACCGCGGCAGATGCCAGACCCCTGGAAGCCAGCAGCCTTGCCTGCCAGCCTCTCAGAGCCCCCGGCTCCAACCGAGCCCTAATTCACAGGGTTGCTGCCAACGCTCATTAATAAATGAGCGAGAACCTCTCGGCAAATGTCGAGCCCCGACATGGTGCTTGCCACCCCCGCTGCGAGCCTCGGGCCCACACGACCACGAGCCAGCCGGCCTCCGGGTGAGTGAGGCGGGGAGGGCGGCCTGCGGAGCGCCTCCCAGGCAGGCCTGAGGTCCCTTACAGCCGATCGGAGCCCGGGGGGAATGTCGTTTGCCGGGGTGGGTGTTGCGTCTGGGATTCCCTTTGGGGAACTCAGAGGCTGCCGGGTTTGGAGGGCCCTGTGTTTGCTGACACGGATCGGGACCGCTGGCTGGAGGCTGAAGGGTCGTCTGATGAGTGTGTTTTCCAGCTGTCTGGGGAGCTGGAGAGTAGAGTAAGGAAAGGAAACTTGACTCACGATCCTTCCCGGGGGAAGGATCCCACGTACCTGGCCTGGGGAGAGTGAGGTCCTAGGAGCAATAGGCTGGCTTTAGCCAGTGGGGACCCCCAGTGCCAGCCCTGGAGACTGGCTCTGTTTCAGGGCCAAAAGCCCAGAGTCTCTGTCCCCAGACTGCCTGATTTAGGGAGACCTGCTGGAGGAAAGTGGGCTTCCCACAGAGGGATGCATTTACATTTGGGGACCCTGTACCTTCTTTCCTAAAGGGTCTCTCGGTGCCCCCATGGGCAGGGACCTCCACCTTCCTGAGAAGTCCTGCTTGGGGGATGTTTATATCTATAGCCCTATCAGGAACAGATCTAGATTTTGTTGGGTCCTGAGTTTGTGACCCAACGTGTGACCCAACTTGTGACCCCATTAGACAGGCCCTCCTAAAGAAAAAGAACACACAAAATTAGGCCTCGGAAGTGCCTGTGCAAGGGAGGGAACTGATGCTTCTTAAGCTTCCCGCTAATTCCATCTTTGGGCTAACCCAGGCCAGGGGCCCCGGGCCCCGGGCTCATCCTGCTCAGAGAAAGCAGCGAGAACACCACAGCCCCCTCCCACTCTGTTACCTTTTCAAGAAGCCCCCGGCCAGACCAGAGGTCTCTACAACAGGCTCCAGGGAGTGCTAGGTTGGATGGATGGATGGATGGATGGATGGATGGATGGATGGATGGTTGGATGGATGGATGGATGGGTGAGGTTAAGGTTTCACAGGAAGATCACCTCTGAGATGACTCTTGAAGGATGGACAGAGTTGGGTGGGCCATGGCTCCCCCTGGGGACGGTCCCAAGGCATCCCAGCCGGCGTGGTGGGAGGTGGGACTGGAAAGGCCGAGTAGACAGTGGAATTCCAGCCCAGAATTCTCTGAAGTGGCAAGAAAGCCCAGCCCGCAGATCTGTGCCTCCATCTCTGATTTGTGTATGCTCCAACGTCAGGGCCAGATTATGCCCTAAACATACAAGGTTTCTGGTCGTCGTCTGGCAAGACGCCTTCCTGATCCTTCACGCGCCCCAGAACCATCAGCACGTGCGTGGGAGGGGACAGGTCGTACCCCGGCTAGTAGGCGGGGGCTGTGTGGGGAGGACCAGTCCCTGAGTGAGAACCCTTCTTACGAGGGGGGTGACAGAACGCGCTGAAGGTGTCAAACGGACCAACAAGGGATCTCACAGGAGGAAAGACATCGGCCCCCAACCTGCACCCCACCACCCCCAGGAGGGGCCGGGACCCTTCCTGCGGGATCTGGCTTCTGGGCACAAGGAACCATCCCTCGTGCTATATGGGGAGGGAGACCTTTCCCAAGCATTTTGTTCATTTGTTTGTCTCGGGGACCTTATTTCATCTCCACCTTTCAGCAGGCAAAGCTGCAGGGATGCTTACCATTCAGGAGAAGGGGAAGGGGCAGCAGCAACTGTGGGACAGCTGAGCCCCTCCTGAGATGGGGCAGGAGCTCAGCCGCACCTCCCACACGCACCGCCCATCCCATGCTTTCCTCTGGGAGGGAAGCACGCTTGAAAAGGGAGGGGAGGGAGCTGCCACTTCCTGAGCTCCCAGCAACTGCCATGCTTGCGGGTCTAACCGGTCTAATCCTCCACACAGCGCCCTGGGTCTGGTATGATTGCCCATCCTTGATAAATAAGGAGACTCGGATTTAAAGGGCGTGCAGTACCCTGGGGCAAATAATACATTATGTGTTAATTAAAAATAAATAAATAAATAAATAAAAATAAAGGGTGTGCAAGAGAATTCGCCAAGGTCACACCCTGAAGTCAAGGACTCAGCCAGGACTCCAAGTCAAGTTCCTCTGAACCTGGTAGGCAGAATCCTAACACAGTTTCTGAAATCCCCCCCACACCCACCCAGCGTGCTCCCCTGGAGTGTGGGAGGAACCTGCGAATTTGATGAGGAGATCACATTATATAAGACCCCACTGTGGCAGGCCGGAGGGGGTGAAGTCAGAGACATGTTCCTGCTGGCCTGGGAGGAAGCACATGGCCAGGTTGTGAACTGCCAATGGGGCCATGTGGCAAGGAGCTGTGGGCGCCCCTCGGGGCTCAGAGGCCCCAGGCTGATAGCCAGCAAGAGAATGGGGCCTTGTCATGCACCGAAACCAATTCTGCCAGCAACCAGGGAGCTCGGAAGAGAACCCCAGGCTCCGGAAAGGAAGGCAGCCCGGCTGACACCTTGAGCGCAGCCTGGGGAGACCCCCACAAGCAGGACATCCAGCCAGGCTGGCCCCGACTCCCGATCCACGGAAACTGTGAGGTCATAAGTCTGTGTTGTCACAAGCCGCTAAGCTTGTGATATTTCGTCGAGAAAAGCCTGGCGAACGAACAAGTTTCTCATCTAAACAAGTCCGTGTAGCCTTCAGCAGCTCAGTTCAGTCTTGTGAAAATAGCCATTGACCCAGAAAGAAATAAAAATATTCACGTTGCCTTGGAAAAATTATTTCAGCTCTCTGCGAATCAGTTTCCTCAATTGTAAACAGGGACGATGACTGTCCCCACGTCAGAGGGCTGGTGAGAGGGTTCAAGGAGGGGATGCAGACTCGTTCTCAGCACACGAAGTGCGCTCTCAACGCGCGGTGGCTAACAAAGTCACATTTCTTTTATTTCAGGTTACCCACTCTCGGGCGTGATGCAAGGAAAGCTTTGGGAGGCTGGCTCATTCTGCAGTTATTGGCAAGGCTGAATTAATTTCCCTGCATTCGCTTCCCAGGCCCTCTGTCACAGAGCACAGCAAACAAGGAGGACCTGAAACAAAAGAGACTGACGCTCTCATAGTTCTGGAGGCCGGAAGTCCAAAGTCAAAGTGTCAACAGGGGTCTGCGTTCTCTGAAACACCCAAGGGAAGAATTTGTTCCAGGCTTTTCTCTTCACTTCCGGCGTTTGCCTGCGGTCCTCGCCGTGCCTTGGCTTGTAGCTACGACACTTCCCTCTCGGCCTCCACTTGCCCAGGACCTTCTCCCTGTGTGTGTCTCTCATCTTCTTCCAAGGACCCCATCCGTGGAGTGGGGCCTCATCTTGACTTGATTATATCTGAAAAGACCCCATTTCTACATAAGGTCCCAATTACAGGCTGAGGACTTCGGCATATCTTTTTCGGGGACACAGTGCAACTCACGGCACATCCCAGTGCCCAAGACCCTTGCCCTCCTCTCCTCTTACCCAACTCTCCCCCTGTTTGGATGCCTTGCCTAGGATGGAACCAGAAATGGGAAGCCTCTGCCGGTGGATTTCTGCAATGTTCTGGCCTGAGGGAGGCAGCCCCGCAACGATGCCCTGTGTCCTCGGGGCTCTCTGGAGAGCAGCAGAGAGCTCAGGTGCTGTCCCAGTGGCAAGGTGCTAGAGCTTAGTGAATGACGGAGGGGACTGGAGGCCCGGGGGCAGGTGCAGCAGGCCGGCCCAGAAGGAGGCGGGGCTTCGTGTGGAGTCGATGGGCGAGGCCGCAAGACCCCTAACGATGGGGCTGGATTTCTCAGGAAAACAGTACATGCTAGTGCTGCAGATTCCGGGGCCTTCTCTCTTGCCAGCTCCGCTATCCTCTCTCTCACTGAGGCAGCGGGGAGGCAGGTGCGTCTGCCCAGTGGCCCAGTGGAGTAGATCGGCCGAAGCACTCCGAGCCCCGATGCTTGGGATCCTGTGTGGGTCTTCCACCACGGCGACAGGAAGGGACGCCACTGCAGAGACTTGCAGGCGCTGGTGCATGGGGACTCGCACAGCCCGCTGTGTCCTCTCGGGCGGGCGACCCTGTGGCCATACCGTGTGGGGTTGCACGCAGGTGCGCACAAAGGGGCCGTGTAGCCACAAGGCACACACACCCAGGGGGTTCAACTCTGCTTTCTCCCTCGGTGCAGACCCAGGAGCGTGTCCGATCGCATCGGGCAGCTGTCAAACGTGAGCCGGCGCGCACAGACCAACACGCCTCACCACCCACACAGGCAGCAGAGGGGAACCATGTATCCCACGGAACTACATTTCCCAGGCTCCCTTGCTCATGGCTTCCATGAGCCAATAGGAGGGAGGCTCCATGGGAGCCAATAGGAGGCTCTGATGGAACATGAGCGGTACAAGGAAGGGAGAAGTCAGGGTATTTCTCCCTCTCTTCCTGGGGCAGTGCTGGTGGCGGCTGCTGCATCTCCTCTTGGGGTCCAGTTCCTTCTGGAAGGTCCCTCCCTTTGCGGTCCCGGCTTCTTGCACGATCCAAGCACTTGCTGGATGGACTGGCTTCAGGCAAAACCACCTCCTCTTGTCTCATTTCAGGGTCGGGGCGGAAGGGGCTTCCTCTGATGGCTCACGTCTGGGTGCCTCATGATTCCCCCGTTCGGCTTCTCAGCTCTTCTCTCACCTGGGAAATCAACTCCCTTTATTAAATTTCCTTAGTCTGAACGACAGAGAGAGGATTTTGTTTTTCGGGGATGGACCCAGACTGATAGAGTAACAACTATGATTTATTAAGCACGTAGAAGGTGCCAGTGATTCTTTCATGCATTATCTCCTTGAATTCTCACATGGGGAGAGGCGAAGGAGGACCTGTTGATTCCATTTTGTAGACAAAGAAGATGAGGCTCAGAGAACGTAGACAACTTGCCCAAGGAGAAACCTCCATTCCGACCCAGTTGTAATTGAAAGAACACAAAGCTTTGGTGCAAATCTCATTTCAACCCCTTTGTAGCTATCTGGGGTCAGGCAAGTTACCTAGTCTTCCTACACCTGTTTCCTCGTTCTAGAACATTTTTATCACCCTAAATGGAAACCCCGTACCCATTAAACAGTCACTCCCATTCTCTTCCCTGAGCCCTTGGCAACCTGCCTCCTGTTTCCATGAGTATGTTGGACACTTCATATAAACAGAATGATACGTTGTGAGGCTGTGAAGAGTTGAATCGTGTCCCCCCACTTCCTCAAGTTCATATGTTGAAGTTCTAATCCCCCAGGACCTCAGAATGTGACTTTGTTTGGAAAGAGCCACCGCAGATAAAGTTAAGGAGGCCATCAGGGTGGGCCCCGATTTGATATGACTGACGTCTTTATAGGAAGGGAAGATTTCAACGCAGACACATGCGCACGGGGAGAACGCCAGGAGAAGATGAAGACAGAGATGCAGGAGCCAAGGAACACCACCGGCCTCCAGCAGAAGCTGGGGGAGAAGCACGGAACATTCTCTCTCACGTGGGCAGAAGGAACCAATCCTGCCCCCACCTTGATCTTGGACTCCGGCCCCCAGAACCGTGAGACAATGAATTTCTGGCGTTCACGCCTCCCAGTGCATGGCACTTTGTTATGGCGGCCCTAGCTTTTGTGGCTGGTTTCTTTCACTTTGCGTGTTTTCAAGACTCACCCACAGTGCAGTAGCCTGACTCGTCTCTGTGCTGGGTCTGCCCGGGCTTAGCTCTAGAGTGTTGATAGCGAGGGGTCTCTAGACAGTAAGCAAGGCAGCAATGTTCTCTCTGCTGCAGGGATGGAGACATGACTAGGGTTGGGGGGGGGGCAGCTGCCACAGGTGAGCCTTCCAGGAAACAGAGCTGGGGTCACACCTACGGGATCTTGGGGTGCAGAGCTACCCATGTCTCGCTGAGAAACAGGTACCAGCCTGCGTGGCTCTTCTCATCACCCCGGAGAGGTTCCCGGCTCTCCCCTGCATCCAGGGGCTGGGAACCTCCCTAGCGTTGCCTCTCAGTGTGGAGGTCAGGAGCTTGGTACCCAGAGCCAGACTACCTCTGTGCGAATCCCAGGGCCAGCTCTGCCACGTACGTGCCCTGCTGCTTGGGACACTCATGGCAACCCGCTGTGCCTTGGTCTCCCCGTCTGCAAAATGGGGAGAGTTAAATAGTGAAGAGATGAGCTAAGACACGAGGTCTTGTAGAGGCTGATCCAACCTGAGGGCCCTGCTGTCCCCTGTGTGCACCGGGGCTCTGGCCTGGAGCTGTCCTCGGCAGCCCCACTCACAAAGCCTGCTGCTCCTCCAGGTGTCCTGGTTTGCTTGGTGACGTACCATACCCCCCCGGACCCCCCGGGATGGGTTCCCCTCGGCATCCCCACGGCCGCTCTGTCTCCAAGGCGGATCTCATAGCCACCTTCTCTCTCTGCTCCATCTCACCATCCTAATCCAGGGCCCCTCACCCCGGTCAGGCCTTTTCCAGTACCTTCCCAGCAGAACCTGGCTGCCAGACCTTCATCAGCAGCTCTTGCCACGAGGGCCAAATGCAGGCTCCTGAGCACAGTGTGAAGACTCATATTTCAAAATGGGCTCAGATGACCTATTGCCTAGAAAGACCCCTATGCTCACACCCTATGTCTCCGAGGGCCTCCCTCTCCCCACCCTGCAGGACTACAGCTCCTAGAAGGTGCCTTTATCATCACACTTCCACATGGAATTGTAATGGATTTGGCTGTTGGGCACTAATTTCCTCTAGAAACAGGGCAGGACTCTATTTTTCACCCAGGTGGCTCAACAAAATATCTGTTGAGGAGTGAATGAATGGGTGAATGAATGAAGGCGTGTGCCTCTGTACGGTCGGTTCTCCCTGACTGCAGATTCCTACACATTCTGCCAGACATAGCCAACGTCACCGCCTCTGGGCAGCCTTCCCTGATTTCCTCCAGCTGACAGAGGTCAGGCTTCTCTGGGTTGATAGACCATGACAAGGATCCCAGCAGAGCGCTCCCGCCCCCACTTCGGAGCAAGTCAAGGGCAATCCCCACATTATTCAACACGGTAGCCATTGGTATCTTGTTAGAACCCAGGTGAGAGCCTGTCAGGCCTCTGCCCCAAGCTCTCCAGTGCTTCCTCCCTCAGAGTAAAAGGCCAAGTCCTTACTGGTGGCCACAGTCCGCTCTCTGACCGACATCTCCTGCCCCCTGCCCTAGCCACTCAGGCCTCAGATAAGCTCAAACAGGGTTGTGATGCCTGCTGTCCCCTCTGCCCCACACGACTGTCCCTGAGACCGCCCCAAAGCTCACTTCCTCCGGCCTACTCAAATGCCTCCCCCCAGTGGGGCCCTCCCCGGCCGCTCTCCTGATTTTTCTTGCTTATTGTCCTCTGTGACCATATAATGATTATGTGAATCACTGTTTTCCTCGCCGCCTTCCCCCACCATCTAGAACACTGCTTGGTTCAGTAGCAGGCACTAAACGTTTGCTGAATGAATGAATAACCTGAGTGCCCAGGACTCAGTCTGGGGTCTGGTTTTTAAATTCTCTATACGTATTTGATGGCTTTGAATCGAGACTCGGAAATGCTGGTGGGGATTGGGGTACGGGGGTGGGGTGAGGACTAGAGGCACCGGCTCCCCCAGGCAGGGTAACGACAGGTCTGCGAGAGTCACAGTTGGCCGGCTGAGAGTGAGAACGGTTTCAGAGAAACAAGGTCATTCTTGGCTCTGGGGCCAGACTCCCCTCACCCACAACATACCTCGCTTCTGCTACGCCTAGGACGGGCCCCTCCTCAGCAGGTGTGTCGGCTCAGGCGAGCAGCTCCGCAAGGACGAGGCCCGTGTGGGGCAAGGCGGGCCCTCGGCTCGTGGCCTGCCCATCCTCCGGCCCCGGGGGGGGGCTCAGACCCTCCTCAGAGGAGGCGGGGACAGCCTCGCGACCAGAACAGGGCACAACGCAAGTGCAAGTCGGACTCTGGCTCCCCGGCTCTACTGCCTGAGGCTGACAGAGCCCACATCCTCCGTAGGGGTGGTGAGAGTTCCATGAGAGACTACAGACCGGGGGGCCCGTGCAAGTGGGAGATCTCGTCAGCTCCCAGTCATGCTGCCCGCTGATAAAGGAATGTCCTTTTCCTCCCACTGGCCAAGCAGCCTTCCCAAAAGGCTGGATGCAGAAATCACTGCTGAATGGAAGAAGAAATGAACCGAATCACCGAGTCCTTAGAACTCAGCACAGGCTGGGCGCCCACATTCCCAATGAGCATTTGTGGGATTGACTAGAATTGAAGAAAACACAGGCCAGCGAGTAAGGATCGATGGCAGCAGGTGAGGGCTGGTGACAGGCCACCCGGGGGTCTTTGTCACCCCAGACCTGTATTGGTCTGTTTTTAAGTTGTTTTTTTAAAAAAGATTTATTTATTTATTTGAGAGAGAGAGAAAGCGAGCACGAGTACAGGGGAGGGGCAGAGGCAGAGGGAGAGAGAGAATCTCAAGCAGACTCAGCGCTGAGCACAGAGCCCTACTTGGGGCTCGATCCCACGACCCTGAGATCTCAACCCGAGCCTAAGCCAAGAGTCGGACGCTCAGCTGGCTAAGCCACCCAGGCGCCCCTGTCTGTTTTAAATTTTTATGGAGGATGATACACAGAGAGCAATCCTGAGGGCAGCTCGGTGAACATATGTCCGCATTGATGCAAATACCAACCAGGTCGGGATCTAGAGCACGGTCACACACATGCCTGGGGCCCCCTCTCGCCCCCTTCCGGTCGGTTCTCCGCAAAGGGGAGCCATGCTGCCGACTTCCGTGGCCCTGGATTCGTCCTGCGGGCACTTGAACTTGATATGAATGGAAGCATGCGGTACAATCAGACTCTGTTCTTCTGTCTGCCTTTTGTGAGCTGGGAGTGAGCACGTGAATGCCAACCGCTGGAATCTGGGTGTGGAAGCGTGCTGGCAGGAGGCATCCCCTGCAAAACGTGGGTTCTGGGGGTTTGAAGTGTGTGGTTAATGCCTCCTTCAGGGAGCTGTCTCGAGCAGAATGCTTTTCACCTTCTCTGCCGAGAACATCCAATCTGAAGAGCCGCCTTCGGTCTGACAGCAGAATCTTTCCTCTCTGGGCTGCATGAGTCAGACTCAGAGCCCAGTGTCATGCGTTGTTTTGGTCACGACGCTGTGCCCACCTCTTCCGAGAAGCCTGCCGTGCCAGCCTGGCCCACAGCCAGCAGCTGCCAACCCGCGGAGCTGCACCTGTGGGACACGTCCTGCTCTCTCTTGACGTTCAGCCCTCCTCCCCCCCAGCAGCATGGCAGCCTGTGTTTTGGCCCCTGGGTTCCGAGCGTCCTTATGGACAGTTCGGGAAATGGGCAGGACACGGGGCCGCCCGACTGCCACTCCTCAGGGCGACTGAGGATGCTTCTCTTTCTTGACAGGCGCAGGGTAGTTTTTCCCGTGGGGTCGTAGAAAGAGCTGGAAGTGCGTTTGGGGGGCAGATGGCTGGGTGTGCATGTTGGCCTGTATCCAGGCGGGTGAGTCTCCCTTAGCCTCTCCACCTCCCACGAGGGAAGTGATAACCCGTGTGGTTCTGTAAGGAGGAGGGGAGCCGCGCCACGTGCCTGCACATGAGCGAGTTTCCAAAGTTGTAGCTACCGCTGTCGTAGCTCGGCAATGAAGGGGAGGCGACATGAAGCTGGACAGCCCGTCTGAAGTCTGTTGTCACCACCTGTTGGCTCTGGAGCCTCGGGCAAGTCACTTAATTTCTCCATCCCTCAGTTTCCCCATCTCTACAGTGGAAACAGGGACAGTACCCACCTCACAGGACAGCTGAGGGTCAACTAAATCCATATATAAAGTGCTTGGGACAGTTGCTGGCACATAGTAGGCACCATGTAACAATTAGCTCGCTCTGTCTCCCTCTCCCTCTGTAATAGACATGACCAACCCATAGTTCATTAAATAAAGCATTAAATCATAGCTGCTATGATGATGAGAGACCATAGGGAAAGTTCTGGAAATAATACATTTAGTGCCTGGTACACAGTGAGAGCTCACTAGATGTTTACTCTGAAAAAAAAAATTCGTAATTTGGATCCTAGGCAAAGAAGTGGGCAGGAGTGTGTGGGATGGATAAGCAGGTGAGGGTGGAGGGGAACAAGGGCAGCATCGGGCAGGGCAGGGCTGGCCTGGGCACCTACCTGCTCGTGGGCCACTGGACAACCCACGTCTGAGAAGTGGGGAGGGTCTCCTGCAGTTCCCACCCCGCCCCACCGCCCCCTGCCCAAGGCGCTTTGCATCCGCTGCACCCTACAAAGGCTTGTTGACTGAAAGCCAGAAATGGTCTAGAGAAAACAACCAGGTTTAAGAACAAACACAACCAAAGAAAAAAAAGACAGGTAAATTTCCTTCCCGATCCTTCAGAGATGGGAGAACTAAGGGAGGACGTAAACACCACTTCCGAGAACATAAAGGGCTTCTAAGGGCGAAGATGAGTGCTTTGTTTTTGGCTTCCGGAAGGAATGAACGAGAAGGAACAAACATTACCATCAGAGGCCCAGCGATTTTGATGGGAATCAAGGAAGAGCCCTCTAGGCTAAGGGAGGGGGGAGGGTCTCAGCCGCAGCCGATGGGCTGGGACCTCGCCTCTGCCCCTGCAGGGCGGCGGCTCGTGGCTGTCTTCACTAAGACCGCCGCTACCCGCTGAAAGCAGCTCTAACGAGCATCTGGCCTCAGGAACCCCTGGGCGTTGACAGCCCAGCATCGCCTGGCATTTGAAGGGTCAACTGACTCACTGCCCCAAAGGGCAGAGTGGTCCTGGTACAGGTCAGGGTGGGAACGGCCTTTCCTCCAGCATTCGCCACACAAAGCCTTTTTCTGAAGAATTTACACGAATGGAATTGGCAGTGGAAAATATCGGAGACCCAAGAACCCTTTATTTTAAAGCGTTTGAGGATTTTTTTTTTCACCACAAAGCATGCGTAAACTTGCCACAGAGAGATTTTTCAGAAAAGAAAAGGAAAAAAAAAAAAAGGAAAGAAAATTCTACTCAAACTTCACTGGATTCCTATTTCGAGAAACGTGGGCCAGTCTGGCTCAGGCAGAAAAATTCCCCCAAAGGAACATTTCATGATGCAGCTTTTATATGAAGTGCTTAGTTTTACATATGGGAGAAAAGTGTGTAGGAGCGTCTGTCTGCGTTTTATTTCCTTTTCATTTACTTTTGTGGTCAGTTTGGGTACTTTGACAGGATGAGATGGATTTCTAGGAATGCAAACCCAGTGTGCAAACAAATCGCGCTTACGGGAAACAAAAATTTGCCTGTGGACAGCTCGCTGAGGCTTTCGTCCAGGAATCAATTTGGTTATAAGTCAGGGGTGGCCCGTAATGAAACGCTGACAAAAGGTGACAGGGCGCGATGCCGGGGAGCACGCTCCTGGAGGCATTTAAGAAGAAAAAGAACAAACACCATCAACACTGAATGAACCTACACACCCATTCATCTGTCTGAGGACCGGAGAAGGGCCCTGGTGCTTTTTATTTATTTATTTATTTATTTATTAAGATTTTATTTATGTATTTGAGAGAGAGAGAGAGAGTTTACAGAGGGAGAGGGAGAAGCAGACTCCCCACTGAGCGGAGAGCTTGATGCAGGACTCGATCCTAGGACCTTGATCATGACCTGAGCTGAAGGCAGATGCTTAACTAACTGAGCCACCCAAGCGCCCCCCCATGGTGCTTTTTACATTTAAATATCAGGTTTCTAAATCCCAACCCCCCAACATAACAGAAAATCTGAAAAAGATAGAAGGAGAGTAAAGAAATCATGCATAGTTCCCATGACCACCATTTTAACATTTTGCTGAATTTCCTTCCAATGTTCTTTTTTTTTTTCCTGGCCTCATAGAATAATCATAGCCATATTCCCATCTATTTTGTACCAGATGACCTTTAGAGGTTCCACATCTATGGGTTTTTGACTCAGTCAATTTGCTACTTAATAGAATTCTTCCCATGTTTAATAAACCTTCTAATAATCACAGACTTAAGATAATACATTTTTATCTAGTAAGTGCCTCAAGAACTTTCAAAAGTCTGCCTTGAACAGGAAGCAGGAGAGGGTTTGTGTGATTCGAATATGGCAAACAGCAAAGGGAAAGGCGAAGAAATAGGAATATAAGGCAGAAAGCAAGAGAGGGAGGGAGGTGGGGAGAAGGGAAGGAGGAGGGAAAATGGGGGCGGGGTAGGAAGAACAAAGCACGTTGGTTTCACAAGAGGCTCACGGGAGGAGACCTAGGGGTTGGCTGGGTGGGTGTGGTGATTGTGGGACAGTGGGAGTTGGTTACAACCCCAACAAGGACCCTTGGGACACAGCCACCCAGTGGGGAGGGGAACTGACCAGTGCGAAGGCGGGGGACAGGCCAGGGGCCAGAAGACAACTCTTGGAGAGACTGAACCTCAGGGGCTATGGGCCACAAAGGGCCACCAAGGTGGAAGAAGGAAAGACCCCACACACGGCTAAGCAAACGGGACTCTTCACCCACCAGGCATCTGGCCTTGACTCACACGCAGGAATCCATGGGCAGAAAGACAACAAAAGCTATTTTTCAGGCAAGAGGAGTTGGACATCAGGAAAAATCAGAGCCCCTTTGTATGACATGCCAAATTGCTGAAGCGAGAAAACGTCTCGGGCGAGGGCTCAGATGCGAGCCGGGAAGAGCACGCTCGCCCAGGGGAACCCGGGCGTCAATGTGTGCTTGTTATCGGGGCTTTTCAGAGCGAGGGCCGGAAGCAAGCGCGGGCCGTCCTCCCCCCACCGCATGGCAGAGATGAGCTGGTGACACGGCCTTGGCTGGACCGTCCGGCCCCTGGAAGGGAGCCTGGGTGTCCTGAAATGTCCCCGGGGAGCCTTCACGGGTCTGGGTGCTCTCCCTTGCTTGTGGTTTGGGCTGGGGGCTCGCCAAAGACTCCCTTCCTCTGGGACCCATCCTCACAGGTGGGACCCCTTCCCACTGCCCCACGTGCCGGGCATTCTCTGGGTTAGTAAAGGACAGTAACTACCGGGCACTGGGCCCTTTACTCCTGGCTCCAGCTGAGCACAGACATAGCGCATCTCGGCTCCTGCGAGCAAGTCTGCACCGTAGGGCTGCTAACAACCCATTTTGCAGAGAAAGCAACTGAGGCTCCACAGACACCGTGAAACGCTTGGCCGGCGACCCCACAGCTATCAGGAGGCAGACACACCCCGTGCCTACTTCTCTCCACGAGGCCGCTCACACAGCCGCTGTGTTTTGCACGTCTTTGGCGAAGCAGGTGTGTATGGAGCCCTGTGTGTGTTTTCCTCCTGATCCTCCTCATGACCCTACGAGACAGGTCCGGTTAGCGCCCCCAGGAGGCGGCCCCGACAGCCAAGAGTGCTCTGCAGCTCTCCACGCCCTGCACTTTCGCGTGTGGCCGTCTCGCCTCCCGCGGGCGCCCCGGAACCAGAGGGTACATTGCCCGAGAACCGTCCGTACCCACCAAGCGCAGCGCGAAACCCGGTACTCAGCGGGCGCCCCCTAAATGCTTCACAGTGACAGCGTTCTGGCCCACACTGCTCTCTGAGGCAGCCCCTGGCCTTGTGTAGAGTTGGTGGCTGGCCTTGGACAAAAGAGAGCAGTGAGATCTGCTTCCCAGCCCCCACCTCCGCTCCCCACCCCAGGCGCCAATCTCTGCACAACCTCAGGACCCTCCAGCATCAGCTTCTCCGTCCCGTTTTTCTCAACGAAGGCTCTTCTCGGGGCGGAAGGACACTTGGGAGAGGCTGTGCCATTTATGCGGCCCAGTGCAAAGTGGAAAGACAGATCGTCTTGTTCAAAAGTGATTAAGAATTTAAAGATGGCGACGGCAGCACACCGAACACACGGGGGTCCCAACTGCACAAGCCCCCGGCCCGTGACTACAGCCCTGGTGACAACAGTCACTTTGCAGCCTTTGCACATGGCCTGTGACTGGGGTCTGGATTTTTCTAGGATGGTCTTGATTTTAAATTGTCTGATCTCTCCCCTGCCCTGCCACTTCCTCAAACAAACTGGAAATGCCAACGTTTCAGGATCCCAGTAAGGTCGCCTGTGTTATCTCTTATACCTTCGACAACAATAGAAAACCTGTTGCCTGTTTTTTATCTAGTTTTGGTTCAGAAAGTACAAATGCCACAGTGCCATTTTTCCTGTGGGGGAACCGAAGGCCCTGGGGTTCCTCGTTCACGGCCTGACATGGCATCACAAGGTGAACTGTTTTCATCCATCCCGCAGATGACTCCCGCACCTGTGAATCTGGGTCTGCCCTGCCTCACCCCTGTGGAGAGGGGTGGTCCCCCCGCCTGTGCACTCGGCCCACCTGAAGTCCAGCTCTCCTATCTCCAGTCCTCCGTGGGAGCAGCCACTGTGCCTTACCAGCACTTTCCCAAGTACCTTCTCACTGCATATTCCCATAACCCCCCGGGGGGGGGGGGTGGACAGAGGGAGGATGTAGGGAAGAGGGAAGGAGGAGAAAGAAGGGAGGGAAGAGAAGGAAGGAAGGAGAGATGGAGGGAGGGAGGGAAGGAGAGAGGGAGAAAGGAGGAATGAAAGAGGGAAGGAGTGAGGAGGGAGAGAGGAGGGATGGAGAGGGAGAGAGGAGGGTGGAGGGAGGAGGGAGAGGAGGGATGGAGGGAGAGGGAGAGAGGAGAGAGAGAGGGAGACAGGAGGGATGGAGGGAGAGGGAGAGAGGAGGGATAGAGGGAGACAGGAGGGATGGAGGGAGAGAGGAGGGATAGAAGGAGAGAGGAGGGTGGAGGGAGGAGGTAGAGGAGGGGTGGAGGGTGAGGGAGAGAGGAGGGATGGAGGGATAAACGGATGAAGGATGGAGGGAAGGACAGGTTCATTTGCCAATTTGCCAAACAAGCAAACCGAGGCTCTGGGAGGTCGAGGGATAAGCAGAAGATGGTTCAGATGGTCAGTGGCAGGGTTGGGATCAGGCCACAGGTCTCCTGACCCCCGTTCCGACATTTCCACAGCCCAGCATCGCGTCCTCCTCCATCACAGCCCAGATCCCGCCACACCGGAGTTCACAGCGGTAGCCTCAGTGCCAGGAAATGGGGTGGGGGGACCCTCGGCTGGGGTGGCTGCCGTCACCGCGCCGGGCCCTGCCTTGGTGCTAGACCCTATTCCAACTCCTAACTGAGAGCCTCGGGTTCTGCTTTTATGGTTCACAGAAGCCACTCGAGCAGTTCTGCCTCCGAGAGGTGATGACACGGCACCGTGCTCTCCACTGGTCCGAACATCCCCGGAGAGGCGCAGTGTCTTCCTGTCCCAGACCCTGGGGGCCAATGAGCTGACCCGGCCCCGCTCAAACCGGCTGCAAAGGCAGAACAACTTTGTTCTTCTGGGAAACTGTCCAAGGTTCCGGAAACATGGAACCAGGGAGAAGGCAATCCCGCCCTGAGTATCTACAAGATGCCGGGCACCTCGAAGGTTATTTTGCACACAACCCTTTGCATATAACCATGAGGTTTTCTCACAAAACCTTCCCAGCGACTCCAGGGGCTCTCCCAGCATGAAGGGGCCGGTGTTTAGAGAGGTTAGGTACCTTGACGAGTGGCAGTCCAGACTCAAACCCAGGTCCGTACGACTTCAGGGCTGGGTGTCCGACGCTTCCTTGCGGGCTAGTGGGGGCTGGGAGAGTGAGCTGGGGTGGGCACCCAGTCCTGCCTCGCTCCCGGGGGCCAGGGGGTGATGGAGAGAGTGAGGGCGGGTGAGCCAGGGAAGCTGACCAGCTTTAGCTAATGGGTTTTCTCCCAGGCTCTGGAGCTGGGCTTGGGTCAAGAAGTTCCCTGTGGTCTTTGCACACACACAGAGACGGGGCAATGGCCAGGGAGGAGGAGGGACACCTCCATAGCACTTGGGAGGACCTCTGCCTCTGTGGGCTTGGTGTGGTGGGAGGCACAGAAGGGCGGGTGTGGCGACAGGAAGGACCTGGCTTCAGGTGTGCAATCCTCGGAGGTGGGGGAGGGGAGGGATAGGCAGGGGAAGGGTCAGAGCAGCTCCGGGTAAAAGCACAAGCTTTGTGGCTTTGTGGCATAAATCCCCCGGGGAGCCCAGCGGAGGGGCTGGGGTTGGTTTCGTGGGGGACGTTGGCTTGAAGGTCGGTTGGAAGTCGGGGAGAGGGGCGGAAGTGAGGTGATAGATCCTGATGTTTAGGGGAGCAAAAACAATCAGAAGACTCTTCTGACCCAGCCCCCCAACAGGGCGGCTCCCAGGTCCCATCCTGGCTCCAGGGAAGTGGGGGGGCCGGGGGAGCCACGGTCAGGCATGGCCGAGTATGGCGTCACAGTCTGCCATCTCGAGCCGGCAGAGCCTAGAGTCCTCCAGGGGCGGTACTGCCTGCTTTGCAAAAGCCCTGGAGCTTCCCTCGGAGGGTCACCTGGCCCCCAGCCCTGTCCTGACACTGCAGAGAAATCACAGAGCCCTTGATGCAAAGGGGCAAGGCCTACACCAGGGAACCTGCTGGGTTCGGGGGCACTCCTGGGAGGCCGGGGGCACTCCTGAGTCCCCCCAGTGTTGTCCTAACAAGCATTCCATCTGGGGAGTACCTACTCTGTAGGTGTGCACTGGGCACTTTCACATTTGTTGCTTCATTATCTTATTTCCCAGGAACGTGAACAACAGCTCAGAGAGGTTAAGTAACCTGCCCCGAGCTGCACAGCTACCTGGGAAAGCCAGGATTTGAACTGAAAACCTGGCCTCCTGCCTCCACTCCATGCTGCCTTTTCAACAGAGTCTACTTTAATGTGATAGGAGACAGGGAATACATTTCTCCCAGGCCTCTGTATCAGAGACAATCAGGCTTCTCTCGAGCAGAGATCTCCTTTACCACGTGCATACTGGGCACCTCGTATTTGGTCATGCTCTCCTCTCTGTCCCCAGCCCCGGGAAGCTCAGGGACAATCTCCAGCAACACGGCCAGCCGTTGCGGCATGGATTTTGTGTGCTAATCGGACTCAACCATCACCTTATTTCCCTGCTCTTATTTCTACTTCTGACCCAATGCCTCCTCCACTTTTTTTTTTTTTTTAAATCTCATCCCTTTCTTCCTTTCTCTCCTTTTTGGTTGGAGGAAGAAGAACTAAATAGAGTCAAAACATGTGATGTCGTTTTCACATAAAGAAATTGTTACGTTCGAAAAGGAACGTCCCTCGTCGGGTACCACGTCCTGACTCCAGTTTAGAAGAGGTGCTCATCAGCGCCTCCCTGAGCGCCATGGGGGTGAAGGGCAAGAATTACGGGGGGTGGGGATGGTGGGGGAGGGAATGGGCGTGGCCCTGGGGTTAGAACCAATGTGTTCTCTTACTGAAGCTGATCCCAGGGATCTGGCCGGTGCACACGTGTCCTTACGGGAGGCCAGGGGCTGCTGCTCTGAGTGTGTGTTTGTGGGTTAACTGTGATCGGGCTGATGAGCTGTGGCAGAGGAAGGCCCGGAGGGACTGAGTTCCCTTCATCTCCCTGCGTTTGTCGCTGCTGGCCTGTCATGCGCTGGTGGCTGCCTAGTGCCCAGCCTCTGCCCCAGTGCCCGCCTGAAGGGAGGCTGTGCCCGAGGAGCCCTAACCAGGCAGCCCCCACACCCCTTCTGCCCCCGGGTCTGTTACCAACGAGCCGTGTG
The DNA here is from genome assembly GCA_028534135.1 of Potos flavus. NCBI lineage: Eukaryota > Metazoa > Chordata > Mammalia > Carnivora > Procyonidae > Potos > Potos flavus. The sequence goes on along the minus strand of CM052891.1, from coordinate 11,332,541 downwards.
ACCTTGGATGAGTCACTTTGCCTCCTTGGCCTTGAGTTTCCTTTGCTTGCAGAGTGTGAGGCTGGGGCCCCATGGGCAGTTCCCATCCCCAGTGTGGACACACGCTGGGGTGTCACAGGCAGGGGTGAGCTGGGTCACCTGCGGGTCATTACTCTTAAGAAGGGAATGGAAGTGACCCCTTTGGCCACCAGTCACCTACAGCAGATGTCATGTCACTCTCTCCGTGGAGCTGCTGCCCCCACATGTGTTTTCTTGAAGAAATGAGGAAAGAGTGGGGCTCCTACCAGCTGCCAGGAATCGGGTCCGCCCCTGCCCCCCACCTAAAGCTGCTTCCCTTAGAGCAGTGGTTCTCGACAGGGGGTTGATTTCGCTTCCCCGCTCCGCCCTCACCGCACCACGCCCGGGGGACGTTGGGCAATGTCTGGGAGTATTTTTGGTTATCACAGCTTGGCAGCAGAGGGATGCTCCTGGCTTCTAGTGGGGAGAAGCCAGAGACGCCGCTGAACAGCCTATAGCCCGCAGGACAGCCTCCGCCACTAAGAAGGACCCAGGCCCAAAGGTCAGTGTCCTGACCTCAAGAAACCCTATCCCGTGGTGACGGGCAGTTGATGAGGAATCCAGACACTCGGGCCTGTGGTGACTTAGCGTGGTGCTCCTGAGTTACCCTCCGCGGGACTTCCCAGCATGACTTCGTGGCGGGCATGTTGGGTGGTGGTGCCAAACTCTGGAACCCCCATGGGTACATGCTTGATTTCCTTTCCCGTTCCTGCTCCTTCTTCCGTGTTCCCCGCTCGGCCATGGCCCCACCGTCTCGCAGCCGCCGTAGCCCCAGATCCAGGCAGTCGGCCTTGACTCCTCACCTCCTCCTGCCCGTCCTTCTCTCCACTTCTCCCCATCTCTGCTGTCGCCTGTTAGCCCCAAGCCTCCGGTCTGGTCCCCTGCAACGAGGACCAGACTGGTCTCCTGGTGGCCTCCCCGGCCGAGTCTCCACTCTCCATGTGCAGCTGGAGACTCTTCTAAAATCGTAAGTCAGGTCACTTTGCTCCCCTGCCCCAAACCCCTCAAAGCACTGATCCTGATCCTGACCTCCAAGCCTCTCCGGGACCCCCACGCGGTGCTGGAGCCCTGCCCGGCCTTTCCTGCCTCAGAGCCTCAGCTTGCCTTTTCCTCTTCCTGGAAGGTCTTCCCCCCGTCCTCCGACAGCTCTTTCCTGTCCCCTTGACCAATGGCAACCCTCCCCAGCCTCTCCCAGCACACCCCCGCTCTGCGTCCATCCTAACCCTCATCTGTACCTCGAAGGGTCAGCTGCCCCATGAGAATGTTGGCTCCGGGAGAGCAGGGACCGAGTCTGTCCCGTCCACCGCTGTGACGAAGAGCCTCACGCGGCCGACACGGAGCAGGTGCTCAGGGAGCATGTGTGGAATGATGAATAAGTGAATGGATGAATGAATGAATGAGTAAGTAGAAGCAGGCCTGGCAGATTGGTGACTTAGAGCCTTTCTGTGTGTGTCGTAGCAGAAAAAAGGTTGAGAGCCACTGAAGGAAGTAATGTCAGAGGTTCTTCCGGCCGGAGGAGCCCTGCCCCCACCCCCCCCACCCCACCCCCGCGAGCCCGTGTCACAGCCACATGAACCTGATTCAACCTGGAGGCTGGAGGCTGGGGGCTCTCTGGGGCTTGTATAGCAGAAAGTCAGAAATGGGAGGAATGTTCCAGACCAGCTAGCCACCCCCCACCCCAGGCCCACCAGGCTCTCTTCCACAGTTCCGGTTTAGCTAGGCTGTTCTTTGCCTCCCTCACCCTCTGAAACTCTGGATTTGACGACCCGAGGTCTCTTCCTGCACTGCATTCCTGTGACTACAGCCCGACAATCTCGAGTCTCCCCATCTGAGGAGACTGCCCCAGGGGATTTATTGTAAAGAGCTGCGGCTTTCCCACTGAGCCTTTCTGAGCCCCTCCCATGGGGGGTCCTCCAAAGCCGGCTCTGAGGTGAGGTCCTTACATCAGACCACTGGGATCCCCAGCTTCTCCTCACTAAGTCAGCGGGTCCAGTTCAAAGGACCTGGTTTTTTCTTACGAGAAGAGAGAAAGCAGCAAAGAACAAAGCAGGGCATTAAGGGAAGGTAGCCACGAGAAGGGACTGCCAGGGCCCCTTCCTGAGTGACTAGAGAGTGAGCCCCGGGGAGGAAGCAGGGACAGGAAGGGAGAACAGCCCTCTGACAGACTGAATGCTGATGTCCTTCCGAAATTCATATATGTTGACGAAATTCACATATGTTGACGCTCTAACCCCCAGCGGTATTTGGCGGTGGGGCTTTGGAGGCGGTGACTGGGTTTAGATGAGGTCTTGAGGCGGTGGAGGGGGGTTCCCTCACGACGGGATTAATGCCCTTATGAGAAGCGACCAGAGAGCTCGCGCTCTGCCCCGTGAGGACACAGTGAGAAGGGGGCTACCTGCAAGCCAAGAGCCAAATCGGCTGGCACTTGATCTTGGCTTTCCAGCCTCCAGAACTCTAAGAAATAAATGTGGCTTAAGCCACTGGGTCTATCACAGTTCGTTATGGCAGCCCAAACGGGCTAAGACAACCCCCTTACTTGCCCCTTCCCAAATCTGCGTGGTTCAAACAAAGGACATCCTCTGGCTGCTGGAAAAGCGGGCTCATCTGTTCAGACAGAGGCATTCTGTAGTACCCAAGAGCTCTGACCATCTGAAGCCTCATCTACATCTGTGAAAGGCGGGTAATTAATATTTACCTTGAACTATCGTTGACAGTTACACGAACTAATGGAGTCTTCACCGAGTGATGGACATTATTACCAACACCAGAGGGCAAAGGCGAGCCGCCGGGTGAGGTGACCAGCCAGGGGGAGCCCTGCTCCGGCTGCTGTCACCCCCCTGGGCTTGACAGGACAGGCTGCCTGTGAGTTTTCGCAAGAGAAAGCGAAAGCGAGCACAGACAGGAAAAGTTCCCAGCGCAGTGCCTGGGAGCAGAGTGGGTGTGGAACGGACGTTATTTGCATCCAAACGTCTCTGAATGGTCCTCTGTTGGGAGCGTGGTGAGGCAGAGCCTCCCAGCACCTGCCTGGAAAGGGTTCCGAGGGTCCCGGAGGAGTAAGCCCCGCCCCCAGGGCTCTGGGCAACTGGGCGGGGTCTGGGCGGGGCCTGGGCGGGGCCTGGGCGGGCTGGAGCCCCTGGGTAGTCCCTGAGGGCTGTCTTCTCTCTCCCCTGGCACCCGGGTGCAGTACTAACAGTTTCTTTTTCTCTGTGTTCCATAAGGCGAATGAAGTCTGGGTTTACTGGTGTGAGAGACGTTGCTCGGGTGAGGGAGGTGGGTCCCTCACGGACTCTGACCTCCAGCGGCCCCGGCGACCACTCCGGAACTAACAGTGGGCGCGGGGGCTTTGGCAAACTGACCTGAGCTGCGGCCCTCGGGGCCCACACTCTCCTCCCCTCCCCTTCCTATGTTCACACGAGGTCCTCTGTTCCCAGCACACAGTGCACGCTCCATGATGCTTGCTTACATTCCACACCTTCCCTAATTGCAAAACGCATCAGAGATAGAACAAATGCTAGTTGGTGATGACCTACAATAGAAAAGTCCACAAAGATTTATGACTTCTTTCCCGTGTCCCCAGCTTTGGGCTGAGTGTCACCAAAGACACAAAGAAAGAATGAGGTGGGCTTGGGAAGGGAGGGAGCAGGAGGCTGGTAGTGATGGGGATGGGCTAGTCCAGAACGTGGTAGAAGAAGAGAGAGAGAGAGAGAAAGAGACAGAGGCAGAAATAGACAAAGAGAGAAGAGAAGGGAAGGGGAAGGGAAGAGAGAGGGGAGAGGGGAGGAGAGGGGAGGGAAGGGGAGGGGAGAGAGAGTATGTTATGCAATTTGGGCATCACTTGTACGTTCTCACTTCTGAATGCCTTCATGCTGCTGTCAGCCCAACCTCAGAGCTAGGCTCCACTGGGTAGTCAAGTACTTGGTTCTATTTTTAATGGCAACCCAGAAGCTGTTTGGGAAAGGGCAGGATGACATGGTGGGAAGAGCTTTGTAGTGAGACAAAGGCTCAAATCTGGCCCAGCAGCCTCCTACCTGAGTGCCTCCAGGCAAGTCCCTTACCCTCTCTGAGCCTCTGTACCCTCGGCTGCAGACGGGGGTGCAGACAGCATCCTCTCGGGGCTGTTGTGAACGTGCCATGTGCTAACATGCGCAGGCTCTGAGTGCTTGTCCGATAGAGGAGCTCTGGGGGGGTGCAGAAAGAGGCTGGGGTGACGACTGCAGGGATGCCTTCAGTACACAGAGGGCTCGGCTCTCCGGGCCAGGCAGCATCATTGACGGGAGACAACCAGCAAACGGAATCACTGTGAGTTGCCAGCAAACCCTTCCTCACAACCAGTGCTCCAGTATTTCTCCAGGTTCAGCCCAGAGGCTTGATCTTTTGTTTTTTTCTTCTCCCTCCCCCCCGAGCCCCCCCCCCCCCGCCATGTAAGGCTTTGGGGCACTTTGCTAGAGAACAGGTGAAAATCATGCCTTTACACACAAAGCCGACACTGGGGGGCCCAGGCCCCCAGGGAGGGGCGTGGGATGGCTGTGCTGCCTGGGTCCGGGCCTGGACCCTCGCTGGCAGGTGGAAGCATCACAGATGTCAGGCGATCGCGCTTCCCCGAGGTGGGGCCGGCAGTTTCCACCCAGGTCCAGGGATGGATGATGCTAGCCACAACAAGGAATCCTGAAGCAGCTCTCCCGGCCCTGGATTGGTCCGAGGGTGTTCCAGCCCTTGGATGTGGCCTGGTTTGGCCCTCAGAACCCCTGAGCTCGGGTGTGTGTGTGGGGGAATGACAGAGGCAGCTCAGTTCTTATGGTGAAGTCCCCCAGATGGCAATTCCCCACCCTCCCTCCGCCAGCGGAGCCAGCTGCCCAGATCGGCTTGGGGCTCTCTTGATGAACACCGAGTGCAAACGGCTCGAGGCAGCTGGCAAGATGCTAAGTGCAGCATCAATCCTAATTAGGATGAGGAATTAATAAAGGAGGCGTTCGAGCCGCTCTGCAGAGGCCAGGCTCGCCGCTGTGGAGGAGTTAGTTCCGATTCCCACTGGGAAACTGGGAGGCCTGGGGTCCGCGTGTGCCTTTGGGTGGTGGCGGTGGCATAACTTACTGTGGCCCCCAGAGCCTGCAAGGCAGAACGTGGGGGTTCTGCAGCCCCGGTTCTGTGTCTAATTCAGGTGCTGTGGCAGGTAGTGACGTGGGTGCATTCTCCAGATGAGAAGAGTAGGTGTTTGCGATCTGAGCAATTGCACACCAGAAATGATGTTTTCCAAAAGAAAAGAGGAGGGTGTGATCGTGGGCCTACCAATCCTTAGTGTGGCTTGTTTCCCAAACTATTGATTGCACATATGCCCGCTCCTCCAAGACTCCACTTGGCCCTGGCATTAAACTCCAAATTGCAAAGGGCAAGGCAGCCGCGTTTGGGAGAGGGTGTAGGGGGCAGAGGTGGGCAGGGTCCCCGCGAGGGCAAGTCTAGGAGGAGAGGAAGGGAGCAAGTTCAACCTCGCCAAGCCGACCCAGCTTTACAAAGCCTCTTTTTATATGACTCCAAATGCGGCCAGAAAAAAGGCCATCTCTTTAAGAGCTCCCTACCGACCTCCACCAAGCTCCAACCCCGCTGAACTATTTGCAGGGGCTGTAACCGCAGTAAGAAAGGCTGGGTGTGTGGGAGAACTCCCCGAATAACGGAGGGGCGGAGTTAACACACGGGAAAAGGTTACAGAAAAAGAAAGAGGAAACTCTGTCCAAGGATATCGGAAAGGAACGCTCCGCCAACTTCCCCCATCCCTCTTCCGATCTGAAAGCCAAGACCAAGCGGCAGGCCCCGTCCACAACCTGGCTGGGACCAGTCCGCCCCTCCACAGCCACCTGTTAGTTCCAGTACCGCAGCAGGGCGGGCGGGAGGCGCTGAAGTCGGGCGCATTTTGCCATTGGAGGTGTCCGGGCCCCTCCCGCGGAGGGAGCGGTCTCCTTGGTCCCGGGACACCCAATCCCGGCCCCCAGAGGCATTCCAACCTTACAACACCTACTTCACGGCCCCCTCGCGCATCTGGGGGGCTCAGCGCCCCGCCCCTCTTGCCCCGACGGGGCGGCCACGCCCCTCCCAGACAGTTGTTGGGCCGCGGGTCAACCCTGCGCCCTCCGGTGTCCCGCCGAGGTCTCCCGCAGCCTCCCTACCGAGGGACCTCGACGAAGGACTTGCTCCCTTAGTCGGGCAGGGGGCTGCCTCGTTGACGCACCCCTCCCTCCCCACCGAGCAGGGAGCAGCGGGCCACTGGAAGAGTAGGCGGCGGTGCAGGGTCTGGGCGGCGTCAGGCTCCCGCGATCCAGGTCGCCCGGAGCCGCTCGGAGCACAGCCCCCACCCCCACCCCTCGGCCCGGGCCTGGAGCGAGCGAGGAACGGCCCCGGCGCTCCCCGCCCCCGGCCGGCCCCGCCCCAGGATGGCCAGTTCCCATAGCAATCGCACAGACACCGGTTGCCAAGCAACCCCTCCCCCTCCTCCCTCCCCTCCTCTCCGGTCCGCTCCCCCCAACCCCAGCCTCCTGCCGCCCCCACGCCATCCTCCACCTCCCCCGGGGGCTCCGGTGCGGCCCCTCGGGATCGCTCCGGTCTCGGGCTGCACGCGAGCCCGTGTGAGTTTCGGTGTGTTTCATTGTGTCTGTGTGCGAGGGGGTGTGCGTGTGCGTGGAGTTTGTGGGATCGGCTTGAGGGACCCCGAGCTGGTGCACAGCTGGCCGCGAGGGGACCCGCCCGCTCGCTCCGGCTCCTTTGTGTGTCGCGCGGAGCCAGTGCCGCGCCCACCCCCTTCCCGGCCGGCACCCCGGGCAGGGTGTGCGTGTGCGTGCGTGTGTGTGTGTCAGGGGGTGGGTGGGTGCCGGGGCCGGCCGTACCTTCGATGCAGCACACCCGCCACAGCCCCGAGTGGGTGAGGTCGCCGCGGGCGCGGCGGGGCGCGGGCCCGTCGTCCATGGTCAGGTTGGTGCCGTTGCAGATGTGCGCGCTGGAGTAGAGCCAGTAGTCGGTGCCGATGGCGATGGCCATGAGCGAGAAGGCGGCGAAGGCTCCGGCCGTGGTCAGCAGCATCTGCAGCCCGCGGTCGCATCGCACCATGGTGGGCGCCTCATAGTCCGCCGCCCGCCGGCCCGGCCCGCCGCGCCCGCCCGCCCTCCTCCCTCCGCGCGCCGCTCCGGGGGCGCCCGGGCCGGGGGGCCGAGGGCCGGGGGGCGGCGCCGCGCTGCGCGCTCCGACCCCGCGCCCCGGGCGTGCCTGCGCTCGGGCCCCGCCGGGGCTCAAACTCCGAGGCGCGGCGGCGAGTGCGGGCTGCGCGGGCCGCCGGGCGGGCTGGCGGCGGAGGCCGGGGGCTCCTCCCTCTCGGCCCGCCCTCCCGGCTCGGCCCGCGCCTCCGCCCCGCGCCCTCCGCGCCTCCGCCCGCCGCCGCCGCCGCGCTCCGGGCCCGCGCCCCGCTCCTCTCGGCGCCGCCCCTCGCGCCTCGGCCCCCGCCCGGCTTTGCGCTCCCCTCTCGGCCCCTCTCGGCCCCTCTCCCCGGGCCCGGATTTTCTCTTCCCCCGCTCCTCTCGCCTCTGCGCGCTCGCACGCGCTCTCGCCCCCTCTCCCAGGGTTCATTCACAGTATTGGAGCGAAGGAAGCCGAGGCACGGGTTCCCAGGAGGACGGAAGGGGAACCGCGTTGCCAGCCACCTGGCTTACTCAACCCAGGACACCCAGCCTTCCCTTAGATGGCCTGGGGATTCTTTCATTTGTGGGGTGTGTGCGTGCGTGCAGGGGGAGGCCCTCCTTTCCCCGTGTACAAATCTGTGCCTTTACCTGGCGATGGAAGGTGTAGGCGCAATCTGGCAGTGGGAATGTTCAGGTCAGATTTCCAGAGGCCCCAGATGTGGGTCACAGCTGAGAGATATTACAGGCCAAGCCAGGCCCTGGCCCCTTCCCTCCCCCACCCAACTGCTCCTGCCCCCACCAGCTCCTCCAGGGGACCCAGACTTTGGGGTTGAGGGAGAAGAGGGGCGTCAGCCGGAGGTCATTTGGGAAGAACATAGAAACCCTGTTTGGCAGAGGGGTGATGGGGTTGTCATTGAACCGGGGGCTCCCCTCCATGATCACATTTCTGGTGGTCTATTCCTGTGAGTCCGGGAACACCCCAGTTGTATCCGATTCAGACACCGCAGCCCTCAGCTGTTCCCCTCTTTCTTCTAGCTCCCTCTTGAATACCTTTATTTCTTTTTGCCTTTCCCTCCACTCGAGCTTAACTGGCTTTCCCTCACCTCTGTCCCTTTATTGCCAGTCTCTGCCTCCAACCCTGCTGGCTTCACTTAATTGCCTTTGCTGCTGGCACCATCCCAACCTGGACGCGCTCCCTTCTCCTCAGAGCCAATGCAGGCTCCTTCTCCTTCAAAACCCAGCTCCAAACTCTTCCCTCCAGAAGGTCCCCGGAGACCAGCACCGGGATTCCGCGCGTGACTTTACTCCCTCCCTCCCCAAAGCTCATGTGCTTGGCACCCCGATGCCTGTCTTGGGGCTGTCGCACCGGACCCCCAGGAAACTGAAAGAAGTGTGCTGAGAGCTGCAATTCTTCTTTCGAGGTGCAGCCTAAATTTCACCTCCATTTCTAGCACTTTCCCTGGCCCCCACGACCCAAGGAAAACGAATGACCTCATGCTGGAATTACTGGTCTCTCTTCCGTGAGACTGTGAGCCTTTCTCATGTCTGATGTATGTGGTAAATGCTGAAGAAATGTTTGCAGAGTGAAAGGTGTTCCTTGTCCCCTGGAAAATTATAGTCGGACTGGGGGACAATTGAGCCTATAAATAAAACCCAAGATAATGGAGCCCAAGGACCAGACTGGCTGCATTAATTCATGTTTGTGGCCCCTTCTCCTGCCTTTGGGGTGTCTTTTCATGCCTCCCCTAAGTCTTAGAGGATGAGAGATGTCACCTGTATTTTACTTTCACTCACTTGTCACCTGATCTGGGGTTCTGCACACAGCAGGTGCCCAATGTATGCCTGAAAGTGCACACCAGGTGTGAGATGGCTTACTCTGGCTCCAAACAGGGCTGCCTTCCTATACCCCTATTATCCACAAGGATAAATTCTGGGTTCTGTTCCCAGAAGTACCCAGAAAGGTAGATCTCAAGTTTTCTCCCCCTCCTCCTCCTCCTCCTCCTCCTCCTCCACCTTCTTCTTCTTCTTCTTCTTCTTCTTCTTCTTCTTCTTCTTCTTCTTCTTCTTCTTCTTCTTCAGGAGCAAATCTTTGCCTCAAATTAAATCTTAAACAGAAGCCCCACATAAATAAACCAGGTCTCCTACCAGTGAGCCATGTAGGTAAGGGCTGGCATAGCTCTGGTTAAATAGGGGACCCAGAGTACCCGCACCTACCCACCTGCACCACCCCCCGTAGCCCCCAAAGCACCCCTGCGGACCTAGGGTTCCACAAAATACGGTGTGAAAACCAACATCCCGAGCCAGGCTCTGGGTCCCTCGGGGACATCCCTTCGCCCCGTCCTGCTTGCAGTCTTTCTTAGGCACTCGGAGAGAAATAAATGGAAGCGAGATAAATGGACCTTATTTATCTGCAGGGTTGAACGGGGGTGAGTAGCTTCTCTCAATCTGCTCTTAGGTCTGGGAGGTGACACAGGGGTGGTGGGGCCCTCTTCCAAGCCAGCGATCCTCATGTTAATCCCATGGAAACAGCAGAAATCTTCATTCATCAGAGCCCGAGTGGACCAGCCCCCCCCCCCCCCCCCGCATTCCGAGGAGCGTGCGGGAGAGAGGAGACAGCACTGGACCGGAGCCAAGATGTCAGCATCTCAGGCTGCCTCCATCACTAACAGCCGGTGATCTTGGACTAGCTAGAACCACCTGAGAGAAAGACACCTCTCTGGTCCCCCTTTCCGAGTGCTTTTGAGGGTCAAATAAAGTAGCCTTGCACATTGCATACACTTAGCCACTTAGCGACCATTTGTGGAACCAGTAGTAAATGCTCCCTTTTCTACCTGGTTTTTGGAGACAGTGAGCCAGCCGCTGTCTAGCGGATATATGTTACTCCCTCATCCGTTATTCTCCCTGTTCTCCCCCTTACAATACCTGGGGAATCCGAGGCGCAGAGAAATTGAGTAACTCTCTCAAGGTCTCACATCTGGAAGGTCTCAGCTCTGATCCCGATAACCAGAATATTTCAAGGGCACCAAACTGCCTCTTTGTCCTTGTCGCGTGCCGCTTGGCCGTGGGGGAAAGGGACTCCAGTGGGGCTTGGCAACTTGCCTTTCTATCTGCGGACCCCCAACCGGCAACCACACTCAGTCCTGAGATTGCCAGGGTGTAGACTGTGGAGTCAAATAAGGACTTGACCGCCAGTGAAGGGAGCTGGAGCCAACTCAAGACTGTCTGAGACCGCTCATCATGCCTGGGTGAGCACAATTTAAATCTGGAAATTTCTGCTCAGCCGGATTAGAGAACTCTAAATGGCAGTTTTTAACTGCTGCCTGAGGTCCCCGGAGTTTCTCCCATGTGACATTTCCAGATCCAAGGGAGGGAGGTGTCTTTTGCTGGCTCAGGAGGAGGCTCTGGGTTGGTCTTGTCCTGGAGACATTGGACACCTGGCGTCTTCCCTTCCCTCAGGGAGCTGCTCGGTGTAAGATCTACTGTTGGGGGAGGGGACAAGTCACCGCACCTGTTACTACCTCTGTGGACAGCTGTGCAGGTGGAGATGAAGGAAGGACACCAGTCCTTCCAAGCCATCTTTTTCAACACAAACTGGTTTCTTTCCCTCTCACCGGATCACTTGGGTAATTACCACAATTCTCCACTTTACTCTGGCTGTGAGGACAAAGCTTTGGAACGAGCTCGGAACCCTCCGACAAACCCAGCTCCGGGGTGAGGTAGCGGGGCGGTGGCCGTGGGAGGGGGGTCCGTGTCAGACTGTCCTCGCTGTGGAACGTGCATGTCAAAGCCGCCCGGCATCTGTAGTTGGGGCGAGAAGGAAGGGAGAGGCCCTCTGCCAGCGAGGGGAACGCGGTTCCGAGAGCCCTTATTGAAAGCTTTGCTTCTCCCCTTTGTCCTCCAGAAATAATGACCTTCGGGTGGCAACTTTTTGTACTATCTCATTTCCATGCCCAAAGCAGATGGTTCTGCTGATTTCAGAAGACTTAATGGGGGGAGAGAGGGGGATATTTGGAGAGCCAGGGAGATATTTCCGGTGAATAGACATAAAGAGTGATTTTGATTTTCTATAGCAAAGGGTTGAGGATGAGACTTAGAAGGTTCCGGGGCTTGGCTCAGTGTGGAGGCTTATCTGCAGCCCATCCAAGCTGCTCAGAATCCAAGAAGAATGCCTCCAGATCCTGATACGGACAGCCTCCCGCCATCAGATTATGCACACCGCAAGAATGGCTTTTTTCTTTTTCTTCATATTTCAGTAGGTTCCTTTGAGGAGGAGCGCAGATCCGAAAATGCTTCTTGGCTTTATGTATTCAAGTTTATTCCATTTCATTTGCTTATCACTTATATCCCCTTCAAGGTGGTTGGGGCTGGATACGCAGCCTTCTTTCTCAGCCCCGCCACAATGAAGGGGTGGCGTGCTCACCCTCTCCCCCACCAGGCCAGTGCCTGCAAGTGCAGAGGGAAGGGAAACAGCACTTCCTGGGTGCCCTCTGGGTGCCACTTCCTGGGCATCGTTTCATCTCATGGTGGCAACGACCACATAAGGTGGATGCCGAACAGAATCAGTGACTGAGCTGGGATTTGAACCCAGTTCTGCCTGAGCCCAGCCAGGGTCTGCCAGCTACCAGAGGGTGCCAAGGTTCAGGGTCTTCCGAGTGCCTCTGCCCACATCTGCTTCCTCCTCTGCTCTTCCTTCATATATTCATACAGATGAAATCAGGGTCAAATGACCATCAAGGTCACAGTAGCGGGGAGAGGTGAAGGAAGGGCTGGGAGGATGTAGCACATTCCCCATTTCTCGGGCAGGTAGGTTGAGTGGAGCTGATGTCAGGTGCTGGAACCAGCCTTAGGAGCCTACCTTCCTCCCCCTTCCCGGTTCCTACTCCCAGTGCCTGTCCTGATGCTGGCCAGGCGCGGAGGGCAAAAGGCCATCCCTGATCCAGGGTCCTCTGGCTGCCACCCCGTCCCGGGTTTTCTGTTTACCGTCAGCGGGAGAGGGAGGCAGTGGCCTGCTGTCAGTGTTGCACAGTGAACAAAGCGGCCAACCGTGAGCAACGTCCGTGTGGGCTCATTGAAGACCTGTGTGTTTTCAAACCGGATCCCACTAGGGGCTGCACTCGGTCGCCGGCTGGGCGGCCTCTCCCACTAGAATTTGTTCCAGAACCAGCCCCGCTGATGAGCATATTGATATTAATGGCCTGACTTGGCCAAAGCTTCCGGCACAGCACGCCTGATAGTTAGCCGGTTATTCTGAGAACGTTCTTTTCAAAGCACTCGACAGGACAAACAGGCCGAGAGGTTCCTTTGTCCACAGCTGGCCTCTGAAACTGAGCCGACTCTCAAAGGATTGAGAAGAACACTCCAAGGAAGAAATCGGCGGCATTTGAAACCGCGGGCTGGGTGGAGAAGACGGTGGGCGGCGGCCCCAGCCTGCAACTAACGTGCATCATTTGTGCTTTCGCTGGAGCGGAGCTTTTTAATCCCTAAAATATAACAGCCCTGGGCAGGAGCCTGCAAGAACGGGCAGCGGCTCGTGCACGGCTTTGCTGCCAAGTGCCCGGCTGTGGAGGGCAAGTCCTGGTTCAGGGTTCCTCTGGCTGCTTTCGGCTCCTGAGTGGCACCTTCCCTTGCATCTCCTGCCTCCCCCGCTCTCTCAGTGGCCTGCAGGGAGATGGGACTGGCTACCCTCGGCCCTCCTCCTCCTCCTCCTCCTCTTCCTCCTCCTACTCCTCGTGGAGCTGTGTTTGCTACCGACTGGGGGACTTTGCTCCATCCTGCAGATTTCTTCCTGAATCGTGGAGATCAACGGAATATTTGCACTCCGCCGCCTCTGTTGGCTAGTCCCGCTCGTTTTGTGATTGAAGGGCTGTTGGGTCTTAGCTGCTTTTCGCTCCACGGCCTTTTTGTGTGAACGGGAAAGGAAAGGCCACTGGTTTCGGGGTGATCCAGGTTTCTAGTCGTGCTCTTGCACGACTTGCAGCTGTGTGGCCTTGGACTAGTGGCTCAAGCTCTCTGGGCTTCAGAACAATGGGGACCCAAACACCTGCCTCCTGGGGTTGTTTGCAGATTAAGGAGCCTGGGCAAGGCACTGACGCAACAGCGCTAAGCGCGGATGTTTCCTGAACATTTTGGCAACACGAGGCTCCATTCTAAACGCTTTACCAAGTGTACGGAACTCACTTCGTTTTCCCCCAAACTCTTTGAGATGGCCATGTTATGAACCTCATCCTGCCGAAGACGTAAGCAAGGCACAGGGCTGGTAAATCCCTCGCCAAGGGATGTATGTATCCAGCTGTGAACCTTGGCAGTCAGGCTCCAGAACCCACACTTATAAATTTTGATTTACTATGTATTTAATAAATGGTAGCTTTCATTATCTTACTCATTAATAGCCCCTAACAGTTAAGTTACTCAGGATCCTCCTCTACAAATAATCACTGACTTTAAGAGACTCAAGTTTCCTTTGCAATATAGACCAGCCCCCATTATCTTCTCCAGCCCAGAAATACGGGATTTTTTTCAGTGGGCTCCTCGCTATCCATTCATTTTGTCTTCTGGGAACCTATGAATGTGGGTCTTCTGGGTGACAAAGACATTATTATTATTAGAGAGAGAGCAGGGGAGGGGCATTGGGAGAGGGAGAATCTTAAGCAGGCTCCACGCTGGGCAATGCAGGGCTCGATCTCACGATGCTGAGATCATGACCTGAGCCAAAATCAAGAGTCAGATGCTTAACCGTCTGCGCCACCCAGATGCCCCAACAAAGACATTATTAAAATCACGGCCGTCTAGTGTCAGAACTCCGTAGCCAGAGGAGAGCGGGGCCTGAGGCGCCCAGTGGTGTAGGATTCAGAGCTGAGGCAAGTTCCTCAGTCCTCCCCAGCCACCACGTGGCCCAGCAGCACCCAGCCTGGGAGAGCCGCTGGAAGACCTGAAGAGGATGGGTGAGGGGTCTGGCCCCAGCTGACCCAGCCAAGGTGGTCTGACATCAGCAGGTGTCCCTGGTAGATGAGCATCACATGAAAGCAGAAATAATATTTATCATATGGATGATGGATGCAACCAAGACTTTGGGGTCCTTTTCAAGTGGTCTGCAGAATCACCGGGTGCTTCTCTGATGTGCCCGCTGGGAAGTGCCTGATCCCTGGCATGGCCTCGGGGCCTTCTCCCCCCTCCCCCCCAGATCGAAGCAGCACTGGGCAGAGCGAGTGCTCACTCAATCCACCTCCACACTTGGCTGGATCTGATAACAGACCATTTCCAGGTAAACAGGGGATGGAAAATGAATTGACTTCCTAGAGGAAAGATGTTAAGTGCTTTAGATCTTTTTAAATTCAGGGAGAAGTATTCTTTGGCTGGTGCTGTGTCTGTCGAGGGTGTCTTCACCTGGAGGATGGCACCTGTCCTCTTGCGGCCCCTACCCAGAGGGGGACGCCCCGAGGCAGCTCTGCAGGTAACGGTTCTGAGAATCCGGGAACCATGTGCCGCGGCTCCCCCGTTCCCGGACCCGCCGCCCCGTTGGGCTCCTCTGCACACCCAGGTCCAAGCATCTCTTGTCCCACATGATGGATTTGTGATGCGGTGGGATTCACAGCAGCTTTTATGTATTGGTCTGTTACATGTGTGGTAGCACTTTGTAACCACCCAAATGTTGTTATCCCCGTTTTACAGATGATGAAACGGAGGCTCTAGGGGGACGAGTAACTTATTCACGGTCAAGGCTAGTACACAGAAGAGCTAGGATTCCGGACTAGGACTGGCTGTCTCTAGGGAACACGTTCTTGCCATAACTCAAGAGTTTTCAACCCCGGATCCCCTTGACAATGGCCTAGGGGGACTTTGAGGGTATACGCCCCACTCCTAGAGATTCTGACCGCTCTGGAATGGGGCTTGAACATCAATATTTTTTAAAGCTCCCAAGTGATTCCTAATGTACAGCCCGGGAAAGAATCAGGGCACAAAGCCATGATACCTTTGGACTCAAGTTCTCCTGAAAAGGGTTTGGCTTTTGACTAAATTCATTGCCAGCAAACACAGGCCAGTTCAGACTCTACGGTAATTGACAGGGAATGGTGGGCTGGGGGCTTCTGGTATCGTCTGGGCTGGCTGTGCCCAGGGTGAGTGGGGAAAGCAGCTGTCCTGCTGGCTAACATCTGGGAGATTCTATAAGGCTCTTGTTGCCACTTCTAGCCCTGCAAGCAAGCTGACTTGCCCTGTCCCCAGCGTGGGCCACGCTGTCCTGCCATTTGTGTGCCTTCCCACCCAGCAGGCGGGAAATGCCCAGCAGGGAGAACCGGGCAGGGCTCTGGCTCCGCCTACAGAAGGCCTCCTGGGATGGGAGAGCCTGGCGACACAGGGATCGAGCCAGCACCTTCTTCTCCGGCATCTTATCCCGGTAATAATCGAAATCTGCTGTGGGAAGCTGGTCGCCCCCCTCCCCACCCCCGTGGTTTAGCTGGGAAAGTCAGGGAGCTTTGGCATCAGACCAGAGGGCATGAAGGATGAGACGCGGACGGTGGTGCTCATGGGCGTCCCGTGCCTGGCTCACGCGGGGGTTTGGGGCTGTGGGATGTCAAGTGGCGGACCCACCTGGGTCTCTCAGGATGGCCCAGCCCCAACCACGCCTCCCTCTGTCTCGGCCCCAGGCTCCTCCTCCCTCTGCCTCGGCCAATTCCCAGCAAGCCGCCCGCTGCACTTGCCAATGGAGCCAGATGCTGCTTTAGGGAAAATACCTTCTGGAGTTTGTTGTCTGAGCCCTCCCAGCTGACACCCACGGTGGAGAAGATGTGTCAGGATAAATGGAAAATCTCTTCATAAATATTTGAAAAAGGCAAAAGAAAAAAAAAAAAAAAAGAACCCCGAACTCCCAGCATTTGGGAGCATCTTCGTGATGGCTGCTCACAGATGGGATGCAGGTCGCTAACATCCATCAGTGTCTAGTACGACCCCGGGGAAAGCCGCCAGGAACCCTGGGCTTAGTTCAGGGGCCCCCCGGCTTGCCCCGTGGCTCGGGAGAGAGGACAGACCTGTCCGGCTTGCTTACGGAAGGCACAGAGCACTCGCAGATGCCGAGCTGCCCTTTATCCATAATGCATAATCGTGTCTTAAACTCAACTGCCTTGGGACTTTATTACGAGTAGAGCACGGGCTAAAGTGGCTTACAGGGGGGCCCCTGGGAGAAGAGTAAAGAGGCCCTAGCTGAAGAGCTAACGGGGTAGGGCCGGGGCCCACAAGCAAGAAGAGAATGGCACCCTCCAGGCCCGAGAGTCCAAGGGTGGGGGTCCCTCCCACCTCACACCCCCCCTCGGAAGGGTCCGGCTAAGGGGAGACAGGGTGTTTGGAGGCCGGGACGCCCCAGTAAAAGGGGGCGCTTCTCAGGTTTGGTTCTCAAAGAAACTCACCACCCAGGAACAGCATCTCGGCCTCAGCCCTGAGGTTCCGGGTCTGGCCACGCCATGCCTGTGCGCCCCTGGGAACAGAAGCCGGGGCTCCCGGCAACACAGGTGTCCTACCTGTGGGCTCTGCACACGCCTTCGTGCCTGCCTCATGCAAGCTCGCGTGCCTGCCTCGGGGTCTGGCTCCTCCCGTCTTGGATCCCAGCAGATGGACTCTTCGACCCGGAGGGAGGAGGACGGCCCGTCGGAGCAGGAACTGGGCTGAGGCAGGGTGTCTAGAGGACAAAACCCTGGGGTGGACAATCTAAGCATGGGCGCCTGAGGTGAACTTGGAAAGGCAGATGTGTTCGAGACCCTTGGAGGCCCCGTGCGCCCTGCGGAAGGTCCCCTGTGCGCCAGAGCCCCTCTGCCCTGAGAGGTGGGTGCGCGGACCTCTCTCCCACTTTTTAGCGGCAGACACCCTTCGGTTTCCGTTGCTGGGGTCATCACAACGGCAGGGGGCCTTCAGCCCGGGCTGGAGTGTAAGGAGGAGGCCGCCCGTGAACTGGGTGGGTATGACGAGGCGTCTGTGCCCAAGCCTGGGACGCGAGGTCACAGACACCTTGGCCGAGACATTTGGAGCCGCATTTCTCATTGACCTGTGTTTTAGTATTCTCCGGAGAAACAGATCTGTAAGAGGAGATTTACTGTGGGAATCCGCTCCAATTGCTTATGGAGGCTAAGCAATCCCACGACGTGCCATCTGCGGGCTGGAGAACCAGGAAGGCCGGTGGTATGATTCAGTCTAAGTCCAAAAACATGAGAACCAGGAGCTCTGAGGTCCGAGGGCAGAAAAAGAGGGATGTCCCAGCTCCGGAATAGAGAGAGAGATTGAGAGAGAGAATTCTTCCTTCCTCTGTCTTTCTGTGGTAGTTAGGCCTTCCGTGGAGGGAGAATGCTTCCCCGACCTTGGAGAGGCCCATCTCCACTCAGCCCACTGGCTCAGACACTAATCTCTTCCAGAAACACTCTCAGAAACCGCCTTTGACCAGCCTCCGGGCATCCCTCAGCCCAACCCAGTCAGCACACAGAACAAACCGTCATAACCCACGTCCTCCCCACGTGCAGATACTGGATATTAACTGCTTTCGGAAGGAGATGGGGAGCATCCCCGAGAGGTGAGCTGGCTGAAAAGCAGAGGGCTTGCTTCTCTCCTTACATGCGATTCTCCAGTCCACGGCCGTGTCACCGGGCTCTCGCCGGCGCCTGGCCTTAGGTTGCTTGGATTCTCCTCGATGAGGGATTATGAAGGGTGAAGGAGATCTGCTCATTCGTTTACTCAGTTGGCAGATGTAGTGGGTTGTATCGGAGGCGCCCCAAAGGGGATGTCCTTGTCCTAATACCCAGACCCTCTGAATGGGACCTCATTTGGAAAAAGGGTCTTTGCAGATATGGATCAAGTGGGGGTTCTTGAGGTCATCCCGAATTAGAGCGGGCCCTAAGTCCATGGACAAGTGTCTTTATAAGAGAATGGGAGAAGACACACAGGCAGAAAAAGGACTGACGCAGAGAGAAAGTCGAGGAATGCCAAGGATTTCCAGCAGCCGCCCGAAGTTAGGGGAGAGGCATGGAAGAGAGTCTTCCTCAGAGCTTCCAGAAGGAACCAACCCTGTCAACGCCTTGATGTCAGACTTTTATCCTCTAGAACGTGAACAAATAAATATGTATTGTTTTAAACTGCCCCATTTGTGGTCGTCTGTGATGGCGGGCCTAGGACCCAAAGGCAATGAACGTGTGAGGGCTCCCAGGGGAAAGGCAATGAGTTCCACATTTGACTAGCGATGCACAGAGAAGGGGTCTCGCCTGAAACGTCCCAGTCACAGAGAGGCTTTTCCAGACGGCCCCGTCTGCCTTGAGTGCCTCTTCCTTCTTTTTCGGTACCTTTCTTCTTAGCTCTTCCATAGTGAATTGAAGTCTAATTTTTTTTTTTTTTTAAGATTTATTTATTTGACAGAGAGAGAGAGAGAGAGATCACAATTTAGGCAGAGAGGCAGCGGGGGTGGAGGTGGGGGTGGGGAAGCAGGCTTCCCGCTGAGCAGAGAGCCCGATGCGGGGCTCGATCCCAGGACCCTGAGATCATGACCTGAGCCGAAGGCAGAGGCTTTAACCCACTGAGCCACCCAGACGCCCCAGACTTTATCTTTTAATTAGAAAATTTTTTTTAAAAGATTTTATGTATCTGAGAGACAGCGTGAGAGAGAGAGCACAAGGGAGAGGGAGGAGCAGAGGGAGTGGGAGGAGCAGACTCCTGGCTAAGTGCAGAGCCCCACGTGGGGCTTGATCCCAGGACTCGGGGATCATGACCTGAGCCAAAGGGAGACACTTAACCCACTGAACCACCCAAGCACCCCTGAAGGCTGATATGTTTAATGTCTGACTTTTCCACACACGGCAAACCCCAAGGGGGTGGAGGCCATCTCTGTTTTATTCAATTCTGACCCTCCACCCCCTAACATAGGACCCAGCATGGAGAAATGTCCAATATATATATATATTTGTTGAATGAAAAAAAATATATATTTGTTGAGTGAAAAGATAAATGATAGCTTCCCTGAGCCATACAGGAAGGAGGGTAGTAAAGAAGGACCCACATTGAGGGTGCCTGGGTGGCTCAGTCGATTAAGCATCTGACTCTTGATTTCGGCTTAGGTCATGATCTCAGGGTCATGAGATCGAGCCCCACCTCAGGCTCTGTGCTCAGCGTGGAGTCTGCTTGTCCCTCTCCCTCGGCTCTCTCTCTCTAAAATAAATAAACAAAATCTTTAAAAAAAATTAAAAAGAAAACAAAAACATGCTTAAAAAAAAAAAAAAAGAACCCACACTTGTGTGGCAAACTTCTCCTGAGACCCTACAAGTTTATTATCTTATGACAGCAGGCTTGGAAATGTAATTACTTTGTTTTTCTCTCTCCTCCAAAAGCCTTGTTTTTAAAGTTCGGGTTTTTTTTTTTTCCTCCTGTGGAGTAAATATGTGCATTAACCCCTAGGGCAGCAGAAAGGGAAGGGTGGGCTCAGGAAAGAGTGTGCTCGAGAAAAGTCAGACCTCCAGAAGGAAAACTTCCTGTCAAAAGGAACATCTGATGAAAGTTAAAATGCTCTTGCAGAAATAAATTGGTTGCTCTAGCAACCAGTCCTGGTTCTCCCCCAGAAGAAAA
>CM052891.1:11291296-11312242 GCA_028534135.1 Potos flavus | reverse complement strand
GTGGGGGAGGGTGGGTGCAGGCACGTTCTTTATGAAATGTGGCGGTGCTGGTGAGCGGGCAGCCCAGCCTGAGCTGGTTTTCTCTGAGCTGATTATCCATGGAGCGTGTGAGTCCAGAGAAGCACTTGTAAGGGGTTTGATAGCGGTAAAGGCCCAAAGAATGTTCACGTCGAAGGCTGTGGGCGGGGGTGGGGGGCGAGTCTGTGAATTTCGTAGGTCATCGCACTCACTCCTTTTTGCTCAGTCTTTGGATCCTGTCTTTGGGGGGCAGGATAATGGCTCCCCAAAGAAGTCAGTGTCCCAGTCCTGGGAACCTGTGGATATATTACATTACGGGAGAAAGTGGAATAAAGGTTGCTCATCAGCGGACTTCAGGATGGGCCTTATCCTGGCTTGTCTGGGTGGGCCCAACAGAATCACCAGGGTCCTTAAAAGTGGAAGAGGAAGGCACAAGAGAAGCTCGGAGTGATACAACACGAGAGAAGCATTGTTGGCCTTGATGATGGAGGAAGGGGCCCGAGCCACAGAACGCAGGTGGCTTCTAGAAGCTGGAAAGGCCAGGAGATGGATTTCCCCATAGATCCTCTGGGAAGGAACGCCACCCTGCCGACACTTAACTTTAATTCCGGAGACCCATTTTGGACATTTGAACGACACAAAGGTAGGATAACCAATCCATGCTGTTTTAGGCCTCGGGGTGTGTGGTAATTTGTTACAGCAGCCCTCGGGCACCAATATGCCTCCAAGGGTGAGGCCCCATGCCAGGTTCTGGGGGTTTGGGGTCCACGGAGGCAAGATTGCTACCCCCACGAGGCTTATAGTCCAGAGAAGGCGGCAGCCAGGAAAATCAACAGTTGAGGCCCAGTAACATAAGGGGTGGAGTGCCGTGGGGGTGGCAGAGGGTTGTACTCGGGGCAAGTGTCCTAGGGATAACTTGAAAAATGGACTCAAAGAATTGACTAGTGGAAGACAGGTTGGGGACGATGTCCAAGATGGAGGGAGGAGATGACCAGCAGGGCCACGTGGAGGGGTTTGGAATGCACTGCTAAGAGAAGCAGTACGGTGAACTAGCTTGGCACGACGGAGCTAAGAGAGGCAGTGTGAACTAAGCTAAGTACCTTAGAACTAAGCCAAGTACCATAGAACTAAGCTAAGTACTATGGAACTAAGCTAAGTACTATAGAACTAAGCTAAGTAGTGTAGAACTAAGCTAGGTACTTTAGAACTAAGTTAAGTATGTAGAACTAAGCTAAGTACTATAGAACTAAGCTAAGCACTATAGAATTAAGCCAAGTACTGTAGAACTAAGCTAGGTACTTTAGAACTAAGTTAAGTATTGTAGAACTAAGCTAAGTACTATAGAACTAAGCTAAGCACTATAGAATTAAGCCAAGTACTGTAGAACTAAGCTAGGTATCTTAGAACTAAGTTAAGTATTGTAGAACTAAGCTAAGTACTATAGAACTAAGCCAAGTACTATAGAACTAAGCTAAGTACTGTAGAACTAAGCTAGCTACTTTAGAACTAAGCCAAATACTGTAGAACTAAGCCAAGTACTATAGAACTAAGCCAAGTACTATAGAACTAAGTTAAGCACTGTAGAACTAAGCACTATGAGCTAAGCTAAGAACTGTAAAGCTAAGCTAGGCACTATGAGCTAAGTACTGTAGAACTAGGTTAAGTACTGTGAACTAAGCTAAGCACTGTGAACTAAGCCAAGCACTACGGAGCAAAACTAAGCAGCCTGACTTTTATCTGAAGAGCTACAGGGAGCCTCTGAAGGGCTCTGAGAGGGGGCTGACAAGGTTTTGATCAACCTGACCAGACACAGCTGAGCGCGTCAAAAACAGAGCCAATTTGATCAAAATCAAAGCTTATCCGGTCAGTGGGCTGAGAAGGGTCCCTCTCCTGGAAAGAGAGTGAGGCCTTTCTGCTGGGGCTCTGCCTTCCCCTCCACTCAAACCCCTCCGTTCCTGTCCCAGCTGAGCTTGGATCCCTCAGTATTTCTTGACCTGCTTCAAAGAAATGGTCAGAACTCTGCAGATGGGTTCTGCTTCCGCAACTCCCAGACAATTCCCCCTTCCCAACCGGCAAGGGCACCAAGGAAAAAAGGCAAATGGAAACCAAAGCCGTGGTCACAGGAGGAGGCCTGGGCCTGCCATCCCTTCATAAATTAAATGTAAACTGTAAAAATGGATTATTTAAGGCATAATTGCCATTATTTTCTGATCTAAGAAAGCAGGAATGAGCACGGTGATGGATCGTGAGCCAGACTGGAAAGAGGCATGGAATTAATTTCCCGAGACTGCTGAAAGGCTATTGCTGGGGAGCGGGGGCCTCCTCAGGCCACGCAGGTCTGCAGCTGGCCCCTCGGGGCAGACGCCCCCAGCCTGGGGTGTGCTCCGGAGCCCTGCCCCGGGGGTGGCGGGGGGCTGAGGCCTGGGCAGGGTGGGAGAGGGAAGGAGCAGCGGGTTTGCGGTGCTGCCTGGGGGCAGGGGCTGGGCTCTCAGGACGGGCTCTGGCCTCAGGGTCGCAGCTGGTCGGGCTGTGGGAGGTCGGTGGAGGACGAGAATATGGACTCCGGAAGGTGGAGGCCAAGTGCAGATACTCAGCTAAGCGACCGGTGCTGAGCCCAAGCCGCAGGATCTGCCCGTGGGCTTCGAGGGAGGAGCCCCAGTTCCCGCCTCCCGTGGCCGAGCGCAGCCACCCCTGCTTCGCCTCCAGCCATTAGAAGCAAGTCCCCACTGTCCTCTCCAGCTCTACTCCCTGGACCTTATCTTGTCCTCGGGTTCCTGGTCATCATGATGACAATGCCATTTGATCTAAAAGCCACCTGCTCCCCCAGGTCCTCTGGTCCATGCAGGACGACCCCACAAGGTGCGTGCTATTCCCATTTTATAGGAGAAGCTCGAGGTCCAAAGGGAAGCTCCCAGACTAGGAGGGGGAGACAGACAAGGAAAGAGGCGATGACAAATTCTCCATGACAGGTGCTGCGGTGGGGCAAGGTAGGGGTCAAGGGATTCCCCAGAGGAGTGGGGAAGCAGGGGACACTTCCCCGAGGAGGGGACATTTACACTGACTCCCCCAAATGAAAGGAAGAGCAGAGAAGAGCCTCCTGGGGGCAAAGCGCAGCCCAGGCGCACAGGTCCGTAGCGGGGGGCTAGGAGGGGTGGTTGCTGGGGGGACTGCGGCAAGGGAAGGGGCTGAGGCTGGAATGAACCAAGATCTGGGCTTGCATCTTTTCTTGAAAGTGGCGGGACGTCACCTAAGGAGTTTAAAAGCAGGGGACAGACGACATGGCAAACCTCCTTGCAGAGAGAGAGAGCTGGCGTGAGCGCGGAGCCCAGGGCCGAGGGCCAGGGAAGGGGGGCCCAGGCGTGCGGGGTGGGAAGGTGCTGGCTTGGGCGAGACAGGGGGGTGCAGTGGGGACGGAGGGGCGGCTTCTTCAGAGGCCGTGATGGGAGTTTTTCTCAGACAGAGATTTCCACAGACCTCAACTAAGAGGGAAACAGGAGAAGGAAAGCAGCTGCTCGTGTTCCAGACTCTTCCTCCGTCCCTTCTGGTCCCCAGGACGCGCTCGCCGGGGTTTGTTTGTTCTTTTTTCCTCCCAGGCCCCGTCTTGAGCTTTCAGGATGCGTCAGTCGGAACTGACTGAGCAACACCATCCTGACACTTGTGTGATTCACGGGCCCCGCAACCGGCGCTCCGGGGAAGCTGCCGTGGCCTCTGAGGCCACCGGCGTCTAATTGATTTAATACATCAGCTAAGGAACTGCTGTTTCCTGAGCGAAACCTACAATTGCATTGACGCCACAGCTGCAGCCGAGAAGGACTTACTCCAGCCGTCCAAATGCATGCACGGAGGTGGCACGGGCATGGCCGGGACTGTGGCCCGAGTTAATGACTGCGCCTTTGATCTGTTGTCTTCTGTGTCCTCCCCCGGGAAGGGGGGGCTCGGCCGTGGGAGAAAGCAGCGCGCTGCGTGGGAGGCTCTTCAGAGGGTGACAATGGCCACTTGTAAGAAGGCAGGTCTCCCCTCTCCACCCCGCCTCCCCCCGACACACACACACAGCGGGACTAAGATAATGAATGTTCTATGAGCAGCTCTCATCTGAAGGGAGCTAATTGATTCCAATATTCATTTTACTGGGTCCCATAATTCTTGATTATGCCTTCTTCTACGCCTTGGGAGACTTGGCGCCGACTCGCTGTGTAACAGGAGGCCTGTGTAATCCGCGTGATGATCATTTATTCACCAGCAGGACAAACGGCGCTCTGTGTCGCCATGAGCACGCCCAGCCGCTCCCCCTGTCACTCCTCTTCTCCAGTCCTGGACGGCCGCGTCCATCCCAGAGCCACGGAAGCCTCCCCCTCTGGGAAGAAGGAAGGGGAACTTTCCTGAGGCCGCCCCTGGACCAAGGTCACATGCTGGGGGAAAGTCGTGCTTCTAGATGCTCTCCTGGTGGCAGGTGGCTGGAGACAGAATTCACTCCGGAAGAGAGGACTCAGCTCTGTCTACACCCGGGCCGGGTGTGCTCTTCCCCAGCGCCTGGCCCGGGCAAAGTTCCAGGAGGCCAGGTCATCGGGCAGGTTTCAAAGACTTAGGTCATTGCCGCGCTCTCCTCCCTGCAGCTGACTTCACAGGTTCCCGAATGCACGGCCTCATTCACTCACTCTCTCGTTCCCTCTCTCTCCACACACATTTATCAAGCCCCTGCCGTGGGTCAGGCACTGGGGATATAGAGATGAAGAACGCACACAGCTCTGTTGTCAAGGAATGGCTTTGGGTAAGGGAGGAAGGGAGAGCAATGGAGCGGGAAGGGGGGCCTGATGAACCCCGGGGTCTGGGCGGCCTC
Organism: Potos flavus; assembly: GCA_028534135.1. NCBI lineage: Eukaryota > Metazoa > Chordata > Mammalia > Carnivora > Procyonidae > Potos > Potos flavus. The sequence goes on along the minus strand of CM052891.1, from coordinate 11,307,387 downwards.
TGTGCTGGGGCGGGGACGCGGTGGTGGTGGGGGGTGGTGCAGAGGCTCGTGGCGTGACACCAGACGTGACTGTGGGCAGCTCTTAGCAGAAGCTCAAGGAGGGGACCGGCTGAGGTTGGGGGAGCCAAATCATGAGGGCCGCGCCTGCCCTGCTAAGCACTTTAGTTTCATTCAGCAGGCAACGGGGAGGCAGTCCGTGCCTTTAAACCACACAGAGACACTACCCAACGTGCAGCATCTGCGTTTTAGAAAGATCCCTCTGGCTGCAGTGGGCTGAGGCTTTGGAGAGGGAGATGGGAAGCGGGAGAATCCAACCTACCGTATGGGCAGGGGGCGTGGCAAGGAGAGGACAGGAGGATGCCAAGGAGACAAAACCTCCAGGACTCAGTGACTTCTGAGACATGACGGGTGAGGAAGCGGGGAGTGAATTTTACTCCTGGGATCCTGCGGAGGAGCTGGATAGTGATGTTGCCCCTGTTTTAGGAATGCTTTCATCACGCGAGGGATAGAAGACTAAGAGTGACTAATACAATAAAGGCATTAACGGTCCACACTGAGAAGTCTGGAGGTGAGCCCTCTCAAGCTGGTTTAACATCTCAGTAGTGTCATTAAAGATCTAGGATCTTTCTGCTCACCCGTCCTCAGTGTGTATGTAGTGCCTCCTCCCGCCCCCATGACTGCAAAATGGCTGCTTCAGCTCCAGACATTTTCATGGCATTCAAGGCAAGAAGAGGAAAGAGGTGGCCACAACCATGTCTCTACTCCCTTTAATTAAAAACAAAAACAAAAACAAAAAAACGCCTTTTTCAGAAGCTTCTACCCGTAAGTCAATGACCATCTGCAGTCGCAAGGAGGCTGGGAAAGTGAGTTTTAAAGTTTTCTAGCACCAAGAGTGGAGGCAAGTAAGGAAGAGAGGGATTGGGTATTGAGCCAACGGTGTTGCCAACCAAGAGGGACAAGTGAAAGGGAAAGGGACAGCACGGCCCCATGCCCTGGGTGAGTGAGATGTGGGAGAAAAGGCAGCCGCTGGCCCAGGGAGCTATGGGGAAGTGGAGGTCGTAAGGAGAGAGCCTGTTTGCCTTACACCTGCTCCTTGCCCTTCCCCGGCCCTGTGTGGCTGTGTTTCCCTGGCTCTCTGCTCGTTCTGCCAACGGGAGGCACTGAGGGAGATGCGAGGGTCGAAGGAGGGAGGAATCAGGGGGTCACTCCTCTACCTCCCGCTCTGTCTCCAGGGGCTGCTTCTCTTTGCAGGCCTGGCTTCCACCTGCCATGGCTCCAGTTTCCCCTGGTGGACCCTAGGCCCTCCCTGCTGTCCCTCCAGCCGCACAGGGAAGAGAAGGTGGAGGGGATCCACCCCTGGAGATGGCGGTGGGCTAGGGGAGGGGGGTTACCAGGCCGCGCAGGGGTCTGCGTCCACTGGGTATCCTGGAGCTGGTGCTGATGGGGCCGGAGCCACCGTCGCGGCAAGTGTCCAGCCTACCTCCACTGACAGCGGGAGGAGACAAGGCAGAGTTTCCGCCTTTGCATTCTCTGCTTCGTGACCTACGTTTCCGTTTCCTGTGGGTCTGCAAAGACACAGCTACGGAGATTAGACTCTGGATGTCTCTGTCGAGGCTCAGAGGGGAAGGCTGGTTTTACCCCACAGTCAGTCTCCACAATGCTGTGGTCACAAGCCACCCTCCAGTCCCAGTGGTTTAATGCCACAGAAGTCTGTTTCTCATTCACGCTATGTGCCCACTGGAAACGCCCTCATGGAGGGCACTGGAGAAGTCCACGAGGGGGCTCTGCTCCCTTCAGTCCTCCAGGACCCTCTCTGGTCACACGTATCCACGAGAGCCACAGCTGTGGGGAGGAAACATGGAACGCTGTAGGTGCTGCTTGAGGCGGTGAAAGTCATTCACACTTTAGTAATAATTAGAGCACCTACGTTGTGCTAGCACGGAAGCTCCATGAAGGCAGGTGTCTGTCTGTTTTGATCACTGCTGTATCTCAGGCATCCGGAATAGTGACCAACACATATCAGGTGCTCAATAAATATCTGTGGAATGAATTATTAGCTCATCAAGCCTCACAGCAGCCCTGAGGAAGCTGGTGTTATACTTACCTCCATTTTACAGGGGAAGAAGCTGACCATCACCAAAGTTAGGACATGGCCAGAGCTGACCACCCTGACTCAGAAATCAGCAGCGGTATCCCTGTAGATCTGGAGAGTTCCTCACCTCTCCCTTGCGCATGCGTCTCTTAGTGGTAAGGTGCTGTCGCCTCCCTTTGCCGGCCTGGAAACGTCGCCTGTGGGGAAATGACTTGACCATCCCTGGCTGGTTGGCTTCCACCAAAGAAGATCCGTGCGCTCACTGTGTGGGTGCTGGCCCTGGCCCTCAGGGAACTCCCGAGCAAGCAGGATCCTCCGAGACAGGCTTTCTGGACATGAGGGGAGACCCACGCCCAGGGATCGTGACAGCTGGGAAAGACAGCATGTCTCGGCTCTCAGGAGCAACCACGCCTGGTTTCTCTAGGTGTGTTCATCGCCTTCGGTGGCGGCGGAAGTCAGTGCTTCTAGTCCTTTGTCACATCGCCCAGGCTGGGGCAGGACCGGTGTCAGCTGCTTTCACCCCTGTGGCCTCTGCTCCCCTTCCTGTGGGCTGCAACACCCCATCTCCCCCTGAGGACATGGTCTCCCCTGGAGGCAGCCAGGCGGGCCTGCCCATCGGGGGCCCTGCCCTCTGCGGGTCAGGGAGTGGGGGTCTCGCGGGAACCCCTCCTGGGGCTGGTTTTCTGCAGAAGGGCTTCCAGGGTGTGCACCGGCCTGCCCTCGGACCCCTCCCTGGCTCCAGTCCCGGTGCTCAGTCTGCGCGCACCCCAGCGCCTCTCCGTGCCCCAGTCCCTTCCTGCGGAGCTCAGCCAGAGTTGCGAGTTTGCAGCATGCAAACCGAATAACCCGACCGAAGTACGCAGGCTTGCTAATTCCGGAGCTGAAGGGCAACTCGGAGACCATTCGATCCAACCTTTTATCCTACAGCTGAACAAATTGAGGCGTAAGAGTCAATCGGCGTCTGGAGAGCCGGCGCACTGCCAGGCAGCGCTGGGGGCTTTCTGAGAGTCAGCTGGTTTTTTCTTAGCACCCCCGGCCACCCGACAATGCCCTTTGAGGGCCAGCATCCCCCCTTTTATTTTTTATTTTTTAATTTTTCTTCGATAGAAATTTATTAAGTGAAGATACAAAAGTTATTGAGTTTGAAGATACTCAAAAGTAAGAGGGGTCCCGACAGGGTTGCCCTAGCATCCCCCCTTTTAGAGACGGGAGGCCGAAGCCCAGGAGGGCTGAGCCGTTTCCCCCAGGTCACACAGCTTCCCCGGGGCGGGCCCGGGGCTGAGGCCAGCCATTGGGTTCCGGAGCCTGAGCCCTCCCGCCGCGCGCCCCGCTTCCTCCCGTGGCCTGCCCAGGGCTCCCGGGTGCTGCCCAGGGTCCCACGACGGGTCCCTGTGGAATCCGTGCTCCACAGGCCGCTATCAGCCTCAGCTGTTTCTTCCTGCCCTCCTTCCCCGCTGTGCTGCTCTGGGTTTGGCGGGGTCCCCGTTTTGCTGTGGGGGAGGCTGTTCCTTGAAAGCCCGTCAAGCCATCCGCGGCCCACACAGGTCTCCTCTGCCACCGTGGGTGGGAGACGGGGCCACGGCCTGGGAGTCCGCAGGGCCACAGCTCTCAGGGCCCCCACCAGATGACCAGGGAGCAGCCCGGACCTTCCCTTCGGGCGCCCCGCCTCATGCCTGACAATAGGCTGTGCCATGGGGCGGGTTCCCCACCGCAGTGCCCCGGACAGCAGCTAGGACCCACTGACCTCGGGGCACTGCCCAGAGGAGGGACTCACCCCTGCCCCCCTCGACAGAGGTCCTCCTGTCTTCCTAGGGAGCCCCCACTTTCAAGCCTTCAGCCCGGCCTCCCCAAAGAAGGGGACCCCGCCCTCCTTGCTCCCTTCCTGTACCCGCAAACTCCAGCTGGCCTGGCCTCCCCCAGAGGCCGAGAGGGGTTCTCCACTTCTCCTCTTTGCCATTCCCTGAAGGGGAGGGAGGAGCTCCCAGTCCCGCCGAGGGAGTGCTGAGCCTCCTTCCTATTCCACCCAAGAAGCAAGCCCCCCAGCAGCCAGCCAGGGTCTTTCTGGGGAAGCCAAGCCAGCCTCGCATGGGGAGGGGCTGTCCCTCTGTGAGCAGGGCTTGGTGTGCCCCTCGTGTAGAATGAACCCCGTGATTCTGCATCCGGGGACATTGCCTTGTTTCCCAAATGTTATTGTGCATGTGCACAGGGCTGGTTCAGTGCTTCCCAAGACGGGGGAGCAGAGCCAAGGGGCTACGCTCTATTCTCTGGAGGATGGGGACCTTTCTGGTTCTCTCCCCACACCACCACCCCTTCCACAGACGTTCAGGGAGAAGTGACAGGATGCGCACTAATGCACAAGGCAGGACTCACCTCTGCGAGCTCTGAGCAGGGCAGACAGGCAGTAAATGCGCAGTGACAGGCAGGGGCCTCGAGCATCGTGGTGCAACACAGTGGAGAGCTGGGAGGGCCCAGTGGCCTCGTCGGGAGGGGCCGTGTAAGCGGACATCTGGGGATGCGGGGCGGGGCTCAGCAGGACAGAATTGGTGTTGTGGAGAGAGAATGGCCGAGGCAGAGCGTGGGTCTCCTGGTGAACTGAACAAAGATCAGAACGGCCAGAACCAGAGTTCAAGAGGAAGAGGGGCGAGGACGGTTAATTGGGCACCTGCGAGTTCTAGGTGCTGGACGAGAAGGTTCTGGAAGGCTGGCGGGATTGGGGGGGTATCTGTCAATCAGGTTGAGGGATTCGAGTATTATGCTGAGAACAATGGGAGCCATTTATGTCTTTTAAGCAAATGAGCATGAGGCACATGCGGGGTAATGCGTGGACTTGGGATTGGCAGGGGTGAGGCTGGAGGCAGGGAGGCTCTATCAGGAGGCAGTTGCCATAACCCAGATGACATGCAGGCGGCTTGGGTGAAGGTGGCGGCAAGAGGACGGAGAGGGACAGGTGGACCCTGGGGCTATTTAGGAAGTAGAATCGGTAAGTGCCAAAGAGGAGAGAGAGAAGATCTAATAAAACATTGCCTTCTGCTCGGCCCATCCTTTCTTGGTTTCCCCTGGTCAGTTGGGTGATGTGATAATGAGTGTCCCTTCCTAATGCAGGGCGGTGGCGGCTAAACCGTGCACTGGGGATCAGCAGCCAAAGGAGCGGCAGCCCCTCTCCGCCACTGGTTCCCAGGGTCCTGGACAGGTGGCACGTCTTTCCCTTAAGAACCCCAGCCCTCTCCACTCCCCCTCCCCACCAGCACCCTCCTCTGTCCCTGTGGATTGCTGTGTCACCCTCAGAGGTGTCAGAGTATTTGTGCGTCTGTGTTCACGGCGGCATTGGTCACAGGAGCCGAAAGGTGGAAACCATTCAAGTGTCCATCAGTGGAGGGAGGGACAAAGCGTACACAAAGGAATACGACTCAGCTTTGAAAAGGATGGGCATTCCGACACAGGCTACAACAGGGATGGAACCCGAGGACATGGTGCTAAGTGAGATAAAGCACAAAGTGTATGGTCCCCCTTATAGGTCAAATTCATCAAGACAGAAAGCAGAGCGGTGGTTTCAGACAGTGATGGAATGGGGAGCTAATGTTTCATGGGGACCGAGTTTCTTTTTTTTTTTAAGATTTTATTCATGTATTTATTTTAGAGAGAGAGAGAGCGAGAGAGCGAGAAGGAGCAGGGGGAGGGGCAGAGGGAGATGGAGAGGGAGAGTCTCCGGCAGACTCCATGCTGAGCGCGGAGCCTGATGCAGGGCTCGATCTCACGACCCGAGATCCCGACCTGAGCCGAAATCAAGAGTCAGGTGCTCAACCGACCGAGCCGCCCAGGCACCCTGGAGTTTCAATTTTAAGAGACAAAGAGAGTTCTGGGGCGGAGTGGTGGCGGTAGGTGCAGAGCAAGGTGGAAACGTGCTGAATGCCACTGAACTGTGCTCTTACCAAGGGTTAAGACGGTAAGTTTTATGTTATGCGTATTTTATCACAATTTAAAAAAATCAAGCATAAAAAAAAAAAAAGACCAGCAGAGTACAGGTGCACAGGCTGTCTCGGCACTGCTTTTGAAAGTCCTTGTGAGTCTATAATCATTTCCAAAATAAAAATCTAAGGAAAAAGGGAGAAAGCTACAGAATGGTGAAAAAGGAAAATTTCCCTCTGCGTTCCCGTCCTACCTACCGACTTAGTCCTATTCCTCGGCTATCCCAGGAAACCACCTGAGTTTCTCACTCACCCTTCCAGAATTTTTTTTGGCGTGTGCAAACAAATGCAAACAGAGATGACAGTTTTCCTTCTTTGTAAACTAAATTAGTATGTTAACGCACTGTTCTGCCCTTTGCTTTTTTTTTCATTGAACAATCAATCCTAGAAATCCTTCCATTTAAAGATTTATTTATTTATTTGAGAGAGAGAGAGAGCATGAGCACAGGGAGGGGCAGAGGCAGAGGGAGAGAGAAACTTGAGCAGAATCCTCACTGAGCTCGGAGCCCAGAGTGGGGCTTGATCTCACAACCCTGAGATCATGACCTGAGCCGAAGCCAAGAGTCACGCTTAGCCGACAGTACCACCCGGGGCCCCCATAGAAATCCTTCCATTTTTAACACACAGAGGGCTTCCCAGTTATTTAAAAATGTGCATAGAATCCCATGGGGCAGGTGTACCGCGATTGACTCAACCGGCTTTTGGGTGGACATCTCGAGCATTATTTTTGCTGTTTCAAACAGCACTGCAGTGAGTAACCTTATACACGTGCCAGCCTCGCCTTCCCAGATGTATAATCACTGGGTTTTCTGCAGGCTTCTCTGGCGATCAAGGGCTCATACTTGGGAAGGCTAGCTTTGCACTCAGACGGACCTGGCTTTCCCCAGCTCTGCTGCTCGCCAGCTGTGTGACCCTGGGCAAAGCCCTTCACCTCTCTGGGCCTTGGTTTCCTCATCTGAACGTGGGAATTGCTGAGGACCTGCCTCCTAGACTCGTGTGTCCTTGTTCAGCACAGGGCTGCTGCCCATTTGTGGCTATCAGCCTGAACAGACGTCTGAGCCTTCCTGCCTCAGTCTCCCCTAGCAATTACTGCAGTGATGAATGTACATATGCCCATTTTCAAAGGAGATCTCTTAGAACCCGTTTCGCCGTGCTGGTCCCCTCTCATCCAGCCGGGCACGAACACACCAGAGTGGGAGAGCCGAGAGGCAGCCCTCTGCTGGCGGCTCGCCGGGTACCAGCCCACCCCACTCTCCCTGCCTGCGTCACCCACGCCCCCGGTTTCCTGAGAGCTCCTGATTCCAAAGGTGGGCCCCACTTCCCAGTGTTGGATGGAAAATCTGGTGACTGCGTTCAAAGCTGGCTCGGGGCAGGGTGCTCTGGTCGGCCCCATATGGAGGGGGCTTGGCTTTCCCTCTGCTGCCCGCTGTCATAGGTCCTGGGCCCAGAGCTGTTTCAGGGGGTATTCTGGTTTCTGCCAAGCAGGAGGGCGGCATGGTGTGAGGTCACAGGGCTTGGACTAGGCAGGCCTGGAGATGTATTCCAGTGCACCGATCGCGTGACCTTGGGCAAGTCACTTGGCATCTGCGAGCTTCAGAGTCTTTGGCTGTAAGTGGAGATCACAGTATCTGCCCCCGGGGGCTTTCCACGCATCACCGCGATGCATCCTCACGACAACCCGAGAGATTGGCGCCTTCAGCAGCCCCATTTTGCAGATGGGAACACTGAGGCTCAAAATCCTGGGGCCAGTAAACGGATGCAGAAATCCAACCCAGGTCTGCCTCGCTCCAGAACCTGGGTCTGTCCCCCCACAGGCCTTTCCACCGACACAAGGACTCATTCATCCTGAAAGCAGAGTCCACTTGGCCAGCAGGTGGAGCGAAGTCCCCGTGTCCCCAGGGCTTGGAGCTACCTGTCTCGTCTGCTGGCGCCGGCTCCAAACAGGCCGGCTGGGACTGAGCTGGGGAGAGATACAGTTGGCAAAACACATTAGCATCTTCCTTTCTGCTAATTAGTTTTGTGAAAAATTATTTATTTATCTATTTATTTTCACCAGAGAGCAATTGGGGCTACGGAAATATGGTGACATGTTTTACATGAAAAGGAAAGGAAAGGAAAATGCCATGCACTCTGAGGTTTAAATCACGTCCCATGCGGATAACGAGCAGGAATCTGGGAGTGTGCAGGGGAGGGACTGGGGTTAGAGCATGCATATGATGGGGCTCCCGCTCTCCAGGGGTCTGGAAAGACACGCCTGAGCCGGGACCGTGTCTGCCTAAGGGTCATGTGGCTGGTGTTGATTACAGGCTATTCTCTGTGCCCATGACTTTGTACGTGCTGGTCCCACTGCTTGGAAAGCTCTTTTTCATCTCGTCTGCCTAGAAAATGTTCCTTCATTTCTCCAGTGCCAACTCAAGCAGTATCTCCTCTGGGGAAAGTTTTCAGACCCTGAGGGGTAGGGTCCCTTTCTGATCCCTTTTCCGGGCCACCATAGCTTCTGTAAATACATGAAGCATCTCAGTGGTTTCCAGACACATCTCATGATGACCACGCCTGGCATTTGGTCAATGCTAGTTGAAGATGGGACAGCTTGCGTAGAGTGACGGCTGCAGGCGGAGCTGGCCAAGGAAGGTTCCGCAGAGGAGGGGATTACGGGATCTGGCCAGGGAGCAGCGGGAAGGCTGCTTAGCACATAGCACTGGCCGCCACACATACCCAGGGTCTTCCCTGCCGTATAGAGGCTTCTGGAAGGCTGGACTGAGGTCCCATTTGACCGTGCATCCCGGTCTTACTTAGCACTGCTATTACTTGGGTAGCTGATCTTTTGAGAGACCTCCCTGGCATAGGCGTCCACTAAACACTTGCTCAAAGAATGAATGAGACATGGTGAATAAGCAGAAGACACTAGCTAAGAGGTCAGCCAAGGTGAAGATTCATGATCTCTGTGATCAGTTTCTGTGTGATACTGGGCCAATCCCTGTCCCTCTCTGGGTCTCGTTAACTCATCTGTTGATGGAAAGTGTCAGGCTAAGTGTGGTCTTTAGGATTCCTTCTGTTTGTCGTGTTGAAGATTGCCCTTTCTACATTTGGAGAGCTGCCCACATGATGAGTTGCCCTCTGCCCAGCCACGGATAGAAGCTGGAACTCACTTTCCCAGCCTCCCTTGCAGCTATGGTGGTGTCATGTGACCTGGACTCCTTAATCAGACATAAACCTGCTCGAGTCTCCCATTGGCAGAGCAGTCTTAGGGGATAGTCACCGCTCGCAGCTTACCGTTTAGTGGTGGAGGCGGAGGTCTCAGGGGCAGCCGTGGGTACAGGTCCTGGTAGTGATGCCTACGCGGGGCACACTTCCGGTGTGAGCTGAGGGGCTTATGTTGGTGGCGGGAGGATCTCTACTGGTCACCACTAAGGTGCTGCTCCTTCCAAGCCTGACTCCCTGACCTGCAGTATTTTCGATTTGTAGAATAATCCTCACCAATTTCTCTTTCCCTGAGACCAGCTAGAGGAGGTCCTGGTGTTTGCCCTTAAGAACTGTGATGGATGCAGCTGGTGGTCTAAGACTAAGGTCTAAGTCTTAAAATAGTGATAGAGTAGCTACCCCACGGTTATTGGTTTGCAGACCTGTTATCCCAGTCTCCTTCCCCATTAGCTCATCCTTCCTGGTCATTTTCAAAAGCTTAGAGAGCTGTGTTTTGAGAGCCCTCACCCTTTGAAATCAGCAATTCGGAGAAAATGTCTGAGGTTGTGACTTTGACCTTCTCTTCTCACTGAGGACCAGGGCCAATGGGACTTAGTTTTCTGCCAAATGCGTTCAGTTTCACGCAGGACCAGAGAACATTCACCCTTCTCTTGGAAACCTCGCTTCTTTGCACAAACAGGCCTCAGAGCTATGGTGCTGAGCAGGGTGGCCGAAGGCAAAGGCTTTGGAATTTACCAGCCCTGAGTTCAAATCCCAGCTCAGCCACACACAAGCTGTGTGACTCTGGCCACACCACTTAAGCTCCTTGGGTCTCAGTTTCCCTATCTACAAATCGGGACAGTAATGCTTACATTGACGGTTGTTAGCAGGTTGTTGAGAATTGTTCAACTTGGTGGTATCCTTAAGAGCTAGCCTCTAAGAGCAAACAAATATATTTTCTCTTCCTTTTTTAAAGAAAAATAACAGCATACTCCAAATGATCTTGTATATCTTGCTTTTAAAAAAACTTATCAGTATGGGGCACCTGGGTGGCGCAGTCAGTTAAGTGTCTGACTCTAGATTTTGGCTCAGGTCACGATCTCAGAGTCATGAGATCGAGCCCCAAGTCGGGCTCCACGCTCAGTGCAGAATCTGCTTAGAGTTTTTTCATCTCTCTCTCCCTCTGTCCCTCCCTCTCCTCTGACACAAATAAATAAATCTTAAAAGATACTTATCTTTGTATCTTGGAGACAATCCCATTTCTTTTCTTTTTTTTTTGACAATCCCATTTCTGTATATAAGATCTTTCTTAATTCATTTTTATGGCTGCATATTATGCCATTATGTAGATATATCATAACTTATCAAGTCCCTGTTGATTAGTTGTTTCTAATCTTCAGCCAACACAAATAATGCCACATAATTGTGTACATATGTCACTTCACACGTGCAATTCTGGTATTGCTGATAATGGACAGTGTGTTTGTAATTTTGATAGACATTGCCAAGTTGATCTATACAAGGCTCTATTGTTTCCCTCCCCATCATCAATATATGAGAGCACCTGTTTCCTCTTGCACTCTCCAACACTGTACAATCAAATTTTTATTTTTTTGCCCATCTCATGGGTAAGCAACGTATCTCGAGATAGTTTTTCTCATATTATGAGAACAGTTTCATTTATTGGAGAGCTATTAGTATTCCCCCAGTGAACTTCCTGGTTAAGCTTTTGCCTAGTTTTCTAGGGGCTTGCAGTCTATTTTCTTATGGCTGTGAAAGACGTCTGTATACAATGAGGAGCTTGCACTCCTGCCTCTCGGTCCTCTCTGACTTCCCATTCTGGGGTTTGGAATCATGGCATCTGTAGTCTTCAGACTGGGTTTTCCATCCCCTCTGTGATTGTTGCCAGGTTGTTCTTCCAGCGTGAGGACATCAAATGAACCAAGCAGATCGAATAGTAAGTAGACTTGAGTAATCCTGAGAACTTCTGAAAATCCTAGAGGAAAGAACACACCCATGTGCCATCCCTGGGTATAGAGCTAAGATGCCCCATCGCTTTGCTGGGTGTGTCCTTAGGGACGTTCTTCCAGGGGTGGGCGTGGTTTGTACTGATTTGTATTCCCAGACGCTGCTTGGAGTCATGGGCTCTGTCCTTGTCTAAAGCACAAAGCTCGTCACATTCACATGCTTTCCCCACCTCCACTGTCTGTTTTCTCATCTTGATCCACTTGGAGGCTGGCTGACTGTTACGATGGAAAAAGATCGAGAAATCAGGAACATGCACATTAGAATAAAATAGTGATGCGTTGGGCACTGATCTTAGTGCTTTGACTCTCTCATCCCATTCAAGCCTCTTAGCAGCACTTTTCCTCCTGTTTTACAGACATGGAGACTGAGGATCGGAGAGATCAAATAACTTGCCCAGGTCCCCACAGCTGGTATGTAAAGAAACCAGGACACAACATCAGGAAATCTGGCTCAAGAGCTGGTTCTCTTTTATACTGTATGATTCACCTTGTCCCCAGCCAGCTGAATATTTTTGTCTTTTGTCCTCAGGAGAAAGAATGACTATTCTAGCAATAGCAGATAGGGTTCATCACGTATGCAAACTCTGATTGCTTGGTTGTGGCTGTCTGGAGCGCCAGCTTGGAAAAGATCCAGGCTCAGCAGGAGGCGGTTGATTAATAATGTCTGCCATTCAGAACAAGGAAGTAGCGGCAGGTATCCCTTGTACTTGCTGTCTCTGGACTATTCTCTTGAAATGTTTCGATCTCGGGTTATCCAATCAGGTCCACCTTAGCTGGCTGCCTGCTCTCTCTCTACCCTAACATTAACCCCCACCCCGCCCCCGCTCCATTTTTTTTTTTTTTTAAGATTTTGTTTATTTATTTATTTGGGAGAGAGAAAGAGCAAGAGAGAGAGAGAGAGCATGAGTGGGGGAAGGAGCAGAGGGAAAGAATCCCAAGCAGACTCCAGGTGGAGGGCTAAGCCCGATGTGGGGCTCAGTCTCAGAACCCTGAGATCATGATCTGAGCTGAAACCAGAGTCAGATGCTTAACTGAGTGAGCCACCCCCGGAGGCACCCCTCAGTCTCCCTCTCTCCAGAGCCCATGCCCCTCACCTGTGCTTCTCTCCGCTCCCTAAAAATACCATCTCTCCTTTCAGGACTCAACTGCAGCCTGCACTCCTACCTCCCAAGTGAAATTGCCTACAGTCACCCCCGACCTCTCAGATCTTTATTTTCCTGGACTCTCTCTGTGTTGTGAGATTCAGCACTGATGCTCGCAGACCACTACCAGACAGAACACTTAAGGTGGGAGCAGGCGGATTGGGGATGGGGGAATCCATGCCTAGTCTTGCCTTGGTCAGAGTCTAACACAGAACCTCGTGCAAAAAATGCTTAAGAATGAATGAGTGGTGGGGGCGCCTGGGTGGCTCAGTCGGTTAAGCATCTGCCTTCGGCTCAGGTCATGATCCCAGGGTCCTGGGATGGAGCCTGTGTCAGGCTCCCTGCTCAATGGGGAGTCTGCTTTTCCCTCCCTCTCTGCCCCAACCCCACTTTTGCATGCTTGCTCTCTCTGTCTCTTTCTCTCAAATAAATAAAATCTTTTTTTTTTTTTAAAGAATAAATAAATGGAGTTCTATAGACATTTCACATTTGTACCTCTTGCCAATTGTGGACAGAGATGGTGTCATCTAATTCTTTTGGGTCCTTCTCAGCACCAGTGTGGTGGACAGTAATTTCTTAAAATCTGTGGGGACAGAAACTGAGCTAATAAAGCTTTCTTCAGGGGTCGGTTATTGAGCAAGCTGAACAAGATAGAAAATAACGAATGCTCATAGCAGGAACTCAACAAATATTTGACGGTTACAAATAGTAACAATAACAATAATAATGCCCCTTATTGATTTAGCTGTCTCGAGTGTACAGTAGCTATTTATTTCATATATTATTCAATGCTTCTCTTTCACTGTCAATATTCATATATAATTTATATCAGTTAGTTTGGCTGTGTAACAAACAACCCTGAAACTTAGTGGTTTACAACGATAATGATTTATATACTTCAAATGGGTAAACTTGATAGTATGCAATTTGTATCTCATCAAAAGTTTTTTTTTTTTTTAAAGCAACAAAGAGATCCTGCTTTTTGCATAACACACCGACAAAGATAATTGTTTTCCTTTGTTTCAAGGTAATGTTTCACAGATCCGCAGGGCTTTCTGAGACCCTTTCAGAATGTCCAGAGATCAGAACTATTTTCAAAATACTACTAGATTTGTTCTCCTTTCTCATGCTCATTTTCTCACTGGTGTACCATCGAGTTTTCCAGAAGCTTCATGATTTATGGTATCGCAACATATTGATGCAGAAGCAGGTATGAGAATCCAGCATCTTTTATTAAGTCAGATATTAATGAGATTTGCAAAAATGTAAAACAATGCCACTTTTCTCAATAAACATTTTTCATTTTGTAAAATAGCTATTTTTCATTGGATATATTATTTAGGTTGACACTTAATGAGTATATTATTATTTTAAGTGAATTGATATATTTTTGAAGATTTTATTTATTTATTAGAGAAAGAGAGAGAGAGAGAGCACAAGTGGAGGGGGGAGGGGCAGAGGGAGAAGCAGACTCCTCACTGAGCAAGGAGCCCGACTCAGGGCTTGATCCCGGGACCATGACCTGAGCCGAAGGCAGATGCTTAACCGACTGAGCCACCCAGGCACCCCAAGTGAATTAATATTTTAAGAACTTCTGTGTTTTAATTTCTAAAATGGTTAGTATTGATAGAAATAATCTTCATAAACAAAAGCTCTTTGGGATCCTTAATAATTTTTAAGAATATGGACCCTGAGACTAGAAAGTTTGAGACATGCTTTTGTAAAGCAATGTGACATTATGATCCAAAGCCTTGAAAATGGAGCTTTTCTTTAATCCAACATTTCCATTTTAAAATAGTTTGTCCTAAGGAAGTAATCAGAAATATATGCCAAGATATTTCTTTGAGTATACTCATCGCAATACTATTTAAGACAGCAAAATGTAAAAACGAGAGGACTGTCCACCCACAGGAGATCATTCAATAAATAATAACAATGCAATACAGTATACACAGTTAACAAAAAATAGTATCACAAAATAGCATTTTATTGTAACAAAGAATGTTAACAGTTCATTAAGTTAAAAATAGGAGGCGATTCAGGGTGTAGAGTGGGATCCCATTTGTTAAGAAAGTAGTTTAGCCACACATGCATGAAACAAAGAATTTAGAATGTTCACGGTAGCATTACAAATTTTCAAAGTACTCTATAAAAAACATGTCATAATGATTTCTTTAGGTTCCGATGTTGTGAGTTAGCATTTTGGACTGGGCTTATCTAAACGGTTCTTAGGTAAGTGGGGTCAGACGCAGCCGATCGCGGCTGGCTCTGGGTCAGATGTTTGCTGGGCTTCCATGTGTGTCTGCCCTCAGCTGCTGTGGGGGACAGGTGTTACTGTTTCTGGAAGCCAGCGGGCTGTGGGCTGAAGTCACGTGGGTGACACCTGGAGCTCGTCACCTTGAAGGCCAGTCTGGACTCCTTCATATGATGGCTCAGGGTGCCAAGAGCAGATAAGTGGAAGGAGTGGAAGGTTTAAGCTTGGAAATCACATGTCACTTTCATTGTATCCCATTGCATGAAGTAAAACAAGATTCACAGGGTGGGGAAAATCAATGACTTCGGGCCGTGAGTCATTAAGCATCTGCCTTCAGCTCAGGTCATGATCCCAGGGTCCTAGGATCAAGCCCCGAGTCGGGCTCCCTGCTCGACGGGAAGCCTGTTTCTCCCTGTTACTCCCCCTGCTTCTGTTCCATCTCTCTCTGTCTCTCTCTCTGTCAAATAAATAAATTCTTTTTTAAAAAATCAATGATTTCAATTTCTTTTCTTTCCTTCCTTCCTTTTTTAATTTCTCAAGATTTATTTATTTATTTGAGAGAGAGAGAGAGAGAGAGAGTACAAGTGGGAGGGGCAGAGGGAGAGAGAGAGAACCACAAGCAGATGCCGCTCTGAGGTTGGAGCCCGATGCCGGGCTCGATCTCACGACCCTGAGATCATGACCTAAGCTGAAATCAAGAGTCAGATGCTTCACAGCTGAACGACAGCGCCACCCAGGTCCCCCCGACGACTCCAGTTTCTGATGAACGAAGCTGCAGATTATTGCGATGCTTTATGCAACCTACATGTAGTAAGAGTGAAGACCCCTTTATTTGACAAATGGTTCCTCTGTGTCACGCACTGTGACCCTGTCTTTGCTCTCAGGGGAGAGGCACCTGATTACAGTCTCACCTGATTACAATCTCACCCACTCAGAGAGCCAAGCGCATAGTAGATGCCCGGGGAACACGTGTGGGAGGAGGGATGGAGCTCTCACAGCCTCAGCCCCTCCTCCTGACCCCACTGATAAGCCTCACTCTCACTCCCCCCAGCGGGATACGCCCCGCGGCTCCCGCAAATTCACATGAAAGCAAAGCAGGGTTCCTTCTGGGATGCACCAAGGATGTGCCGAGCTGTCATGGGGGGCAGCGTGGTCTGGTAGAAGCAAACCGCTGGCGACACCCCTTTGTAGGGGAGGGGAGAAGAAAGCACAGACCTATTCATTTAGGAGAAAAGCATTATGTTTGGTTTAGACAGAAGCAGACAAGCATATGAAAAGAATACATTTCTTTGATGTTGCCACTGACACTAGGTCTAGACCTTCCAGAAGACAGCCTTGCTAGGCTGAACTTCACAAACAAGGTTCCGAGGAAGGGGTAGGTCAGTGGTGGGGAGGCTGGGGAGAGCGAGTGAGTGTGTGTGTGTGTGTGTG